>OY764962.1:75644676-76844676 GCA_963668005.1 Melieria crassipennis | reverse complement strand
CCCTTGAGCACCAGACACCTTTTAGGGAACAATCTTCACGTAAATAGTAGAGACCACAGGGGAGATCTCTTGACAGGCTAAAATCTCTTGAAGAACATACTCGTCATGTCAGAAACAAAAATTTTTTCAGGAGCACGTGCCTCTCAGGGAAAGACCACCTGATTAGTAGAGACCTCTTAAAAAACGGAGACCTCTTGAGGAAAGAGACCTTTTGATGCGACCTTTTAACGAAATATACCTTTTGATGCGACCTCCTGAGGAAAAAGACCTCTTGACGTGTAGATTTTCTTTGAAGAAAGAGACCTCCTGACGTATAGATTTCCTTTGAAGAAAGAGATCTCTTGACGTGTAGTTTTTCTTCGAAGAAAGAGACCTCTTGGTGTGTAGATTTTCTTTGACGAAAGAGACCTCTTGACGTGTAGATTTTCTTTGAAGAAAGAGTATAAAGACTCACAAGAACTCAAACAAGGAACAGAAAACTTGATGAAAACTTGAAAACTTTGAGGAAATATACCTTTTAATGAGACCTTTTGAGGAAAGAGAGTCCTGATGAGACATTTTGAAGAGGTAGACCTTTGAAAAAATAGGAACGCCTTAAGGGGGCCTTTGGAGCAAAGAGATCTCTTAAAAACCAAAGACGTCCTTTTGAGAAAGAGACCTCGTGACGAGCAGATTCTCGTTGAGTAAAGATACCTCGTGATGAGCAGATTCTCTTTGGGGAAAAATACCTCGTGACGACCAGATTCTCTTTGAAGAAAAATACATCGTAGTCAGCAGGGACACTTTGAGGAGTAGATCCCTTGATGAGAACTTTTGAGGAAAGATACCTCTTAAAAACCAAAGACGTCTTGATGAGACCTTTTTGATGAAAGAGACCTCGTGATGAGCAGATTTTCGTTGAGGAAAGAGACCTCGTGATGAGCAGATTTTCGTTGAGGAAAGAGACCTCGTGATGAACAAATACCTCGTAATGAGCAGGGACCTCTTTATAAGCAGAATCCTTTTAAAGAACAGAAACCTTGATGAGACCTTTTGAGGAAAAAGAGCTCTTGATGAGACCTTTTGAGAAGGGAGACCTTTAAAAAAATATAAACTTCTTGATTATACCTTTTGAGGAAAGAGACCTCTTAAAAACCAAAGACATTTTGATGCAAGCTTTGAAAAAGAGACCTCATGACGAACAGATTCTCTTTGAGGAAAGATACCTTCTAACGAACAGAGACCTCTTGATAAAGATAAACCTTTCAAGGAACGGATACCTTGCAAAGCGGTATCCTCCTGAAAAGTTAAGGCCTCTTGAAGAGCAGATATCTCATGAGGGGTTGTAGCCTTTTGAAAAGAAAGTGCTTCTTAAGAAACAGAGGCTTCTTGAGGAGCAGATAACTCTTCAGAAGCGGTTGCCTTTTAAGTAGCAAATACTTAGTTGAAATTACAGGTTTCTTGAGCAGCAGAAACCTCTACCAAACATTGCAACTCACACTGCAAATCAAAGACACCTAGAGAGCAACCTTAGACTACGCGGAAATTCCGTACCTCTTAGTTATAGCAAAAAAACGATATTCTAGGTAAAAAAATCTGTTAGAAGTCTCTGAATTTCTCAATGCAACACCCAACGTTCTTTATGCTACCCGAATGGGTTCATGCATATTCCCCGCCCATTAAATATTAGCAAGGAGCCAACCTACTATACAACATATGTATGTCTGTATATAAAATGCGGAGGAGCTAACAAATCCTTAAGCGCATCGTGTGCACATTTATATTTTATTTCGATATTCGCGGTATTTCGCGTAGTTACGATGCAATAAAACTGCATTCGGTTGTGCAAAGCAGGAAGTTTTAAAAAATAACAGCAACAACTAAAACAACAAACATCGAAAGCCTTCGTTTTGCACCTTTTAATGCGGCTGTTGCTGTTGGGGTTCTTGTTGCTGGCGTCGTTATTATTTTTATGCTATGGGAAAAAGTGCATACTTTGGCAGCATTTTATGCCTTTGTTTTGTGTTCGGTGAGCTTTTATTCGCTTTTTATGCGCTTCTGTGTTTTACTTGATGGGTTGCTATTGTTGTTGTTGGTTCTGTACATTACAATACTTTTAATACCGGAATCGTGTATAACTTTACATACGAGTATGGTACAAACGTTTTGATTTACAGGTACATTTTTGTAGATGTTTTTCATTTTTTTTTTTCAACTATTTATGCACTGTGAGAAGATTCTATTCGAATTTGCACAGACCAATGAACTTATTACACTCTGAGTGAACAACGAACTTATGACACTCAGTTTGGTGTCTCTTGTCCATAGAAAGTGTCCCATCAAGAGTTTGAAGTCGCATTTGTTCAAGCACATCTGTAACAGAGACCATGAGATTAGGTTAGGGGTCGCTGGCTGACCTGTCGGTACCAGATAAAGGTTCCCATCAAGAGATGAACCTGCAGTTTGTAGTCGTGTCTGTTAAAGCAAAGCATTACCCGAGAGGTTAGGTTACACTAGCGAATCTATCGGCCACCCGTAGACCTGTCAGGTTTCTATCCATACCAGCTAAAGGATTTCGATCGAGTAAAACGCGAGCGTCTTGAACGATATTTAGTGAAGGACACATTCTAAATCGAATACTTTTCCTAGTCTATCGTCACAACAGAGAGCACCTGGATGAGCTAGTTGCTTTCTTGATATAGCATGACAGGAGATGTTCTAGAGTTCCTTCAGCTACGTGATATTCTTATTTGTTATATCTGTCCTATCTGTCCGGTAGGCATGAATCATCCCATCATAGATTTCTCATTACGTTATGTTTTTTCGATTTGGATTCTGTGAGGGCTTTGCATTAGGTGTCTAGGGTAAGATTTCAGCGAATATTTAGCAAGCATTCTATGCAAAAAGTAATGAACGATGAAGTTAGAAATCTTCCATGGAAGGACCAAACACAGATTACGATGGCTCGATAGATTTAATTGCATTACGTTATGCTTTGCCAGGTCGATGCAAATGCCGTAAGCACCGTGTGAGCTCTCCTCAATACCTATCTGCAATACCTGAAATTCAATTGTAACGAAATGTTTCAAATATATTTTCCGCTCCACAGCCATTAAAATGCTATTCTCTAACATGTTCTCGTGCCCAGTGGTAGGCGTAATGCCCGAAAATGTAACGGCAACTACAGCTTGAACTGCAAATCCAGCGCAAGCGGTAACTCAACGCAATCCTACACCAACCAACAACAGGGCAGGCAAACAGTAGAAGGCACTGTGATGAATGGCTGGGTCAAAATTTCATATGGAATACAGAATCGCAAAAATTATGAAGATCCTTACCCTAACCCCTATCGAGCGTTGCAAGTGCCTTCTGTCAGTGGGTGTGCCCGGTGGAGTTAGAAACTATTGTATATTCTAAATGTATATGGCAATCCACCAGACTGATTATGAACTGAGATCATGTAATCAATGGATGACTGAATCTATCAAAACAAATTTTCGACTTGGGATCCAATGGCTATTATGGCAGCTTGTGATACCCGTTAGAGTGTGGCAAGCTTTGTTGATGCGCTGTGTATGTTGTATCAGTTGGGAATAGAAGCCACTCTGCATTCCGAATGAATCTGACGATAAGACAGATGCACCATGACTGGATGTTGAAGCATATTTCATCACTGAAATATCAAGGACATTTATTTGAAAGTACATGGTCATTCACAGTGAGTGTGTTACATGAAATATGAACAAATTGAAATGAAATTGTTACTCGTTGCTCCCTAAACCAAAATTCTAAAGAAAACATTAAAATCGACTCCAAAGAGACTTTTAAAGATTTCCAGTATCTGTCAATGTGCCTTTCCACTTCCGAGGCTCTCTAATTTATTTCATTTAAGTATTTCAATACCTTAGAAAATCATTCGAAAAGAGAAACATTTTTATTGTTTTAAAATCACTTCTATGTGAGCAACAGAGATGGCGTTATGAATTCCACTCATTGCTTAGTGTGGCTATATCAACAGAGCTTGACGCAATTCTGAGAACTCAATTAACTTTGTATTCGTTAGTTTTGCGTTTTTATTTTTGTGAATCGTTATCTCTGCTGCTCGAGTCGAGTGAATACTTTGATGAGAGTGTCACTTCGCGCATTCTAATTAACGTCAAAAGCTGCATACAAATTTACAGGACCCTCTCTCGTTGTTGTTTTGGTGTTGCCAAATCAACAGCAACAGCTGAATCCGTAGAGTTTAGAGGCTTGAAAAACTACAAATACTTTTATAGTATGGATAGGGGTTTTTTTCTTTTGTCTCTCCACGCTAACCGCGTCTCGACTAATGTATTATTTTATTAATGTGTATGGGTATGGGTATGGATATGGATATGGATATGGATATGAATATGGATATGGATATGGATATGGATATGGATATGGATATGGATATGGATATGGATATGGATATGGATATGGATATGGATATGGATATGGATATGGATATGGATAAGGATATGGATATGGATATGGATATGCATATGGATATGGATATGGATATGGATATGGATATGGATATGGATATGGATATGGATATGGATATGGATATGGATAACGATATGGATATGGATATGGATATGCATATGGATATGGATATGGATATGGATATGGATATGGATATGGATATGGATATGGATATGGATAAGGGTAGAGATATAGATCTGAAAATATTTATCTTCACAAACTACAAATTTCTATAAATCTGGCAACACCAACCCGCATCGCGGTGTTTACTGCACAAAACAACAACAACAAAAAGCAAAAAAAGTTATAACCAAGCGAAGCGCTTCGCGGGAATTTGGCGCCACATGAACCAGAGACGCTGGCGGACCGCTGACGCACGCAAAGTGAAAGTTCGCGGCACACACACACAAACATACAAAATTCAGCGTCGTCACAGGCTAAGCGGAAAACGGAAACAAGCAAAGCGCACAGACATATGTTACACACAACCAGCGACGTACTGAAATGTGCCAAAAACAGTAGCAACAAAACAACAACAACAGCAACAACGAACGCAAACAAATGCGATAGCTGCAAATGCACGCTACACGCGTCAGCCGCATAGAGGTTTTTGCCGCTTTAGCGCCGGCAACAAACAACCGAAAAACGGACGCACACGCAGCCACCTCACCTACCTCAAGCCAAAGCGACAAGTGGGAGGTTATGTGCGACGTTGTGCGAGTGCGTTGGCCTTGGCGGCTGGCGCTCGCGTTGCCGGTTTTTAGGGCGGCACACAGCGACAGGACGCGACTGTCAATGCACTCGCCTAGCGATGCAGTGCGTGTGTGCGTTTGTCGCCAGTTCACCGAACGCCATTCGCAGCACTTGGCGTCCTCTTTCCGGCCCTCGCGTGGTTGAATTTTGTAATATCGCAATATCACATTGCGAAATACCAGATCCGAAGTTATGCAAAATGCTGCGATTTTCACAAGGAATCTTTGAATCCTGAATATTTGACATTTCACTTGCGAGGTTTGTTGCCTTTGAGCGGTCGTGGGTTAAAAAGTTGCTTGCAAGAAATTACTGAACTTAAGTAACCAAATTTCATGAACCAATGCTAAGTAAGCAAAATTAAAAAAATTATATCTTCGAAGTAGCCTTTAACCAATTCTTTTAATAGCCTCAGCGGCTATCAGAATAAAACAAAATTAATTCGTTTTCAAGTTTGCATGGTGTTGATTCGCAGAAAAGGCAAGTTGCAAATGACATAAAAGTACAAAAACATAAACATTACTCGAGGGTCCAATGGGGGGAAACGATCGAGAATGGGAAGTAGAAATAGTACGAACGTACGTCTGAAAAGTTTCCGATCTCATCAAGAAGATGGCAAGACTCGCCAACAAAAGGAAGGGAATCTATTTGTGCCTTTTTTTGAAAGTTCTCACCAACTTTAGCCATTTTGAATGCACAGTTGTTGTTTTACATTGTTTTGATTTAATCGATATTAGTGTTTTTGTGGAACTAGAAACATTTGAGTATAGAGCAGCGATTAAATATTTGTTCTTAAGAGGCAAATTAAAGACCAATCGGATACTTTGTACAGGAACGCTGCAGCCTCATTTACCATCGTGAAATGTTGGGCAGTTTGACTTAAACGTGGCCATACCAGTTTGGGAGACGATGAACATTTGGAGCGTTCAAACACTGCAATCACTGACAATAACATTGTTTAAGTTCAACAAATTGTATTAGATAACCTTCGAATTAAGTGAGAGAGATAGCAGAGACTTTGAAAAGGTCCAAAGAACATGTTTGTCACATATTGAAACAAGATTTCGACATGAGACCAAAAACGTTTCGTTATTAGTACAATTTAGGTTCAATAAATCCGAGTTTTGGTGCGAATTAATTACTGTAAAAAATTGAACACTATTATACTCCAGAAACAAAAATGCAGTCAAAACAGGGAACTTGGATGAAGGAATCGGTTCCAAGAAAAACAAAAACCGTATTTTTCATCTGGGTAAGTGATGGCAACTGTTTTTAGGGATAGTAAAGAAGTATTCTTAGTCGAATATCTTCGAAGAAGAAAAACCATTACAAGTGCATACTTTGCAACATTACTTGACAAGCTGATGATAAAAATTGAAAACCGGTCACATTTGCAGAAGAAAACAAATTTTGTTTCACCAAGACATCCGCCTTACTTACCAGTTCTAGCCCCAAGCGACTTTGTTGTTCTCTGAGTTAAAAATTGAGCCCTTTGTAAGTACAGACCACCTTTGTAAGTACAGAAAGAGAGAGGAAAGATTGGTATTCGAGATAGAATCGACAGATCACTAAAGACAGTCAATAACTCTTTTTCAGAAGGGCAGTTTAATACTGTCTGGTCTCATCTGAAATTGTGTAGGAGTTTGGTCATCTTATGGCCCAATTTTTATGGATTTTGGAGTACAGAAGGAGGAGCATTAGAGATGGGATCAACGGCAGTCAATGATTGTTTTTCACACAGATAGTTCAATACTATCTGTTCTCAACTGGAATTAGGCAGAGGCCTGGTGATCTTAAGGCCCAATTTTAATGGATTTTGGAGTACAGAGGAAGGAGAAAAGGTTCGAGATGCCATCGACAGATCACTTAAGGCAGTCAATGACTGTTTTGCACAAGAACAGTTCAATACTACCTGTTCTCAACTGGTATCGGTCAGTGCTCTGGTGATCTTAAGGCCCAATTTTAATGGATTTTAGAGTACAGAAGGACGGAGAAAGGTTGGGGTTAGAGATGCAACGGCAGATCTCTAAATACAGTCAATGACTATTTTTCCCAAGGACAGTACTGCCTGGTCTCAGTTGGAATCGGATAGTGGTCTGATGATCTCATGGCCCAATTTTTAATGAATTTCGGAAGATAGAAATAAGAGAAAAGGTTGGGATTAGAGATGGGATCGACAGATCACTGAAGACAGACAATGACTATTTTTCACAAGGACTCTCTTTTCTCAACTGGGATCGGTCAGTGGTCTGGTGATCTTATGACCCAATCTTTATGGATTTTGTACTACGGAGGGAAAAGAAAAAGTTGGAATTAGAAGTGGGATAGACAAAAGGCAACTAATGGCCAACAGAGACAGTTCTATAATGCCTCATCTCAACTGGAATCGAGCAGTGGTTTGGTGATCGTTTGTTCTGATCTTCATGAATTTCGGGTTACTGAACACAATGGAGTATTCAATATTTTGTCAAAAATTCTATATTTTTAATAAAAACCAAACCTGGCACAAATCTGTCAACAAACTTGGGCTCAAGTCTACATAGAAGGCTGCAATAGTCTTTCATAGAAAAAAAATTAATTAATTATAATAAAAATGACATAAAATTAAGTGGACAACCCATCAATTTCATGTCACATGCCCAAAGTGCATAGCCAACAACGATTATCGACAGCAACCAAGGCTTTTGTTGGCCATAAAAATAACCAAAAAACTGCAACAACAACAATGCGTTGGAGATGAAAACGCATTCACCTGCAAAGTATGTAAATGCCAAAGTACATCAAGGCATGGACATATATATGTACATATATTATATTCATATGTATGTATATAAGTAGATATATGTGTATATATATACAGTGCATTCAGGTACACAGAGTCGATTGAAAATTTTTATATAATATAAGCAGCGAAGCAGTTTTCTGCGTTGCAGCTCGCGCGCCAATCGAATGGACTGGATTTTTGTTTTATTTCATGCAGTAAAAAAAAATTAAGAAAAAACTAAAAATAAAGAAAAAATGTCCACAAAATTACAGGTGGACGGGCGGTTGGCTGGGGCTTGTCTGTAATGAGGCGAGTGTGTGTGAGCCATGGCTGCGATTAAGGACGCCCATAGCAGCAGCAACAACAACAAAAACACAACAACAATTATAATAATAATTACGCGCAGATGGCAAATGTATTTGCTGAAAATTAATTATCGGGAAAATGCGCGCCTCATCCTCAGTCGTGTGCGAATAATATTAACCAACACACATACACACAGACGCACACATATGCGTTCAACTACGAACGCATGCAACCAGCCCAGTGGGCGCAGTCATGGCCCAAAGGACAAATGCGAAATATTATACAAAAACAAAAAACTAAAAAAAAAATTAAAAAAAAAATACGCACAGTGGTGCGGCATTAAAAATGCAACGAAATAATTTTTTATATTTTCATGCAGATGTGTGCGCGCGTTTTTTGTATGTAAATACACGCCAGTGCATAAATATATAAACAAAAGCATATAAAGCAGTGGTGCGTGTGTGTGTGTGTGTGTGTGTGTTTGGGCGGCTGTATGCAAGTACATGCACGCAAAAGTACAGTTGACGCCATTTATTTTAACGGCAACGGCAGCGGCATCATCGACAGCAACCGACAGCCCAGTGGCCCACCAGCCGCCAACCGTCAGCCGCCATCGCCTACTTAAGCCATGGCCAGCGCCACCCAACGCACTCGCATCCGCAGCCGCAGCCATTGCCGCCGGCGAGCGCGCTGGCGAATTGGCGTACGTGGACATGGGCTCAGGCGAAAGGACATCGGCAGCACAGCGGCGCGCTGCGGTCGCTTTGGCTGCTGCGGCTGCTGTTGATGATGATGAGGCGGTGTTGGCATATGTGTTGTTGTATTCATGTTTATACGTGTGTGTGTGTGTGTGTGTGAGTGTGGGCAGTGTGCGCTTTATAAAAAATTCGCAGAAAAGTGTGTACAAAAACCCAAATCGAATAAAACCCAAATGAAATGAAATAAAAATCACACATACATACATATAAAAAAACAACAACAAAAAACATGCCCAGTGTACTGCAGTCGCGCGAAAACCGTAGCCACAGCAACCGATTGTAAATTGGCAACTGCGTTTGCCCCCCCTTTTCGTCACCCATTCGCCAAAAAACGCCAACTACCCAAATTGTACAGTTATGTGTGTGTTTGTGTATGTGTCAGTGAGCGGGTGGGCCACATGCACTTGCGGCGCATAATTGGGCGTTATGTGTCCGTTGCAAGTGTTGCATTTAACATTATTACAGCCAGTTGCCGCTAGCGCCCTCCTCGCTTCGCTCTTTTGCTCTCTGTCTGTCTCTCTTGCACTGCCGTTGCAGTGTCCTGTTTGCGCGCATTATTGTAGTTGCTTTGTTTGACTTGTCATTAATGACAAGTTTAATTTACATTTTTAATTTCCGCCACAGACAGCCAGCCCACTGTGCACTGCAGCTGTGTTGCTATGCAACGTTAATCTCATTGAAATTTTTCGCTCAATTCAATGGCCGCCAACAGGCGCCCAGGACACCATTCTGACAACAACTTACAAATTCCTAGTATGCGCAGGAGATAGCAGTGCATTGAAATTGAGCTTTGTTGCATACTTTTGATATGAGTTACTCATTAAGGTTATTCCTATGCAAACACTTTTTCATATCTACACAAAACTACTGCAACAATTTAACTAAGTAGTCCAAAAAAATTTCCAAAATTTGAATATATTTGGATCATTAGTATAATGAGATATCTTTTTATTGGGTAGTGTACTGGGCTGAATTTTCAAAATTCTCTTATAAGGTAACTAAAGGAAATAAAAGAATGTCATTCCAACGACCAACTTGTATACACTACTTTTAAATACAGAAAGAGCGCGTTTGTTCGAGTCACAAAAAAAAAACATTGGTCTGCCATGTTTAGATTGCAATGGAAAGAAGCATTGAAAATACAGAAGTTTTATAAAGGAGGACTAAGGAGATGAAAAGAATGGGAGCAACATTGGACTACTTAGCTCAGATTTCAACAGAAGAAAATTCTAAAGCTTAAGCAAAACGTTTATTATACATATGCATTTTATATATTTAATATAATTGTGTACATGCATCAACCGTATAAAGCCTTGAAAAGTTGGCTTGGAAGGACAATGGATAGAAACAAGAGAAGGTATTTAGTACAGAACGATAAATGTAACATTTAAAAATTAAATTTGAGCTAAAATAGAGAGCATTCTCAGGAACTCTTAGCAGTCCCAGGGACTGTCTTCTATTGTCTCTAGAAAAGACATTCAAACAAATTTTTTGACTGCGTCGTTTTGCTCCAAACTAACTTCCGCATATCTGGTCAGCGCTGACTTTAAAAGTAACCTTAATTGTGCTTTTTTAGTACGTAACCAAAAATCAATCTTGAGATCTAATAAACTACTAAATGCGCTAAATTTTTTGATTACATGGATATATTTTTGTCATTTGTAAAGATTTGAAAAGTTTATGGCAAATATTATTTTTGGACATTGTGGCATATTGTCACATAAAAACCATAATTCGACTCATAGAACTCGAGTATAGAAAATGATTTAAAAGATCATAGCAAAAGTCGTAAAAATTCACATGTTTCATACATTTGCAGAAAACATCTTAATTCTTGCTAAAGAATGGAAACATATTTTTTTTACTCTAAACCAATAAAGTTAGAAGAGTCAAGTTAAGAGGTTTGATCCAAAACGGGTATTTTTCCCTCACCGCCAAAATGTGTCAGTTTGGCCTTGAAAGTTCAAAATAGACAATTTAGTTAAAAGGGTATAAGTTTCCTTCTTCATTTGATGCCCATATCTTCATCACTCCATAACCGCAAATATTAAAAAAAAATCTTTGAAATGCGCATAATCTTGAAATGTTTAAGTTATTTTCAAAGGACATTGGATCAGAAAATAAAAAACTGACTATGCCATGTTACTATGAATGACCTCTAGTTTCACGCCTATATCAACATTTGGATGGGCCTTGACAAAAGTTATATTTTGCTACACGGTGTATTAATTAATATTACCGGCGATGTTTTTACTACCTCTGAACTTTTTGTTAAAAACACAACTTTTATTTTTAATAAGGAAAGTGGAGCATGAACTTCAAAGTGGAGCAGAAATTCATAGTCCGTCTTAGACCTGTGGTATTCTTCAATCCCAACCAAAACCAAAACCCAGCAAAAACCAGGTTACCTCTAGATTTGAAAAGAAAATGCGGCTGGATTGGACATGTTCTGCGTATGCGAAGAGACAACTTAGCAAGGACTGCCATCTATTGGCAGATTCAAAGGTGCAGGACGGAGGACCATCGAACACTTGAAGACAATTCCTAGAGCTGAATGAGTCTTAGCTACAATGAAGTGAATAGATTGGCGCTGGATGGATCATAATTAAGATTAAAATTATATTTGAAGATTGCAATTATATTTGAAAATATTGCATTAATATTTGAAATGTGATTTCAACCATACATTTTGATTTGTGCTTCGGAGAAACTCAAAAATGCATATCCTTTCAACTTCTTTTGTAGAAGAGACGCCCTCTGGTTGTAAATTTTCGAACTTTAATTAATTTTGTATTTTTTGCATTTAAGAACTTAACCGATTGTTGAACAAATCATTCAAATCGGTTTAGTAGTTTTCGATATACAATGTTGCTCACTTAACTATTACATTGACAAGTTGTTTTGTATGGCAGATTCCTTAACAGTTATAGATCAAGGATATGGAAAATAAATGGCGGTCTGTATTACATTTGGTACGTCTGGGGTAACTTGGGAGCTGTGGGAGTAGATTTTATGAAAACAAGCATTTTGTATGGGAATTCCATTAACCCATTTCGTACCAATATTTTGAGAATGGTTTTTTTTTATGTTTTTATAATAGGAGGTCGAATTATGTGAAAAAACCACGGAAAATGAGTTTGAGCAAAATCGATGATGGCATTTGTCCGTAATCGCAGATTAAGTTTTGATTTTGTTTAACACTTTCACACCGTCTGTGGCCCATCTGAACAGATGTAAACGTATTTTATTGTAGTACAAAAATAATAATTTTGTCTTTCTAATCATTCTGTGCCGGTTTCGAAAAATTTGGTTATTTTCAGTACTTAAAAACTTTAACAAACAAATTGGGAATGTGAGTTTTTTCATGGCCCAGCTATAATAGCGAAAACAAATATTTTATTTAAAAGCCAAAAGATGTAAGAATAATATAAAAAACATAAACTACTAGATTACACAAGTTTATCATAATAAAAAAATTGCAAACATAACTAATTTCTTTGATTCGTTAACGAAGCAAAGGTACTAAATGGGTTAAAAGAACTACATTAACAAATTTTATTATAATATAAAATTAGTGTGGCATTGTTCTAATCATTTTGTGTCAGCTTTGTACAAATGTGGTTATTTTTAGTATTTTTAAAGAATTTAATAAAAAAGTTTTATATATGAGTTTTTTTTCTATGCCCGCCCATCTTAAAATCAAAACTATTTTATTAAAAAGATCAATTGGTCTAAATATAATAAATAAATAAAAAAAACAAAAACTTACAACAAACTTACACAAGGTTATCGTAATAAAAAATAATTACAAATATTACTAATTTCTATGATTCGTTAACAAAGCAAATGTACTAAATGGGTTAAAAGATCTACATAAACAAATTTTATTATAACACAAAATTAGTGTGGCATTGTTCAAATAATTTTGTGTCAGTTTTGTACAAATATCGGTATTTTTAGTCTTTTTTTTTTAATTTACAGAAAAATTTAAAGAAAAATTGTATATCTTTAATAGGGAATGCGTTGCATGGTAAAAAAATATTTTATTAAAAAGCCAATTGATCTAAGTATAATAAATAAATATAATAAATAAATAAAAAAACAAAAACTTTATCGTAATACAAAAAGACTGCAAACATTACACATTTATATGATTCGTTAACGAAGCAATGATACGAAATGGGTTAAAAAATCTGAACAAATTTTATTGTAATACAAAGTTAGTGTAGTGTCTTTGCAATCATTTGGTGTCAGTTTTGTTCAAATCTAGTTATTTGTAGTATTTTTTAAGAATTTAAGAAAAAGTTTTATCGGGTGTTTTTTTTAGAGGTATAGAACTTCGAATTGAAATAAAACACAAGAAAATCGTTTTAATGTCCATCAATTTGGCTTTATTGGAAGGATAATTTTATGCCATTAATGTTTAAATATGATTTCGGGCATGTGGCCGCCGCGGCTGGCTCGAATAAAGCCAATTCTACAGGTCCAATTTTCAACCACTTTTTCGAGCATTTGGGGCCGTATGTCGGCAATAACGCCACGAATGTTGGCTTCCAAGTCCCCTAACGTTTCTGGTTTGTTGGCGTAGACGAGCGACTTCACATATCCCCAAAGAAAATAATCCAATGGTGTCAAATCACACGATCTTGGTGGCCAATTGACAGGTCCATTCCGCGAAATTATGCGCTCATCGAATGTTTCCTTCAATAAATCGATTGTGACGTGCGCTGTGTGGCATGTAGCGCCGTCTTGTTGGAACCACAACTCATCCACATTCATGCCATCCAATTCGGGAACAAAATAGTCGGTTATCATGGCTCTATACCGGTCTCCATTAACGGTAACTGACTCCTCTTCTGACTGGGTCCTTTTCAACATTTTGCTCTACAGCGGCAATTGTTTCTTCGGTGCGCACTGTTCGACGTCTCTGCGGATGCGTATTATCACATAGAGTAAACGTAGTGCGAAAACGACCCATGGTTAACCGAATTAATTGCTCTGATGGACGATTATGTCGACCATAAAATGGACGGAGCTTGCGGTAAACTTCGCGAACTGAACCATTATTTTCGAAATAAATTTGCACGATTTGCAAGCGTTGTTCTTTTGTCAACCTGTTCATGATGAAATGGCAAACCAAACTGAACATAAATGACATAAGAGTTGCCAGACTTGACCACAAAATGCCAGTTTTATCTCTATTCGAAAAACAAACCTCTAAAAAAACACCCTATATATATGAGTTTTTTCAACGTCCGCCCATATTTAATAGGGAAGGCGTGGCATGGCAAAAAAATATTTTATTTAATAGCTAATAGATATCGAAATAATACAAAAATTATAAATTTTAGATTACACAAGTTTATTTTAATAAAAAAACTGCAAACATTACTTATTTCTATAATTTATTAAGGAATCAAAGGTACGAAATGGGTTAAGGGTTGGACATAGAAGGTGAGTATGGTTGAAAGAAGCATTCGAAAGGTAAAATTAGTGATGGTCTGTTATATATTTTAACTCTCTTAGAACCAACTCAGAACAGCTGTCAAGCAATTTGTTGAATTTTCTATCAATTTTGTGAACTTCGGCCTCGATGCAACGTCATTTAACCTCACCATAGTCTCACAAGTTTTTGGCCCATGCACTTTTTCTTTAAACCCCATAAAACCCCAAGTTTCTGGAGTATCCAGAACTCACTATGAAAAATCTCCATACAACACTAAATCTTGTCTAGTGAGCGTGTCACATTGTGTCATCAAAAATGTCACTTCAAATATGTGATACCAGGAATGTGACATCAAAATTGTGACATACATAAATACATACAAATTGCCACTTACCAATTTCTATCCGAAAATAATCCAACGCGAATTTTTTGCTAGTCAGCAGTTTTCGATTTGACGCGATTACAATTTTGCGGCGCTGCTAAATGTTGTCCAAATTTCGGTTTGATGCAGTAAAATGTTGATGCTTTTTTGTTGTTGTCGATTATTTTTAGTATTATTATTAATTCATATTCATATAATATATACGTTTAAATATGTTATTGTTCCGAAACTATTGTGCCACAATAATTTGATTTGATTTGTATTTTGTATGTATTTTTGTTTTGTTTTTGGGTTTTCAAAATCCAGAATATATAATTTTTTAATGCTTACACTAAAATGTTGTCCAAGATTTGCTAATTTCTTAATTTTTGTATTTTTTAATTTATTCTTTTTTTGCTGTATTTTCGCTTCACACTAACTCTGCGAAGAAGCTTTCTGCTGCCACTAGTTGAATGTATTTGAGCTTAATTTCTGTGTTTGACTTCTAAACGAATTCGATATCTCGAATTTTTCTCGATTTTTTATGAACAATTTTTCTGCCTTTTTGCTGGCTACACTTTCTTTCGTTTTCTTTGACATACACAAAAATTCAAATGTGAAATTTTCTTCGCTCTCTGTTGGCGAAATGCATTCGAAATCTTTTGGCTGGCCTTTGAAAATTGTCCTTTTTTCTTAGAATTCGAACCTTTATTAGCCAAATTTCAGCTTTTTAGCTACAACAATTTTTTGGCGGCCGTTTTAATAATTTTCCACACACTTTTGGTCTTTTTGTGGTTTTTTAGTTGATGTTGTTGTTTTTGTTTTTCATCAAACCTTCCGTGTTGTATTCAGTTTTTTGCTCCTTTTTGTTTCTGGTTTTGTTGCTTTTGCTTTGCTTTTTTTAAACACTCGTGTTCGGAACAGTTCTCAACATAATTTAAACATGAAAAATTACCGAACTAAAAGTTTTCATAAAATTTGAATTTTCCACAATTGGCGATTTGTTTTCGCTTTCCGAAAAAATCAATTCGCATAAAATTTAACAAATTTTGGCTATTTCGATTTTCTGTTGGCTTTTGCAATTTTGAGACTATTTTCTTTTGGCGGTTGTTGTTGTTGTTGCGGTTGTTAGTTTATTTGATTTTTTACTATTATTATATTTGTTGTTGTTGCTATTTTCAAGACTATTCGCTGTTATGTTGGTTATTGCTGCTGTTGTTGTTTTTACTATTTTACTGCACAAATTTTGAGGCTCGACGTTATCGAAAGATTTTTTGGGTTGCTTGCGCGATCGGTTTGTTGTTGGTTAGTTTGTTGTTGGTTGGATTGTTTGTTTGTTGGGTTGGCTGGCTGAATTGATTGGTTGCTTAGTTATTTCGGATTTTAGTTTATGGTTTTTATTTTATTGCTATTGTTGTTGCTATTGTTGTTGTAGTTGCGGCTGTAGTTTTGTTGTTGTTTGTAGTTTTGCGTTTTGTTTTATTTTTGTTGTTTTTATTATTTGTTTGTTTTTGTTTTATTTCGCTTTTATTACTGTTACGGTTGTTGTTTTATTGTTGTAGTTGCAATATATCCTTTTTTATTGGTTGGTTGATTGGTTGTTGTTGTTGTGGTTGTAGTTGTTATTGATGTAGTTGTAGCTGTTGCAGTTGCAGTTTTTCTCGCTGCAGCTGTGGTTGTTGCGGTTGTGTGTTGTATTTGTGTGGTTGTTGTAGTTATTGTTGTTACTGTTGCTGTTGTTGTTGTTGTTGTTGTTATTATTAGTTGTAGTTGCAGTTGTAATCCAAATTTTGTTGTAAATTTTGTTTGTTAAATTTTGAGAAACTAACGGAAAATCACTTTTTTTGTATTGGAACTTAATGTAAAAAAATTACTTTTTTGTTTTTGCTTCTCTTTTTTAATTTAGCGTTCCTGTTTGCATAAAATGTTTCCTTTTTTTTGTTTTTATGTTTACACTTTTTTAATATTTAAAAACAAACTAAAATTAAGTTATTTACAAATTATTATTTAATTAAGTCGAAAAAAACAAAACGATTGCACATAAGTTTATTTGTATTCTTGTTGGTTTGTTTTTTGTTGTTTTTGCTTTTGTGTCCCTTAGATTCAACAAAACAATATTTAATAAGAATCAACAACGTTTCAACGTAATTATTAAAAATGTTCCAAACAGTCAAAAAGCACCTGAAATGAGAAATAAGAAATTTTTCGTTGGGTTTTGTGATCATACAACAAGTTGAGTTGCGATTTTAGAAAACTTGCCGCGATTGGGAGTGTTACTTGCCATTATAATTATTTATAAATATTAAAAAAAGAATAGAATATTTAATATAAAATGTAATAACAAATATGTAAATAGTTTTATGCAGTCGAAAGTTGTAGAAAAATTAAAAAAAAAATTTATTGCATTTGTTTACTGTTTCCTTATCTTTCGCTGAATTCATTAAAATGTTCCTTGTATTTCTTTTCAATTATTGCTATAGATATAAAAAAAATCGGCAATATAGTTTTCTCAAAATCAAGTTTTATGCAGTCGAAAGTTGTACAAAACATAAAAAAAATGTATTTAAAACAAATATTCACTGGAGTTGCCATCGAAAAGTGGTCCAAAAGCAACATAACACCCTTCGATTCTCTGAGTTTTCATCAATGGGAGCAGTGGAGCCCAGATTTTTCATTATTAAAACATATTTAAAAAAGAATTATTTCGTTCAAAAAATTATTTATCATTTCCTTATTATTTTTTTTATTACTTCTCTTCAAAAATCTGTATGTTAACTAATTATTAATATGTATGAACTAAAATATTTCTCTCAAAAAAAATCTTTGAGTTTATTATTTAAAAAAATTTCAAATATTTAAAAAAAAAATATTTGTTTCAATAAATCTTGTTCATTACTTAAAAGTAATAAACAAAATTATTTCTTTAAAAAAATTGTTTATTATTTTATTACTTTTTTTATTACTTCTCCCAAAAATCTGTTTGTTAATTATTTATTACTGTAAAAGAAAATATATCCCTCAACTAATTTTTGGGCTTACTATTTCAAAATTTTTAAGAATATTTGATAAAATATATGATGTTTCAAAAGATCTTGTTTGCTGTTTAAAAAAATATTTAAGATATATTAAGATATATAAAAATGACATCTCTAAAAAAATCTGTTTTTGAATTTCTCACAATTAGATAAAACAAAAATATTACTTCTCTCAAAATATCTGTTTGTTAATTATTTACAAATATATGCAAAATTATTGCACTCAAAAATATTTCTGTTTACGATTTAAAAATAAAAAAAAAAATATATTGAAAAGTTGTTTAAAAGTTTGTTTAGTTGTTTAAAAAAGACTTGTCTTCTATTTATAGATTAAAAAAACACTACTTCTCTAAAAAAATTTGGTTTTAATTATTAAATAAATATTAAAAAAAATTTTCTTTCAAAAATCGTTGTGGTTATTATATAAAAACGTTTGAAAAATAAATTTGTTCCAAAAAATCTTGTTTACTATTTATAAGTATAACAACACATTAGTTCTCTAAAAAATCTGCTTTTTAGTTATTGTTAAATAGACAAAAAAAACTTTTCTCAAAAAATCGGTTTCTTAATTACTTAAATATAAAAAAAATATTTCTCGCAAAAAATCTTTATTTTTATTATTTACAAATATTTAAAAATATTTGAAAAAGCCATTTGCTTCAAAAAATCTTGGTTTCTATTTATAATAAAATATAATAAATAATATAAAAAAACGTTAGTTTTCTCAAAAAATCTGCTTTTTAGTTATTTATAAATATTAAGAAGACATGCTCTTGAAATATCTGATTGTAAAATATTTAAATATACAAAACAAAGTATTGCTCTCAACAATTTTTGTGTTTATTATTTAGAAATATTTATTTGAGTATTTGTAAAAGTATTTGAAAAATTTATTTGTTCCCAAAAAGTTTTCTTTAATATATTTATTGTTATTCCAAAAGAAAATATTAGGTACTTCTCTAAAAAATCTGTTTTTAATGATTGATAAATAGATAAAAAATTACTTTTGTGAAAAATCAATTTATTAAGTATTTATAAATATAAAAAATTTCTCCCTCAAAAAATCGGTGTTTATTGTTTAAAAATATTTCTAAAAACTAAAAAAAAATATTTATTTCAAAAAAATTTGTTTGCTATTAAGAAATATTAAAACAAGCACTAGTTCTCTCTAAAAATCAGTTTGTTTATTGTTTAAAAATTATTAAAAACATTATTTCTCTCAAAAAAAAAGCTGCTTGATTTATATGTACAAATATTAATAAAGTAACTTCTCCCTACAAAATATGTTTGTTTATTATTTATAAATAATCTTTTATTTCAAATCCTGCAACTGATAATGTAATGTAATTATTTGTAAATATTTTGCATTAAAAGCAACAACTCGTTTTTCTTTCCAGTGAATAATTGACAACATTTACATTAACTCGATTTCTTCTTTGCATAAATTTTTAAAATTCGTTTTTTTCGACTGCATATTTGTATGTTTTTTCAATGTAAAAATGCACTTTTAGGTTTAGTAATTTTTGTAAATACTTTTTTTCAACAAATTTGTCTTCCTTGACAACATTGGCACACACTCGAAATTGTAGGCAACGCTTCCCGCATTTCGCAACTCAATTAGCAAAGTTTGCATAGTAGAACATAAAACAACATTCAACACAAATTCGGTAATCAAGACAACTAAGGCCGGCAGGCGGGGCATCAAAAGTGGTGAGAAGTGCGCTGACAAACTTTTTAGTTGGCTAACGCGGCAGTTGCGGGGGGCGGCTGTAGTGGGAAATTTCAAGTTCAAAACACCGCCAGACGGAGAGGGGGTTGGGGGCGAAAAGGCAAAATAAGACAGCGTCGCGGCGGCGAAACACCAAAGATGCGCCGCAACAAAAGCGGCATTAGAATTGCCGAAGGGCTCCAGAAGGGGGGCGAAGGTGCAAAACGTTTGCACGAGCGGAAGAGGAACGACGAAATTGTCAGCGGCTGCAGGCCGATTACACGCTCCAGTGCGCGCCATCGATATGCGAAAGGCAAATGTTCTATTGTCACTGTTGTTGTTGTTGTTCATGTTGCTAGTTTAGTTGTTGTTGGGTGCTGTTGCTGCTATTGTTTAGTTTCTAATGCCTTTACTGGCGCCCCCGCCAAAACACACACACACACACACACACACACACACACACCAACGCGCGCACTCGCGTACGCAGACGACACTGTCGCGGACGAAGCGTTTCTTGTCGCTGCACACCGGCGCCCGGCAAAGTGACGTTTTTGTCTGCGTTTCGTGCACTAAGAAACGTCAAATCGCACATCAGCAACGCGATTGTTACAAGTTGCGCGGCAAATTCTTCGAGCGGCGCATTGCGCTTTGCCGGTTTGTGTCAATTCTTTTTTGATTTGATTTTGTTTTTTCAATATTGTTTTCACCACAAGAACAAAACACACAAACACACAAAATAAAAAAAATTAGATAATTGCGATTTTGCGAGACGTTTCGCGCGTTTCGATTAGTTTTCGTAACGTTTTTCGCCTTCAACGCGCCAAAACCGAAGACCCCCGAAAAAAATTACGCCAGTCTTGAAGAAAATTTTCGCTCGATTCACATCGCACGCAAAGAAAGCAAAGTGCAAACAAGTGTATGGCCGGCAAGAAGAAGAAGAAGCAGCGAAAAAATTGAATAAAAAATTTTCTTTTCTTGCTTCAGCGAAAAATTGTTGAAGCGCCACAACGAAACGCACCGAAAACGGCCAAAAAGATGAATATGTGCAAAAATCTTTTGCATACACTCAAGAACCCACAACGACGACTACAGCGGCTACGGCGACAGCGCGGCAACAACGCCGGAGCCGGAGCCAGAGCGACGACGACGACGACGCCAACGACGACGTCGTCGGTATCGGTGCTGCCGTTGTCGGTGGCGATGACGACGACGAGCACAACAACAACTCCAAAACCAAGCGAAAAAAACGCCAAAACCAGCAAAAATAAAGCACAAGAAAAAAAGCTCACGAAAAAAGACGAAGCGACGCGATACGATGCGATGCGCGAGTTTGCACGAAAACGAGCGAAAAGAATTGCGACCGAAATGGCGCGTATTGCCGCCGTCGCCGCACGACTCACATACCCATACAAAACAATTCGCCACACACACACACGCACACACGCACACGTTCGAGCGTCGCGCGGGTGTTGGAGCTGCGGGGCGGCGGGCAGCTGAACACAGCCGAAAAGAGGGCGCTGCGCCGGTGCATGGACTCGAGCAGTGCTGCAACAAACGCGCCTCATGTGTGCGGACCGAAATTTTGCGCCACTCCCCCTCGTCGCTCCACCAACTCTTTGCCCTATCTACGAAAAAAATATGCGCTCGAGTGCAGCCAAAAGCCCACAAAGCGTTTGCACTCGTCGGCCGCGCGCTGTACTCAAGACCAGCCCGACGTCGTGTCAGTCTTTTCTTGTTCTTTTTGTCGTTCTCGTTGTGGTTGTTGTTGTTGAAGGGGCGCGCGTACGACCCCTGGCCGCTCAGCAGCTGCGGCTGCTGTCGCGCGCGCCGGTGTCGCGAGTGCGTCCCTCAGCGCCCCCCGCCCCCCTCCCCCAACGCACACGCACACACCAAGCGTCCAAAAAGCAGCCCGGCAGGCAGTCGCACGAACAACGAATGCAGCAGCAGCAGCGGCGGCACAAAAAGATGTTGCACCGAAAAACTGCGACAGGCAGCGAAAAAAAGCCAGTGGAAATTGTTGTTGTTTTTGTATGTATGAAGGAAAAAAAAAACAGGAACCGTGTCAGCCCTACCGAACGGATTAAATGTGAACGACGTACTGAAGCTGGCGAGCGCGGTAAAAATCGAAAACGGCCGCCGACGCTTGCAAAGGAGAAAAATAAAAATCGGCAGCCAGCAGCAGCCGGGAGCAACAGCAGCAGCAGCAGCATAGAGTCGCTTGGAGTTGTGTTGCGTCGGGACGGGGGCGGCGGCGGCGACGAGAGCGGCAGCAGGCAACGAACGGTCAACGAACAGCGAAGGCAGCGGAGGCTACAAGCAGCATACAATATTTTTTCACGCCCCGTTGTTGTTGTAGTTGTGCACAGATACAGCAGCAATGAAAAGTATCTACAAGATACAAGTGCAAGTGTGGTTGTTGCACAGCGGCAACGAAGGGAGGGGCGCGACACTAAACAGCAACAGCAGCCTGCATGCAGTGTCCGTTCTGCACCTAAATGCATGTTGCAAGTGCTACACACTGCACTGGCGCTTACGACACTCATTTACTCAGTTGCCATCTTATCAGCGCACACATTTTGTGTATCTTTTGCATGCACACACACACACACACACACACTCTCGAACAGAAGCGCACTCCCTGCCGTGTGCACATGCACTGCATGCACTTGTGTACTTAACAACAACAACAACAACAACAACAGCAACAGTCAACTTTTATACATTACTTATAGGACAACAAAAAACATTCGGTATCTTCACTTCGCATGTGTGGCGCTCTCGCAGCGCCACAGCCGCACGCTCTCACTCTCTTCTGCTGGCCGCGCTCATTTGCCGCCGCTACAAGGTGTTGTTCAAGTAGTCGCTTATGGTTGCATGCATGCGTTGCATGCCCCACGTAACAACCGCCACAGGAGCCCTCAGCCGCCCGCCCCCGCCCTCACTTAATCATTCACCTTGCCGCGCGTTTCTCTGGCGCGCGCCGGACTACGAATTCTGTGCGGTACGCGGCGCGCTTTTTTCCCCCAATTCGAATTCAATTCGTGCGGTGCAGTGGCGTTGCTTCGAGACTATTTTCGGGGGATTTCAAAACAATATTAATGGAAAATGTGTTTGTGGAAATATTTACAGAATTGTTTTAATTTCTTAACTATTTATAATTAATTATTATTTTTTAAATTTTTTATTATTGTTTTAATTTAAAAAATATATAAGAAATACTAAAAAAAGTAAATTAAATATAAATTAAAAATCTATAAAAATTTAATGATTAATTTCTCATTTTTTTTACCTGAAAAAAATTATAAGGTCAGTGAGATGGTACCAAAAAATAAATAAATAAATAGACTACTTATAGTTTCAGATATGTATATGAATTTTAAAATTTTTTTTTTCATTAAATTGATATAACAATTAGTTAAATTAATGCATAGGTTTTTACGATTTTCGAGATGCTGTTAAAGTATTAAAAAACTAAATTTTGATGGTATCTCAATCAGAGTGGAAAAACTGATTCGACAATTGGTTTGAACACACGCAAAATTGTATCAATCTTCATGGAAAATACTTTGAAAAACAATAAAACCATTTTTGATGCATTTTGACCATGTAGGAAAAAACTGTATTATTATTTTTATTTCATATTTTTGAATTTTCCCATATAACGAAAAAAAAATGAATGTCTTTATAGCTTTGAAACAAAGTGTACTTTAAAAAAAACATGCAAGGCAACCCTTGTAATAAATACATAAATAAATAGTAAAAACAATCAATTGGCAGAAAGGAGATACAGATTGTTAGGTACTTATGTCCGAAGATGGCAACAGACAGAGAATGAGTACAATTTGACGTTTGAGAAGGTAACCAGATGCTGAAATAAAAAATAGAAAACTCGGACTACAGAACCGTTGAGTCTATGTTCGAAATAAGAGAAAGAAATATACATTTAAAGTCTAAACTTCATGAGGCACCCCAATAAAGTTTGAAAAATGTTTGCACATATTTTAGAAGTTCAACTAGATTCAACAGTTTGACGTCAAAAAAGAAAGCCTGAAGCTGAAGTGAACGATCGAATCGATCGATTGGTCGGTTGAACAGATGAGTCAATATCTGGAATAAGAGATGGAAGACTAAAACGTTGACTGCTTGCCTCATAAAGTTTTGAAAACATAAGAAAATTTATAAAAGTTCAGCTAGATTTAATAGTCTGACCTTAAGACAGTAAATCTAATGCCGAAATAAATGATAGAAAACTTGGACGTCAGAACCGATGAGTCAATGGAAGAGATGGAAGACTACAAATTTGATTGTGTATCTAATGAAGTTTTTAAAAATGTTATACATTTTATAGAAGTTCAACCAGATTTAATGGTCTAACGATAAAAAAATGCCTGATGCTGCAATGAAGGTTAGAAAATTTGGACAGTTTGGACAGGAGAATTGATGGATCGATGTTAAGCATAGGAAATGCAAGAATAAAAAGTCCATTGTGTTCCTAAGGAAAGTTTTTAAAATTGTTACACATTTTGTAGAAGTATAATTGGATCCAACAAAGCATATATTTCTTCTGTGCATGAGACTGTCGTGGGTTGTGATTAAAAAAATTTTATTTTTTCCACAAAATCAGCTCACTTTATTTTCTGTCACATTCCATTCTATCACTTCTTCTATTGGATTTAAAATTTCCGAGTAGAAAATCTGTTATGAGAACAGAAAGCCGGGTGAATGGGGTCAAATAAACTAACCAGTAAGCAACTTAATCGAGTCAACTAACATCTGTATTTCAGTGTTTACAGAACAAGCTTGCTAGGTTCTGGTAAAGTGGGGCCTCTTGTCCCCTCAAAAACCCCTTTCGCTTTCATTGTTCAGAATTGTCAAAGTGAACTGCACGATTTTCAGTTCGTGTTTTTCGTATGCGAGCAAATCGTGCACACACACACTTCGGCTTCGTGCTGACCGAGAGAGAGAGAGCGCATTCTACATGCTCCACTCTCCACACGATTGGGGCACGTTTGCATGGTCGGAGAAGTGTGGTCGCAGCAATTCAATATCGACGTTCTATCTGACTCTATGCTCTGTGCGCTTGTAATCTGTAATCTGTAATCTGGTTGTTGTTGTTGTTGTTGGCACAGTGCGCATTCTTATTGCGCGGTCGTCGTTGCACGTTCAGCGGCGGCCTGTGGTCGCTGGCGCTCGTTTTGAGCAAACTCAGTCCACCCGCATACCCCGCTTTCAATACACACAGATACATTTTTTTGCGCGCTCTCTCTCCTTCACACACACACACACATAAAGCAGTGCATGCAGCCGCATACAGTCGCAGACGCATTGTGTGTGTGTGTGTGTTTGTAGTGGCAGCACGCAAACCGGCTTCCACTCCAGGCACAAACACCACACTGCGCCACTCGTTGCCACTTCACTCCAGTGGCGCATCCACTCGCACCACCAGCAGCTTTTGTTGCCTTTGTTCGCTTTCTCTTCGATGCTGTCGATGTCGTTGGAGCACTGCTCGCGCGCTCCTTTTATGCAAGTGTTGTTGTTGCCATTGCCTGATTGTACGAGTATACGAACCGACGAAGTGGGCGACGGGGCCGGTTGCGTTTCGATTTGGTCGTTCGTGCGCTGCGCTGTCGCAGTGTGCGTGCATGCGTGCTGCACACATGTGGAGCCGTTCGTGCATACACAGCGCATGCATCTTCCTTGCGCTCGTGTAGCATCGGCCAATTCCGCTCCACTTCACTCCATTCCACTTTAAGCCACTCCAATCGACTTCACTCCACTGCCTGCTGCGTCGACCGCCTCCACTGGCTTTTTGAGCCAATTTTATTTCTTGTCGCTATAATTAAAATGTGCTGAAAATATTTTCACTTTTTCCTTGGGTTTTTTTCCTTGAATTTCTTCAACTTATTCCTTTGCGTTATTTGATGCTGTTGTTGTTGTTGCATTTGTTGCACTATCTAATTTACTCGAAGCAAGGCACAACAGAAACGCAATGTGAGCAACGTAGAACTGGAACGTAGATATAGAAGTTGTGGCACTTGATTTATTCAGCGGCCCAGGAAGACATCAACTTGTGCTGGAATCACTATTCCATTCGAGATTTCTACACTGTGAACTGAGAATTAGCTGACAGATCTATTCATCCATGAACTCGCATAACACGAAAAGTTGGGTTAGGTCAGACTTTCGTTGGACTAGTTCAAACCTTAAAATCAGACAATACCAAATATAAAAAATCTTGATTTCTTCGGCTTCTCTCTCAGCAGTAGAGTGATAAATGCACTCATCTGCTGGATTTCTGTACATGATTTGTTACCCTAACCTATAAAAAAAATTTAGAATAAGAAGATTCAGTTCGAATCGAAAACCAAAGTGAAACTCAAATCTATTACACCGTGCGACAGCATTTTTCACACCGGGAAAAATTCATACGGACGTGAAACTAGAGACCAAACATAGTAATACTGCGTACTCAGTTTTTCATTTCTACATCCTTTGTCTATTTAAAAGGATTTCAAAATTTTGAAGGGGATACAAAATACAAAAAATATAAAAAATACTTATCCTGCTAGAATTTTCTTAAAAAGTAAGTATGTTAAAACCCAAAATCTCCTTGATCACGAGTCAAAATTTCATTACTCTAACTTTATCAGTTCTAAAGTTATTAAAAAAAAAGGATGAAGCTGCAGCTCTAATGAAGTACAAAAATTCTAATTTATTTGAGTATCAGTATTTTAAATCATAAAAAGATACAAAATCAATGAAGCGAAAATAGATGAAGAAAATATTATCGAAAATTGAAAAACAACAACGACCTGTGATCAAAGCCGTAAAGGACATTTGCTGTATATTTGATTGAATATTTAATCGGAATGTGTCTACCTTACACTGATATAAAAACATCATCACTCACTCAGTAGATATGCGTTCTATTTCAAAATTAAGTAATTAACTTTTATTGGGAGACTCAATGAAATTATTTTCATTCGACGACTCTTGTTTAATTCTTTTGAATTAGTGGAACTATACTTGAAGAATCTGTTTCCAAGTTTATCTATCAGACGTACTAATTAGTGCAGTGTTGCCAGATCAGGAGATTTCCTCCCAGATTTAGGAGATTCCTGACCCTTAGGATAATTTTTTGAAGGAAAAATTTTTTACGAAAAAGTTTAGGAGAATATTGAAGCCTTGAATATTGACAACTTAAGTGTCGAATTAAATTTTAGGATAATTTTTAGTAGGAAAAAGTAAATGAATAAAAAGGCTGCAATAAAAAATATATTTTTTTATTTTTTATGAGAAGTAAAAAAAAATTGTTGAGATTTTTTTAATTTGTGGGAGGAAATTTCAGTTTTTTTTTTTAGATTTAGTAGAAAGTGATTTCAGGTATTTGTCAGTTTATTAGTAGTCTAGTTTTTGAAATAAAATTTAAGAAAATTTCCTAAGAGGTTTCTGTCTGTTCCTACTGCATGTTTGTGGCAGCCCTACACTTGAAGAATCTGTCTCTGTCTCTCTACCAGACATATAAACCGATCGATTAGTAACTCTCGCATTAGTTGAGCTATTGAAATAAAACTTGATATGGAATGCACTGAATCTAAAAACCAACTTTGAACTGGTCGAATAACTTAAGTAAGAAGGGTTGCCATATAAATGTTTTATACATAATATACAAATCTTTACTCTTTTGTGACATGGTTGCATTTAGAAAACCGATATACTCTTGAAAGAGATTTTTTCATATTTGGAAAAAAAAATTATGAAAAAAATTATGTTTGACATACTGACAATCCAAAAAAGGTTCTTTTAACCTTATTGACGTACTTTTTGTGTGACATAAGATCCCAAAAAGTTTGTTTGATGGGAGTTAGAAATTAAGTGGAACGTATTATTCCAGTAGTCAAGAAAGTTAGTCTCAAAGGAGGAAGTTAGTACTAACAGTTAATATATATTAAAAAATTGTGCGTTTTTAAAGAGAAGACGTTATGTAGGTTGTTGCCAAAGCCCGGCACATATGAGACATATGATCCCAATAGGTCTTTTCCGCAGAACATAAGATGCCAATAAGTGTTTTTGACGAGAGTTAGTAATTTGGTAGATAGTATATACCCAGTAGCAACGAAAGGGTTAATGTTTATTAAGTAGGTCTGTGTTCTTAATGGATACGTTCAACTAACAATGGGTTTTGCATACAACACCAAAGAGAGGACAAAATTTTGGGTAGGTTTTTGTTTAGAGCCCAACATATATGGGACATATAATCTTAATCACTATTTTTCCTATGACAAAATGTATTCTTGATGGGAGTTAGAAACTTAAAGGAGTTAGAATACTTGAAAGAAACCCAAAAGGGTTAAGATTTATTAAGAAAATCTGTTTTTTAACCCACGAATGCGTTTCATGCACAATAATGATGAAAGGAGCAATAGGCGTGTAGGTTTGTGCTAGAACAAGAGGTCTTCGAAGACTTTGATTTTGTTATTGTATGCAATCCTTTTGTAATTCTATAAGATAGCGACCTTAGGAGGAGAAGCTCGCGTGTCTCAGGCCAAAAGTTTCTTTCTACGACCCTCATTGAACGCCCTATTATCACTAAATAGGTTATGCAGGACTACTTTTCACTACGTTTAGTTCCAAACAATGCGTGTTATGTGGCCCATAATGGGTTAAGAAGGCGCGACATACGCATTTTCGGTCATTAAAAATAATAAATTAACAGATTTTGTTGAATTATTATACCTTTAGCTCTAATTAATGCGTAAATGTGGCCCATAATGGGTTAAGAAGTCATGACATACGCATTTTCGGTCATCAATATTTATAAACTAACAGATTTTGTTGCATTATTTTAGAATTTTCTTATTTAGAAAA
Organism: Melieria crassipennis; assembly: GCA_963668005.1. Lineage (NCBI taxonomy): Eukaryota > Metazoa > Arthropoda > Insecta > Diptera > Ulidiidae > Melieria > Melieria crassipennis. The sequence continues at coordinate 76,816,192 of OY764962.1, read as the reverse complement.
TCTCTTGCCTCCTTAAAGGGGCGTGTCACATGCATTTTCCGTCGAAAACATTAATAAATACATTAGCAGATTTTTTTGATTAACACTATAATGCTCTGCCCATTCAAGCTTTTTTAAATGCTCACATCAAATTATTTTAGAAAATAGGAATACATTTGTTAAAAATATTTTTTTTAAGTTATATTTAATATTTAATAATATAATAATATTTAATAATATTTAATATTTTTTTCAAAAATAGTAAACTTTTTTTTTAAAGATTTTGTTTCAGAAAGCCATAAAATAAAATTAAAAAAATACCTCTGGAGTCATTTTGATCTCTTAGGGCATTCCAGTGTTTATTTGAAAAATTTCTTATTTCTCGAAAATACTTTTATATGGTAACCCTGCTTAGAAATGAACTATGCACCTATGAGTGCCAGTTCTTAGTTGTAACACTAACCGAATCTGTTCAAAATTTTATACCAACATTTTATCTGCTTTAAAAACTGTTAGCCAGTTAAAAGACAAACGAATGAAAAGACGAACATTACTTTATCAAATCTCCCACTGATTCCAATCATGATTATAAATATATACTTTTCAATGCCAGTCACGACTCAAGCTGTGACTACAGCCAGCAACATCCAAACAGCCCAAACACTTCAGTGCAAACTATAGAAATGTGCCAGAACGCTCAGTTGTTGTATTTTAATTGCTGAAAAAGCCCGCAGATTTCCACATGGAACACATCCCACGTGGCCATCGGTTGATTGTGTGCACGAAACTTGTGCGCTGCGACTTTCTTCGCCAAAGCCCACAAAAGCCGATACTGACCTTTTCAACTAAGTCGCTCAACAGGCGGCAGGCAAGTTGCGAAAGCGCAAAGAAATGGCAAAACATGCGTTCGAAAAGCGCTCACCGCACCAAATCAGCGCCAAATCGAACGCAAAACGTTCGCAAATTCAACGCCGACCGCAAACGCCGCAAACCGGCAAACAACACAATTTCGCACAAACAAAACAAAAAATTGCCCAAAAAGCAAGCAAAACCGACGACTGGCGAACGGGCGAGATATCGAAATGCCAAACTGCCGGCTTGCTGGTGGCTGTCGCCGGTGACTGTCGCTGACGCTGATGAGGATGATGATGAGTTTGCTGGCGCTCGCGCTGCTGCTGGCTACGACGACAACAACGACAACACCAACAACAACGACAGCGACAATGACGCTCTGCTACTACAATGAAAGCATTCTGCTTTGGCTGTTGTCTTGTGTAGTTTTTTTCGTTGCTTTAAAAAGTTTTTTTTTTAGCTTCATTTGTGATGTGGTTTTTGCCACTGCTGCTGGCATTACTGTTGTTGTTGTTGTTGCTGTTGCTTTGTTGTTGATAATAAAGAACAACAGCAAAAATTGATTAAGCGATGCGGGTAGTATTTTTCCACTCTGCGCACTGCCTCCCAATGTATCGTTGTATGTGTGTGTGTGTGTGTGTGTGTGTACGGTTGTGGCAGAGTGGTATGTGTGTGGGTGTGTGTGTTGTTGGTTGTGTGCAAAAATCGTTGTGTGAGTGTGTGTGCCATCGGTTAAAGTGGCGTTTTGAATGCAAGCAAAAAACGACAAAAACCAAATTAAACACACACAGACTAAAGCGCCAAAATTTCAACAACTGCCGGCAAAACTCAAAGCCCAACTCGCACCCTACACTCGCAGTGAAGTTTTATTTTGTTTGTATAAATGTCTTTCGTATCATATGAACAAAAGTAATACGACCTAAAGAAACAATGAGGTTAAGTTAAAACAGAGTAAACCTAGACACCGACCGATCAATTGTCTTCACTTTCGGCTACATTCGACACATAATCGGCTTCGGCCAAAATACAGGCCGAAGACCGAAGCCAAAATACAAGCCGAAGTAAACATTTTTTGAGTACATATATCTCGATATAGGAAAACATTTTTTGTTAGATTATAAGATATTTTTTATTTATATTTGAGCCGTTCAGTGCACAGAGTGATTAACTCCACTTTTTGAAAAATCTTAAATTTAAGTGTCGAAGCACTTGGTATAGTCATAACTTTTTATATTTATTAAAACTTTCCTGAATCGTAAAGATTAACACCATTAAACGACAAAATATATATATTTGAATTCAAATTATGAAGGGAATTTAAAAAAAAAACAAATTTATTTCATCGCATTTCTCAACTTTTTGTTTTATGGAGTTAATCGATTTGTGCACTGAACGGCTCATTTATATTTTTTATTAAATTCATTCAATCAATTATTTTATTCTTAAATATTTCTTTAAATTTTCTTTGTATTTTATGTTTGTATTTAAAATGAAAAATAAATTGCGTTTACTTTTTTTCTTCTTAAGTTATTCACTTTCGTCTTCGACTTCGGTTTTTTCGAATATCAGTATTGCCGATTAATCGGCTTCGGCTTCCACTTCGGCTAAAATGTCACCTTCGATCGGGCTCAAAGTATAAGTAAACCTTATTAGGTTCTCAGCAGCAGCAAAAGAAATTCGGTGGGTTTAGCGACATCAACGATTTTAAGGTTATGTTAGATTAAAATCATAAATCTTTAGTTATCAAGCGAATTACATGTAACAAAGTAAAAATCTTATTAGAAATTTTTTTTGTATATTATTGTTTTAAAAAAATATGGTCATTTATCGAGGGTTGAATTGGCTTAGCATTCTATTGCAAAACAAACATTAAAATAAAGTTAGGTTAGATTGAATAATAAATATGATATATGTATGTATGAGGTCCTTTTCGGCAACAGTTAAAATCGGAGAAATGCGATTTAACAACATTTTCAAGGTTATCTGTATTTAAATCTATTCATTTAAACTTCAAATTGACCAAAACATTGGATAACCTAAACCAAACTGACTGGCTTAGTTGGTTCTTTTAATTAACTGATTGGAGTTAAAATGGGTTCATAGCTGAACCTAATAGAAGTCAGCCCGAAAACAACACTTCACACCAACAATTGTAAGGTTATGTCAAATTAGCGCTGCCATACTTTACAGTTTTTGTCTGGGACATATAAGTTAATGGAAAACTTTCAAAATATAATCAAAATATTATTATATAAAAAATTATTACAAAATATTATAATATAAAAAATTGTTTAATAGAAAAATAGATACACCTCATAAGAAAATCCTTCAAGATCATCGATTGTATCAAGATTGTATCATCACCACGGATGTCAAAATTCTCTTGTATAGTTAGGCAGCCATTAACGAAATCGAAGGTGGTTGAGAGTTGCCGCACCTCATTTCGAGGTGCTCTCGATTACTCTCCGCTGGGTTCCGGGCCACTTGAGAGTGTCAGAAAACGAAGCAGCGAGATGGAACGAGATATGAAAAAGATATTGAATTCTCATGGCGCAGCAGGATCGCTCTCTGTCCTTGAGAAAAACGCGGCTTGTACTGAACCTAAGTCGAACTGTGGTAGTTGATGGCTGTCGGTGAAGAGGGAGACCGTATCTCCGGTGGAAGAAGGACGCCCTATCATCTCTTATTGTGAACAACTGGAAAAGGCATCATGATTCCTGATCTGAGATGTGTTCTCCTTCATTAAGAGGTCGAACTGATCGAACTTAAAGTCAATTGGCATAATTTTACCTCATGCCATCAACTTTTTTGAGGTTATGTCACATATCTTATTTACTCAAAAATAAATGCTAAGTAAGGTTATATAAAATTGACTACATGAGAACTCCTTAGTGGCATCAAATTGTATTAAACTTTAACATTAAATGAAATTCATCACTACGGGTAATCAACAATTTTGAGGTTAAGTCAGATTTCAGACCACTTTGAGATTCTTAATGTGTCAAATCTATAGACAAACGTAGTCATTTGGTCCTTGATCTATCATAGCCATATATAAGCCATGGAAAAACAATCCACTAGTTGAAATCTCCATATTTATGATTCCAATTAAATCTTCTAGGCCTTCAAGAATCGTTTCAAAAGTATTATCTGAATCTTTTTTCAAATGAAATTTATACACATTCATAATAACAACTAACAATGCCCACCCAACACAATGTAGAGTACTAAATATTCCGACTATAGCAAACTCATTTTTTTGCTACCATTTTTCCTTCTGTAGGTGTGTGTGTGTTTTTGCTTTGCTTCGTGGCAGCGCATTTTATCTGTGAGATACTCTGTATCGCGTCTTCTTTTATATTCGTACCCGTAGAACTCACACCGAGCTGTTTGCCATTTGCGCTCCCCACTTCGCACGCTATCGTTGAATGACTTGTAAATAGGGTTAACCCGAAATGTCTTCATGTTTTTTGGCAATTGCTGCACAGTGGGCAATGTTGATGGTAGAATACAGAAGAACATATTGTGGAAAGAATATTTTGGAAATAAATGCCCTAATAAAGTAATCGATTTTTCTAAAATGAGAAATTTAAAAAAAATTAAATTAAAAATTAATTTGTCGTATTAAAGTATTTAAAGAAAACTGTATAAAAGATATATTATTTATAAAAAACATGTACATATATGTACTCGTATAATATTAAATATATATTTTAGTAATTTGACAAATGTCTAACCACATGTGCGGTTAAAAATATTTTACTCAAAAGTTTGTATAACTATTTTTGGTTTTCAGAGCATTGCTTTTAAAGCTCTTTTAAGAATAGTTATTTCTAAATATTTTTTATATATATTTTTAGTATTGTGGAGAAGAGAGTCTGAAAATTTGTAGAGAGTCCAGAAGCATTTTCAAGTCTATTATTGATATGATTTTTTACCCGGTAATTCTGAACCAAATGGTTCAAAATTTACCTAAGTAAGGATGTGGATTGAAAAGTAACATTTCGTTACATATCGTTCAATTTGGGCCAAAAGAAATTGGATATCATGGATCTGCGTTGTTTTAGAAGATTTTCGGACCAATGATGCCATCGCCCAAAAAACGCACAGTAGCTTTTTATTAACCCTTTTATTCATATACGGCAATTTTGTTGACTTAATTACTTAACTGACCATTACAGTTGCAAAAGTTCTCTCCAGGCGTCTCGACTTTGCATGCGTCTTCTCGAGTTGGTCACACCAAGAGATGATAGGACTTTCTCAAATTGGTCCTTTCACCAAAGACACATTCTCCGTCTTTAGCGTCGATCCACAGCCACCGCGTCGAACACCTCCCACGCCCACACCGCCCAGTCAGCAAATCATCGACATTGTTTATAGGCATTCACTTTGAACTCTTGGATCACTTGGGTCTTGTATGGATGCAGGCTCAAGTCCCGATGAAAAATTCGTCAAGTTGAAGTCTGCGAAAGGTTCTCACCTGATCTAACAATTCTTTGACGTACAACTCGTATGGGTGCCACTTTTGGGCTATTTGGAACAAGAGTGCGCCGTTTTAGTTTACTTGGACCTTTGGGCCGTTTTTATGTAATTTGGGCCCTTTTTAATATAAACGCAAGTAAGCAAAAAAAAAATATTAACGTTTTGAAGGCAAACAAATTGTTAAAAGTTCCTTTAAAAAAGTTATGTTTTGCTTTTGTGTAAAAAAACAATCTGTCGAAAATATAAAACGGTATTTTCGTTCCCATTTTGGGCGTTTTTTAGGAAAATTGTTGCAGAGTGTGCTGGCTGATTGTTTACAGAACCGTTGGTCTGGACTTTGGTAACCAAATGTTAGAGACTTCACTTCGAAAGGTACCACGACTCAGTGTTGCCTGATACCTAAAACGACTTTCTCTTTAATCTTAAAAAAAGCTGAAATTTCCTTCAAAAATTTTAAAAATCTTCTATAATTAAAAAAAAATATTGTTGTCATAATAACTTACGGAATTAAAATTCTCATAAATGAAATTAAAAAAAGATATTTAGTTTTTTTGATTGTAGCCATTTTATATATTCAGCTTCAGCTTAACAATAACTTAACACAAACAAAACCTAAATATAAAAAATTAAATTGGTATGAAATTCGCTTTTGTAAACATCCTTCATTCATTGCATGAATTATAGATTTTGAAGCATACAAATTCATTTAATTTAATAAAATTAGACCCTTTAACTTTCAATATTCAAATGCATCACCTGGTGTTCTCCTAAACAATTCTTCCTCCTAAAAATTCTCCTGAAAGGTCAATAATCTCCTAAATTTAGGAGGTAATCTCCTAATCTGGCAACTCTGCCGCGACTGCTGTAAAACGGGCATAAAGTTTGCACTAACGAACACTGATTTTGATAATAAAGTTTTATCCTTTGGACGAGCTGCTCAGTGGGGCACGCAAGATGGTTCAAATCCCCATTTTGTTACATAACTTGTAAGCAGTGTTGCCAACTTTTCATTTTCAGAAAGCACTAAAACCCGTGTTTTTTCACTCAAAATCAGATTTAGGAAAAGAAGATCACTTCAGGTTTCATGTAATATCCAATAAATGATTTTGTAACCAACATTCCAGTGTTGTATAGATTTTAAATGAAATGTAGTGTTGTATAACACTGCAGTTATTAAAAAAAACAAAAAATTTTTTAACAAGAATTCGTTTTGGTGTCTTTTAACACTAGAAAGACCATTGCGGCAATTTTTATGGTTTTCCATTTTTAAATATTTGTATTTTCTTTAATATTTCTATAAAATTTTGCTCTGATGACTTTTATTTTTAACGGGGTTCTACAATTAGTTCTACAATTAAGGTTTTACAATTACAATTAGTCAAATCCGATGTGTACTTTTCGAGATATCAGCGTATATAATATGTAGTGTTTTTAGGTATGAAAATCTTGCGGTGTTTCTAGTGTTAAATAAAAAAAGAACTAAGAAACGCACCAAGCACCAAATTGAATATTTTCTGCCTTTGATTTTTAAAAAGCTTTAAATTTAGTGCGAAACGTATTAAGTTGGCAACAGTGCTCGTGGGTGTCAAATAGGGTTTCAGACGGTATTGAACTCAAAAGTTGTATACAGAACCTCCAAAATGAAATTCTCTGTTGCGCCACTGGTGCTGTTCAATCTTATAACTTGCCATGACAATTTGGCATCAGTGTCTGAATAAGAAGCAATAGATTTGACAGACACTACAAAAACAACATGGCCTCTTAACTTCAGCTCGTCCCTATTGGAAAACTCTTTAATAAAGTATATGAAAAACATTGTATCTCGTAAACTACTGAAACGATTTAAAAATACAAAATTAATTTTAGTTCAAAAACTTTCCACCAAAGGACACCGCCCATACAAGCAAAGTTGTGAAGTTATCAACTTTTGGGTTTCTACTAAACAAAAACCCAAATTCACTTCCCTACTGCAAATAAATTTAATTTGTTGAATTGACAGCTAAAGTAAAATATTCTAATTATCTAAAAAATGCTGGTGTAAGGGAATCATTACATACCAAGGCACCCATTCCACTTAATGGTTCCACTGTATTTCGGTGTTGGTGAATGTGTGGCCGCCGGTCAAAAGAAATGCAAACATTTCGGCGCTCTTAAACGTCACACAGGCCCGCACATTCGCCAACAAACATACATACAAACAAACAAACAAACATACAGACACACACACTCACTGTGGCTGCCAACGAGTGCAAAAACTGGCCATAGACAAAGAACTATTGGCGCAACGAGTCATTTAAAGGTGCCGTGAAGAGACGCGCCGCTTTATTATGTGGACACGGACTTCCCAAGCAAACATTCGCCAGGCGACTTCAAGCGATCAAAAAGAATTTCTAAAAGCTCCAATTCACGAACACTGCGCCCCCTCCCCGCCGAGCGGGGCGTCACTCTGGGTTCACAAGAGCAGAGCGCCAGCGGAGAGAGCGAGCAGCGCGGCGGCGGCTGCCAGTTCTTAACCTATACCACGCGATATGTTTATGAACCTAATTGCAACAACAACAATTACCCAAATTATGGCAAGTTTTTACTTTTTGAATGCCGAGGCCAGAGTAGTAAAAAAATGCGAAATTTCGCTTTGGGCCGAAGCGGCACGAAGTTCGCAACTAACACCAGCACGAGGCAACAAAGTTTGATGGGCAGAGCAGCAGCAGGGGGGCGCGAAAGGCGCGTGCGGAACCTGCTGTTGACAACAACAGCAACAACTACTACTACTAATACCTACAACTCGCGCCAATTTCAACTATTTTGCCGCATACCAACAGAAAACCTATGTTTACCAACACACACACACACACACAGTCACACAGTCGCAGCGTCCGGCACACACACCAACCAAACGCTCAACGCTGCACCAACACAATCGACCGCCCGTCGGGGCGCCATTGTGTGCGTGGGAGTGTTGGCCCTACTGCTATTGTTGTTGTTGTTGTTTTGCTGTTTCTTTTCTGCACGCCAACAAATCGCATTCGCAATTGTCTGCCGCCGCTCTTTGGCGCTGCGGTCGCTTCGATGTAGTGTGTAGTGTTCTCAGCAGCCGCGCACGCCGCACGCCGAACGCTGCAACGCCGAGCGTTTTGTGCAAATTCTCGCAAAGCACACACAGACCCCCAACCGATGAAGCGACGCTCGAATTCGACTGTTTTCGGCATTCGACGGCAGCGCTGTTGCCAAATTTCTGCGTTGGGTGTTGGGTGCCGATTTGTTAGCCGATTTGCGGTGTGCTGTAATGTGGCATTATCCAACGCCTATCGCATTTATTTACGACTCCTTTCTGTGCGTTTTATTGCGTTTATTTTTATTTTACGTTTTTTTTTTTGTCGAAGGTGAATTGCGGCCGCTTCGGCTGGAGCGACCAGACTCGCTCACTCCAGCGGGCGCCAGTCATGAGGAACGTTTCGTTTCGTTTATGCGGGGGCCACAACAATAGTTGCACAACAACAACAACAATAACAACAACAGCAACAATTGAGGCAGGAAACAAAGAGTGACTGCTGGCTGAGACTGTGCGACGAAGGCCAATTCCGAGTACGACTCGAGCGTATTTAGTAGAAAGTGTACAATGCGGAATGGAAATGAAAAGCAAGTTGAGCAAAAGCGAACTGAAGATGCGAATTCGCCAATTAATTTTTGTAGTACAATAATATATATAAGTATGTAGGTGTGCAGATCGAGTGGTCTGCACTTAAATTTGAATTTATATTTAGGACAATTTAAGAGTGTCGAGTTTATTATCTCCAAAGGGCTTTAAATGGCTTCAGCTGTTGTACCACGTGGCCAAGGCTGTCCAAGAAGAAGACAAGATATATGCAGTGGAGGATTCAGGGGGGCGGGGGGGAATGGTACCCCCGGAATATTATGGATATTTAAAGCTATATACAAATTAAAAGGCATTTTTGGCATTTTATGAATTTTAAAGAATCACTTCTTGAAACTCCCCCCAAAATATTTTTCTGAATCCGCTCCGAATATATGTAATCGCTTAGTAGTACTTCTATCGAGGTACTGATTAAAATCATAACAGGACAATAGCGATTCTTGTAGAGTGATTTCTGCGCAAGCTGTGATGAGGAAGAAGAAGAAGCAGATATGGTAGAACACTTTCTATGTTCAACTTTGTTGCCGATTTTTGGGACCTATGTAAATTTCTGTCTAGTTTGAGTAACGCAGCAGCAGCAGAAGCATTGGATCTGCTAATCTTCATCAACATTTCTAAATAGTTTATTGACTGAATCCGGATTAACACTAGAAAGACACACATTTCGTTCATTTTGACAGTTTTATATATTTAAATATCTGTATTTTCTTTAGTATTTCTAGCAACTTTTGCTATGATGGCTTTAATTTATTTATTGGGTTCAATAATTAGTTCTACAATTAAGGTTCTACAATTACAATTAGCCAAATCCGTTGTGTACTTTTCGAGATATCAGCGGATACAATATGCAGTCATTAGAGGCATGAACAACTAATCTAGTCTAGGTTTTTCTAGTGTTAAAAATAATAAAAATAACCATATTTGTACAAAGCTGGTACAGAATAATTGGAAAAATGCTATACTAATTTTGTATTATAATAAACATTTTTTATGTAGATCTGTTAACCCATTTCGTATCTAATTACTTTCCTATCATTACTTATTTAGGACTAGAAAGACCATTGCGGCCATTTTGACAGTTTTAAATTTTTAAATATCTTTATTTTCTTTGGTATTTCTGTCAACTTTTGCTTTGGTGATTTTTTTTTTATATCGTGGAAAATTTTATATTTTTTTGAAATTTTTTTTATAAAAAAATAGAGAAATGTGTGATGTGTACTTTTCGAGATATTGAAAACTTGCGGTCTTTCTAGTGTTAAGAGACAGTTAGATATTCTTCTCACAATGGCCCTTTTTCAGACCTTCGAGTGGAAGTGCGGCCTGTACTGCATACATCCTTCGGTTACTAGCCTAACTCAGCCCAGCCTAAAAACCGATCCTAACCAAACCTTGAATCTCTAACATGAATTCTCTAACCTAACCTAATTGACTTCAGTTTCAATGACTCTCAAGAATATGGACGTACAATTTTGATTATTTGTTAAGGGTGGCAAATTATTAGGGAGTGTCCAAAGACTGAATTACGGTTATATGTATATTACAATGTTTGAAAATTATTTCTATCGATAATACTTAATGCATATCCATTCTGTTATTGGTCCTTAAATGACCCGATTATGTTTGGGATCTGTGTTATATTTTGATAGCCCAGCTTACTAACTACAAAAACAACCCCAAAATACGACGAATACTGGGTTGTCGAACTACAGTCGAAACTATTCATCAATACTTAACGAATACCAGTAGATCTTTGATTATTAAATAGTTAAGAAAACATCATTCAAAAACTTAGACTGATGAGTTGATCCAGATATAGACTTTAATCCCAAGAGCATTACCAATACTAATCGGATTAGTGGCCCTCACAACGTGATATCACAATAGGCCATATTGGAATAAGTGTGTCTCAAATAGATACAGCCACTCTAACCTAACCTAGAATAGAATTTGTTAGTTTAACTTCTGGAAGTAGTGACATAGTTTGTTAGTTAAGGGAAGGCTCCCCTGGATTTGGGCAAAAATAAGGCAAAGTTTGTAATTTTTTTATGGGATAATGAAAAGGCGTACAAACTTCCGGTTTTGACTATTAAATTCGTCTATTATTTAGGAGTTTAAAAAGTTAAAAAACTTGATGAACTTGACTTTCTAAAAACTTCAAACGCGTTTATCTCGAAACCATTTTTTCCAATCTAACTGAAATCCCCGGACTTGATCTAATGATCCGAGTTTCTTCATCTAAAAACTGCTCGAATGTATTTGATTTTCTGTATGCCTTGAACTAACAATTTGCATAAATAGTTATTTATTTTTAATTTTTAAATGTGGTTGAAATTAAAAAAAGGTCCAAAAAATTGAACTTTTTACTTCAAATATTCATTGTGCAAGAATTTTTCGTTTAAATTTTTTGAGTCTAGTTCAATGCACAGACAATTTTGTTATCTTTAAGTAATGACAATGCTTTTTGATTTCAGTCCACTACAAGAGGCTGCAGGATTACAGTTCTCGAGCGATGTTTGGCGCGCAGAGGCCTACGGAAATCGCCATTTTGTAGCCGCCATTTTGAATTTCATCAAGTTTTTTAACTTTTTAAACTCCTAAATAATAGACGAATTTAATAGTCAAAACCGGAAGTTTGTACGCCTTTTCATTATCCCACAAAAAAATTACAAACTTTGCCTTATTTTTGCCCAAATCCAGGGGAGCCTTCCCTTAAGGGGGAGTGTCAAAGTTGTCCCCCTTTTGTATATTCTTATGGTGAATAAGCATACGAAAACCATTTAAGCTTATATTTTAGATACAGAAGGTCTTCAGTAATTTGATGTAAAACACTACGGAAAAAATTTTCGTGGAACACTTTAACCCTCTAGCACTCGTTTTTATGGGCCAATTTAACCCTTTTTTAAAAATGCAAGAAAAATCCTTTGAAACCAGACTTTTTACGAACGAAATGTACCACGAAAATATTTGCCATACAATTCTACTATAAATCTCTTAATACAGCAAAGCTCAAGAATTAACTTGAACGTCAGAAATAAGCCTAAAACTGAGAATGACTTTAAGTGATAATTTCGTACTTATTCAAAATTGGTACTAAGTGTCATACAAAACTTGATTTTAGAGGGTAAAATGTTTAATTTCAAATTTCACTATAAGTTACCGTACAAAATAAAGCTCTAGATATAATATATATAAAAAGTGTACAAATTTGGGTATTTGGTAAGGATTCGAATAATTGTAGATCTCTTATTGCGACAAAGCCTTCAGAAATTTCGCAAGCAGCGAGAAAAAAGGAGAGCTAATTGTGTACTGCAGGTGAGTTTCAAGGGGCCCCAAGCAGTTAAGAGCGCTGAATACTGGATTCACTAGCCCTCCTTCTACTCCTACTTCCAGATCCTATTTTATATTTTTGTTTATCATATCTGCTTGTCTAGGTGCCTGCAAAGAATATTCTTATAGAGCTGAACAATCAAGTGGTGATCAAGAACCGCGAAAAATCATCTGTGATAGCATTGTAACCCTGGATCTGGATACGTTAGGAATATAACAGAATGAGTAATAGGAATAAATATGCTCAAGAACTCGAATGAGCCGCCTATGGTAACATTGTGACTCTGATATAGTTTAAAGTATCCTTAGAAATATAAAAGAATGATTTAGAAGATATCCTGGCCAAAAGAAGAGTTGCCTATAATAACATAGAGTCTGTGATGTAGATCAAAGAACATATTAGAACAGAGCAGTTTTATAATATTTTTGCACCTGGCCAAAAGAGGGTCTGACAATGATTTCTGCGTACCGAAATCTATAAATATGTACACGTAATTGTGTTGGAAACTTCGAAAAAGCCGCATAAGACAACATAGCGACTTTGATATGGGTAAAAGTCTGGTTGGTTGGTTGCTTAGAGTGGCTGATTCACAGTTGTCCTCCTGCGAGTCACAATTAGCCGGTAGAATTTAGGTATTCAAGAAGGTTCCCCAGACTTACTGTCGAGCAATCGGCCGGACAAGTAAGAAAGTGTTTCCCCAAAGACCTAAATCTTGCCCTTGCCAAAGCTGGGCTGTGACAGAAGAAGTGAGCAGGTGTTTCTTTCTCTTCTAAATTCCCATAGCTCCTACAGTGGGTATTGAAGGGGATCTTTAGCCTCTTCGCATGTGGACCTATGGTCCAATGGAATGTGATGACTGCCGTAAGCCCAGCGACGTCCGTGCGAGATCTGTGTATAAGCTCGCGGCACCTACGCTCATTGTAAGAGGGCCACATCGCCTGCGAGGTACAACAGGAAGTTAGCGACTTCCACCTCCGATTGGCAAGACGGCGACAGTGCAGATAACAGCTCCTCTTGACAACTTCCAAAGGCGTCGGAACCGGGACACCCAGTGATACGTCAAGCGAGGCACCTGAGCGCGCCAATTCGTCCGCCCTCTCATTCCCTTCAATGTTCCTATGGCCAGGAACCCAGATAAGGGTGATATCAGCACAACGATTTAGCGCGCTCAGCGCCATCTTACACTCCTCGACCAGCCTTGACTGGACGGTGGTAGATTGAAGAATCAAAGGCTAAATTGCAACAGAGCCGAATGAGTAATGGGAGTAATGGTAATGGCTAAATAGGGGTCTAATAATGTCTTCTGCGGACCGGAATCTATGAACAATTGTGTTCGGAAACTCGAAAGAGTCGTCTGTCCGAACATAGGGACCCTGATGAAAGTTGAGATCACAAAGGATTTACAGCAGATTGAGTTATCGAATATCCTGAAAAAAGAGGGACTGACAATGACTTTTAGGAATCGGATAAATAAATAAATAAATGGGCTGGGAAACACAAAAGAGTAGCCTGTGATAATAAAGTGACCCTGTTGTGCGTCAAAACACACGTTGGGTATAGAGAAGAATGAGTTATTGGGTTTTCTGATCAAAAGAGGATGTGACAATGGAACTTAGGATCGATTTCAATGGTTTCACTGTGGAAAGGATAGATTCACTGGTAACCTTTGTGAGGAAGTAAATAATTGCAGGTCCCTTGGGCTAATCCGCCGTTGGGCAGGAAAACCAGAAAGTTCCTTAGCTTAGATCGGAGAGGCCTATGATGGCTGATTGGAACAAACAATTCCTCCATACAGGAGAATGAGTTGATGAACCATTAAAAAAAAGGCCACTAGAGGTCAGGAAGGATATTGTCATCAGGAAGGAAAACAATGACTGCCGGTGTCATCTGGACGATATATTGTTTTCATATAAGGAGAATGTGTCATCTAGATGACATATCCTTTTCATTTAGGGAGAATGTGTTATGTGGAAAGTATATCCTTTTATTTAAGGGGCGAAAGAGGTCCAATGTAGTAGGATATGTTGGTTCCTACCCCTTTAAAAAAAAAAAATGCTTACCTATGAATGAGTTCGTATGTCTATAACACATAGGGACATCTTCTTAGTGTTGGTCTATGAATGAAAACAAACCAAAAGTAGAGATAGTTTCACTTATTTAACTCAACAGAATCTAACTTGGAACATTGTTGAAGCAATACCCATATCTTTACCGTTATAAATTCTAATAAACCGGTACTTAAATCGTAGGGTTTCACAACGATCCCAACAGGGTCTTTGAGTGGAACTACAACAGCAAAAAAAACCAAAAGTCGAGATAGTTTCACTTGTTTAAGAATCTAACTTGGAACATTGTTAAAGCCAGGGGCGGATTCAGAAAAATATTTCGGGGGGGTTTCAAAAAGTAATTCTTTAATATTCATAAAATGCCTTTTAATTTGCATGTAGTTTTCAAGACGATCTTAATATTTCGGGGGGGGGGGGGGTTCAACCCCCAAAACACCCCCCTGAATCCGCCACTGGTTAAAGCAATACCCATAGCTTTACCGTTATAAAGAGTAATAAACCAGTATAGAAATTGAAGAGCTTTACAATGGTCCCAACAGGGTCTTTGAGTGAAAGTGCAGCTGCACACATCCCTTCTGTAACCTAACCTAATCTAAGAGTAATAAATATGGCTTCATGTCATAAGAGTTGGAGCGAGTTTTTTGTACTTAAAAACCAACTTTTGTTGCAACGAAACGCAGCATTTTTAAGTGAACAGTGCCGCCTAATGAGAACTGCCATAGAAATAGAAAGTGTTGCTTCGAAATGTGGAAATGTTGAATGATGGCATATGGAGTCGGCGACTTGAAACGAAAAGCAAATAAATAAAAGTGAAGTAAAAAAAAATTGAAACAAAAATTGCCCAAAAAACTGCGCCAACGTATACATCAAAAGTCAGTCTTCATATGTGAGCATATTTGGGTGCTTGTGGATACACTTTACATATTTACATACATATGCTATGAATGTATGTATGTATGTTGTGTACATATGTGACTGCATAAAAACCTGCATATATATTGTGCACATGGCCAATGTGAAACATCAAAGTAAATGAGTTTTCATTTAACGCAAATCTACACACACACACACACACGCACTCACATGAATGATTGTATGCACATACATGTGTGATGGTATGGTGGGCGAGGGGGTTACATGTATGGAAAGCGGAAAAGATTCGAAATAAATAAATGCACCTGTGCCAGCGACAACTCACCTCACTTCGATGGCCCAACAACGGTCGCCCAATGCGCCACGGCCCACCCGCCCGCCCGCCGCCCAACTGGCCGCTTGCGCCAATTGAAAATTTTTTCGTCTGTATACGCAGCCGTCTACTTGACATGTGCAGTGAGCGCCAACGCGCCAAAGCCAACGCCAACGCTTCGCACATGGATTTGCCCAATTTGTGTGCGCGCTCCACGGCGAACCTGTGAGCTTTTGCTGTGATGCGGTGCGGCAGCGGGAGCTGGGCGGCGGGCGGTTGGGTGCTCTACAAGCGAGTGCGCGCCGCTCGGCACATTGCCGCAATGCGTTCGGCGAGCATTCACCCGGCCACCTTGTCTGGCCGCATGCATTGCCCCCGCCCCCGTTCGCTTCCTCCTACGTCATCCACTCGCCCATTAGACAATCGGCCGCATGTCAACACCTCAACAGTGCAGCCAGCCAGCGGGTCCATCCACAGCTCCGCACAGCCACCCATTCGAGCATTCGTTCGTCTGTTCGGCTAAATCGTTTGTTGCTCGTGTTTTCCTCAATTTCACGCATTCTCCCCCACATTTCGTTCGTGTGCTTTTTGCTTTGTTTTCTGCCGTTTCCTTTGGCCTTCCTTTTGTTGCTTTCTTCTTTCTTTTTTTCTTTCTTTTTCTTCTTCTTTTTCATCAGCGGCTCTTTACCTTTTTGCCCATTTCATCTTTCAGCTAGTCGCTTTTTAAAGCTCCGCCGTTGGCAGCCGACTTGTCTCCCTCCTCCCCGCTAACGCTTCGGGGAAAAGTGTGGCGCGCCTTATCAAAGTTTTGCTCGCTTTTTCTCGTGTTTTGTGTTGCCGACATTTTCTAGTTGTTCTTGTTCTTCTACTACTTGTTGTTGTTGTTGTATTTGTTGTTATTATGGCATTTGTTGTTTATTTTGCATTATTTTGTGTGTGTTTTGTTTGCAGTTTAGCTTTTTACTTTGACTTTCATTGAAGACGACGACGATAACAACAACAACAACAGCAACTGCTAGATTTACAACAACTGCAATAGCAAGAAAAACAACAACAACAATATGCGAAGCAACAAGAAAAACAACGCCATCGTCATCGCATAGGAAATACGGAGCAAAGACCGAAATAGAAACAAAGCAAAACAACAAACACTGCAACAGAGAAACTGAAACAGAAATCAAAAAACGTACAAAACGCACTGAACGAACGTTAAATAAAAATCAAAATAAAAATCAAAATACAAATGAAAATAGACGACATGAAAAACGCCACGAGTTTGTCTAATGAAAACCGGCAAAAAGGGAAAAACACGCCGACACCGACGCCGATGACGTCGAGGACGCGAACGGAAATTCCCGCCAAAACATGGACGCAAGTGAAATTTTCGCTAGATTCAATGCGTCGCAGGGGGGTGAACGGGGGGGAGAAGAGAGGGGTTGTACTTAAAGTTTGAAGTGTAGAGTGCTTCAAGATTAAAGTGTTTGTGGTTTAATGAGAAATTTTGCAGTCTGTTGAAATCATCTTTGCAGGGGGCCAAATGTGAACATTTTAGTGCAGCGAGCGTAAACTTTGAGCATTCAGAAACTAACTATCAAAAACTTGAAATGTTTATCTAAAAATTTTTTTAATTTGGAACTTAGTTAAGTAACTAAGCAAATATTTAACAAATGTGACACATGTCAAAAAGAGAGCGAAATTAATTTCTCTGAGATTCTTTTCAACGATTTTTGGCGATTGACTGCAGTTAGAATTGAAGATCATGAAAAGCAAAATTTTTAAAAAATATAAATAATAATATTAAATTTTTATTAACCTTCGGAGAACACACCTATTTTTCCAATTATGGGGTACACTCTGCATCAATTGGACCCAATTCACTTTGATATCCTATAATTCAACAAATATTTAACCTTTTGACTTGAAAATTGAAAATTTATAGTGTAGTTTGAACATTTTTTAAACAATTTATGAATATTATAGTTACACGCAGTAAACAGGTTTTGGAATAAGTTTTATCGTTTAAAGTAAAAGTATGGGTCTACATGACCCTAAGTATTATCCAATGGTTAAATCTTAACACTAGAAAGACCACAAGTTTTCCATTCCTACAAAGATTACATAGCATATCCGCTGGTACGTCGAAAAGTACATATCGGATTTGGCTACTTTTTCACAAAACAAATTTCAAAAAATATATAAAATTTTCCACGATATAAAAATAACCAAAGCAAAAAATAACAAAAAAACTAAAGAAAATACAGATATTTAAATATAAAAAACCGTAAAATTTACCGCAATAGGCTTTCTAGTGTTAAAGGTTTTCAAAAGACAAACAAAGATTTTGATTAATTAAGTGAATGGGTTGAAAAATTTCTTAAGTTCTTGAAGATCTCAGACCTTAGCCATAGTTTATTAAACAAACCTTTCTATTTTTGAATTTAAATTTGTTTTCTAAAAAATTTTTTTTTTTATAAATTTAAAAAGATATTTTTTCATATTGTAGATATTTTTAAATATTTTTATTAAAAAGACACATTAATTTCACTAATCTTATGAATGACTACATAGTAGAGCCCGGCGGCTTTGCACGCAAGTTCGAAGTCAATGAGCCCAATAAATCAAGTTTCTCTTAACCCTTTGTTGACCTCCTCAGATTTTCATGAAAAAATACTAGTCAAATTATTTATTTTAAATGCTTCAACATATTTGAAGTCAATAGAACCCCACAATCATGTTTCTCTATACAAAATTTTAACCTATTGTTGATCCCGTCAGATTTTGATTTTCATTTGCAACACTTTGACCAAGTTTGAAGTCAATAAACCCATTAAATCTTATTTCTCTATACAAACTTTTAACCCATCGTAGACCCAGTCAGATTTTGATTTTCGAAAAAATTAAAAACACGTATCGAATTATTTCACATTTGTAGTACTTTCAATAAATTTAAAGTAAAAAGGCCCACAAATCGAACTAAATAAACAACAATTTTTAATATGAATGAATTTTCAATTTGTTCTTACATATTAAAAACATTATAATTGATACTGAAAGTCTAAAAGTATTTTTTTATAAATAACCAAAAAAAAAAAAAAATTCCCAACAACTTCCATTCATCTAACAAAACTTGAATCTCACCGAACTTTTTACAATTAGTGCTTTGTGTTGGTTTAGTTGGGGCACTTAACCCATTTACTACTATAGGAACACTAACCCATCGCTTCTGCAGTTGACCCTGAAACTTGTAATTTATATTACTAACTCAACCAAAGATGGTCTCGAAAACAGTAGAAACTATAGTTTGTGCAAATGCTCTGTAAAAGTCTCTAAGGATCTAGACACAAGGACGAAGCACTAGAAATAAGACAAATGTTTCGACCAACAGCGATGTACAGCATGAAATGTTAGGCTTTGATCGAGATTCCAAAATAAAATGCTTAAAACTGGAGGCAAATTCCGAGAAGCGGGGCGTTTGGCAACCCTACATATAAAAAATTTTTAGTTACACATTGAATACAAAAACTAGTTTCACAGTAATGCATAAAAATTTTAACTCAAATATGGAGATCTCCGTAAAAAAAAATGCTTCACAAATTTTGTTCATCCAAGAAATGTTTAACTGAAGTTTGTATTATAATTTATTAATTTTTTTTATTAATTAAATATTATTATTATTAAATATTATTTATTTTAATCTAACTGAAAGTTTTATTTTTTTTTAATATTTGAATTATTTAAATATTAGTATTATTAAATATTTTTTAAATGTTAATTTAACTGAAGTTTTTATTATTATTTTTTAAATATTTGTATAATGTTACATGTAGTTTTTCAGGGAGACTTGGAGATTTGACTAGGAAACTAAGATTAAGATCTTCAGATTAGTGGCTGTTCCCGAGAACCAGGGCATATGGCAGCCCTATAAATTATAGAATGTTTAGCTTCACATTGATGCTAAAATATATGGTTTCCTTAAAAAATTCTTTGCAATTTCTGTTCTTCTATAAAAACTTAATCTAATAAATTATAATTAATAAATTTATAATTTTCATTATAATTCTTTATAGGGTTCTCTTTAAATATATTGCTTCACAAATTCTGTTCATAAACAAAACAAAATTAACACTGAAGTTTTGTTAAAAATTCTAAAATGTTTTTTGTTGTTTTGGCTGAGTCACTGAAGGAATTAACTGAGACACCAAAATAAAGCGCTTAAAACTAGAGGCAGGTCCCGAAAACCGAGTCATATGGCAGCCCTACACATCATAAAATTTAAGCTTGAACAGAGTGAACACAAAAAACTAGCTTCACATTGATACCCAATGAGTCGACACAAGTCACCCCCCAAAGCCAACTCATATATTTTAATTTTTTTAATTTTTTAAAATTATTATATTTTTTATTTTTTCATACTTTAAAGTATTTAATAATATTCCTTTTAATTATTTATAATTTTTTAACTAAAATTGTTTGTTTATTTTTTGTATAACTGAACTAATGTATAACAAACATATTCAATTTTTAATATTAGAAAAAATAAAGTTTTTTTATTATTTTTCTTATTTTTTATACGTTTAAATATTTATCTTAATTTTTTTTAAATTATTTATAATTTTTATAACTAACATTTTTGTTTATTCATATTTTTTATAACTGAACTAATGTATAGCAAACATATTCAATTTTTAATATTAGAAAAAATAAAGTTTTTTTATTATTTTTCTTATTTTTTAAACGTTTAAATATTTATCTTAATTTTTTTTTAATTATTTATAAGTTTTATAACTAACATTTTTGTTTATTCATATTTTTTATAACTGAACTAATGTATAGCAAACATATTCAATTTTTAATATTAGAAAAAATAAAGTTTTTTATTATTTTTCTTATTTTTTATACGTTTAAATATTTATCTTAATTTTTTTTAAATTATTTATAATTTTTATAACTAACATTTTTGTTTATTCATATTTTTTATAACTGAACTAATGTATAGCAAACATATTCCATTTTTAATATTAGCAAAAACAACAATTTTTTTAATTATTTTTCTTATTTTTATAGGTTTAAATATTGATCCTGATTTTTTTAACTATTTATAATTATTATAACTAAATTGTTTGTTTAATCAGTTGTTTTTATGACTGAACTGTTGAACTATTGTATAATAAACATATTTTAAATATTAGAAAAAAATACACATTTTTTCTTATTTTTTTTATACGTTTAAATATTTATCTTAGTTTTTTAATTATTTATAATTTTGATAACCGATTTTTTGTTTATTCATATTTTTTTTATAACTGAACTATTGTATAGCACACATATTCGATGTTTAATATTAGAAAAAAGTAGACTTTTTTCTTATTTTTTATACGTTTCAATATTTATCTTAATTTTTTTTTAATTATTTATAACTTTTATAACTCAATTTTTTTTAAACATATATTTTTAAAACTGAGTTTTTGTTTCACAAACATTTTAATCGATCGATTTTTAATATTAGAAAAAATAAAAATTTTTCATTAGTTTTCCTATTTTTTATACGTTTAAATATTTATCCTATTTTTTATTTATTTAAATTTTTTATAACTAAAGTTTTGGTTTAATCAGTTTTTTTATAACTGAATTTTTATATAGCAAACATTTTTGTTTGTTTAATATTAGAAAAAAATCAGCAGCTGTAAAAATGTTTGAAAAGTAATTCACCATAACCCCAATTAACGCAATTTGCATCAATATCTTTCTTTTTTTATTTTCCTTCTTCTTACTTTTCATCAAGATTTTTTTTATTAAAAAAAAATTAATGTGAACTATGTCCTACCGCAATGTCGAGGAGCCAACACGTCACCATTTCCACATCGACACAATTCTTCAAGTCGCACTACCGAAGAATACAAAAACTTAATAGATTTTCATTTTTTGGCTGTTATTGTTGTTGCTAGTGTGTTGTTGTAGATTTTTCGATTTCATTTTTGAGATTTTTGTTTTGTCGTTTAAAAAATTCCATGGAAAAAACAGAACGAATGTGTCAACACGGCCGGATTTTTCTAAACTAAACACGTTAAGCAGCTGCCAATGATGCAGCTAAGTAGGTTGGCAGACCATAGGAGCCAACTGCCTGGCAGACGGCAGTACACGAACACCAACACCAACAACAACAATAGCGACAACACACATTTGCATAAATTGCAATAATTTAGCGTTAATGGTGAAATGATTGTACGAGACTCGAACGCGCGAGAGCGCTGGCTGCGTCCGAGACCAACGTGCACATAGGGACGGCTGCTAGTGTTAGTTGTTGTTGTTACTGCATTAATTAATTGCGGTTAACAATTCAAAGCAACAATTGAATAAACAAGGATGCATAGATGCAGAAGTTTAGGTGGATTGAATAGCACAAAGGGGGCGGAGAAAGAGGTGGGTGGGCCACGGGGAGCCAGGACATGTGTGTGCAGCAGGAGGAGGAGGTGTGGAAGGGCAGGAGCGCACTGAGCGGCAAGTGGATGAAAGCCAATATACACACACACACACATTCACACACACACACCCACATACACTCTCACAACACTCACTTGTTGTTGTCGTTGTGGCGTTGGTGGCGTCAGCCGGTGGTCGCTGTTCACGCACTTTTGTTGCCCATTTTTCCGTTGGTTGCAAACCAAACGCGCGCTTTGCCTAAACATTAACTTGAGTGATTGATTATGTTGGATTAAGCAAAAAATCCCGCCGCAACTAAAACCGATCGAAAGCGTCTGCGGCGCAACGAAACGAAACGGGCGGGAACGAGACGAAAGAATCGAAATGAAATGAAAAAATCGTTTGAAATGTGTTGCTGATGGCGGTGCATTTTTGAAACTGACTGACTGGCTGTTGGCAACATTTGCGGCAACACGCACAACAATAGCAACAACAACAATAACAACAACAACGACCATGCGATCATCATCTCATTATTGGGTAAACAGCGCATTTTGAGCTTCCGGCTGCTGTCAGCTGCCAGCTGCCATCTGCCCACTCGGCTGTCGCGGTTAGCGGCCCATCCCATCAGCCGCACAACAACGACAACCAACCATTTGCAGGAATTACTGACGCCACGCTCCTATCACCCACCATCGCACACGCACACACAGACTCCATACATGCACACCACCACCCACATTCACTCACACACACACACACACGCGCGCACTTAAGTGCGGGACGCCGCATGTGCATAATTAGTCGCCGCATTAATAAAATCGCCATTTAAACGCACATAGCATGCACTCTACTCTAGATTTGGCTGTTTTTTGTTCGTGCTGTTGTTGTTGTCTTGTATTAATGGTAAGCCGAGTTGTTGTTGCAATGCTGTTGCTGCTTTTGCGGTTGTCATATTAGTTGTTGTAGTGTGGTTAATTTTGTAATACCCCACATGCGCCATAAACAGGACACTCTGAGCTTCCTCATACAATTGCAATTAATCGATTAATCAGCCAGAAGCATGATTCGGCATTATAGTCGATAGTTGTTGGGACTGTTGTTAGGATTGGCTCTCTAATTGGGCATTGAAACAGTTGGACTCGGAAAAATAAAGCACTTACTTCTATAATCAGCTTACAATAAGTTAAATATTCATTTTGCAATTAATTACCTAATCACTGATAAATGGTTTCAAGTTACATTAAAATGAATTAGTTAATAAGCAAATAAAATTAATCTTATAATCAGAAACGATTAGTTAATTTCAAACTAGTTATTTAAAACAATTATTTTAAATAAGTATTTAATAATTTAAAGCTTAATTATTAACCAAACTACTTATTTTAGACCATTTGTCTAAATTAACTACTAATGATATGCTTGATAATTAACTGAACTATTTATTTGAGGCACTAACTATTTTTAAATCACGAGTAATTAAACAAGCTTAATTATTAACTTAACTATCTATAAAACACTATAATTTTTATTTAACTATTTATTAAATGCACTATTACTAACTGAACTACTTTTATTAGACCATTAGTCTAAATTAATTAGTAATTAAAGCTTAATTATTAACTGAACTAATTATTTTAAGCGATTATTTTCAATTGACTAGTAAATTAACGCTTTATTACTAACTTACCTATTTAATTTAGGCTATTATTTCCAATGAATTAGCAACTAAATGCGTAATTATAAATTAAAATATTCATTTTAGACATTTATTTTAAATCAAATAATAATGCTACGCTTGAATATTAACTTAACTATATTTGTTTACTATTATCTTTAAATAAAAAGTAATTAAATGCATAAATAATGACGCCAATATTTGTTTTATACTATTATTTTTAAATTAACAACTAGTCAAATATTTTTACATTTATTAACTTAAATATTTATTAAATAATTAACTGAAATATTTTTTTTAAACCATTATTTTTTATTAACTAGTAATGAAATGCTGAATTATTAATTGAACTATTCATTTAAGGCAACTATTTTTATTAGTAATTAAACGTTTAATTATAAACTTAACTATTTATATAACACTATAATTTTCATCTAACTAGTAATTAAATGCTCTATTATTAACTGAACTATTTATTTTAGACTACTACTTTTAATTAACTAGTAAACCAATGCTAAAATATTAATTTAACTATTTATAATAACTATTTATAATAATAACCTAAATATTATTTCGAGTGAAATAGTAACAAAATGCTTAATGATAAAATTAACTATTCATTTTAGACATTTATTTTCAATTAACCAACATTCAGTTAATGCTTAACTAATGGCCTAACTAGTTGGTTTAGGCTATTATTTTTTTAAATTTATTTAAATATTTATATCTTATATTAATATTTTATATTTTATTTTTATATTTTATATTTATTTAAATATTTTACCTTTTATTAACTTAATATATAACTTGATTAGGCCTATTATTTTGCATTAACTAATAATTAAATGTCAAATTAGCCAACTAGTTGCCATTGGTAAACGGTAAATAGAAAACAATTTCAATTAAATGTTTTCCATTAGTTATTATATATTCGTTTGAATTGTTAAGATATTGATTATAAATCAGCATTGATCAATAATTCAATATCAAATATTTTAAGTTATTTGAATTAAATTTGCACTTTACTGTAGGTACTGAATTCACTTTAATGAAAATAAATGTAACTATGTCGAATTAAATGAAGAAATGGTCTTATCTATAGTTTATTTGTTTTTCAACACCAATTATCAAAAAATTCAACTATATGTCAATTATAAGATAAATGTTATAAATGGATAACGTAGCTAAAGTTATCATAAATTGTTTAATTAATCGATTTGGCAATTTGTTTGATTATAAATCAGAATTGATCACTATGTCAATAATTAATGAAATGTAATGCAATTATAAATATCATAAATCGATTAACTATTCGATTGGTCAACTTTCTAATCAACTTGGTCAAGTTTTTAATCAAAATTAATCAAAACGGTAATAGTTAATACAACTAATTATAAATATCATAAATCGATTAACTTTTCGATTTTTTTAATTTGTTTGGTTTTCAATCAGAATTGATTAAAGCGTCAATAATGAATGCACTCAATTATAAATATCATGAAGTTAATTTGATTATAAATCAGAATCGATCAAAACGTCAATAGTTAATGTACTCAATTATAAATATTATGAAGTGATGAGTTGGTAAAATTTAAGATTTGTTCAATTATAAATCAAAATTGATCAAAACGTCAAGAGTTAATGTACTAAATTATAAATATCACGAAGTGATTAGTCTAGTTTTCGATTTGTTCCATTATAAATCAGAATTGATCAATTAATCAATAGTTAATGTGCTTAATTATAAACATCATGAATTGATTGATTAGTCAATTTTCAATTTTCCTTGAATATTAATCAGAATTGATGAATGCGTCAATTGTACTTAATTATAAATATAGTACTTAATTATAAATACGTCAATCAATACTTAATTTTAAATATAATGAATTGATTAATTAGTTCAATTATCTTTAAATATCATTCCGAATTAATCAATACGTGGGTAGTTAATGTTCATAATTATAAACATTACGAATTGTTTAATTAGCTGAAATTTAAATTTGTTTGATTATAAATTATAATTGATCAATTTGAAGTGGTACCACATATTCATTCATGCCGACAGCAGTCAATTAATGCAATGAATTATAAATATTTGAAATTTATTAATTAGTCGTATCTTCGATTTCTTTGATTAGAAATCAGAAATAATTAATTCATCAATAGTTAGTGTACTTAATTATTAATATCAGGACGTGATTAATTAATCGATTTGTCAATTTGTTTGATTAATTAAAGTCGAGTCACTAGTAATTGTAGTTATTTATAAATGTCATGAAATGAGAAATTAATGGAATTATAAATTTAGTTGATTGTAAATCAATTAATTATAAATGTAAATTAATTAACTATACAAAAATGTTATTGGAACTGTATTAATTTATAAACGTCATGAAGTGGTCAATTCACCGAATTGTAATTCTAATCGATAATAAATCAATTAATTATAAATCCAATCTAATTGATTATAAATCAATGATATACAAATGATCAATGATCATACAAAAATAAGTAAATTTAGTTCAGTGCATCCAAACGTGCATTTGTTTGCTCATAAATCGAAATTAATCAATAAGTTATTTGCGAATATTTTTAATAATTTTGATTAAAAATCATAGATTGAATTAAACTGAATAGATATGAATCATTGAAAATGTTTTATTATAGTTAAAATCAAATTAAAATATTGTTTTTTTAATGCACAGTTAAGTCGATTCGGTCCTACAATTATCCTTGCAATTTAAATGAATAATCGATTAGTTCCAGTACAAATTTATTTGTCAAATCAAAACATATCAAAAAACCAATTACACAATAATTATGTCAATTATTTAAATGTATTGATCGATTATAGCAATAATGACCATCGTGACTGGTGCTTTGGACTGCAAGTCTGTTGCTCGCGGTTCGAGTCCCACTACAGCCAACATCGAATGTGGCAAACAAAAATGCTTCCTTTTTCGACTGCCGTGTCGGCACATGTAGCGTGTTTCGTATTTGGTTTTGGCGGAAATGAAAAACACGAATCCGGCTGCTCGGCGGCATTTCTTGTTTTTATGCGTTCGATTATTTTGTTTGACATCAGCAGTGTTGTCAGTGTTGCCGACCCATTGCAGTGGTTGTTTGCGATGGGCAACAGGCGTGCCAACAAGCAAATATTTACACACACACACACACCCATACATATGGACGCACTGTACATAAGTGAATGCTTGCAAAATAAACGCGTGCAATAATGACTGCCCACACGCACACAAACACACACACACACACACGTCGATTGCGCGCACCGCGATGGGCTTTTAATGGCATTTTTGTATATTTTGTTATAATTTCACATAACGCCCGTGCATGCCTATGTACATTAGCTGCAAATACATATATGTACATATTTATGTGCTGCTGAAGCCATTTTCAACCCTTTGCGGAAATTATTTTGCGGCTTTTTAATGGACTTTTTTTTAGATGCAGCTCCAATTTTTCACATTTATTGTTGCGTTCTTTTTATGAAAATGTTTTCAGCCAACTTGGTAGGGTGTAGCGGGCTTTCACTTTGGATTGGGTTGAGTTGAGTTTTTTCGGATATAAATGCAAAAACTGCACTTAATCATTACATTTTTGTTTTGGGTTTTGTAATTTTATTGTAAAATAAAAATAATAAAACTGGGACGTTGAGGCGTGTATGCCGATGTGTATTTCTATATACTTGAAATTGTATATACGAACACGCATTTTGTGATATAATGTACAACATTTTCGTTGGCCTGGCAATCTTTTTAATTATTATTATTACTTTCGCATAATTCATTATTATGATTTTGTGTTTTTTTTTTGGGGGGCTTTTTTAATTGAACACTTTTGAGGACAATCAGTGGAGTGTGGAAGGAGCGAAAATACTGCCCTTCCCATTGCTTGATACCAAAAAATTCAATTAATTGATCATTATCTGTTTTCGGAGACTGTACTTGTGTGCAAAAAATTGGGAAAAACCAAAATAATTACTTAATAAATATATCGGATATATTCTGGATTAGCTCGGTTCAGTCGACATCAGAGACTTGCCAGGATATATTTTGCCCATTTTGAGGCCTATGTGTGTCTTTCAGCAAGTCCCATGTCCAGGCAGCCACCTAAACCTAACCTAACTATAGAGGAGATACAAAATATCTATCAAACTGATTCATTAATTATTTATTTAGTCTTTAGAGAGATATCAAGTTTGATCTTTCTCTTGATTCTTTATTCTCATTTTTCCTAGCACCATGAATCATAACTTATCATAGCAATATATGTGTTGATTAGTGTTGTTATAAAAAGTCTGTCACTCCAATCCAATCCTAATTCTCTCTTCAGACACTTCTCTGCAAAACTGCAAACAACTACAATAACTACAAATGTTGGATACCAAGCTTAGCTGGAAGACCAAGCTTTCTGGAGAGAGCCAAGAAAGCACTGGTAGGATACGTAAGCTCTTCACTAAAAGGTAGAGCCTGCAGTCGAAAATGGTTCGTTGGACCTTCCCAGCAATTGTTTGATCAATTCTCAAATACGGAGCATTGGTTTGGTGGCCAACGTTTGAGAAAAACCACAATATCAACAGACTCAGTGCAATGCAGAGAGCAGCGTGCATTGGGATTACAGGGGCCTTGGGGTCCTGCCCTTCTGACACGTTGAACACGCTTCTTCATCTGCTGCCAATTTAATTTTTATTACAAAGACAGCCGCTTCGAGCGCATTGAGACTGAGGGAATCATTTCAATGAGCGGAGAGATCATACGGACACAGTTAAATCCTCACGAAGGTTCCAGTGGACTTGAGTGGGGAAACGAACTACACCACAAGTGATGCCGACTTTGATGTTAGGTTTACTACGCTGTTTCCTTCCAGAAGGAAATGGAAGCGGTATGCATCTTCTTTTACGAAAGTAGAAGCCTTCTGTACACAGACGGTTCAAAGATGGACTGTGGAGTTGGTGCATGTATTTATTCTAGGGATTTGGTAGTAGACAAATCCTTTCACTACCAGATCTATGTAGTGTCTTTCAAGCGAAAGTCTTTGCAATAAGGGAAGCCTGCAGGATGCGTCATCATTTCCCTTTAAAAATCAGTATTTCTTCTTCAATTGAAGTGTAATAAGTGCATGTAAAAAAAAATTGGGTCCAGTCTTGGATCCCCTCAAAACACGAGTCATTTTTTCAACGTCGAAACCCTATGCTGCTTGAAAGATGAATTAAATACATTGTACCAATTTCTCTGAAGGAAGCTGCAATGTTAGAAAGAAAATATCTCTAAACTTAGCTGTAACCTCAACAATACGTTATCCAAAAATTTATAGATATAGATTATAGATATAAATAGAAACACATTACAAACCTGAAAAACCCAACCAATAGAAAATCTCCTAATTTTTCTAATCTGGCAACACGGTGTCGATCGTCTGGCAGTGGTTTTTTTACTTTAACATATTCAATATTTTGTTTTTTATGTATTTAGTTTTGGCTCTCACTCTTTCGATTCCAAAAAGATGCATTATTCTACACACTGGAACTGGAACTCTGCGTCATAAATGATTTCTAAATAAGGCTTTTGAAGCCACAATGAGCCGCTTGAAAGTTGTAATTCTATAATTGCTGAAGTAATTCAAGGATCGAGTGTTGAGGGTTCTAATACTGAAACACTTAATCTCATAATTGTTGATTTAAATTTTTTATTAATTTATTTTTGAGTGGTAAAAAACAATTCTTAGGACACTGGCAAAGTAATCGTAAACAAACTTTGTAGTACCTAGTTGGGCACTTTTGTTGTATTTTCATAGAATGGATGAATCCAAAATGGAGCCAAACCACTATTTATGCCTAGTCGGGGCGCCGAACAATTAAATTTAATTAATAATTCACAGAATTACATTATATATGGAAAAAGCTTTTTTAATAAGCACCACACCAATGTCAACGCAACTTTGATGTCACTTAAAAAACCAAACCCATGTGTTCAAGTGTTGAATAAAAATGAATAAAATATGAAAAAATAAAAATTAAATTGATACATAAAACAATTGAATAAAAATCGATGTAAAAATTGCAAGAAGAAAAAAAACTATTGCAATAAATATAATTACATGCGTACATATGTAAAGCCTGAGCGAGCTGAGCGCTGGCCAACGACAATGGGTGGGTTGCCACCTGTGTGTTTTATGTATGCACGCATAAATCGGCGAGCGCGGGCGACAGACGGCATAAAGGGAGCGCAGGCGGCAAAAAAATAAATAAATAAACGTCGAAGCCTTTTAAGGTGAAACAATAAAAACTAATTGCAACATAATAAAAAACATGTAATAAAAAGCAATTACAAAAATTCAATTATATTAAAAATAAATAAAAATATACTAAGAATAAATACAAATATAAAAAATTAAATAACATTTTATTAGAAATAAATATAGATACTATATAAAAATGCATAAAAATATATAAATAATTAAATAACATTTAAATAAATAAATAAAAACAAGAAAAACTATGAAACAAGTATTAAAAATAAATAAAAATATATTAAATAAACAAAAAAATACCAAAAATAAATGCAGATAAAATAAAAACACATTAAAATATATAAAGAACTAAAAAACATTAAATCAAATATATAAAAAATACGAAAAAATATGAAACAAGTGTTCAAGCTTCACTCACGTCATTTTTATACAAATAAAAATATAAATAAAAACTAAATAAAGCTGTTTTAAAAATACAGGTACTCCTATATAAAAATGCATAAAGAATTAAAAAAAAACATTAAACCAAATATATATAAAAAAGTAGGTATAAAACAGGTATTAAAAATTAAAAAAAATATATTTAAAAAATTAATAAATAAAAATTACAAGAAACAAGCAGGGAAGCCGCGGTTCCACTCAAATCTGAATGGGCCCAATATATCAAGTTTCTTCATACAACACTGTATGGGAGGTGCCACGAACATTTTATGCAATGTCCAAACCATTCCTCCAGTCAAAGGGTGCGACCCAGTTTCATTGATGAGCGACTGACAGTTCCAAAATTAGGCAACAAATTTGAGTAAAAAAAATGTGCCTAACCCCTTGTCCAACGCCCATAAAATTTTACAGTTAGAATGCCACATCTATAACTCCGACAATGACACTTACAACTCCGAAGCTTTTTCATACTAAAAATTTGGCTTTTATAAGCGATCCCATGCCTGTCGAAGGACACGTCTAAATCGAAAGTCTGTCTCAAATGTCATTGATCTGTAACCAGTAGTTCCAAATTTATTCAAAACATTTTGGTCACTTGAAAAGTGCCACGCCCTTGTTCAACGCCCATGAAATGTTACCAGGGAAAGGACACACCTAAACGGTGGCCCTGTACCAAATTTTAATGCCGTCCGACCTATAATTCCGAAGATATTCCATATTATTTATTTAGGTTCTAAGTGAGGTGCCACTGTGCCCATCTGTCGGGTCATATTCGCAGTATTGGTCATGTGACCAACAAACAAATAAACAATAAGACATTCATTTTTATATATATGGATAGATATTTGTCACAATTACTCGCTAAATCGTTTGATACCCATATAGCCTTGCAAAAATATTTCACATTTGATTTCCGTCATTATAGTGGGCATGGCAAAAGAGCATATCAGGTGGGTGTGGTCAATCTTACATAGTCTATGTTTACCTCAATGAAACACAGGACCATTTTATTTAAATATTGACATACAGACATATACTACAGCTTTTTTTCTAAGTTAAGGGGTCATTCTCACGTGAAATTTTGTAAAAATCAATTTTTTTTTTAACATATTTGGAATGTATCATCCTTGACGAAGGTGCTGTCTTTTTTATTTATTTTATTGGAAAATTTCAAGTATTTCGGCTTCTACAGACATTTATATAACGAGCTGTCAAGGTTTCTAGCAAGGATTCAATCAGTTAGTCAAAACTTTAAACGTGTTTTTCTCGGAACGCCTTTTTTTGAAATGGCGGGGATGATTTAAAAAAAACCATTCATCCCATCTCTCTGCGATTTTGTCACGTCATTCTGCATACTGTTAGCTATCGCCCCTAGTAAATTCACTCTGATATGTTAAAAATTTCATATTTTTTTTCATTGATAAAATCTTCAAAAACAACAATTTTTTACTGCTCTATCTTCCAATGCCTGCCATTTTGTGAGATTCTTATGAAAAAATTCAAATTTACTACGGGCGAGAGGTACGTTCATACTGATTAAGAATTTCTTTGAAATTTATGTTTCAGATAATCCTGTGACTCAAAACAATCCCCGCCAGCTGACCATGACGCGGCAGAAGCCGTGTCTTTAATCGAAAAAAAGTGTTTGAAAAAATTCAAAACAATTTTTTTTTTTTTTTGTACCATAACAATGAATAAATTAAAGTGGAATATCTTTTTTTGATAATTCCTCGTATTCACAAAGGAAATAATTTCTGAAAAATGCCCATTTTGCTGTCCGCGCATGAGAATGACCCCTTAAGTGGGTGCGAAAAATAGGTGTGATCAATTCTTTATAGCCTATATTTGCCTCAATGATGCGCTGAATCGTTTGATACCCATATTGCCTTACAAAAGTGTACCATAGTTGACTTTGGTTACCATAGTGGGCGTTAGAGATGGGCGTGATCAATCTCCTATAGCCTACTTACTATATTCAGGTATAAGAAAACCCCTGGAATTTATTTCAACTAAAACGTTTTAGTGGCTTTTACATGATTGTAGCTTAAAAACAATGTCTTATTTTTTATATAAAAGTTGGATATAATAAAAAAATATATGTCTATATACATATATTAAAATATATTTAAAAAAATATAAATATTTAAAAAAATAAATAAAATATTTATAATTGATATTTATTTATTTAAATTAAAAATTACCATTACAATTGTAATTTATTAATTATTAATTAATAAAATGTATTTATTATTTTATATAAAAGTTACATATAACAAAAAAATATATATTTAGGTATATATATTAAAATAAATTTAAAAATAAAAATATTTAAAATAAAAGAAATTAGAAACCATACAAAAAATATTTAAAAAATCTATAAAATGAAATGCAAAATTATGCAATCCATGAAAGCATTACGTGGTCCTTCTTCGCGCATTGCTAGGCGGCTGACAACTGCCTACTTTTGGATGCGCACATTCGCAATAATTGCTTTTTTTTTAACAAGCTCCAAAAATTCGACAGCTCACGAAACAAAACCCAAAAAAGAGGCCGAAAATTGTTTGCACATTTTTTTGTTTTATTTTCACAGCAGCTTAAACATTTTCCCCTCTTTAATGGTGTTCATGAATTCGGCGATTTTTTTTATTGAAAAATAAAATAGTCAACTGTGCGAAAGAGACAGCGGCACTGTACATAGAGCATTGGGCAATGCAATTGAACGCCTGTCGCCGGGCGACGGATGACCAGCTACCGAATGGGCTGACTGCCTCACTGGCTGGTTGCAGGTGGCTGGAGCGGCAGGCTGTAATACGAAATATATATAAAAATTGCGTGCGCAAGTATATAAAAATATATGCATATGCATATATATATATATAAATATATATGTATGTGTGCATGTATGCAAGTCGAATTTGCGTTTATGGCAATGCATGTGAGCGAGCCTGTGCGCGCATTGACAACATTGGCAGCGGCGGCAGCGAGATCGCCGCCAAAGTGGAGGGCGGAAGCTTGTTTGGGGGTGGAGGTCTGGGCCTGGTCGCGTATGCAAAACCAAAAAATAATAATAATTTCAGCGCTACGTTGGGCATTCGCATATTGTTGTTTTGTTGTTGTTGTCGTTGTTTTTATTTGTATAGTATTGTTGCTGGCTGCGGTGTAAATTTTTATTTTAATTTTTCACATTTTTTTTGGCATCATTTTTATGTGTTTCAACGGCAGCCCAGCCCAGCCTACTGCGGCCTTCTGCCGCCCGTCGCTGCTCGTTGAGCGTTGCACTGACCGTCACTGCACTGACGCTATGAACGCACAATTTTTGCGGTCTACAATGGTCATGCGCCCATCAACCAACAACCCACACCAACCTAACAACTACAACAACAAAAGCTATTAAGCAGAATTTTCGTGCCACCTCACTCACTTCATTGCATTGGAGACTTGTTGTTGCATTTGTTTTTTGTTGCGATAATTTAATAGAATATTCAATCAATGCATTGTTGCGCCAGCCGCCTCGTCGTCGCGCACTCATAATGGCGGACTATCACATTTGCCAGTCATATCAGTGACGGCTTCATTAGGGTAAAGCATCGGCGCGCTTTGTGTTAATGGGGCCGTGGCACTCGTTCCGCCACAGCCAGTGGCGCCACAGACAATGCGCGCTCCACTCATTCTCCGATGCAATAATGATGCGCATTATGGACGTGCCGAACGGCTAATGGATGCGTTTGCTGGACTTGACGTTCGACGAGCGGAAATTTACGCACGGAAATTGAATTTTGACAATATGGTAAAAATACACACACACACATATCTTCTCACATTCACATACATAGACATGAAAGGAGTTATAGGTGAGTACTTCCGAGTAACTTTTGATGCATCTCTGTTGCTTTAATGCGAGTTTAACTCACTACTCTGTGGACTCCTGCGCTTTCAAAATCCCAACTTAGTTGTCTCTGTTGGATAATTTTTTGATAATTGAATTTTCCGCCGCCTTAACTAAACTATAAAATCTTTCCAGAAATTTTTCTTATACCTTAAAGCCATTCCTTATAAATAGAGAAGTCACAACTTATGTATTTCCTACATGAAGTTGTAGTTCTCACAAAACATTGACATTGACTAACAGGATGTCATTGTGAAGGGCTTTCGTACACAACTCATCCGAAATGTTTGCAAAGTACAGATATTTGGGAGGTCTAGAAAAGAAGGACAGGAAGGATCTGTCCAGTCATTTTAACCTAATCTAACTTAAGGCGCACTTAACACTTGCATTAAACCATCATATGTACTCGTATAACTGGAACGCTGTGGAATGCCAACCATTCTTGAGTAAAAGATTGAAAACTTTCTATAGTCTTATGATGATTTCTACTATCGAATTGAATGATTTCTCACGAGTAACATTAAATCGACTTGAGTTCAGAACCATAACTTGCCACTTCGAATAAGCTATCATAAGAAAAGCTTTCATGGCAAACCTATGGAATATTTTAAGGAACACTTCTGATGCCAACACTTCTTGTCTCAATGAATGAAAATGTTCTATTAATACGTTTTAGTAATATGACGATTATTACTATCGGATGCATTCTCATAAGTTAATTTTTTATCTCAAAAGGTTAATAATATAGAGACAAAGAATTTGTACCTGGTTTGACTTGAAACTTGAATCTACAAATATCTAATTTTGTCACTCTCAAGACTCGATACGATACGATACGATACGATACGATACGATACAATACGATACGATACGATACGATAGGATAGGATACGATACGATACGATACGATACGATACGATACGATACGATACGATACGATACGGTACGATACGATACGGATACGGATGCAATGCGATACGATACGATACGATACGATACCATAAGATACGATACGATACGATACGATAGTATACGATAGGATACGATACGATACAATACGATACGCTGCGATACGATACGATGCGATACGATAGGATACGATACGATACGATACGATACGAAACGATACGATACGATACCATACGACACCATACGATACCATACGATACCATACGATACGGTACGATACAGATACGGATACGATACGATATCATACGGTACGATACGATACGGATACGGACACGATACGATACGATACGATACGATACGATACGATACGATACGATACGATATCATACGGTACGATACGATACGGATACGGATACGATACGATACGATACGATACGATACGATACGATACGATACGATACGATACGATACGATACGAAAGGATATGATACGATACGATACGATACGATACGATACGATACGGATACGATACGATACGATATGATACGATACGATACCATACGATACGGATACGATACTATACGATACGATACGATACGACGCGATACCATACGATACGGATACGATACGATACGATACGATACGATATAATACGATACGATACGATACGATACGATACGATACGATACGATACGATACGATACGATACGATACGATACGATACGATACGATACGATACGATACGATACGATAGGATACGATACGATACGATACGAGACAATACGATACGATACGATACGATACGATACGATAGGATACGATACGATACGATACAATATGATACGATACGATACGATGCGATACGATGCGATAGGATACGATACGATACGATACGATAAGATACGATACGGATAGGATAGGATACGATTCGATACGTTACGATACGTATAGGATAGAAATTTTTTTTTTGTGCAAA
The DNA here is from genome assembly GCA_963668005.1 of Melieria crassipennis. Classification (NCBI taxonomy): domain Eukaryota; kingdom Metazoa; phylum Arthropoda; class Insecta; order Diptera; family Ulidiidae; genus Melieria; species Melieria crassipennis. The sequence goes on along the minus strand of OY764962.1, from coordinate 76,780,064 downwards.
CTTTTTGTATGTTTTAAAAGAAACATACATAAATGCTAGAAGACACTATTTGAAGCGAAAAACTTGGACACCTGACATGAAAGGATAAATTTTACAAGTATTGAGAAAAGTTGCTAAGGTAAAAGAGAAAGAATCCCTTGTAGCCAAGTTTTTTTAATTGTTCCAATGCTTCTCGAGTAAATCTGTGTTAAATTTTCTATACTCATTCTTTTCTATTTTCTTCTGCTGGATGTATGTATAATCCCTAAAAGTATCAAGTAGAATTTAAACTGCCAGTTAGATTTATAAAGCAACATTATTGCGTTCAAATTCGATTCGAAAAGATTATTTATAAAGCCAGGATATTTGATAAAATTTTGCATTTGATTTAAAATAAAATGTCTAAAAAATGCAAAAAAAAATATAAATATTTATCTACATTTTGTACTTAGGCATCACATATAAATAGTAAGTATGTACCTATGTCTCCATAATTAAATTAAGCCAAAAACGAGCTTTTAAATTTTTGCTTAGTAAAATTTGTCAAAAAATATTCGTATGTACCAAGTGAAATGCGTGTACACATAGTCAAACATATACAAATATCTGTGTATATATGTTCAGTGCATGTATTGTAACATTTCAAAGGGATACGACAGGACTGGCGCTTTACTCTTTCCAAAACTTATGTATTCACATGTCGCCTCGAATTTTTAACAAACGGAAAATGTATATAGCCGAATATTTACTACTACAGGGTACAACATTACAAAACACTAAAGAAACTATAATACTTATAGGTGCAGAAGAGCATTGGTAATAATTTTAAAATATTTTACAAAAACACAAATTTTAAGTATTTATTTACTGACCATAAATTAAAAATAAAATAGATTATAATTAAATAAAAAAACTCAACTTTCGCCAATAATTTTAATAAATTACAATTTCATAAAAATACTATTAATCTATATTTTTTTAACCCTCTCTTTATCAAAGTCTTAAAAACTTAATGCACCTTGCGCCACATTCATGGCGCTGATAGTGAGAGCCTTTGCACCCGGCTCAACCTGGCACCCTGTATGTGCGCATTTGCATTACAATGGCATTTAAATGTCGAAGTTCAGAATGTGCGCGCTGGCAGCATGAACTGGGCGGCTACGCGCTTTCAGCCGGAAATGCAAATGCTTTGCGCTGGGTGGCAACAATGGCGGCTGGTGGGCCGGTAGATAATGGCGGCGCAGCATCGCAGCAGCAAATGAAGTGCAGTGCCATACTGCGCGGCGTTTTATCGACAATGTACGACTGCACTTAAACCGCATTGAATGGGCATATTTTTGATAAAATGTTAATGAATTGTATACACAAACAAAGTGTGGGACTGGTACATAAGTGCACTTTATATGTATTGAGTGCACATAAGTGGGTATGTATAGATACTTATGTAGGCATATTGTATGTGTTTAACGGCAGCAGCAGGTGTGGATGCTGTAATCGAGTTGCGGTTTTTTAAATTGGCAATTTTAATTTTCAATTGCCGATTGTGAGGAGGAAAAGAGTGAGGGGAATCGATAAGGAATGCAAAAATGTTAAAGAATTTTTGAAAAAAATATTTAAATATTTTATATATCCAGAATCATACTTATCCCGGTGCAAGAGTACTAGACTTTTCAATTGATTTGGTGTCATAAATGGTGTTGCCAGATGGTTTGTTTTATCTGGAAATTCAGGGAGTGAATGTGAGAGGGAGACGAGAAAATGGAACTGTGGCAGATACAATCCTAAAGCACTCAGGCTTTGTAACTCTGGGCTCGGGGAGCTTCAGTGAAATTTAAGAAGATTCGCCGGGGCCCAGATTTGTCATAAATTTCTCCAGGTTTTAGGAAACAATTTGGTGAATTCGTGAATTGCCAGAAAAATGGGAAAAAGTTATAGCTAGTGATGGACAAAACTTTGAATATTAAATTTGTAACCAGTTTTGCACTATAAAGCTTCAATTTTCCCAAAAAAACCCGCACGAATTAACCGGTACCCCTATTTAAACATGTGTTATAAAATGTTTATAAGGGAAAATATCTTTTGATTACTTTTTTTTCCTTTCTGGGCTTTCGAAAAGGTATTTCTAATAACACTAATCGACAAAAAGTGGTCTAATCGGGTGCACCTGAAAAAAAGCATTTTTTAGACTAATTTTGAGCCACTGAACACAAAAGTGGAAATCAAAAAATGTTCTTAAGAAGCGTTTTCGAAAAATTTTCAAAAAAAAACAAAATATTTTTATTTATTTTTTATTAGTTCAAAAGATAAAATTTAGTTTCAAGGAAAAAATTGTCCCTTTTTCATTTGATACACATATCTTCATCATTGTATAGCTGCAAAAATTAAAAAAAATCTTTGAAGTGCTTATTTGTGTCTTTGAAATTTTAAAGTCCTTTTTAAAAGAGCATCGGATCAGAAAATGAAATACTGACTATGCCAGTTTAATATGAATTGCCTCTAATTTCTCGAATATATTAATATTTGGATGGGTCTGGACAAAAATGTTTCTTTTTTTGTTTGTGTAATAATAATAATAATAATAAGTTAGTGTTTTCACTCAGTGCTTCATATCTCTGTCATTTTTCTTTTGATTCTATTGATGTAAGGCTTAACATTAACAAAATAATATATCTTTCATCTTAGATTTTAAAACCAAAGGAGACAATTTATTTTATCTATAAAAAAAATCATTTAAATATTTACAATTTTTGAAAATGGCTAAAAATTCATTTTTTTTTACTGTCACCGAAAGTAACTTCCCCAAATCTCATCTGATTTGGACATTCTATATATCCCTGGAAAGGCTCACCTTCTGAACGACGGGCCGCTTGTGTTAGTCGAATGATCCGTATACGAGATATGTGATCATAACTAAAATAATAGGAAAAATAGGAAGATTTTTCGAAAACGCTTCTTAAAACAAATGTTGGATTTTAGTTTCGTATTCAACGGCCCAACTTTGTCTAGAAAACATTTGTATTTTTATATGCATTTTTAGTGTCGAGCAGTGTAATCTGAAATCTCTGTTTCGGAGTGTTTATTTTTTTAATGAATCACTGTTCTTCAGTCAAGTTTCAGTTAATTTTCTCTTTTGTTTACAAAAGTTTATTAAAAATGTGAAAGAGTTTATTAATCCTTTTTTATTTCATTTGAATAATTTTTTTTTTTATTTACATCTCCAAATCTGGACTTTAGCAAAGGTATTTCCAATAATCTGTGTCTCTCTGTTTCGGAGTGTTTATTTTTTAATGAATCATTGTTTTTCAGTTAAGTTTCAGTCAATGTTTTCTTTTGTTAAGAAAAGTTTATAAAAGAAGTGAAACATTTTACTTATTTTTTTTATTTCTTTTGATTAATTTTTTTTTACATCTCCAAATCTGGGCTTTCGCAAAGGTATTTCCAGTAATCTGTGTCTCTCCGTTTCGGAATGTTTTTTTAATTAATCAGTGTGATTCAGTTAAGTTTCAGTTAATGTTCTCTTCTATTATGAAATGTTTATGCAAGAAAATAAAAACTTTTATACATTTTTTCTTTTTAATTTTGCAGTTTCGGGTCTGGCCATTCGAAAATTTGTCAAATTTTTAAATATTAATTAATAATAAAATTGATTTTCTGAGTCTATCGGCATACATTTTCATACATTTTATAAAAAAATTTTATAAAAAAAAATTTAAATTCCAAAAAATCCTTAAAAAAAACTTCCCATACCGGGAATTGAACCCGGGCCTCCCGGGTGAGAGCCGGGTATCCTAACCACTAGACAATATGGGACTTGTATGTGGATTCGCTGGCGGCGTTCATCACTGATGCTGCAGACTTGCACACAACCATTCAAATCGCATTTGTACAATTGAAAAATTTTCAAGATACAATAATAATAATAAAAAAACAACGAAAACAAAAACCGACTAAAAATAGATAATCAAGCCAAATGCGTTCGCTGTTGTGTGGGCGCCGGAATGATGCTGCGGTCAGTCGGCAGCAATCAAGCAGTCAGCAATGATGACAACACAATAACAACAACAACAATAATGCTGAAGTAAATCTAATATGTGATACAAAGGAAAATGTTGATGCAAAGAAATTAAAGAAACGGCTTTTGGCGCAAAACCGAGGGAAAACATTTTGCAGTCAACAAAAATTGGTGATAGCTCGAAAGCGAGGCCTCGAGTCAGGGATGTGGCACTCGAAGAGGGTTAAGGCGAATGAGTTAACCCTTTTTGATGTAACATTTTTAGATTTCAAAAGTATTTCAATAAAATTTAAACGCCCAAAAATGCGCGCCTGTTGTGAGTTCGAGTGGGGGGCGGCGGTGGGAGTTGTGACGAGCTGGGGCGCCAAAAGGCTGAAACGGAATGTTTTGCGTGCTGCAGTGCGCAGTATTGGTGCAAGAGAAAACCATGTGTCACTTCACATGTGAAGTATTTGTATTTCCCGTTCGTTAGGCTGGGCGCCATTGTTGCTGAGCAAGGAAGTGGGTAGTGGGGAGTTTTTGAAAAGGAGTTGGATGTGTTGCTTGCAGCTCGAATGCAACGAGGCATTGGCTGTCAGTTGGCCGGCTGCTGCTGGCAAACGAGTAGAATTCAAGGATTAAAAGACTACAGACGCAACGCAACAACAAAAACAAATAAATAAAGAAAAAGTAAAAAAAAAAAATAGGTATATAAAAACAAATAAAAAAGTTACAATACCCACTACCATAAATATGGCAACAATAACAATAGGAATGGCAAAAAGAAAGCAAAAAACAACAACAACAAGTCAAGCAACAGCAGCAACGCATACGAGAACAACAATAACCAAAAGTCAACAGGCAACAGTAACAATGGCCAACAATTACAATTGCAACAAAACATCAACAGTCATAAGTTGTTGCATGAAAATAACAAAAACAACAACAACAGCCACAAGTTGTACGAAAAGAACAACAATCATGGAAATTCAATCACAACATTTGATACAACAACAACTTAAGTGTTTTTTTAAACGTATTCTCACTTTTTGAATTTTTTATGAGAATTTACTACAATTTCTCATCAAAAATATCAATCCTTTGGTTATGGTTGGATGTTGAAGCTTTTGTTTTTGGCTTTACGAAACTTAGGTTAAGTTATGTTAAGGTGACTTGGATCACAGTCAATTGTTGACAGTACAGACCCGAATTCAGGGGTTGGCCATAGGAGAGGAGCTCATAGTAAATGATTCCCTGCCAATCCCATCAAGCAAAACCTTTCTGACCGTCAATCCTGGCTTGGCCATCATTTTCGATCACAACAATTTTCATTTGACATTGTTGTAAGTGATCCACTTTCCATCAGCAGTTACCATTCGCTTCAGAAATAAGTAGATTTTGTAACGAGTTGCAAATGGAAATTCGATCCATGAGATTTTTTTCGTTATCTCGTGTACAACCCATGTATCAAGCTTGCTTCTTTTTGTGTCCAACCTTCTTCAAGTTGTTCCAAACGGTCTTTTGTGCACCGGTCAATCCTGGGCAAACGAAATAGTGCTTTCATGACGTTCGAATTCTACAATTTTCATGATATTATGTACATTTCAGACAATTGGCCTTCCTTCGTGATGCATCTCTGGCATCGAAACTTCCGCAACTGAATCGACGAAACCAAAATTGCTGTCCGACAACAAAAACCTCTAAAATGTGGCGTATTTTCCCATTTGCTGGTGTAAATTTTGTACCCACGCTCAAACAGGAATGAGTCAAGCAATCAAAAAACTGTCTGAAAAGTTTTTTTAGTACGAAATCTTAAATTTCTAACGGCATCTGGCGTAATGCGATCAGTCCTATACAATTTTCATAATATTAAAATTAAAAATATGTTTTTTAACCTTTAACCAACCATTTTAAACCATATTTACCACCCAAAATTTTTTCAATAGGCAGATATTTGGAGCCGTTGAATCCCGAAAACCCAAAAGTTCTTGCTTGCAACACGCATCAGGCCCATAAATACTTTTCCCATTATCAGCTGCCTGGCTTAAACTTTGCTGCTGTTCATCTTTGACGCGCATTCAAACAAAACTTTATCAAAAAATCAAAAAACTGTCCGAGAAGTTTTCTTAGTACGAAATCATAACTTTATAACGCCGTCTAGCGTTTGCACTAATAAGACGCGAGATACAGATTACTAAAGCCATCTATGGAAAAAATAATAAGGGTATTCACACCGAGCTCGATTCTTTGATAGTAGTAGTGTTGTACGGGAATTTTTGTAATTTTCTTACAAAAACAATAACACGTACAAAACTACCGAGTAACGAACCAACAAAGCAACGAGCTGGATGTGAATACCTCTAAGGAAATTCTTTACGTGATATTTATAAAAAAAACATACCTATAAGGAAAAAAACATACTTATATATGAAACAAAATATTTTTTTTTTATTTATTTTCACTTATTTTCCAAAATTAAAAAAAAATTGTCATTAGATTGAAGCTCATCTCTGAATTTTATTTTATATTTATAAAAAAAAACCATATAAGAAAAAAAAACATGTATAACTGCAAACATGTTTGTGTTTTTTTAAACAACAAACAAAATATTTTTTTTTAATTATTTTCACTTATTTTCCAAAATTTAAAAAAATTGTTCAATAGATTGAAACTTATCTCTGAAATTTATTTCCAAATTTATTTTATTTGCAAAATTAAAAAAAAAATTTTTAATAGATTGAAGCTCATCTCTGAATTTTATTTTGTAAAAAAAACATATAAGGAAAATAACATGTAAAAGTGCAAACAAAATATTTTTTATTTAATTTTCACTTATTTTCCAATTTTTTAAAATTGTTTAATAGATTGAAGCTCATCTCTGAATTTTATTTTGTATTTATAAAAAAATACCGTATAAGGAAAAAACCTGTATAAGTGAAAACAAAATATTTTTTTTAAAATTAATTTTCACTTATTTTCCAAAATTTACCAAAATTTTTTATTAGATTGAAGTTCATTTCTGAATTTTATTTTATGATTATAAAAAACATATAAGGAAAAAAACATGTATAAGACCAAACAAAAATTATTTTTCTATTTAAGTTTCACTTATTTTAAAATGTTTTTAAAATTGTTGAATAGATTGAAGCTCATTTCTGAATTTTATTTTATATTTATAAAAAAACATATAAGGTAAAAAAACATGTAAAAGTGCAAACAAAATCTTTTTTTATTTAATTTGCACTTATTTTCCAAATTCTTTTAAAATTATTTAATAGATTGAAGCTCATCTCTGAATTTTATTTTGTATTTATAAAAAAATTCCATATAAGGAAAAAACATGTATAAGATATAAAAACATGTAAAAGAAATATTTTGTTTTTAAATTCATTTTCACTTATTTTCCAAATTTTGAAAAAAATTTTTAAATAGATTGAAGCTCATCTCTAAAAGGGTTACAAGCATCGCAAACCAAATCAATGCGCCGTACTGCCGGCAACAGCAGCTGTAACAACAACAACACCTACATATTCCAACAACAAAAGCTATAACAAAAACAAAAGCCACTGCAACAACAATGCCAACAAAAGTCAGGATATTAACAAACGAAGTGCACTGCAGCGACTTTCGAGGGCGGCAAACGGAAGTGGGAACGCGACGCGCGGGAATGAGTGAAATGCAATTTTTGACATACGATGATGACGTTGATGGATAAACGAATAAAAATGCACAGCAGCTACCGGCCGGATGGATGATTGCAGCGCGCCAATGCCATTGTGGGTGGATAACGGCAAAAGCCGCAAGCACACACATACATACATACACAGACACATAGGTTTACATTGCAAACACGCGCTCGTTTGCAAAAATGCAACGCTATTGAGGGCGCTACAGACCGAGGGAGAGGCGCCAAGTGGTGGAGGGAGTGGAAGGCGCCTTTTTGAAGTGCGCCACTTTGTTGCTGCCGTATGCGGAAACCACTTCATGCTGAAGCATATTAATTAAAATCATTTTTTATTTAATAAAAAATGTAAAAACCAAAAACAAAAAAAAGCAAAATCATACTTTTCAGCAGGGTTGCCATTTACCTGAGCACATGGAAAATCTCACAGGCAAACATGTATCGACTTTTTCGGCAGGATGAGTGTTGATATTTGCTGACTACTGCAGCGCCAGCAGCTACAGCAGCAACAACAACAGCAGCAGTCGCCGCTTAATTACATCGCCGACTTGCAACATATTCACTTGCCGCTGTCAACCCATCGCGCGCTGATGAGCGATTACCCGCCGCCATCCGCCGTCCGCCGCCCGTTGCTGCAATTGCGACTGGCGCACTGCATGCAATGCGCCGATTTGCCAAATGAACAGCGCCGAGCAGGCAAATATGGCCATTTATCAATATTAATTATAATCCCAATGACGTCTACAAGCGGCTGCCCGCATGTTGCAAGCCGCACGCCGCGCGCATGCAAATGTGCGCACTTAGTCGACTAGTTGGCTGCTGGTTTCGGGTTTGCATTCGATGTTGTTGTTGTTGCTGTTACTGCTGCTGATGTTGTTGATGGATGCAGTGCATGTTTTTGAATTTCCATAAATTCATAAATTAGAAACCGACGCTGCGTACACGCACATCAACCGACGTCTGGGTGTCGGTATCGTTGGCTCTGATCTGTGTGCCTCAGCAAATACTTTCCCAAAAAAAAAATAGCATAACCTCAAACTGTCCTCTGTCAAATGTGAGAAATTAATGACTGCTTAACCGATTGAAATCAAAGCCAACATCGGGACAGCCACAAAGTAATCGATGCGCATTTAATATGGCAACATTCTTTGAGTATTTCAAGGCGATGAACATTCCTTGAAGTGCATTGAATTGGTTTTTACTGCTTTTTACAGGTCATACTTTTCACACTTTTTAATATAATTCTTTTAATGATATGCGGTAACTAATAATAATAATAATAATTGACTGGCACGACAGCCCGCTTACGCGAGACTAAGGCCTAGCTTCCCGCAACTACCCGTGTTGTGCGTGTGAATTTGTACACGGGTTGGAGGGACCTACAGTTTTTATGCCGGTTCCGAACGGCAGCTTGGGAGCTTTTTCATAAGCAATTTTTACTCTCAGAGGTTTGCCATTTCCAGCTGAGAGGACAGCCACCGAAAGAGAAAACGAGTTTTCCCGTTATTTTTTTTAGGTGTTATTACAGGCAGTATTTGAACCTGAGGTTGCTGCCTGCGACTCGCGGTCCAACGCACTAACCAACTGAGCCACGGCGGCTGCCGATATGCGGTAACTACCACAGCCAAAGAGCAAAATGCTCACTTAACTGGCCATAACAATCTGTTACCAGGTTGCAGCCTGCTGCTTAAGTTCTCTCCAGACGCCTATTTTTGTCTTCTCCAGTTGGTCACATCAAGAGATGATGTGACTCAACTCCTCAACTTGGTCCCTTCCACCGAAAACGCGGTCTCTATCTTCATGGTCGACCTCTAACAACCGTATCGAACATATTTTTTAGCGGAGCTTTATCGTCCGGAGACACGGCCTCTATCTTATCTGTCGACCTCCAACTACCCCATCGAACACCTTTTTCGACGGATTCTCATCGTCCAGGGACTCTCATCGTCTGGTGACACGGTCTCTATCTTCGCCATCGATGTCCAATTATCGCATCGAACATATTATTGACGGAACCTTATTGTCCGGAGGCAAGGTCTCTGACCTATCTGTCAACCTCCAACTACCTCAACGAACACCTTTTTCGCCGGACTCTCATCCTCTGGAGACACGGTCTTCGCCGTCAACCTGCACCTAACGCATCGACCATCTTTTTTGCCGGATTCTCATTGTCCGGAGACACGGTCTCTATCTCATCTGTTGACCTCCAGCTACCGCATCGAACATCTTTTTCGAACACGGTCTTCGCCGTCAACCTGCACCTAACGCATCGACCATGTTTTTTGCCGGATTCTCATTGTCCGGAGACTCGGTCTCTATCTTATCTGTCGACCTCCAGCTACCGCATCGACCATATTTTTTTCGCCGTATTCACATCGTCCAAGGACTCTCATCATCTGTGACACGGCCTCTATCTTCGCCATCGATGTCCAATTATCGCATCGAACATATTATTGACGGACCCTTATTGTCCGGAGGCAAGATTTGAAAGGGGAAATTTGCACTGAGACCTAAGTTGATCTATTGTGCCCGTCCGGAGGCAAAGTCTCTATCTTATCTGTCGACCTCCAACTACCGTATCGAACATCCTTTTCGCCGGATTGTCATCGTCCGGAGACACGGTCTCTATCTTATCTGTCAACCTCCAACTACCGCATCGAACACATTTTTCGACGGATTCTCATCGTCCAGGCGCTCTCATCTTCTGGTAACACGGTCTCTATCCTCGCCGTCAACCTCCACCTAAACGCATCGACTATAGTTTTGCCGGATTCACATTGTCCAGGGACTCTCATCGTCTGGAGACCCGATCTCTATCTTCACCTTCAACCTTCGTCCATTTTTTCGCCGGATTCACATCGTCCAAGGACTCTCATCGTCTGTGACACGGTCTCTATCTTCGCCATCGATATCCAATTATCGCATCGAACATATTATTGACGGACCCTTATTTTCCGGAGGCAAGGTCTCTATCTTATCTGTCAACCTCAAGCTACCGCATCGAACATCTTTTTCGCCGGAGCTTCAACGTTCATACGGGAGACATGTTGGATGTTGATTTTCTGGGCTGCTGTCAGAGAATCAAACAATCAAATCAGATATTTACTATCAGAAACTAATGGAACTGGCGAAAGCAAAAAATAAGGCAAGGTCTCACACATCTTAGGTGACATGTAAAGTTGCTTCCAAGGAATCAAACAATCAATGTAGATGTTTACAGTCAACAACTAAAGAAATTGTAGAAAGCAATTAAGGGAAGGCTCCCCTGGATTTGGGCAAAAATAAGGCAAAGTTTGTAATTTTTTTGTGGGATAATGAAAAGGCGTACAAACTTCCGGTTTTGACTATTAAATTCGTCTATTATTTAGGAGTTTAAAAAGTTAAAAAACTTGATGAACTTGACTTTCTAAAAACTTCAAACGCGTTTATCTCGAAACCATTTTTTCCAATCTAACTGAAATCCCCGGACTTGATCTAATGATCCGAGTTTCTTCATCTAAAAACTGCTCGAATGTATTTGATTTTCTGTATGCCTTGAACTAACAATTTGCATAAATAGTTATTTATTTTTAATTTTTAAATGTGGTTGAAATTAAAAAAAGGTGCAAAAAATTTAACTTTTTACTTTAAATATTCATTGTGCAAGAATTTTTCGTTTAAATTTTTTGAGTCTAGTTCAATGCACAGACAATTTTGTTATCTTTAAGTAATGACAATGCTTTTTGATTTCAGTCCAGAAATCGCCATTTTGTAGCCGCCATTTTGAATTTCATCAAGTTTTTTAACTTTTTAAACTCCTAAATAATAGACGAATTTAATAGTCAAAACCGGAAGTTTGTACGCCTTTTCATTATCCCACAAAAAAATTACAAACTTTGCCTTATTTTTGCCCAAATCCAGGGGAGCCTTCCCTTAAAGAAGATTGCTTGAATCAAAGATAGAAGCAATCAAGAGGAACAGAATTGGCAAATTGCAAATCGGGTTCCCCCACACTAATGAAAGAATTTACACATTTAAGGTGGCTTGTAGAAAATTTCCATGCAATGAGAATTTTTGGATTCAAACCTTCCACAAATATCTTTTTGCTACAAAAATTTTAGGTGACAAATATTGTTCAAAATTATATCCCGTGCTCGCTACTGAATTCACCCTATAGCTCAGACATTGCACTATCAGAATAGTTGAGTTGACAAAAAGTAGCCAAAGGTCATTGCATGAAATGGAAAATATATCATTAAAAATTTTGTTTTATTTAACACTAAATTATTAAATTAAATTATTTAACCGAAATTGCTTTCTTGCCAACCCAACGAGCTTTATGTCAATTTTGATAAAATTACTTTTAAAAGTATTGAAATCTTTTCTAGATGTGTTAATATGTTGCATTTAATTTTTTAACTAAAAGAGACTCTGAACATAGAAGGATACAAAAATTGAAAAAATTAGATTTATTTTTAATTATTTATTAATTTGTATTATTAATTAATTTTAGTTATTAATTCATTTAAATTATTAATTTACTTTCTTTTTAGTTCTATTTAACACTAAATTATTAAATTTTTATTTTTTTAATTATTTATTAATTTGTATTATTAATTAATTTTAGTTATTAATTCATTTTAATTATTAATTTACTTTCTTTTTAGTTCTATTTAACACTAAATTATTAAATTAAATTATTTGACCGAAATTACTTTTTTGCCAACCCAAAAATTACTTAATTAATTTTGACAAAATTACTTTTAGACGTATTGAAATCTTTTCTAGATGTGTTAATATGTTGCATTAAATTATTTAACTAAAAGAGACACTGAACATAGAAAGAAACAAGAATTGAAAAAAGGAGATTTATTTTTAGTTATTTATTAATTTGTATTAATTAATTTTAGTTATTAATTCATTTTAGTTATTAATTTATTTTCTTTTTATTTATATTTAACACTAAATAGATTAATTTAATTGAATTAAAATATTTGGCCGAAATTACTTTTTTGCCAACCTAAAAATTACTTAATTAATTTTGACAAAATTACTTTTAGACGTATTGAAATCTTTTCTAGATGTGTTAATATGTTGCATTAAATTATTTAACTGAAGAATACGCTGAGCATATATAGAAAAAAAATTGAAAAGGGAGATTTATTTTTAATTATTTATTCATTTGTATTATTAATTAACTTTAGTTATTAATTCATTTTAATTATTAATTTATTTTCATTATTTATTAATTTTAAAATAATTGTTCTCGACGTTGCGAATATTTTAAATGTGCTTCATGGAAAAAAATGTACTGAACTTAAGAGCACAAAACACCAACTGAATCAACTGTCAGATTTTAGTCAATCAAAACAACTTGCAACGTGTCACAAAGTGTTGTTTGACTTCATGGAATATTTGTGTGAGAACTCGATCCAAGCGATTTGCGCCTCTCTTCAGTGCAACGCAAAGCTAATACGACGAGGATATCCATAGCTACGTTTGTATGTATTTATGTACATTTATATATTTATCACCTCAAGCTGCCTAATAACATTAGTCAGTGTTAAGTAGTCGAATGTGTCACAAAAAAATTCAGGCCAAAGAAAATTGCACGCAGTAAACAAATCGCAAGATGTCAGTTGATTGGACCAGTTGCGCGGACACATCACTTTGCCGCAACCTGTTGGGCGACACACAATCCTAATGTCGCGTCGCAGTTGTAAAGCATTTGGTGATTTTTGTTTTTGCATCGCATACAACCAACAAGTCTGAATTGATTGTCGCACTGAATGAAAGTCAAATGAAAAGAGTCGCACGGCTGGAAGAATCGCATTTTTGCCGCCACCAATTAGTTTATTTATTTCGTGTTGCAAGTGCGGCGTACAGTCGGCTACTAGACGCCGCCGCCGTATCTCGTGGTGCCATCTAACAAATTACATACGTCGACATGCCGACTGAGTGCGGCAGCAAAGGCTGCAGCGACCAGTTGCCGTGTGGCCAGTGTGGCAGCTCGCACAATCCCAACCAACAACCTTAACGCGCGGCATCGTCTGACCGATCGACTGCCAGTGGTTTGGCGACGGCCGGTTGCGGGCTATTAACAAACCGGGGGCACAAATAACGCTAGAAAAATTTCCATAAATTTATATTATGATGGCAAAAATACGCATTCACCAACGCCAGCAATAAGTTGGCTGCTGTTGCCGATGCTGTTGGCTGCTGCGTGACGTTATTTTGTCGTTAATTGCAGCGCAGTCATTAAAATGGGGCCGCAACCGTACAGAATCGTCGCCCAGTTCTAAAAGCAGCCGTTGCTGCCGCTCGACTCTTCGACCGATATTGACCAACCAGTAGCCATTCATCTTGTGGCCCAAACCAGCAGACATCAGTTGAAATGTTTGACTTTTTTTCAAATGAATTCTAATCAATGATAAATTTTATTGCCAACACTGGCTTTAAATATCTTGGAGGAGTGGTACAACATTTTCAAATAAAATGTTTTATTTCGTTCTAATTTTTTACTATTTAGAAAAGCCAAACTCGTTGACAGGATTTGCCGCCACGGGGTTAGTACCGCCAACGCTCAAACAATCAATCATAGGTTTTCTTCCCAGAGCCTTAGAAATAACCATATTGTATATGTTACTTCAATAGATAGAACCAATTTTTGATCAAAGAGGCGTTTTATAGGGTTTCCAATGAAATCTCTTCATTGCTTGGTTGCAAAAGGACCAAAAACTCTTTGCGCCTGCAAAATCACATCATCTCAGTTTCTATATAGATAGATCACACTGAATAGTTGGTAGTATGCCCAAATATCTCCACTCTACTCCACTTAGTCTCCACTCCAGTGAAAACTACCACAGCTGTGGATCTCTAGTTGAGTTGATAAAAGTAAATAAAGATAGAATGAAACTAAATCAATCTTTCCAGATTCGAAGATTCTTACAAAGATGCCAAAATGTGGGTCCTTTCTTGGATCGCATCGAATACTATTGCAACTTTGAGTCTATAGTTGAGTTGGTAAAAGTAAATAAAGATGGAATGAAACTAAATGTATCTTTCTTGATTCAAGGATTCTTAAAAAGATGCCACAATTGGGGCCCATTCTTGGATCGCCTCGAATACTACTGCTGCTGTGGGTCTATAGTTGAGTTGATGAACGTAAATAAAGATAGAATGAAACTAAATGAATCGTTCGAGATTCGAAGAGTCTTATAAAGATGACAAAATTCGGGTCCCTTCTTGGATCGCTCGAAGACTATTGCAACTTTGAGTCTATAGTTGAGTTGATAAAAGTAAACAAAGATGGAATGAAACTAAATGCATCTTTAAAGATTCAAAGATTCTTACAAAGACGCCAAAATTGGGAGCCATTCTTGGATCGCCTTGAAGACTATTGCAACTCTGAGTCTATAGTTGAATAGATGAAAATAAATAAAGATGGAACGAAAGCAAATGAATCTTTCAGGATTTAAAGATTCTTACGAAGACGCCAACATTTGGATCCATTCTTGGATCGCCTCAAATGGCAATGAATATTTTTTAAGTTTTTTAAGAATAAATATGCTGTCTGAAAGATAAGTAAGAGTCGTAGCTACTGACAGAATACGAGTAGAATCGGTGTTATTGGGGTAATAATGTACTAAGACCAATAATGATCCATTGTGTCCCCTACTATTAACGTTTAGAGAACATCCCCTAGACTCTTCAACCTACTGAAACTTAGTTACTTACGGGAGTTCAGGTGCTTGATGTTTTCTTCTACAAGCCAATGTTGGTATAGGCATCGCCTCCTGCTTCACAGTGCTGTATGATGTGCTCAGAAGTGTACTCTGCCTTTCCGTAGAGTCCACAGACGATACGGCCAGGTATCGTCTACTGCATCACAGTGCTATATGCAGTGCTCCTCTCCATTCTGAAGTTTCCTCTCCGAGAACATCCTCTCCAGCCAACGATCTAATGAAACTTAGTTACTTCCGAGAATTTAGGTACATTATGTCCTCTTTTAAAAGCCAATGGACGCCCAGGTATCGCCACTTGCATTACAAATGCAGTACGGTGTGCTTAGAAGTCTCCTCTGCTGTTCCGCATAGTCTACAGACGCTTACATGTTCTAAACAAATTGTCTACATATGTTTTCTCAGTCTACAGTGCCAAGTTAGAAGTCCAGTGATTTGCCTTAGCTGGTCTTTCTTCAGTCTGAGGCATTCTTTACTTCATTTGGGGTTGTAACCTTTGATGAAGATTTTCAATTGCTCAAGATCCGAGACGTTCAACTAGTGGTCCGAGTTGATGGTTCTTTCCGCAAGTCTTAGTGACTGTACTAGGATGCTCTGGTCCAAGAAATTCTGTACCCGCAGCATCCCTAGGAAGGCTGTCCGCCTTTTCATTTCAGTCTAATCCTCTGCGTCCTGGTACCCAGAGGATTTCGATCTGATTGTGGGAACCCAGTTGGGTTCTGACCCTGAGACCTCAGGTTCGAATCCTAGGTTGGGCTGGTTAAACACTTCCATCGCTATTCACATGAAGCAGATGAGAATTACAAGAATCGCACAAGTGCGCTCTTGGCAGGTAATGGGAAAACCTCTAAGTGTGAAAGAAAATCTGCCAACCGCAGTTCGGATTCGGCATTAAACTGTAGGTCCCTCTTCCCCTGTCCTCATTCGCTTACAATGTGTGTTGCTGGAAAACATACATTTGCGTACCCATTTCAATAATAGGCAAAATATCTGCTATTTATAACAATGAGCCTCACAATTGGTCTCCGAGTGTGTCTCTTACAGAAGCAACCCTCCATAACATGACCTAACCTAAAGTGGGTCTGATATTCTTCTCAGTTCCACTCTGCTTTGTTGCTCATATCAACTACGAAGTGCTTCTCGTAGGTAAACCTTTTTGGTATCGTATCCATGAGATACAATAACACATACATTGGGATTACTAGCGGACATTTCAAAACTTATTTGCATTCCCAAAACTTCTCTTTAGCGACCAAATTTTTCCTATAGTTGACTATTGTTCGATGCTGAATCTGAAACTTTAACTATGAGTAAGACTGTAAAAAGGATGCTAGGGTCTTTTGATAGAAAAATACTAAATCTTTGGACTAGTAACATATGTCCACTTAATATTGAGACTAACTTCCGGCGCGCGCCATTTGAAAACAGACAATTGAATTAAAAATTAAATTTATTTGGTACTTCAGTCTATTGGTCATCTGTCAAAAAATACACTTAGAGTACACTCAATGTAACATTGTCTTCGATTTTTCTCAGTGTAAAGCGAATGTCCCGATTTAGGTTTTGGACGGTGTTTATCTCGATTTGTTTCAACTTTTGCTCGGTTCGATTAATCAACTCTTGCTAGTTTCGAGCCTCCCAACCCTTTTCGTACACCATACGTTTGAGAACTGCCCAGAAATTTTCGGTTGAACGTGCCTGAGACACGTTTGGAGGATTGTCCTTCTTCGGCAAAAAGTTTTATTTTATACTCGGTCAGCCAATCAAACTTTTTTTCGCATAGTGACAGCTTCCAAGATCCGCCCAAAACATGATTTCGTCGCCAGTGTGATATTTGCCATTGAATTGCTTCAATTCTGGTAAGCATTGACCGATATAAACGTCAGCATTGACCGCTTTGGCTTTGTTTGTGCGAATCAATAGCACCCTTCGCAGAAATGGCCACCCACACTAGCACCTTTGGTTCAAATTTTGATTTCCTGGCGTATTTAACTCCGTTTGGTGTTGTTTCGATGTTGTCAGTGTAAAAACCGTCGTTGCCGCTTAATTCTGGTGCAAAAATGTGAAGTACGATTCAACATCCAAAATTATGAATTTTTCATTAGCGAAGTGTTCACAACGAAGTGCACGGCAGCATTTTGGTATATTTTCGAGTTGTTTCGCGGAATACTTTGGTGCTGGTTTACGTTTGCGATAGATTACATTGTTCCTCTTCAAAATCATGTGAACACCAGACTTTGAAATGCAAAATTTTCGTGCTAATTTGCGTATTGATTGATCAACTTTGTTTTTTGCACTTGTCAGCAGTTTTGCGTCCTTGTGGCACTTAACTTCGGCAGACGACCAGGTATGACTTCGTTTTCCGGTACTTTCCCATTACGGCAATCTTTCAAAACACGAAAAATAGTCGCCCAGGAGATGGGCTTCTCTTTAACCACATCTGGAATTTCCCATGTAGTGAGTCGTCCAAACAGATTGGCAACAGATTTTCTTAAACCCAGCTTTTACGACAATTTGAATGGAATTTATTGCGTAATTTGAGTTTGGCAGTTGAGTAGAAGCCCACTTAAGTATGATTAGTGTATTGAGTGACATCTCCATGTTTGCTTATGCAGTCAAATAAACGGCTGAAGTTAGTCTCAATATTTAGTGGACATATGTTAAGTATTAGTTCCAAAAGCAAAGCAAACTAATATTTGACTTCAGGGGGGTTTTAGGGGTTCAACCCCAAAAATTGCTGGTGCAAAATATGGTTCCAAATGGAATTGGTCTCAAAAGTTGTATGCAAAACCCCCCACAATTTAATCCTGTTGGTGCTACTGTTCAACTTATATACTTCAGTATTGAAATCGAAGAAGACAGTTTTAAATGTCTCTTATGTTATTTAGTGATTTGCACTTAAAGTACAGGAAGATCCCAAACCTTTCTTGTAATTTTGTACCTTCAAGATTTTCTATATGACACTTGTTTCCTCTTAAAATATTTCTTAAGAACTATGCCAACATATTCTGTATGAAATCATAATATTACGAAATGAATTTAAACGAAAAATAGACAGCAACAACCACAAACCAAAACGCTTTGTAAGCCGCAGTCAGTGTTTGAATGCCACAAATGAAAATTTTCCCTCATCTGCTGGAATCCACAAAAATCACTGAAATAAATCAAAAATAAATCCAAGCATTTAAAACATAATATGTGTATGAAAACAACTACAACAAAACTGTTTTACTGTTCCAACAAACTCAGTATGACGCCCTAACCGCAACAACAACAACAACAACACACAGCAAATTCGAGCGCAATTTTTCTGTTTGTACCATCAAAGTTGACATTTTCTTTGTAATTCCGGAAAAAAGTAAATAAATAAATAAAAAAAAGAAAACAACAAAAAACACAAATACATACTTGTATGGGAATATTAAAAAAAGCATCAACAATAACACAACAACAGCATCAATGCGAATAATAACCGGCGGCTAACATCCATAATTCAGTTCGTGTTCAACGGCGATGCGGTTTTTTTTCTCTGTTTTTTGGCATTCGCGCATCAACAACATGTATAACTACAACAACAACCACAACTGCAACAACAATCAGAATAAAAGTCACAAAAACAAAAACACATCGAAAAATAACAGCAGCGCTGAAAAACAGTGCGAGGGGGGAAAAGTCCATAACAGTGCAAAACAGTTGACAACAACTATGGGCAGCAGCAGCAACAACAATAACAAAGTCCTTTACTGTAGCGCATTGACACAAAGGCGCAAAGCAAAGGAAACCAACAACAAGAACCAAAAAACAAAAATCGCCATCAACAGCACTTTCAACATTTTTGCTGTTCGTCGGGTAAACAGTGTTGCCGTCTTTGTTTACATTCGCTATTTGCTGGTTGTTTTTCAGCGATTGGGCCCTTTTTGTGGTTCGCCTTAGCGGCCAAGCATTCTCGGCACATATAAAACAACAACAAAAACAACAAGAATAGCAACCATTTTCGCACAATTGCCGCGCTTGCAGCTAAAAACATAAAAACAAACTTGCCAAAGCATAAAAGCGGCCACTGCAACAAGCAAGTGAAAGAGTAGCAAGAAGAAGAAGATGGGGCAACAGCAGCATATCAGTGGACTAGGAAGAAGAAGCAGAGACAGGAGCAACAGCAGCAGGAGCAGAAGAAAAATTGCATTGAAACAAAACAACTTTAGCCGAAGTGGCAACACGGCACCGGACTGCGCACACAACAACACAACAAAGTCAAAGTGCCACTTTGAATTTTGCCAGACGCGTAGCACAGTGACTGGGTGAGGGGAGGCGGACAGGTCAATGCTTTGTTATGGAAGCAAACTTAAGCGCCCAACAGCAGCGGCAGCAGCAAAGTGGCAGCAATGCTGCTGTCGACGATGTCTTGAAACGAAACGCCCTTGACCGTCGTTGTTGCTGTCGTCGTCGTCGTCGTCACTGCGTCAGCGTCAGCGTAACCGTCAGCGTCACCATCGTCAGTGACGCAGAGCCTCAGAGGGAGCAGTGAGCAGAATTGGCCATCGTCAGTGCCGACTGTGCGTGGCGCATCCAATAGTTAGACCCACATGGGCCACATGTGCGTATACTCAACGCACACACACACTCACACAGAGACAAAAACTCACATCAGCTCACACACATCCCTACATTACTGTACATATGTGTGTTTGTTTTCAATGGCAACACTATTCGCGTGTCGTCCCGGCAACGCGCGGCCCAATGTCAGTGCCAGTGCCCTGCTTTGCATGCAACACGCCGCACCCTCAACACCAGACGACCGTCTATGCGCCAACTTGCTTATTTGTTCGATTGTTTTTTTTTGTGTGCGTAAGTCCGTTTACTATACACGCAGCGTTTTTGACTTGGTTTGCTTTGTTTCTTCATTTGGCTTTCGTGCGGCCAACTACACCAACCAATGCATCCATAAGGGCAGCGAAATGGATTTTGTGGCATATCTGGAAAAAGCTGCTCAACCAGTGCATGCCACACATGCCACACATACAAATATACGAAAATAGCCCGTCCGCTCGACTATGAGTTGTTTGGTCAGATTATGAGAAACTGGGTGAACAGTTTTTTGGGCGCTTTTCAATTGCATAAGTAAAACGATCGCTGCTCGCAGATTTATCGCACTGCTTATCAACATTTCGGTCAACATGACCCCTGGACACCTTTAGACTGGGCTAGGTGAGTGCTTTCAAAGTGGCACACACCTATTACCATTTTTTGGTGGAGAGATGAAAACCAACAAAAGCCGATATGTGAGTCTTTAACCCTCGCAAAGCACTTCGTCAGAAATGTAGAAGTAAGTAAAGCATTACCTAAGATATTTGTCAAAGTAAACAGCCTAAGTACATATTTGTCAGCTTGGTCACTGCTTGTGCACCTTTCAGGCAACTGATTCCAAGCTGAAACGAATAAAAATGAATCGTGGTCCGTTCGGCCGCTTAAAACTTGAAAACGACTGGACCAACTTGGATGCTTCCTTCGGCGGATTTGTTTGAAATTGTTACGTGAAGGTTTAGGAAAAAAGAAAAGTCGGGAAAACGGGGCGTGGCACCACAAGAATACATTTTTAGACAATAACTTTGGAACCATAAGTCACACATAAATTAAATTTGGTACGAACTTACAATTTAGTCATGTCCTTCGATAGAGGGAATGGGTCGCGTATTTAACAAGGGGGCGTGGCACCGCCCATACAACTCAAATCTTTTAAATGGAATAGCTTCCGAATTGTTAGTCGCACAGCATTGAAATTTGGTGTACCGTCGTTTCATAGATGTGTCATTACACTGTTTAAATTTGATGGGCGTTGAACAAGGGGCGTGGCATACCGAAACTATCCGCATAATTTTGGAACTATTATTCGCACATCAATGAAACTTAGTAAGAACATTTAGTCATATCTTCGGCAGAGGGAATGAAACAGGTATTTAACAAGAGGGCATGGCTCCGCCCATACAACTCAAATCTTTTATATGGAATAGCTTCGGAATAGTAAGCCGCACAGCATTGTAATTTGGTGTACCGTCGTCTCATAGATGTGTCATTCTACTGGTGAGATTTGATCGGCGTTGGACAAGGGGCGTGGCATATTTTTTACAACCCAACAGTTACGCAGTAAACACACACACACATCAGTAAAACTTGGTACGAACTTTCCACTTAGTAGCACAATTCGACTAGAAGAAAGTTGTGAGCATTGGACAAGGGGACGTGGTACCGCCTGCTTTTTTATATACATAAATTGTTTATCCTGACTGACTGACTGATTGATTGACTGATTGACTCATCATCATGAACTATGGGTACTTCTTGAAGAATGAACCTCCGCTAAGACGGGATTTTGTTAAATTCGGGGTCTAAAGGGGGCAAAACATATATTAAGGTGTAGTATGAAGAAACGTGATTTAATAGACATATTGATTTCGAACTTCCTGCAAATAATGTAGATCAAAAATAATTCGACCCGTATTTTATAATTTTTTGAGAATCAAAATTTAACTGGACTTAAATGGGTTAAGATTTGTTTACGGGAAGACTCGAATAAAAACATGAACCAAAATACTTGAAATAAAAAAATTGGACACGCGTTTCTAATTTTTTTTCAAAATCGAAATCTAGCAAACTAAAGGGTTAAGAATTTGTTTAGAGTAAATGTGAAAACTCATGATCTAAAGGGCCTTTTGACTTCACTTGACATCAAAGATTCATTTTAATCAAAACATTTTCAAGACATTTTAAATCAAAATGTGACGGGGTCAACAATGGGTTCAGAATTTATATCGGGGGAAACAAGAGAGCTTGCGTGCGAAGCCGCGGGGCCCAGCTAGTACGTTATAGAATAGAATAGAATTTGATGGGGTTTGTTGCGCTGAGACCAGAACTGATCGATTGTAGCTTCTACAACTTTTTAGAGAACATCCTCTAGACCCACCGACCTAATGAAGCTTGATAACCTAATGAAGACCTGTGACCTGCCTAAGCCGGCTTTCTCTTAGTTTGAGGCATTCTTCACTCCATTTGGGGTTATAACCTTTAATAAAGATTTTCGATTGCCTAAGACCCGAGACGCTAGACAAGTGTTCTGAGTTCCTGGTTTTCTCCTCTAGTCTTAGTAACTTTGCTAAGGCACTTTTGCCAGTCCAATGAAGGACTCCGGTCCCAAGGAGGATGAGCATCCGTTACCAACTTGTAGTGATTCCGAATGCAGTGTTGCCAAATCAAGAGATTTCCTCCTAGATTTAGGAGATTCGTGGCCTTTTAGGAGAACGAATTGTTTAGCAGAAAGTTTGGGGGAATTATATTTTATGTAAGGGGATTTTTCGAATCCTTAGTGGATTTTTGAGAGATTTTTCGATAACGAAGTATTACACCGTGCGACAAAAATTTAAAAAAAATTTCACACCGGAAAAAATCTATATGGGTGTGAAACTAGAGATCAAACATAGTAATACTGCGTACTCAGTTTTTTATTTCTACATCCTTTGTCCATTTAAAAGGACTTCAAAATTTTGAAGGGGATAAAAAATAAAAAAAAAAATATACAAAATATTTAACCTCGTTAGAATATGGCGATATGTATATCACATGAAATAGGAAAGGCTCAAGAATTTAAATAAAATTAATTTTGTATCTATTTGTAAAAAAAGGATATGAAAAAGGTTCTTTGAAAATTTAATCCTTTATATCCTTGAAAATTGAGATCGAATTTTCTTGAAAAGTAAGTATGTTAAAACCCCGAATCTCCTTGATCGGAACTAATAAAGTTAGAGTAATGAAATTTTGACACGTGATCAGGAAGATTTGGGGTTTTAATATACTTTTTTTCAAGAAAATTCCATATAAATTTACTATAAATTCTACTAAAAATAACTAGAATGCTACAAAACTGACACAGAATAATTGAAAAAATACCACACTAATTTGTTTTATAATAAAATTGGCTTGGATCTGTTAACCCATTTCGTACCTTTGATTTGTTAATGAATCATAGAAGTTAGTAATGTTTGCAGTTTTTTTATTACGATTAACTTGTCTAATCTAAAGTTTATGTTTTTTATGTTATTCTGAGATCTATTGGCGTTCTAATAAAATCTGTGGTTGCCATGCCTTCCCTATAAAAAATGGGCGAGCATTGAAAAAAACCTCATATATAGAGTTTTTTCTTAAATTCTTTAAAATAACTAAAAATTAACATATTTCTACAAAACTGACACAGTATGATTGGAAACATGTCACACTAATATTATAGTATAAATCATTTATGTGCCATTTCCCCGCCATCTCAAGAACATGCCTGACGTGCTTAGGAGCGCCGACCTTTGCAGGACTAGAACAGGTGTCGAAGCAAGGCAATACACCTCTCTGGAAGTTTGTAAAATCGAGAAGCTAAAAGATCACTATTTCAATTAAGCCTAAACAGAACTCCGACTGGCATCGCTAAGGACCCAAAAGAGTCCATGCGTGGCCTTACGTGCAGCCAGAACGTTCGAAAAAAAACTTTTAAATCAACCAAGTATTTCAAATAAACTATATTCCTACTAAAAGATCGTTTTCAACTTAGATCTTTTAAATCGGGATAAAGATTGATCTGAGGACTGTATCACAACAGCGTTAAAACGACACATGTGCCAATTCTATTGCCTGTAGCTTCTTCTTCTTCTTCTTTGAAAACTTACATGGGGCACATTTAATAAATAAACAATCCAGTTTAACAATTCATTGTCCAAGTTCCAACACTTAATTTGGCATTCCATCAGTAATTGCTATGTTTTCTTTACACAGTTTCTGTAAACGTTTATGCTTTAATCGGTTCAAATTATTTTTAATGACATTCTTCGAACTGTGGAAATTATTTTGCAAAACTGTCCTTTCCATTATTTTCATACACTTGGCTTGCATACAAAATCGCCCTGTAAGCGCGCACAAAGAAAATGGCAATGTGCCGTTCCTTTGCGCCCGACTGCACATTTTATTTCATTTTTTTTTTTCAGAAACGCCTCGCTCTATTATTGCAAATCACTTGCGCTTTTTCATGTGCGGGGCTCTAAAACGACAACAAAAAAAAGAAGAAAAAAGTAAAAAATAAATAAAAAAATACCAAAAAAAAAACCATAAAAATTTGTGCTGAAAAGAAATCGGCAAAAAGTCCATTTAAATCGACAACAAAGAGCAGCGTGAAAAAGTGCAGTGGCAAAAAAAAGGCGCAGCAAAAATGCTGTACTGCCATGACTAGAGGAAACTTACAACAACAACAGCAACAAAATTACACTTTGCGTAGTTACACAAAAAAAAATAAAATAAAAATGCCCAAAAGCAGCAAAACTCGTTAACCAAAAAAGAATAAAGGCGCAAAAGGGAAAAATATGTAAAAAGGAAAAATGCAAAGTAAAATGGCTAAAACTCAGACACAGACACACACACATATACAGACACAGGCCGAATGTAAATTACAGCGCTTTGTTGAAGGAAAAAATGCTGCAATGGTGGACAGACAGCCAGATAGACGGACACGCTTTGTCATTGCCAAAGTGACAGCCAGCACGCTGTGTGGTGTACACTGCTTCCCGTAAGCGTTTACGCCCACGCAGGCGCTCATTAAAAACAACACAGCAACGCGGCATAAAGTGCCGAACAAAAAGCCAACAAAGCAAAGAAATTGCAGGGCACGAGCACAAAACGTGGCTGGGATGGTGGCAGATGGCAGTTGCTGTGGTCGATGCCACATTTAACAATAACAAAAGCAACAACAAAAAAATAATAAGAAGTTACAAAAAACATTCAGATGCTGCCAGCTGATTTTTGTAAGTAAAGTTTAGTGTTAGAGTTGCCAGATTGAAGGAAAACATGAAAATATTAAACTTAATAGAATTTTAAATAATTGAAAAAAAATAAAAATTTAATGCAATTTAAAAATTTATATTTATATTTAAATTTTTGTAAACTTCAAAAAATTGTTGTTGTTGTTGTGCATAGGTTGCCCCCCCTTCACTCATCCAATGCACAAAAACACATTTCAATGCTGTCAATGCGCCGTTTTTCACATGCAAACAGTCAGGTTGATGTTTTTGTTGTCAGTTTACGTTGTTGCTGGGTTTCACGTCTTCTACACATGCAGCGTTGCCTTTCTTACAAAACAAAATACTCGTAACGTTGTTATTGTTGCGCTGCAACAACTTCGTCGCCATAGCCTGGTCGCAAAATCCTTGAACGAGATCATCAATCTTTTTTTTGTGCCTTTTGTGGCCTTTCAAGTTGTTGTTGTTGCTGCTACTATTTGCCTTATTGCTGCACATCAGCCGCTGCCGCCCACCCAACAACAAAAACAACAACAATATTTTTGTTTTTGACTGATTTTCAAAGCATTTTTCAACGCAACGTTTTTCCCTTCCGCTGCTTTTAGTTTTACTAAGTTTAGTTACTTTTTTTTTAGTTCTTCTTCTTCTACGCTTCGTTGGCGTGTTTCTTGTTCATATTGGCGAATTTTTCGTTTTTCTTTTTTTTGTATTTTTGCAATTTACCATTCTTTGTTAAACTTTTTTTGTTTCTTTTAATTCCTTTGTGCATTTCCAGCGGCTGGATTTAATGGTTTTGTTGCAGCTACAGTTGTTGTTGTTGCGAACGTTTTTGTTGGTTTTATAGCCACATTGCATGCATTGACCTCGAACTTGTGCAAGCGTCTCTAAATCGCTGCGTGTGTGTGTGTATGTGTGTGTGAGTGTATGAGTGTTGCTGGCTGTTGGCTGTTGGCTTTCGCATGTGGGAGTCGTTAGCGATTCCGTAAAGTGTGGCAATGCAATTTTGCTTATTGTTGCTGCTGCTGTTGCTGCTAAAATGTTTTTGTTGCAATTGCAATTGATTGGATGATGCATTGTCACTGCTTTGCGCCGCTTTCATTGCTAAAAATAGCACTTTTTGGCATCGTTTTGACGTTGCGAAAAAGTACACAACCAAAACGCAATGAAGACAACAGTACACAGTGATGGGCATAAATATTGGGTCATTGGTGGTGGTAAAAGTGCACTGAAATTATTTATTTGTATTTAGTGAGATTAGATTTATTATTATTGGAATTATTATGGTTAATTATATAAGATATAAAATTCTATAACTAAGAGAAAGGAGACAGACTTAATATTTGTATCCTTTAAGTTAAATAACAAGTTTTTCTTTTTCAAATCGTTTTATAAATACAGTGCACTGGAGATGGTTGTAGAAAATTACTGGGAACAGTGTTTGAAATTTCTATTCGTCATGTGAATTGAAGGCAACAGTATTAATGAAAATGATATGCAACAAGCCAAAAGATAGTTGATTACTATATATTTATTAGGTTAAGTAAAAATAAATCCTTTATTTTTCAGTAGAAGGCTTTAGTAATCTGTATCTCGCGTTGTATTAGTGCAATTGGGTTACACAAGATGGCGTTTGAAAGTTAAGATTTCGTACTAAGAAAACTTCTCAGACAATTTTGTGATTGATTAACTCAGTTTTGTTTGAGCGAGCAAAAAAAATGTGAGCGAAAATGTGCCATATTTTACAATTTTTCTGCGATAAAAACGGGTCAGGTGACTGAAAATGTAAATCATGTTTATGGTCCAATCAGACACCATTCTGATTTCATCTATTCAGTTGCGATAGTTTTGATGTCAAACATCCGGCAAACCACGGCTTGGAAAGTCAACTGTTGCAAATTTTTGTTTAAATATTTAAAATCATTGAGTTCGAACGTCATGTAAGCACTGTTTCCATTGTCCCACAGCTAAACATTGCATCAAAGACTGTTTGAAACCACTTGAATGAGGCTGGATACAAAGAGAAGTCCAATGTATGGGTTGATAGTTAGTGCCAAAACCTTATGGACTGCATTTTTATCTGTGGATCACTGCTATATGGCAATAAAATATTCCCATTTCTAAAGCGTCTGATGACTGGTAATGAAAAGTGGATTACCTAAGACAATGTCAAGCGAAAACGATTGCAATTGAATCGCAGTAAGCCGACGCAAATGGTGGCCAAGCCAGGATTGATGGTCAGAAAATGTTTCTGTGTGTTTGATGAGCTTGCTTGCGACTCTTAATTTGAACCTATGCTGACAACAATTGCATCATCTGACAGAAGCAATCACCCAGAAGCGGCCAGCATTGCCCAATAGGAGAGGATGTGTGTTGCCCGATGTGTGTGCTCCATCAGGCCACACACATCGTTAAGGACTCTCCAGTAGCTGCGGCAGTTTGATTGTAAGGTTCTTAAGCATTCACGTTATAGCTCGTGCTAGTCACTAAGTGCCTACCACCTGTTCCTGTCCAGGGCGAATAATTTTGCTGGTGCTGCTGTGTACTAATTAGTTATATAGTGTACATATAAATGACCTTTAGACCTAGATATCTTAGTAAAAGCTTTCAGCACTTTATTAAGAACCTTATAAAACATCAAACCACGAAATCTTTTAATTCAAATTTCCATACAAAACAAAGTAGAAAGTCATTTAACTAATGAACGCTTTTTATTACCTTTTATGCTATGTTGATGTAGACAAAAACATATATATTAAGTAATTAAGTTGATGACAGCGAAAGCAATTAAATTTTGTTATCAAAAACATGTTATTTTTTTTAAATAACAAAATTATCACGCATCGCAAAAAGCCAGTTTTTTGTTTTGTAAAAATCAGCAAAACTGCGTGGGCCCACTTATAAAAATGCCACCGAAATTGAGTTGAAAAAAGTCACTCAAAGTGCGAGTGTGAGTGCCTACACACACAACGATGAATGCAGATGTGAATGTGTATGCAACAGTCCACTCACACATGCACACGCACACAACTATGCGCACACACAGGCGCCGCCGGCTGCGGTATGCTGCACTTAGTGTGCGGACTGCAGTTTGCGGCGCTTTGCGTGGCCCTCGTTAGCCATGTTGAAAATGCAGTTTTGCCAATTGTTGAAGGTAGCGACGAGAGCGAGAAAGCACACCAAATAGTGCAAAAAAATTGAGAGAGAGAAAAGAGAGCAAAGTGGGTGAGTACAAAAAGAGCCAAGCATTTACTCTTTGTTTGGTCGAAAAATAGCAAAAAACCAAAAAATAAGTAAAAATAATCAAAAAATTAATGTAAATAAACTATTCAATTTGTATTTCAATTTAATGACAAAACATTAATTAATATAAACAAATAACAAACAAAAAATACAAAACAGCAAACAAACACATCGTAAATATATAAAGAAATATTTGTTTTAAATTTTCGTTTATGCAAACAGAATATTTTTTATCGAATGGAATAAATCTTTTTTTCTTTAATTGAATAAATATTTTAAATATAACATAAATTAAAAAACAAACAAAGCTTATAAGAAACCAAACAGTTATTAAGAAAATTTAAAAAATCACAGTAAGTAAATAACAAAATATATTTATAATTTCAAACTAATAACAAACCAATATACGAAAAACTTGAAATAACAAAATTTATAAATTACAAACTAAAAACTAAAAACTTCAAACTAATAACAAAAATATGATAAAAAAATTAAAACAAAAATCAAACATATCAGTTCAGTTAATCATCATAATCAAGTTAATAGCAACAAATATAACTTTAAGCTAATATCAAAACATTTACGAAAACCTTGAAAGAACCAAATTAACAAACAAAAAATTAAAGTATAAAAAAATTAAAACAAAAATCTAAATATCTGTTTATAAATCAATTTAAAACCAAAAAATGATTAGACTAAATAAACAAGAAAAACAAAATTAAAATTAAAATGTGGCTAAATATTTTAGAAAAGAATAAAGAAAAATGCCAAACAATATTATTTTTATTTTTGAACAAAATCATTTTTATTTCTGAGTTAAATATTTTATTATTCATAACAAAATAACAAACACAAAATCTGAAGAAATTGGAAAAAAAATGCAAACACTAGCTTAGAAAAATTAAAACTTGTGAATCAAATTTGTATTACAAATTTTAGAACAAACTATGATTAAGAAAAATTTCAAAATTACACAAAATTCAAAAGCAGAAAAAACACCAAGTTGTCAATTTTGTCAATTTATAAGTTTTGAAGAATAATGAATAATATATATATAATATATAATAATAAATAATAATAATTCAAAAATGAACTTAATTATAAAATATTATTAATTATTATTATTATTAAATTTAGTTATTTACATGTTTAGTAGTTTAAAAAAAATGTAATAATTATGAAACTGTTATATTTTTCAAATATTTTGTATTTATGTTATAAAAAATTCACTGAAGCAAGCAAAAATTAAAAAAAAAAAATAAACACAAATAAAAAACTTTAAAAACATAAAACAAAAGTTTAACTTTTGAAACTTTTTATTATTTAAATTTAATTTATTAGATTTAAATTAAATTAGAATAGTAGAATAAAAATATATAAAAATATTAACTTTTGAAACTATTTTGAACATAAATAAACAAAAAAATAAATTAAAATATATATATATCAAATATACATAAACTACATATATAAAAAAATGCTATATATAAAAAATTTTAACTTTCAACTATGTTGTACTTCAATTAAAAAATGAAATTTGAAAAATTATAAAAAGTTAAAACAAATAATGGAAAAACCATAGAAGAATGTAAAAAATTTCAATTTAGTTTAAAAATGTATTAACTACTGGATACAAATTTAATAACTTTTGAACTAAACCGAAACCGTTTAATATTCAAATTACCCAAAAATGCATAAGAAAAAAGTTAAAAAATGAAAAACCGCAATGAGAAAGAAACTAAAAATTAAAAATAAAGTGTTATTACAATTAAAAAATGCATTAAAAAAAATTACAAAACAATAAAACAAATTAAAAAGGAACTTTAAAAATATGTCAAGAAGAAACAAATTAAACGAAAAAATATTAAAATGAAAAGAGATTTCTTATCTTATTTTCCTTTTTCATTTGTTTTATTGTTTTGTAATTTTTTTAAATGCATTTTTAAATTTTAATAACACTTTATTTATAAAAAAGGAAAAAATTAAAAGAAAAACATTAAACTAAAAATTTCAATAAAATAATTTTATAAAGAAAAAAATAATATTAAATAAATTAATTAATATTTATTAAAATAAATAAAAATTAGTGAATTGAAATGACGAATAAATAAATTAAATTATTAATAATTAATAAAATAATTAATTAATTAAAATTATTAATTTATTTATTAATAAAAATTTTATTTTTTAACAATTACATACATTTTTTTCATTTAAATAAATAATTTTAATAATGAAAAAATAAAATAAAAGATTAATTAATTTAATTTAATAAATAAATCAAATAAATAATTTTAATAATGAAACAAATTAAAACTATTACCTAAACTCGTTGATTCATTATGAAAAAATTTAAAAACAATGAAACAAAGAATTTGAAAAGTATTAAAAAAGAAACACAAAATACCGAAAACAAGCAATAAAAGGCAAATTAAGGTAGCAAAAAACTGAAAAAGCAATACAAAATTGTTTAAATATTTAGAAAAAATTGAAGAAAAAATGTATGTATTACTTAAAGGACATACAAACAACTGGTAGGCCCCGAACCATTTTGTGACCGCTCAGAGGACACATGCAAGAATGGCCAAGCAAATGGGTGGACCAAAATTTTGACGAGCAATGGACAAACATTACGAGACAGGCAAAACGGTTCTTAGCCCAAATAGAGGTGAGTCCAGAAAACTTACTCATATTAAAAAAAAAGAAGAACTTTCTTGGTTACTAATCCGGAAGAAAATTTAAAAAAAAATTGACATAAATTCTTTTTATATCGATTTTAAACAAAAGTTTGCATTAAAAAAAACACCATTGAATACTTTCGACCAGATCTCAGTTAGCGAAAAATTTGCACAAAAATGAAAACTTGTTTGCCACAATTTCGGCATTCAATGGTCGGAAATTTAGTGAGACGGCAACTTTTCTGTGTGTGTATGTGTATGAAAAAAATCGATAAAATTGACAGCATGTTGGCAGCGTTCGCACACACAGCACACAGTTGCATTTTTTGGCAAATGCACACACACACACACACGCGCGACGGTCGTAATACCAACACCTATACAACAAAATGAGCCAAAAAATACAGAATTTGTGAATTCATTGCTCGCACACAGTCTCACACACACACACAGAGACTCATACATAGAGTCAGCATTGTGCCATGTGGCCCCATTGTGTTGTTGTCGGTCCGGCACAATCCTTTCCGCAACGCGCCACAGCTTGCACCCAGCAGCAGTCAGCCACTTCCCACTCGCCACTCGTCGCTCGTACCTCGTTTGGACCGTAACATCTGCAACGGTGTGTGTCCAGGCCGACAACGCGCCCAGCCCGCGTCATGCCGGCACGCGCCCTGCAACTTTGTAGCAGACACAGACGCCAGCGTCGCTGTCGCAGTCGACGTCACTGCTCTCGAAATCTAAATTTCAAGTTCGTGCGATTTTTTGCCACCTTTTTTGTCCGACACTTTTGTTACTCTTCGCTCCCCCGCCCCACAACTGCCACCGTCACCGCTGCCACTTTTGTGCCCCAAACTTTGTTTCGGCGCTGTTTTTTGTTGTTGTTGTTCTGAGTGCGGCTCGTAAAATTCAACTATATTTCAGTTGTTGCATTTTCGTTGCTTTTTGCAAATTTTTTTATTTTTTATTTTCATTTTTTCTTATTTTTCATTATACTTTTTACAACCTTTTCTACTCTTTCGACGTTGATTTCGTTGTGTTTTAGAATTTTTTCGAACATTAAATCGAATAAAGTCGAGTTTAAGTTTAAGTCGACTTTTTCTGTTTATCTTTGCGCACAGCAGCCAGTCGCGAAATTTTGTTGTTGTTGTTGTTGCTGACAGCGGCGGCAAAAATTCGTTTCGTGTAAAAAAGTCCAAAATGTTTTCCTGTTTTATCGTTGTTTTTTTTTTGTTTGCTCTTTGTTCTTTTTGTTTTTTGTATTTTTTGGCTGAAAACGAAACCGGATTTTTAGAAGTTGTCGTTGCTGTTGTACGCTGAAATTTTTTTCATCTTCTTTTTTAATTTGATTTGTTCGCAACTTTTTGCATGGCGCTTTTTCGCTGCTCTGTGTTTTAAGCGCTTTTTCGGCAGACTTTTTGAACGCTTTTTGCCAATTTTGTTTTTACGTTTTTAGTTAAATTTTGTTCGCATTTCAGTGATTTTCGGGAATGTCACTTTGTTGTTGGCCCAGTGTTGACTCTTGATGCGAATCGAGGCACCAACAACAATGCAGCGCAACTTTCGACGACTGGACTTGTGGTCTGTGACTGTCTGCGTTGTAAATCATGCAAATTACCTACACACGCCCCCCCCCCCCTTCCCCGCCCACACGCACACTCCAGAACAATTCCTGTTTCTGCTTTAAATTCAAAAACAATTTTATTATTCTAAAATTTTATTTTGTCCTCTAGTTCTTCTCTCAATTTCTGCCTTCATTCAATTAAAAATAAATAAAAAAATTAGTACCTTTTTTTATTACATAACACTTCAACACCTTTTACTTTGATGGCAACTTTTTTGTCAAAACTCTATTAAAAGCGAAGCAATCAACAATCAAAAAACCCAACCAAGCAGCCTGTTTGACTTGGAAGCCGGCAAATCCACAGCAACAAAAACCACTTTCAAACGTTTGCCACTCATTTGCAGCAGTCTCAGAATTTGTCAGTTGGTCGATAATCGACGTTGGAATAGTTTAAAAGAAGAAGAAGATGACATGAAGTTGGACTGTTTTGCTGAAATGTTTACGCTGCAAAGTTTGACTGTACACAGCGTCGGAGCTTGACGAGTTTTGTGCTTGACAACAAACAAAATTAGCAAAAAAATCAATACACATTTTTAACAATGGAATGTGTGGAAGATTGATTTTGAACTAATTTAAAGAAATATATTTCTATATTAGTTATATTTTGTTAAGGTATATTAAGTCTGAACTGCGCGCGAGAAGTTATCCAATTTCGCACCGGAGGTAGGAAACACCTGATATCCTTTGACGAATTGGGAACCACTGATAAAGTACATATAACTAGCTCTCCTGGACACCAGACGTCTATGCATCGAAAGATCAAAAGACAACCTTCGTCAGATCGGAAAGAAAGTAAGATTACTCGTCATATAATTTTCGTTAAACAATGTAGTCGTAGATCAGATTACATTTATAGAAGAAATATGCTAGATCTATCAACATAGGTAGATAGTATCTGTTTAAATATACTCGTGTTTCCAAAAAGTTAAATAAATAAGAAAGGATGAAATCTCCCACCATTTGTGTACGAAATGGATTAAATTTTTGTAACAAACAAGATTGTCTTAAAAATCAGGAAATTCATGTGTGCACAAACTTTGTTCAGCACTTCATCTCTGTCATTTTTTTTTAAATTGCATCTCTTAAATATTATATTACACAATATTTAATACAGCATTTAAGTTGATTCTATAGAATCCTTCTGACTCCAATGACTTTAAATGCATCTCGAATTTCTTTTTCTATCTTCCCTCTTCTTTTTATAACTAAAAATGGTTAACCCTTTCGCTATTTTGTTGCCATATGGCAACATGCTACTTTGTGGACGTCTGAACCCTCTGTGGTCTCAAAAATAAATTTTTTGTTGGTCCATAGAAAAGTTTTAAGTTTTAGGAAAAATACGAAATTAATAAACTGAATATTAAAGTTTAAAGAAGAGAAAGGAAGAAGAAAGGAAGAAGAAGCAGTAAAGTAATAATAGTAATAGCAGTAAAGTAATAGTAAAGGAAGAAGAAGCAGAAAACTTTAGATAACTTTTTAATTTGACGTTTTCTTTCAATTTAGATACTTTTTCTTTAAATTTTGGCTGAAGTAAATGAAGAAATATTCAAATGTTCGTTATGCGTAAAAAGTTTTATGTTTAAGTTATTATTACAGCCACAACGATGTGGTTGTTCTTATAGAAAAACACTATAAAATGCAGGGTCCGAGTATAAAAATTAAAAAATGTCTTCTTTCTCTTTCCCCAGTAAAAACTTGTAGCGAAAGGGTTAAAGTGAATCAATCACTATAGCGTATTTCCGATTGGTTTGGGTCCAAAGACAACAAATCAGTGGCAGTACCCCCACGTTCCCCCAAAATGAAATCCTGTGTGCGAGTTGATTCCGTGACACCACAATGTGCCTCAATGACGTTCTTGTTCTTGTTCTAGAGCTCTTATTCTTTCAACTATGTTAATCAATCAATTGCCAGAACTTTTGGACTAACAAGTTTGTTAAAAAGTGCCTGAACTTCAACTGTAGGAGGCCGTATATCAGTTTTTTTGTACTCAATATTTACAAAATAAAAATAAAACACCGATTACACCGTGCGACAGCATTTTTTACACCGGAAAAAATCTATATGGGCATGAAACTAGAGACCAAATATAGTAATACTGCGTACTCAGTTTTTTATTTCTACATCCTTTGTCCGTTTAAAAGGACTTCAAAATTTTGAAGGGGATAAAAAATAAAAAAATATAAAAAATTCTTAACCTCGTTAAAATATGGCGATATGTATATCAAATGAAAGAGGAAAGGCTCAAGAATTTAAATAAAATTAATTTTTCATATATATATATATCCGTTTTTACAAATAGATAAAAAATTAATTTTATTTAAATTCTTATTATTTCTTATTATTAATTTCATTAATCTTATTAATTCTTATTTATTATTATTTATTTAAAAGGACAAAGGATGTAGAAATAAAAAACTGAGTACGCAGTATTACTATGTTTGGTCTCTAGTTTCACGCCCATATAGATTTTTCCCGGAATAAAAAATTTTTTTAATTTTTGTTGCACGGTGTTACAAAGAAGCTTCTCTCGAGACTAGCTTCTGTGGTATTATTTTTCTTATAATTCAAAAATATTATAAATTTATTTATTTATTTTTTTTACAAATGTCCAAAACAGCGAATGTCCTTTTTAGGCTTCCTTACAATTCACCGTTCTATGAAGTTATGAATGCATAGCACCAAAGAAAATAAAATCATACCACATAGATTTTCTTTGATAGCTCTCATATCTCCACTGGTTTATTATGTTTTTGTACTCGTATTTCCTCTCAATTGCGGCATCTTAAGCTCTCGAGTACAAGTCGTGTTGTGTGCGTGTGTGTCAAAGGATTTCATTTGTTGCTGCCCGCTTCGGGTTGCACTAATGATGCGCCTCTGTTGTCGCCGTCAATGCTGACTTGCAGCGATTTGAGTTTGCTCTCGTTACTTCGACACGTTCCTTATTACATTTAGTTACGGCACCTTTCAGTTCCCTGGCGGCAATACGCTGCGAAGTTGGCGGCTAAACAAAAAAACGTAATTATGATGAGACGAGCGATAATAAGGTGTCGGCCAGTGCAAGGAGTTGCCAATGCAACGAGGCAATTGTCCCAAGTGTTGTATTCACTAGAGAGAGAAAAAATGTGTGAAGGGGGAATAAAACTAGGCACAAATTTAATGCGTTAAGTAAGAAAAGGTGCCTTGGCTTTGAAGCGAAATGTTAATGAATAGGAAATTTTCTTAATTACAGAGATTATTGCAAATTGATTGAATCGATTTAGTATCGGAAATGGTTACAATTGAATTGGATGAAACAAAAGTTTATTGTTCTTCATTTAATATTTAAATATCACTCAACAACAAAGTCTAATTTCTAACAAAATAAAAAATTTCTGACAACACATTCTGGTGGACAGAGCCAAAAAGAAATAAACGTGTTTAAGCGTTTTGAAAGTATTTCGTTTTAATTTTTTTTTATTTATTTGTTTTTTGCACATTCTTATCGGCATAGGAAAACCATGTGACCTTACATTTTAGGATTCAGCAATTTCATGTCAAATACTATGGCGAACATTTTTGTGGAACGTGTTAACTCTCTATCTCCTATTTTAATGTGTCAGTTTGACCCTTTCTAGAGCATTTTAACTCTCTAGCTCCTATTTGTATGGGTCAATTTGACTCTTTCTACCTAAAAAGGCCGAAAAATGGATAAAGTGTGTTCAGCAAATTGATGTAAAATACTACGGTGAATATTTTTGTAGAGCATTTTAACCCTCTAGCTCCTATTTTTATGGGTCAATTTCACCCTTTTTACCTTAGATGCCAAAAAATTTATAAAGTGTGTTCAGCAATTTGATGTAAAATACTGTGGCGAACATTTTTGTGGAACGTGTTAACTCTCTAGCTACTATTCTTATGGGTCAATTTGACCCTTTTTACCTAAAATACCCAAAAATGTATAAAGTGTGTTAAGCAAATTGATGTAAAATACTACGGCGAATTTTTTTGTAGAGCATGTTAACCCTCTAGCTCCTATTTGTATGGATCAATTTGACTCGCTTTTTCTAAAATAAAAAAAAATATCCCTTAAAACCGAACTTTGTAGAAATGAAGTAGAAATGTACCACTAAAATATTCGCCATAAAATTCTACTTCAAAATTATACTTCTCTGAACACATCTAAACTCAAAATTTAACTTGAACGCCAGAAATAAGTCAAAACTGAAGAAGTGTTTAAGGTTGAATTTCATTTAGTACAATGCAGGTTTAATTCCATTAAGGTTTCATTTCATTCATTCAGAATTAGCTGCTCTTAAACAAAAATACTAATGTATTTAACTATGTATTTATTTAATAAAAAAGAAAAACTCAAATGTCTTCGCAGTCGGTAGGATTCGAACCTACGCTCCCAGAGGGAATCTGATTTCTAGTCAGACGCCTTAACCGCTCGGCCACGACTGCTGCTTGGCATTTCGATAAGCAGAAACTAAAATAAACTAATCCGAAACGATAACCAATGGCACCGTGAGACATAAATAAATTTTAATAATAAATTTATTCAAAATCAGCTATGAACACACAAGCGAGAGCGACATCGTCAACATCAGCTGACAGGTGTTGAAGTAGTTGTGAGACAGTTTCGATTAGATAAAACTGCCAGTCAGTCATATAGCCTAATACTAAGTATGTGTTCTTTTTGTATGACTGATAAATTTCAGCGGTCTTCACTTCTTCATTATTGATACTTTTTTGTTTAATAATTCATTTTGCTTCTTCCATATTTCTGCTTGTTTATTAGTTTCAAATGCGTAACGAAAACCACACCAAACGCTATGAATTAAACATAACGACTACTAAAAATTGTAGCGAATTCTATCAGCTGCCGCATTGAGAAACACTGACAGACAATACTGACAGACATCGTTGCACTGCAACAAATCGCCGCAATCAATCGGCAACGAGGCGTGCGGCCGCATCCTCAAACGAAGCGACGCAGCTGTGCGAAGCGTTGAAAGGTGTTAGCGGCCATACACATTATCGATGTTCTCTGATCTTTAGCCGGCTGTAACCGCACAACAACAACAACTATACGATGGTCTACAATATGTATGAAGCGGGAAAATTAACAAGCAGCATCGAACTAAACTGCGCAGAGGTGAGCTGTGCTAAGATGAAACTGAGGCTAAGACCGAACCGAGACTGAGCTGCAATCACCGCAACGGCCGCAAAGAGTTGTTGTGTGTGTTTTTGCACGTTGAGTATGCAGTCTGTGGCATTTATTGGTGGCGGACGCATAGCATTCCAACGCTAAAGTGTTGCATTTGATTAAGTGCTAACAATGTGAGGCGGTTGCCGAGCGTCGAACAATTGCCGCCCAATTGTCGTTGAAGTGGCTTTCAGTTGGTTTTGTCTAATTTCTTTGTGGCACAACTGACAATAGCAGCAATTGTCGCCGATGTTGCTGGCACCGATATGCAGTTTGGTTTGTTCCAGAAATGGGGCAAAGTGCAGTGCTTTGTTAAGGTTACCGATTGATTTTGTATTCAATTGAGGTCTCACACTTTTACAACATTCTTGTGCTTAAAAATTGAAAGATTGTCACTAAAGAACAGTGA
Organism: Melieria crassipennis; assembly: GCA_963668005.1. Lineage (NCBI taxonomy): Eukaryota > Metazoa > Arthropoda > Insecta > Diptera > Ulidiidae > Melieria > Melieria crassipennis. The sequence continues at coordinate 76,741,737 of OY764962.1, read as the reverse complement.
TGGCCAGACCGCTACTAGACGAATAGAAGAGAGCGTCGGCTTTGTTGCTACTCCGCGGCTCACTAATCACGTTTCAGAACAGTGATGATCATTCTGCAACTTGCGAGCGATGTCAACGCTGCCTTGTAACTATTCATATTCGTTCCTCGAGCTCCAAATTGGTAAGTTGGTTTCCTTGAAGTCCCAGTTTTACAGTCTCCCAACCTGCTCAATTTTTTCGCCACGGTTTTTGCAATAATTTGCACAAAATTTATTTTCCTTTCCTACTTTTTCAAGATCCTTTGTTGTTCGAGTTTATAATATAAATTACATTGAACAACAAAAGAACATTTCTTCCAACATAACAAAGTTCTGACAACGAATTCTGCTAGGCATCGACATGAAAACACAGCATAGGTAGGTAGGTAGGTAGGTAAGGTCTGCCTTAAGGCATAGCCCACTTAGGTCATGAAGCCCCATTGTGATACCACATGCGATCAAGCAAAAAACCGTTAACTCATTGAATCACTTAGAACTTCTTACAAAGCTTAGTAGACAGATAAGACCATTTTATCCCCTAGACGAAGAAGTGCCCCAAGTAGTTCATCCTATTTCCGTATAAAGGAGGACAAGCGTATGAAGGTGAAGTGTATTTTCCTCTTCTTCCTCATCCATTGAGCTTCAGTGTATTCAGATACCTATGGTAGAATTTCATGGCCAATATTTTCGTGGTACATTTCTTTCTTAATACTCCTGTTTCAAGCAACATTTTTGACATTTTAGAAAAAATTGATGTAATTAACCCATAAAAATAGCAGTTAGAGGTTTAAAATGTTCTACAAAAATATTTGTCGTAGTATTTTACATGAAATCTAACTCAATTGTTTGGTACTTTTCGACTTATTGTATTAAACAAATTACGAAATCAATATGAGAGAACAGCTAATTCTGAGTAATTCTTCAGTTTTGACTTATTTCAGGCGTTCAAGTTCAATGTTGAGATTTGTTGTATTCACGGACCTATAGTATAATTTTATGACGAATATTTTCATAGTACATTTTTTCCTGAAAGTCCCGTTTCAAAGACAAGTTTTCGGCAATTTAAAAAAGAACGGGTCCGACTGACCCATAAAAATAGCAGTTAGAGGGTTAAAATGTTCAACAAAAATGTTCGCCGTAGTATTTTACATGAAATTGCTGAACACATCTTATACCTAAAATATAATGTCCCCGATTTGTAGCCGATTTACCATAAGAATGAGCAAAAGAGGGAAAACTTTGACCTCCCCTTAAAAAAAAATTCGGAAACATACTTTCAAAAAGTCGATAAGTATATATCTTCTTGGCTTCCTCTGCCAGAATCCATCAAATCGGTTCAGTAGTTTCCAAAATACAATGTTTCCTCGCTTACTTATGTAACTACTACATTTACAAGTGGGGAACCAATTCCATAGAAAATGGCCAGTTTGGTATCGCAGCCCCTTTAAAACTTGGAGATAGCTGGTAGATATGTTTGGAAGAAACATTCGGAAGAGTAAATTAATGAGTGTCGGTCTTACATTTGACATATCTGGGGGCAACCTGCGATCAGTTGGAGCCTAATTTATAAAAACGTTCATTTTGTATGGGAGACTCCTTAAGGGTTGGAGATAAGGTATAAAAATGTTCGAAAGAAATATTGAGTAGCGAAAACTAGTGGGGTCAGTCATAGATTTTAACCCTCTGAGAGCCACTTCTATGCAGCTGTGTAGCAATTTGCCGAATTTTCGAGCTTTTTTGTGAACTTTCTAGCCATACAGTCTAGTCCCACAATTTTTTGGCTCATTTACTTTTTCACCAAACTGCATTAAATTAGAGGTTCTTCATCACCGAAATCGAAAAATCTTGCACTAAATCATGTCTAGTGTCCATGTTGTCACATGTTTTACTTTACAAAACTATGTATGAGCGGGGTGTGGAATTGTCCGAAATATAGTTGAAAACATGAGCAACTAAAAATTGACTCAGTTCCTCCAGGGCTGGCATGAATATGTCATGTTTCTGATGTTGAAATTCATCAACAAATCTAAGGTCTACTGAGAAAAAAATTCTAATAAACATTTGCTTATGTTCGGGTTGAAATCATGTTTGAAGATTTCATCGGTTTAGTGTTTTTAAAATAGAATGGTAACTCTGGATAAAATGATCTTTACAATTTTTTATAGAAGACTTGAAACAAGATTTCGTTCTATAAGATCTGAACTTCATTCTAGAAGGTCTAAATGTCCCCGTTTTATGTCATTTTTATTAATTAAAACTAAAACATTCTATCAAACATTTGCTCAGGTTCGGGTTGAAATCATGTTCCAAGATTTCCACGGTTAATTGTTTGCAACACGGAACCGTGGCTCACTCCATCTTTAACATTTTATTTAGAAAGACTTGAAGGAAGGCTCCGTTCTGTAATTTTTGAACCTCATTGTAAAAGGTCTTGTATAATTTTTATTAATTAAAACAAAAATATTATATGAAGCATTTGCTGAGGTTTCGGTTGAAATCATGTTCAAAGCTTTTGATGGTTAATTGCTTTCAACATTGAATAGTAACTCGCTTTGTCTTTAAAATTTTGTACAGAAAGACTTGAATTAGAAGTAGAATTCATTCTCTAAGATTTGAACCTCATTCTAGAAGGTCTCAATCTCCCAGTGTACTTGTATTAATTATAATAAATAAAAAATTCTTTCAAACATTTGCTTAGGTTCCGGTTGAAATCATATTTGAATGATAAATCGCTTCGTCTTTAACATTTTGTATAAAAAGACTTGAATTAGAAGTAAAATTAATTCTCTAAGATTTGAACCTCATTCTAGAAGGTCTAAATCTCCCAGTGTTATGTACTTGTATTCATTATAATATATACAAAAATTCTTTCAAACATTTGCTTAGGTTCCGGTTGAAATCATGTTTGAATGATAAATCGCTTCGTCTTTAACATTTTGTATAGAAAGACTTAAAAGTATTCCCCCGTTCTCTAAGATCCAAATTTTATTCTAGAAGGTCTGCGTCTCCCAGTCTTGTGTAATTTTTATTAATTAAAAAAATAACATTCTATGAAACATTTACTTGGGTGGCTTGTTCTGTCTAAATCATTTTGTACAAAGATACTTGAAAATAGGCTTCGGTCTCTAAGTTTTGAACCTCATTCTAGAAGGTCTCCCAGTCTTGTGGAATTTTTATTAATTAAAACAAAAACATTCTAACAAATATTTGCCTAGGTTCAGGTTGAAATCATGTTCAAAGCTTTTGATGTTTAATTGATTTCAGCATTGAATAGTAACTCGCTCCGTCTTTAACATTTTGTATAGAAAGACTTGAAAATAGACTTCATTCTCTAAGATCTGAACTTCATTCTGTAAGGTCTAAGTCTCCCAGTCTTATGAAATTTTCATTAACACTAGAATGTCCGACAATCTGGCATACCTAAAATGCCCATATGTAGTCATTTTGACTACAATATTGTTTACTGACATTTTTTTATTTTATTGGTTTTTAAGTAGCAAATATGAATAAATGGACACGAGATTAAACTAAAATAAGCATTTATTTTTTATTTTTTATGGTTTACAAAGGAAATTCATCTAAATAAAATAGCGTACTTTACACATAAAGGGGATAAAATGGAATGAAATTTGGATTTTGGAATTTGTGAATGAATTTTATGAGTGAATTTCGAGTTGAAAAACTTCGTAATTGTCACTGCCTACTATGATATTATTTTTTTTAAATGTTTGCAATTATTTGAAATTTTCATATTTCGCAATTGAAGATGCATATTTGTCTATTTATCAGTAAGATTTGCTGAAAATTTTATATAGGTAGATAGTCAAATTAACTACTTTTGGGCATTTAAGGTAAATTTTGCGAAATTTGGGTCACACATTTTTTTACAATATTTTTAATTTATTTATTCCATTTAGCTTTAAAAATTAATAAAAGTCACGTAAGATATTTTTTTAGAAAGCGATGCAAAAAAAGTTATTTACAATAAAAGACCTCAATGTAGTCAAAATGACTACCTTGGGCATTCTAGTGTTAATTCTAGTGTTAAAATTAATAAAAGTCAAGTAAGATATTTTTTTAGAAAGCGATGCAACAAAAGTGATTTACAATAAAAGACCTCAATGTAGTCAAAATGACTACCTTAGGCATTCTAGTGTTAATTAATTGATAACAAATCACATAAAACGTACTTGATAGTATTTCAGCAATGATTATCTGATGTATTGGAATATTAATTGATTCATTATAGTATTTAGATATAAGAAGCTTTTTACTGCAGGCATAATTTCCACGATTTATTCTTTTCTCGTCCACTTAAACGACAGTCCGGCTTCTCGATTTCATCACATCCGCCAGACAATGCCCGGCATTTACTATTACCGCAAAAAGCGGCCCTAGCTTATGGATCAGGGTGCGGCTGATCGTCACCGGGTTCGATTGTGTGTGTGGATGTGTGTGTGTGTGTGTGTGTGTGCAGTCGGCACCGCATGTGGCTGTGCGTGCGCGCATCCGCCTTGTCGAGTAGGCAAAATTCTCAAGCGCTGAAATGGCGTGATTGACAGCATTTGTGCTGCACGTCACGTTGCTGTGGCTCCTCCTGCAGCTGTTGCCGCTGCTCAAACGTCGTCGACGATGACGATGATGCGGACAATGCAACGCGGCCATTACATGGCAGCATTTGATCAAATGAAACGCAATGCGACAATGTGTTGGCGCTGATGACGGTGCAGCTTTTGCTGTCGCTGTCGCCGACGATGACGATGACAAGATCAATAGACGCTGCACGGCGCATGCGTGCAAGCGCAATTTAATGCTGCACTCGAGGAAAGCCAGCGAAAAATCGACCCAACGAAAAACAAAACGAAGAAAGAAAACGCCAAAGCAAAAACGCTGCAAGGCGGAGAAATGGCAAACACAATTGCACACTAATTATCGCCGCGCATGCCGCCATTGCAGTGACACCGTCGTGGCCGTCGCTGTCGATGTCGCTGCCGATGTGTCATAAAAAACGCCTCGTTGTGTTTACAGCATTTTTGCCAGCATTCTCGGGCGTTTGCTTTTGGCGTTTTTCCCGCTGCCGCTGCATCGGCTGGCATTCCTTGGAGGCGTGAATTGAATTCCCCCCACTGGCGGCCTGACGGATGGCGACCAGTAATGCTGACAACGTTACTAATAACGCGCAGCAGCAGAGTTGGGGCCCGGTGCGCAATGCAATGCAGTAACTACTTCATTTGCTGCACTCGCCCATGATTTATGATGGGCAAAATTAATGTTGCTGTGTTGACGCGAAATTGCAATAAATTAAAAACGGCATTAGCGGCGCGCAGTCGCTGTCAGTGGCGGTGGCGGCGAATACTGCCAGCGAAACGCAGCAGAGTTGGTCAATTGCAGTATTGGCCATGTGTGTGTGTGTGTTGATGGCTTGTGAAATTGTTAGGCAGTGTGGCGCGGCCAACTTCAATTGAGTCGGCAAAAATGAATAACGAAAAAATAGAAAACAAGTTTGAACATATTTTGGCCACGTAAAAGGAGAAAACGAAGTGAACAGGATGTGAGAAAATTTAAAATTTAAAAAAAAAAATGTAAATGTAATGTAAAGTCTATATATATTTTATGATATATGTATATTTATACTAGCACGGCGACTTTGCAGGGAATTTTGAAGTCAGTGGGCCCCAATAAATCAAGTTTTTTCATACCACACTCTATGGACGGTGCCACTCCCCTTTTTTGCAATACCCAACCCATTCCTTCCAGTCGAAGGGTGCAACCCAGATTCATTGAAGTGCGACTTACAGTACCAAAGTTACGCGGAAAATTTGAGTCACAAAAAATATGCCACACCCCTTGTTCAAAGCCCATACAATTTTACCTGAATGACATCTTTATGGGACGAGAGTATACAAAATATCAATGCTATTCGACTTATAATTCCGAAGCTATTCCACATTAAAAAATTTGGGTTGTATGAGCGGTGCCATGCCCCCTCGTCCAATACCCACGCCATTCCTCCTGTCTAAGGACACGTCTAAATCGTAAGTGAAATGTCATTGATGTGTGATCTGTAGCTCCAAAGTCGCTTGAAAAATGCCACGCCCCTTATCCAACGCTTATAAAACTTTACCAGTGAAAAGGCGCACCTGAACGGTGGGTCTCCACCAAATTTTAAAGCTCTCCAACCTATAATTCCTATAATATTAAAAATTTATGTTGTATGGGAGTTGCCACGCCCACCTGTATGATCGTATTCGTACAAAGTGGTGATGAAGCCATGAAGGCCATTTGAATCAGTGTTGCCAGATCAGGAGATTTCCTCCTCGCTTTAGGAGATTCTTGGCCTTTTAGGAGAATTTTTAGGAGAAAGAATTTTTTGGGAGAAAGTTTAAGAGATTTCGATGGTTTGACATAATTAGTGGAACTAATTTGACTTAAGGGGATATTCTAGTCTAGAAATTCGAAAAAAATAAAATTTTTTAAATTTCATATTTTTAAAGCTTAGACCTTTACGAATAAGTTTCTTAGAGGATTTACGGAAATTCGAATTATTTTCAGTTATATTTAATTTTGTAACGCACCACTCAGACTGCCCGAACTGAGACTGTAAACTTTAAACACTTTTTTCTCGAAACGACTTTTTTCGATACGGTTGACATGATATCTCAAGTTTTAATGCACCGATTTATTTGAAATTTGTAAATAATTAATTAATTGACTGGCACGACAGCCCGCTTACGCGAGACTAAGGCCTAGCTTCCCGCAACCACCCGTGTTGTGCGTGTGAATTTGTACGCGGGTTGAAGGGACCTACAGTTTAATGCCGGTTCCGAACGGCAGGTTGGGAGCTTTTTCATAAGCAATTTTTACTCTCAGAGGTTTGCCATTTCCAGCTGAGAGGACAGCCACCGAAAGAGAAAACGAGTTTTCCCGTTATTTTTTTAGGTGTTATTACAGGCAGTAATTTAGGTGTTATTACAGGCAGAAATTTTTAAAAGACTTTCTAAATATTATCAAAATTGTCTCGACGTAGGGGTTTTTGTAATTTGTTTATTTTAATATTTTTAAAAAATTACCATAGTTTGAAAAAAGGAGGCAAAAAATTACCTTTATTTTCAGAAAGACGCCATTTTGAACAAAAATCTTTTTCTTTCAAATCGGCAATGTCCATCCTTGTTAAATAGGAATTAACCTTATTTTATGCTTCTCAAGAAGGAATGGAATCACGACAACCAGGATAACCATTTTTTTTAGTCCCCACTTTGCCGTCCTCTACCGACTTCAATTTTGAATTTTTTCAACTATTATACATTGTTATACTTTTCAAGTATCAATAAAAAATGATAAAAAACATTACGCCCGTAAAATCATCTCAAAATCGAGCCTCTAGACTAGAATACCCCTTAATGAAATTTAATGTTTCAAAGTGTATAAATTATGGAATGAATGAAAAGCGAATTTCATACCGATCTTATTTTTTATATGTTTTGTTTGTAAGTTGTTAGGCTACGATAAAAAAGAAGCTAAACTATACTTTTGTTTTATACTATATTTTTAATTTATTTTTATATTTTTTTAATTTATAAAAATTATTTAAAAAAATGCTTACGAGATTTTTGAAATTTTGTTTTTTTTTTATTTAGGAGAAAGTATTTTCAGATATCTGACAACACTGTACTAAGTTCTCGCTGATGTCTATCTCTCCAATATTTAGAGTTGAAAGCCCAGTTAGGCGAACTTGGAACAAGCAGCCTAATATTTTGTGACTTTATCAGGTCAGGGTCTGGTATTGCACTTAGCTCCTGAACTCTTCTTAGTCATCTATGGAAACGACAAACAACTCAAAAGTGGTTGTGAAGCAACAGCAAACCTTCAACGTATCTCCCCCTTTATAAAATAAATGCCTCTTACACTGTACAACACAAAAAAAAATAACAAGGTTATGACAACGGATTCTGGTAGAGGGGGCAAAAAACAAATATACGTGTATCGGCGTTTTGAAAGTTTACGTCTGCATTTTTTTTTAGGGGGTCAAAGTTTTCCCCTTTTTGCACATTCTTATGGTAAATCGGCATACGGAAACCCTGTAACCTCTCATTTTAGGTATATGATGTGTTCAGCAATTTGATGTAAAATACTACGAAGAACATTTTTGTGGAGCACTTTAACCTTGTAGCTCCTATTTGTATGGGTCAATTTGACCCTTTTTTCTAAAATGCCAAAAATGTCCTGTAAAACAGGTTTTTTTAAGGACAAAATGTACCACGAAAATATTTGCCATAAAATTCTACTATAGGTCTCTGAATACACCAAAGCTCAGAAATTGACTTGAACGTCAGAATTAAGCCCAAACTGAAAATGTGTTTCAGTGTTTATTTCGTACTTATTCAAAATTGGAACTCAAATGTCCTTTCAGAACCTTGTTATTTAAAAAAAATTTGATTTTGTTGTGCAGTGTTATTGTAAACCCTACACAGTTTTTTTTTCTCAGTGTAACTAATTACAGTCCACTTTTAACAGCGACTGCACACGGAAGCGAGCGTGTAGCACAATAAATTCATCAATGAATTGCATTTATAATCATTTCTACAATTGCGAACGGCTGCCATTGTTGGCGTTTCTTTTTAATTTACTGCAACGACTCCTCGACATCATTCCTTACAAATTGACAACATCGGCCGCCTGATTGCGAACACCGACGAAGGGTGCTGTTGCGTTCTTACTGCACATTAGTGTAGCCCATAATTTAAAACATCGTAAACACGTCGTAAATTTAGTGCAAGCAAAATATTGCAAGTGCGCGGCGGCCATTGTACGCGGCCACTTTCTTTCGCAGTTCACGCGCAGCAACAGCAACAACTGCAGCAGCAGCAACATTAAGGGGCAAATAAAAAAGATAATGGGCCGGTGCAAAGAAAGCCGCCGGCAGCGCGGCCTAAAGACCACAAGATGTGTCTGTCAAGTGGCTTCGCACGAAGCACAGCGCAGCCACTTGACCAAGTCGCGTTACCCAATTACGACTTTGGCTCAAAACCATTAAGGCGAATGTGCATTTCTCTTCGCCCAACACACATCTGTCATGTGTGTGTGTGTGTGTGTGTGTGTGTATAAATAATGAGCCCCACCTTGCTCGCTGCATATGCGAGATTATGAACAACTATTTAATATATAAATTTTTTCGTTCAAATTGCACAGAATTGCGTGTCATGTGCGCAGTTTTGTTTGCTTTGCTCGATTCGTGGGCTGTGTTTCATTTGCTCTTGTTGTTGTTACTGTTGCTGCAGCACCACATGCAACACTTTCAAAGTGACTGAGCTGTAACCCATATTCAGTGTTTTATTCAATTTTAATTAGCGTTTACATGCCTTCGTAATTGGCACTTTGGCTGGCAATTACAATCGAAGGCAGCGGCAGTAACTTTAAATTAATTGCAATGCAACAAGTTGATTAATGTATGGAAAGAATCGAACGAAGGGAGACCTACGCGGTAGCTAGAATGTCTAATATTTGAGCTTGAAAATGGTGGAAAACTGAGCATTACGTACCTGTTGCGCCTCAAGTGGCAGAGAGCTCAGATCGAACGACTCACAAGGTGAAGGAGATGAAGGAGATGAAGAATTCCAAAGGGATGTAGAATTCCACAAGGATGTAGATTTTCACAGGATTGTAGAATTTAAAGGGGATGTAGAACTCCACAGGTACGTGAATTCCAAAGGGACCTAGTACTCCATAGAGATGTAGAACTCCTTCGAAATGTAGAATTCTCAAGGGATGTAGAGTTCCAAAGGGATGTGGAACTCCATAGGGACGTTGAATTCCAAAGGGATGTAGAACACCATAGAGATGTAGAATTTATAGGGATGTAGAATTCCAAACAGATGTAGAGCTCGATAGAGATGTAGAATTTATAGGGATGTAGAATTCCAAAGGGATGTAGAACTCTTATTAAAACTTGTTTTATTTTATTTTTTTAATTTTATTTTCGTCTATTTTATTGTATATTAATTTATTTTATTTTATATTATATTTTTTATTTCATTTTATTTAACTATATTATATTTTATTTTATTTATTTTATTTTATTTTATTTTATTTTATTTTATTTTATTTTATTTTATTTTATTTTATTTTATTGTATTTTATTGTATTTTATTTTATTTTACTTCATTGTATTTTATTTTATTTTATTTTATTTTATTTATTTTATTTTATTTCACTTTATTTTATTTTTATTAATATATTACAGTTTGTTTATTTATTTTATTTTTTATTTTATTTTATTTTATTTTATTTTATTTTATTTTTTTTATTTTATTTTATTTTATTTTATTTTATTTTATTTTATTTTATTTTATTTTATTTTAATTTATTTTATTTTATTTTATTTTATTTTATTTTATTTTATTTTATTTTATTTTATTTTATTTTATTTTATTTTATTTTATTTTATTTTATTTTATTTTATTTTATTTTATTGTATTTTATTTTATTTTATTTTATTTTATTTTATTTTATTTTATTTTATTTTATTTTATTTTATTTTATTTTATTTTATTTTATTATTTAGTTACTTACGATTTTAGTGTTGAAAATTAAAACAAAAAAATTGAACTAAAACAATAAGAACGGGGCTACCGTCCCGAATATAAATAAGTCGGCCAGTATTGGCAGACATTTTTTTTTTATTAGAAAAGAAGAAAAAGTAGTCAAACAAAAAAAATTGCAATGCCGCTGCAAAGCAGAGTGAAAGTAGGTCAAACAAACTCTGCTGACAAAAACATAATATAAATTTTATAAATATTTTTATGTTTTTCAGTAATTAAAAAATTGATGTGTGTTTCTTCAGTACAACAAAATCCAAAAAATCTAACAAAGAATGTTGGGAAAATTCTTAAGAACCAACAAGTTGCCTCGCACGCATGCAACGCCTTCAAACCTGATGATTTATGGTCAGTTGCATTGCTGCATTATGCGAAATCTTACTAACACACACACACACACACATTAATGTCAAATACATATCACGCCAAGAGTCGGTAGGTGTTAACTGTCAGCGGCATTTGTTGCGAGCTGTCAAAACTAACTGCCGCCAAGTGCGAATCGCAGGCACACGACGAACATCAGTTGCCAGCGATGGCTGATGGGTCTAAAATGCAATAATAACAACAAATACAACAACAATAACATACTAAAGGGTGTGCCAATTTGAGTTGTCCCAGGTGGCAACTCTGGAAAACAACTCGTATAAATATTAATTCGTAATAGAAGTGTGAAGTGTTGGTTCTGTAGAGTAGAAGTGCTCATCCGTCAGGTTATCTACTATGAAACTGTGATCTGGGCAGATAAACTAAGATGTGACAACGGTAGTCAATCCTCCTCAGATCTGAGTTCATAAAGGAACTTACAGCTTACTTCTGATTAGTTCCATACAGAAAACTAACAACGAATAAGGTGAAGGGAATTCAGAATTTATTGTTTAACTATTGAAAACAAAATAAGGTCCTTAAACTACATGAAGTGAATTTAAATTTGACAACCTTTAGTCTTATTTAGTTGAATATAAATAATGTTGGGCTTTTTTTTAATATAAACACAGACAAAATAGTATTTTTTAATAGTAAGAACAGCACTAAATATGCGCTAAATTTGGCCTTAAGGGTTAACCTTAGTTTTCGTTCTAGAGAATCGCTGATTGGTTATCAATTGAAACTTTTTTCGTGGGGGAAACAATTAAAATCCAAATCCAAATCCTGTAATGGAACTATTTTCTAATGAGATTTGCAGGGGTTGCATGGAGGAGGAAAAGAAAATGTATTGCATCTCCTATGCAGAACTCATTGGGATGACTTCTTCTATAATCTGGAGGATCTAACAGATATAACTATACACAGTATCACAAGTATTACATCTCCCATGCACCTCTACTCTCTTATCGTCGACTCTCTAGAAAAAGGGAAATTTATTTAGGTCGCTTCTTTCAAAATCTAGAGGGTCTAACCGATGAACTATTCATACCACGAATTGCATCTCCCGTGCACTTATCCTTTACTCTGTTTTTCTGATCCTTGGAAAACTCATTGGGGTTACTTCTTCGATAATGTATGTGGAAAATCTATCAGATATGACTATATACTGCAAATATGACATCTCGCATTCAGTTATCCTCTACTCTCCAGTAGAAAGAGAACTCATTTAGGTCCCTCCTTTATAATCCAGAGGATCCAACCAATGGACTATTCATAGCACGTTTTGCATCTTCCATGAACTTCTATGAACTCTATAGGGCAACTGTTTTGATAATCTCGAGGATCTATCCGATATGACTTATACAACTCGTAACTATTACATTTCCCATGAACTTGTCCTGCTTTATTTTCTTGATCCTAGTAAAAACCTTTTGGGTGCCTTCTTCGATAACTTCGAGGATCGAACCGATTGGACTATTCATAACTGCTTAGCTTCGTAAAATTTTAAACAAGTGCTGTTAGTAAAGAATTCTGAGTCCAAATTATTGTCATATCACAATGGGCCTAAGGGAATCTCAATCGGAGCAGCCATTCCTACCTTTCCTGCCCACCTTGGTGAGTGGTTAGTACTGAAAAGTTGAAAGAAATTGAAAGCAAAGGGAGAAAATATTGATGCTATGAACAAAAGTGTGTCTGAAGGCTCGGTATTATCGATTCCTTGATGCAATGAGAGCATAGTTTAAACTCTCCGAAGTTCGATGTTGAACTCCTCGAATGCATCAAAGACTACAGAAGGCCGAGAGGTGTTTTTTCTTTGCCTTTCAACGCTATCTGCGTTTCGAGAAGTATACTACTAGTAGTTACATATTATTTCTTCAATTAATTTACAAGGTTAAATTATTTAAGTTAAGTTATGTTAAGTAAGATTAAGTTGGCTGTATTTTTTCATAATTTATGAATAACAAGAACTTTACAATGAACTAAATTTTTTTGATTTTAATTTTAAATTATTATTTATGTCATTTTTAAAAATCGTACAAGTTAGATAACTAACTTTGGATCACCCTTTATAACGCAAAAGACTAAAGCAACTAGCGTGTCGCCATTAGACGGCCGCATTGTTAGTGTAATTTGCAATTTTTGTTGGTGAAAATGTTTTTTGCATAATTGTGCGCTTAGTGCGCACAGCGCGAAAGCTTATCGAACGTGGCAATTACTGTTAAATGCCGCAATGCATTAAAACTTCAACGGCAACAACAAAAGACAGCGGCTGTCTCAAGGCGATGCTCCACTCACACACACACACACATACACATTGACTGAGGGGGGGAATTCGAGTTGCATTTGAAGGCAATCTTAATTGTCATCTTTATGTCAGATTGCGGCTTGCAGCGTGCGGCGTGCGGCGGCCCAGCCGATTGCCAGCCAGCCTTTTCGATGTTGTAATTAGCCACTTACTTCCTTCTTGTGCAATTTATGCATTGTACTTTATGCTCTCGACGTTGCTTTTGCAATGCTGCCGCCCAAAGTGGCTAATGCACCGCCTGCCAGTCGCAGACACAATGCCGCTTTCTTATGTTTCAATGCTGAAACCACAAAGAGGGAAAAAAAATGTCCAACCGCCATATTACATCGACACACGCGCGCACACTCACCTGCTGACGCTGCGGCAACGCCAATCGGCGCGTCGCATCGCGTCTCGCATTGAGTCTATGCGGCCCCCTTTGGGTGGTTTTGACACGTGTCGCTATGCATTTGTCATCTTTGCGTGTTAACTCAAGTGTTGCTCACCTCCTCGCTTCGGTGCGCGGCAGCAACATCGACAGCAACAGCAACATCATCATCAGCGTTGCAAGCCGCTGCCGCCAATATTGCATTCAGTGCGTACGCGTGTATGTGTGTCGGTGTGTGTGTGTATTTTATTGTCGTCATTTACGCGGTTTTCAGCATTTTGATATATGAGACCGCACGCCAAGTCCGTTTGCTAGCATTATTTCCTTTATACCTACGGCTGCGCTCTTTCCGGTTTGCTGCGTTTTTGTGCTTCGCTCTAGAAACCACTGCAAGCCCAAACGTCCAATAGGAGGTAATGTCGCTTCGTATTTGCTGGTGATTTTCAAAAAGAATGGCATTTCCTTAAGCAAGAAAGTGAACAGAAATAGTTGCCATACACCTACACATATTTTCCACTCAATGGCTCCATAACTCCTAAAATAATGGTTTCAGATAAATAAATGTTATGAACATTTTTATGTGCAATAAATAGGTGAACATTTTTTCCATTCATACTTTTGACCTTCAATTGACATTTACTGGCTTGTTGAGCGTTCAAAGTAATAATTTCTGCGCCTGAGCCTCAAAACCTCAAAATTTAGCACAATGATTTTTAATCGATTCATAACTTATAAAATAATAATTTAAGACAAGAAAATGATATAAACATTACTATGCCCAATAAATAGATGAACATTTTTGCCATACATACTTTTGACCTTCAATTGACATTTACTGGTGTTTTAAGCGTTCAAAGTCATAATTTGTCAAAATTCAGCACCATGATATTCCATTGGCCCAAAACTCCTAAAACAATTATTTCAGACAAATATGTATTATGCACATTTCTATGTGTAATAAATAGATGAACATTTTTTCCATACATACTTTTGACTTTTAATTGACCTTTACTGATGTGTTAAGCATTCAAAGTCAACATCTGTGCGCCTAAGTGTCAAAGGCTTTAAATTTAGCACAATGATACTTAATTGGTCCAGAAATTCTGAAATAATAGTTTAAAACGAGTGAATAATATAAACATTTCTATGTAGAATCAATATATGCAAATTTTTGCCATATATACTTTTGACCTTCAATTGACATTTACTGATGTTTTAAGCATTCAACGCCAACGTAAGCCTTAAAAACTAAAATTCATCACCACAATACTTAATCTGTCCACAACTCCTAAAATAATTATTTCAGACAAATTAGTATTATCATCAGTTTTATGCCCAATAAATAGATAAACATTTTTGCCTTACATACTTTTCACCTTTAATTGACATTTACTGATGTTTTAAGCATTCAAAATCAAAATTTGTAACACAAAGAAGGAAAAAATATAGCAAGAGTTCTGGCATCGACGTTACATTTTCTTGGAATTAAATATTTACCTAAAACAATACTAATTAATAATAAAAAACGAATAACAACTTTCCACTTGAAAGCGTTTCAACTGCCAATTCAATTCAATTGAATTGTTTTTCTCGCCAGTGTTAACGTTTGGGGTAAAATTTTCAGAAATTAATTATCGAATTAAATGCATAAATTTCATACAAAGATCATTATTCTTCTTAACAACGCTTAATGTTGGTTGTTGTTGTTGTAAGTGCAATAGTGGCAGGGTGTGCGTGTTGCATGAAATGCAATGATTTTGTGGCATGTTGCGATTTTATTTTGCAAAGTGTTTTCAGTTGCTTTTTTTTTTGTTAGCAGCAAAATGTTTTTGGTCGGTGCCAACAAAATGATTTCCATGTAAGACATTCGCACACACTACGCGCCATAAGTTGCCATCAGTGGCTGTGCAAATCGCGCCAAATACAACAAAAAACCAAAACGGAGAAATTTTCGACTGTAATAAGCTGCAACGACAACAGCAACAACAACAACTAATGGTGACGGCTGCTGCAACAGTAGAAGCTGCCGATGCCGATGGCGACTTTGTGCATGCGAAGTGTTGTTTTTTTGTATTTTTGCTGTTGATTTTATGAAGATTAATGAACAGCTGAATGGTTAAAAAAATTGCGCCATGTGCTGGAGAGAATTTGGTGGACCTAAGCAAAAATGCTGCATGAATTTGTGTACTTTTGTCTTTCTATCGGTTGGTTCATATGTTTTACTATATGGTTTTAGGTTTGTAAGTCTGTATATGTGTATGTGTGTGCGTCTGTCTGTTATAACTAAGTTTGTCTATAGTATCTATGTCTGTCTCGTGTCTATCCCTATATCTGTCTAGTCTAGTCTAGTCTAGTCTAGTCTAGTCTAGTCTAGTCTAGTCTAGTCTAGTCTAGTCTAGTCTAGTCTAGTCTAGTCTAGTCTAGTCTAGTCTAGTCTAGTCTAGTCTAGTCTAGTCTAGTCTAGTCTAGTCTAGTCTAGTCTAGTCTAGTCTAGTCTAGTCTAGTCTAGTCTAGTCTAGTCTAGTCTAGTCTAGTCTAGTCTAGTCTAGTCTAGTCTAGTCTAGTCTAGTCTAGTCTAGTCTAGTCTAGTCTAGTCTAGTCTAGTCTAGTCTAGTCTAGTCTAGTCTAGTCTAGTCTAGTCTAGTCTAGTCTAGTCTAGTCTAGTCTAGTCTAGTCTAGTCTAGTCTAGTCTAGTCTAGTCTAGTCTACATATCTAACTTTATGTCTGTCTAAATTGCTGTCTATCTATCTGTCTAAGCCCGTGTCCCCCGCGTTCAATGAGCTCAATTCCCATGTGTCCATTCAATTGTTTCATAGTTTCGTCATTCATTTTTGCCTTCAATTAGCAAACTGCAAACCTTCGACATGCGCCAAAGCCGCCAATAACTACAACAACACCAACAACAACAACATAACCCATTGCACTGCGTTCCTTGGTGCAACGTCTAACCTTGAAATTGTTTTATGCGAGAAAGGTGCCCTTTCCCCGAAATCCAAACCGCAACATTAACGCGCACACAACGTTCAACGTTCAAAATGCTGCGCATGCGCGCTGTAAACGCTGCCAACGCCACCAACCGCTTTGCATGCCAAACAGGCGCACAATTTCGGGCTGCTATTTCTTGCGCATACATATTTATATCGGAATATATATATAAACATATAGTATGTATTTTTTATTATTTGTCAACCTGCGGCCGCTGCATGCTGATGAGTTGCAAAAGTCGCCGTCGCCACCGCGTTGCCATTTGGCAATTGCAAAAGTCGCTGCGTGTTTGCGTGTGCAAATTGCACACTTTTGCGTTATTTGAAAGCAACTACAACAACACTAACCGTAGCATCGCAATATGTTCATTGAACTGAAAACGGCTCGCACGCCGGCCGAAAGCAGCCACACTAACGGCGCCGTTGTCGTCGCTGGTCGTCTTATCAGCTTCGTTGCCAACAACAAGTGCGGCAACCATGCGGCAACAAGTTTCGCACATGTCGATAGCCGGCTGCCGGCTGTCGGCTGCAGCGGCCGCTATCAGTCGCCCAGCTGCCAAAATCAGACACGCTGTCTACGCACTACACGCCCGAGCCCACACAAAGTCTTGAACTTGCCACTCGACGACCAATGTGACCAGTGCCGCTGCGCCGGCCAGCTCAAGTGGCAGCTGTCATGTTGCACGTGGGCGTTGCGTCTCGTTGCCGGCCGCTGAAAGCTGCCTGGAAAGTTGCGCTGAAAATTAATGCATTTCTGCCGTTCGACTGACGACTGCACTTATTTTGTTCGCTAAATTTTTATTTGCTTGTCGTTGTGTTTTTTCGTTAGTTTCCTTTTCTGCTGTTGGTTTGCCGCTTTTAATTGGCTATAAAATCGCATACGACTGACTTTATGCGACTCCATGCATAATGTGGCAATTTAGTGGCCAATGGCCGCATTTCAAATGCGCTCGCAACATTTTCGCGCCACAGTTCAATTTAATTTTTGTGATTTTATGCGTTTGCAGAGGCGAGAAATTTAATGCGCCATCGGAGTAGTTGGATCCATTGCCATTTAGTTGGACTCAGTGCTAATCAATTTCAAGAGTGGATTCGGTATAATTAGATGCTTAGTCTAGTTTAACTAAGAGACATTCGAATTATTTATAAATTTTGTAACTAATCAAATTCAAGAATTAATTGTACTTAATTTCATTCTGAATGCAGATTAACTAAAAGGCATTGTTATTATTTATTGATTTTGTACTTAGTGTCAAGTTTAATCAATCAATCAATAATCAAATTCAACAATTCATTGTATTTAATTTGATTCTCAATTCTGATTAACTAAGAGGCATTGTTATTATTTATTACGTTTACATTTAATTGGCCGCATAACTAATCAATTTCGACAATTAATTGTATTTAATTGTATACTTAATTCAGATTAACTAGGAGGCATAATTGCAATGCCTTTAACAACGATTCATTTGTACTTAAAATTTAATTACTTACTTTAATTACAATTAGTTTTGTACTTAGTTGGTGATATAGCTAGTCAAATTCAACAATTAATTCTATTTAATTGTATACTGATGTTAGATTAATTAAGTGGCATTGATTTTATCTATTATTTTCACACTAAATGGTTTACATAACTGATCAAATTCAACTATTAATTGCATCTAATTGAACACAAAATTCAGTTTAATTAAGAGGCATTTCTACGATTTTTTAATTTTTCACTTAGTTTGGCACATAAGGAATCACATTTGGCACATAGTCAAAATCAAATTCAACAATTAATTGTATTTAATTGAACACTAATTTTTGTCTAACTAAAAGAAATTGTTATTATTATACTTATTTGGGTGATTAACTAATAAAATTTAACAATTAATTAATTTTTAATTAATTAATTTTTAATTGTATACTGATCTCAATCTAACTAAGAGTCATTCTAATTTTTTTAATAATTTCACATTTATTTATGGTCAAAATAAAATTCTACCGTTTATTATGTTTAAATGTGAGATGAATTCAGTCTAACTAAAAGGCATTGCTATTATTTATTAGTTTTACACTTAGTTGGACACAAAACTAATTGAACAAATTTAATTGTATACTGAAATCAAATTAAGTTTAGTTGTATGCTCAATTCGGTCTAAATCAGAGGCATTGTTTTACGTTATTCATTTTATACTTATTTGGGTACATAACTAAATGAATTCAACAATTAATTTTATTTAATTGAATACTAATTGCTGTATAACTAAAAGCATTTTATTATCTATTAATTTTATACTTAGTTGGTAACATAACTAATCAAATTCAACAATTAATTGTGTTTAATTGTATACTAATTTCAATTTAATAATGAGTATTGATATTTTTTACTTATTTCACATTTAGTTGGACACATACTTAACTAATCAAATTGTTACATTTGCATTGATTGTGGACAATTGAATGCTTAGTGTAGTTATACTAAGAGGCATTAAGATTATTTATTAATTAATATTATGATTAACAATATGAACTAATTAATTAACTAAAACCAAAAAATGTTAATCCTAATTTATTGATTGATCCAATTTGAATTGATAACAAAAATTTAATTAAATTCAATTTATTACAAATTCTAATATCTTTTGATAGTTCGTAGTAGAAATGTAACAATATTAATTGAGCTTAAGTCCGCTCACTCATTGGGCCAGTTTGAGTTCCTTACGAAGCTTAACAGTCTGTGAATAGTCCTATCTGTTAAATCTTCTGGATTGTTGAAGAAAAACTTTCCCAAGTGAGTCTTCTTTTGTTGAGCATAGAAGGTGAACTGCGTTTTCTTTATCCACCTCGTTCATACAGCTTGGAAACAGAGGTTATTAGAGAGCAACCCCAACCCCATTTGATAATAGGACTGTTCCATTCTAAGAAATGTCTATTGCAATCCTAAGATTGTTTTTAAAGTTTTCATAGAATAACTTCAAATTATCCTTCAGTGCTCTTTCAGAAGTTTCCATTGGGATCTTGAGATTGTTTTCCACTGAGTTCTCTGAAACAATTTTTTGGACAGCCTGAGTCAGCCTGATTCTTCATTTCTCAGTGGGCTTTCACCAGATTTCATTGTGATCCTAAGATCAAGAAATAGCCTTATATTGCGATTTTTGATAGCCAGGCTTAGATCTTCATTACTCACTATGCTTTGAGAAGATTCCTAAGATCAAGAATCGGCCTTGTATTGATTTCTTTGGAACAACTTTTTGGACAGCCTGACTCTGTTTTTCATTCCTTATTATACTTTAAGAAGATTTCACTGTGATCCTAAGATCAAGATTAGGTCTTGAATTAAGTTCCTTAAAACTATTTTTGGACAGCCGGACTCTGTTCTTTATTCCTAAGTGCGCTTTCAGCAGATTTCATTGTGATCCTAAGTTCAAGAATCGGTCTTGTATTGAATTCTTTGAAACAATTTTTTGGACAGCCTGACTTTGCCCTTCATTACTTCATTACAGTGTGCTTTGAGAAGATTTTAATGCGATCCTAAGATCAAGAATCGGTCTTATATTAAATTCCTTGAGACAATTTTTTGGACAGCCCGACTTTACACTTCATTACTCAGTGTGCTTTCAGCAGATTCCATTGTGAAGCTAAAATTAAAAATCGTATTCTATTGTAATCCTAAAAGTGTTCCCCTACATTAAGTTGTCCGAAGCAATTTGTCCTTCAAGACCCTTTACCGTTAGAATTCTTGTGCTTTCGTCTCGTTCGCGCCTCATCCGAGCGACACACCTCATCAAATATGTTTTAAATGAGAATTAAGCCATGCTGTCAGACCTGTCAAACGCAAGTGTTGCCATATCTGATCTAATGAAAAAAGTGACGCGTACGACAAACTACAAAAAGGGCAGAAACATATTTGCCAGGTTTTTTGCTTTTCCATTGCAAGTTACAACGTAAATTAAACATAAACACTTGATAAATGGCACAATTTGTAAAATGCATTACTGCGCCGCCGAACGCTGAGGTGGGACTTGCCCACTTGGCTGCGATTGCTTCACTTTTAAATTGAAATTCTCCCATTCGAGTAAAAAATGAATCGAATGTTGCGAGCGGCAAATGCTTAAATTTATGATGAAGTTATGCAGCTTTTTGTGGCAAAAAATTCGCACAACACTGCAACGCAGCGATGTGCCTCGAGCAGAAGTGCGTGCGATTTTTCAGCTTCTCGGCCCGTTGCGATTGTGTGTGACACGACACAAGGCCGGCGGCAGCAATGCGCCGGAGACACGCATCAACCGGCAGCAGCAACTGCGCCGACGACGCACTGAATTGTTGCCATTAATGTCCGCGTGGTGTGTGCGCCCCGATCTGCAATTAATTTCCCAGGCCGTGGCGCGCAGTGGCCGCGCTTAAGTAACGCGTCGCTGCGCACTGTGGGCCACTTGTGGCGCAATGTGCGCCCGTCTTGCGCGCCGCACCGTGATTTATATCGGCTTTTAGTGCCACTCGGCTGTATTATTTATGGGTTCTTATTCGGGTCTGTTGCGTAAACTCGATGCAAAATCGTCGCCGAGTCCACAACGGATAAACTAGTTCCGCAACCGAGTATATCAAATGTGATTTTCAGCTCGCAAATTTGTTGTTGCTAACATATGTACGCATTTGGCGTACATCAAAAATGAAGTGATTTTAATGCGGAAATTTATGGTGAATTTAGTGTGAAGATTGCTGTCGCTGGATAGCATAAATATTTATGCTGCTGTCGATTGTCTATCGACCATGGAATCGTTTTGTAGGTCTTGCAGATTTTTTACAATTTCTTGGATATTTGAGGACATATTAAGAAATGGGTGTTGTTCGTGTGGGGATTTTAAAGTGATCCATAGATCCATAGATTTCAAACTGGACTGGCAATACTTCATAGATACCCATGAACAAATGTCCATGTCGAGCCCGGATTCTTAGCGGCCAAAACCTGCTTTTGTTGTCCTGCAAAGGTTTTGAATGAAACAGACTACAATCAGGGCCACCGATTTATCGAGGCTTTATACTTTCTAAGGAACGCCTATACCATAAGGGTCAATAGTTCTCGATGCCGACGGACGCCGGAATGGCCTATATCCAATTTTAAAGGAATTATGCCATGATATATCCGGGAAGATAGGCCAATCATCTACCCTGGCAGAAAAACATAACCGATTTACGTAACCAACACAAGGCATTGTCTTGTGGAGGCCCTATAACCCCAAAAGGAGTGAACAAGGACAAAACATATCCTGAAAGAAAACAATAGAACTATACAAATTCCACGACTCAGGGTCACATATATTCTACACATATGGCTCCAAAACTTGTGAAGGAACTGAAGCAGTTTGATGCCTGGATGAAGACACCATGCACTTGTATGCCACATGAGAGATAGCTTCGGTCTCCCAAACGGAGATCTATGCCATCCTGAATGTGCCTGCTGGATCATTAAACAGAAATTGCGTAGAGAACGCATTCAAACTACTCAAAAATCATAAGCGAATCCAATATAAACTGAGGAGTGTTGCAAAACACAATCAGTTACCCTTTATGGGTACCAGTACTCTTACGTGTTCTGGGTAACGAAATAGCTGATAAACTGGAAAATCTTAGATCAGAGGGCAATCCAATCGGACCAGAGACAACAATCGGTGACTGGGCTGCAGAGGGCCTACAATAGATCAAGAACCATGCGAGCATTGCTCACATGAGGAAATGGTCCTTAGTGAAATTCTGCAGAATCGCGTAGTTTCATCTGAGAGCACCGAGTAAGGAGAAAGCGAACCTTCTTCTTCGACTGGAAAGGAAGGAATTACGACTTATGTTCGAAACGATCACAGGATACAATGCATGTGGTCCACATATGGCAAATATGCGAATCATCGATGAGCCTAACTACTTACTTACCAGATTGCGGCCTGCTGCAAAAGCTCTCTCTCCAGGCGCCTCTGCTTTACGCGCGCCGTCTCCAGTTGATCACACCAAGAGATGATAGGGTTCTTCGTTCTTCCTTCAACTTGGTTCTTCCACCGAAGACACGGCCTTCTTCTTCGCCGTCTACCTCCAACTACCGCATTAAACACCTTTTTCGCCGGACCTTCATCGATGAACCTACATACATGGAAATGCTTCCTGTAGGACGTGGACACAACAGATCATTTCATCTGCAACTGTTCACCGTTCTCGAGAAGGAGGAGACACATTTTGGGAAGGCGAAGCTTATGCTCTACCTCTCTCTGACTTCCCCAAAGGATCCCCAAATAAACCATAAAGTTCCGAGGGTGTGAGGACTTCTGATCCCTTTCACAACTCTCCTCTTCTATCCCTTCCTCCTACCCTCCTCATTTGCGCATTTTACAGTGGTCCGAATGATATAAGTGCTATGGAAGGCTTAAAGCCTTCCAGTTCACCCTCACATCACTTGACATCACATAAGGTAACCTAATAATGACCCTTGATGATGACCCTTTGAATGGAACAATTAAACTCTTACAGGTCACACCCAATACTGATGAATCTTACGTTCGCTTGGAGCTGTGAAGGGTTTCTGAAAGTCTCATCGTTGCAGAAATATGTGCAGTGGTTTTTCATAAAGGTGATTGCTCAACTATAACTCATTGCACTTAGAAATTATAGTCCACTATTTTGCTTTGTTTTCCTTAGCGTAGATAAAGCTTGCTTTGACCGGAACCATTAGAGGATCCTTAGAGGTTATTTCTACTTGTACTATAAACATGTTGCATAAAGTTATCTAAAAAATATAACTTTTTCAATATAGCGATTAGGCTTTTGCATGGTACACCGATTGTTGATAGAGCTTGTTGATTCAGCTTGAAGCAATAGATGGTTTCTAAAACTAGAACCAGTGCGTGGTTTTTTAACGCTGCCGAAATATTTTGCCATCGCTTTCATAAATTTGATGAATAACTCATTTTACTAACAGTTAACTTTACTTTATTTTTCTCCTGGTTGATAAAGCTTGCTTTAGCTTGAAGCAATAAAGGAGTTTTAAAGTTCTCTGTATATTTCTTTATGCAGAAAAATTAAACAAACAATTTTCAATAAATGATTAAACTTCATCCACTAATTGGATCGAAGATCAAATAAGCTTTCACTTTGTTCAGCCACGTTTGATAAAACTTGCTTCTTGTTCAAACAATGAAACTTGAATGTCGAAAATATCTAATTTGTTGGCTTTCTTTAACCATGACTTTTCTTAAAATGCTACAATTTATAGTTTCATAAATTTGTTGTTTGCTAAAACTTTCGCTCCATTCCATTGCCAACTGGCTTCCTGCTGTGCAGAGCAAACGTTGCTGCCATCTTATTGCCATCGTGCAGCGAAAATTAATTCACCTCGAGTTCAAAACGCCGATGTGAGACTACTGTGGAATTTCTTTGCATTATTGGCGGCCAATTGAAATATGACAAACAAACAGAGGAGGATCGAACCAATATGCAGAACTGCCAGCTGGCCGCGTTGCAACACACGTTGCCGCATTGCTAATGACAGTAGCTGGCAATATTTTGCTCATAACTAATTGAAGCAATTATTTTATTAAATTACAATTTTTCTACTCGCACTTTGCAGACTCGAACCGTTGGCAATTTCTCCCTTCGTGTTTCGTTGGAGTTTGATAGTTTTTTTTTCCTGTATTTATTGCCAGACCAAACGCCAAATAAATGACGCACTTACTTGGCGACTTTGCACGAAGCTTGTGGCATTTGGTGTACTAAAACGTATAAGAGAGTATTGGAAGTGATCGACATGGACTCATTTATACGCTACGTTAGAGTTGAGCTCAGTTAGTGAGTAACAAAGAAATATTTCATATTAAAAATGAGTAAACTTAGCATGTAAAGGGTTAAGGGAGCATAAAGCACTAATTTTTAGATATAAATAGCCACCCATAGCAAGATTATACTTTGTTTATGTTTCATAAAATATAGTAGTATGGCAACCCTTTTAAAGGCGTAAATCTTTCAATCTGAAGATCTTTTCGATATAACACCTTTTTTTTAAATAATCTTGCTAAAGACCTAACCTAACCTTCACCTCTTTTTCCTATGTCTCGTCTTTATCTTTTTTTTTTAAGTGTCCATTAAAGATCGGCTGATCTTGTCTAAGTCAATGTTTTTAGTGGATTTTTTTGCGATTCATAAAATATAACAGTATGACAACCCTGTTAAAGATGTCTATTTTAAAGCTTCAGTAGAAGCCATCACTGAATTTTTTGCCAATATATAAACTTTTTTGAAAGTGATTTTTTACTTAAAAGTAAATTTTCAGACGGCTGATATTTTCTAAATCGATTCGTTTTAATTGAATTTTTACGATTCTTGAAATAAAGTGGCGTTACTAGTAGTAGGACTAGTAGTAGTAGTAGTACTAGTAGTAGTAGTAGTCCTAGTAGTAGTAGTAGTAGTAGTATTGTAACTGTTTTGAAGATGATCTTTTGATTCCAGTAGAAACTATCACTGCATTTTATTTGCCCAAATACCAACTTTCTGAAGATAATCTTGTTAGAGAGTCGGCAAAGGATTGGCCGATCTTTTCTAAATCGATGCTATTTAATTGAGTTCTTTATGATTCATAAAGAATAGTAGATAGTAGTAGTTGCAGTAGAAGTAGAAGTAGTACTAGTAGTATGGCAACCCTGGTAAGGATGTCTATCTCCTGATTCCAGTAAAAGCCATCACTGAAATTCTTGTCAATATATAAAATTGTTTGAATCAAATCTCGTTTAAAATGCCAATTTACAGACAGAGCAATCTTTCCTAAATTGATTTGTTTCAATCAAAGTCTTTACGTTAAAAGATAGTAGTATGGCAACCCTGCTAAAGATGTCTATCTTCTGATTCCAGCAGAAACTATTATAGAATTTCTTGTCGATATAACAAATATTTTAAACAGATCTTTTGCTTAGAAAGCCAGTTGACAGACGGCCAAACTTTTCTAAACCGATTCTTTTGGTTACTTCGATCCTGAAGCCATCCTTCTGCCTACTACACACAAACCCTAACCCAAAGTGATTATAGTGAGTTGTATCGTAACTCAATGCTTAGTGTACTGTGCAGAGAAGAAACGCAAAAAAATTATGCGTGTTCAAAGCTCGAAGACGGCGCATAGATGCTCTCGACGCTGCGACACATCCCTGCGACACATCCCTGCGACACATTCGACACGCCATCGATGCTGGCAACGGCAACGTCGGCGACAGCGACCAGCAACCAGTGATCCCATAATAGCGCACGAAAATAAAATAGCAAAAATGACGCGACTGTACTTGCTGTTGTTGCTGCCGCCTGCTGCTGCTGCTGTTGCTGTTGCTGCTGGCGGATGCTGTTTGCTGGTTGGCGGCTGTCAAATTCCAAAGTCCAATGCTAAAGTGGGATCTTTTGTCGCTGCTGCGAAGTTACTTTTGTTGTGTTATTCCCGCTTTTGCGGCACGTTTTCGTTATGTTTACCCATTTCAACAGACGAACCGAAAACTGGATTTGCTGCTTAAAAACGAAAAATATTTCATTTTTTAATATATGGAAATATTTAAAAAGTATTATATAATATTTAAGAACGAACAAACTTTATTTTTTGAAATATTAGTAAATTTATTTATTTTCTTTTTATTTATTTTTTTTTATTTAGAAAACATTTTTTTATTTATTTTAATTTCTTGTTTAATATTAGAAAAATAATTTAAAAGCTATTAAATTATTGATAATTTGAATTTATTAAGTTAATTGGAAAATTACAAATTACTTAAAACCAATTTTTTTAATTTCGGAATAAACTTATTACAAAATTATATTGCAGATATTATTTGTATATTATATAAATAATTAGTGAAATATTTTTTAAATATTTTGAATGTTTTTTTTTAATAAACATTTTAAACAAAATTAATAATTATGTAAAGTTATTGAAAAATTAAATGAATTGAAAAATTAGTAAATGATTAAACCAAAATGTCTAATGAAAAATTTTGTTTTTGATGAACAATTTTTAAATATTTTGTAAATTATTATTTAACTATTTTTAATGTTTTTTATGAAAATAAACATATTAAACAATTATTAATTAAATAAGTTTATTACAAAATTAAATGAATTGAAAAATGATTAAACAAAATTTTAAATGCAATATTTTAAAATATTTAGTGAAATATTTTTTTAATATTTTGTATGCTTTTTTTTTAATAAACATATTTAAAAAAATGTAATTAAATAGTTCGACACTAGTAAATTATAATAAAAATATAACTAAAAATATAACCCACTAAAACTTACACACTATTTGAATAAATATTTTTTTTTATATTTAGAAATTTTTCGACACTAGTAAACTATAATAAAAATATTATTAAAAATATAATCCACTAAAAATTACACAATATTTGAATAAATATTTTTTTATATTTAGAAATTTTATACTGAAAGTAAACTTATGACAAAATTAAAATGACTGAAAATTGTAATTCTTTATAGAGAATGTTTAAGGCAAAATTTTGCAAAATTTAGTGAAATATGTTTTAAATATTATGAATGTTTTTTTTTAAATAAACATATTAAACAAAACTTAATTGAATATTGTTGTTCCACACTACTAAATTATAATAAAAATTTTGTTAAAAATATAATCTACCAAAAATTACTAAATATTTGAATAAATATTTTTTTATATTTATATTAGAAATTGTATACTGAAAGTAAACTTATTAAAAAATTAAATGAATTGAAAAATTATTAAATGATGAAACATAATTAGTAATGAAAAGTTCTTAAATATTTAGTGACAATTTTATTTTAATATTTTAATGTGTTTTCTGAAAGTTAACATATTAACTTATATAGTTCAATATTTTTACATTATTCAAAAAATTTATTAAATGATAAAACATAATTATAAAGTAAACATTTTAAAATAGTGACATTCCTTTTTAATATTTTGAATGTTTTTTCTCAGAGTAAACATACTAAATTAAATAGTTCAATATTTTTACATTATTTAAAAAAAATACAAATATAATCAAGTAAAAGTTGCAAATTATTTGCAGAAATTAAAAAATATATTTCAAAAGTTTACACTAAAAGTTTACATACAATAAAAACAAAATGTTTATATAAAATGAATACAAAATATTCAAATCCGCAACGCAGCCGGTAGGATTCGAACCTACGCTCCCAGAGGGAATCTGATTTCTAGTCAGACGCCTTAACCGCTCGGCCACGGCTGCCGCTTGATTGCAACGCACCCGCATTGCCATAATTCCAGCTTTGACAGTGCTGTGAATGCAGTTTTGCTCACCGCTATGATTGCCGTCAAGTAGCGATACCAATAAAGTGGAATTTAATGATTGCTTCAAGTGCAAACAAGAAAAACAGAACAACAATTGACAAAACTAAGAAATCATTAACCCTTTCATGGCTCATTTAAAGTCGCTGAAAATTAGCAAATCTTTTATGCGGATTCATATCCACTTGTCATTCTGAAAGTGAGGGCAAAAAGTTAAGGCATTGTGAAAGTTTTGACTTCATTTTATTGGGTAATGAAGTCCCTCTGTTTTCAAGGGTTGTGAGAGCGCATTGTGAGAGTTTAGAGGTCATATTAGATAATGATATCATACAAAATAAGCGGGGAAAGGCAATTTAAAATCTTTTTTGGTTATCTAATCTAATTTAACTTTACAAAATTATCATAAGAGGTTTGCTTTCGAAGTATTAAAATGGATAGCAATTATTGTGGAAATCTCTTATAATTCAGACAATAAGTGAAGCTACAAGAGCTCTTATAACTTATGACTTGTTTATACTTCAATATCTCTTAAATAAACCCTTTGAAAAGAAATTGCATTCCTTTTTTGTACTCCCAAAATAAGTCGCCAACTATTCCATGAGATTATCTGAACTGTACTGTTTCTATTTTGATGGTTTAATCGACTGTGAAGTCGATAAAGTTGCGACGTTAACAGCTCGCTGAGCCCTTCAGAGAGTTAAAAGCTGTCCCAATACGATTTACATAATTTACTGAACGAGTGATGACATTTTTATTACATTGTAAAGTAGACATGTTTCGACTAAGTATGAAAAAATATATATACGGCTAATAGCCCCGCGGATTTGATCATAGACCATTTTGCTTTTTTCGATTATCCATGACATTTTGACAAAGACCAAACGATGACTAGTTGGATTACCACCTTTAGTTCAGGAATTGTTTGTGCCTTATTAGCATAAAAAAATCGCATGGCTTCAGATCGCACATCTAAGTGACCAGTTGACATTGAAAATTCGAAAGATAATTCTGTCAGGAAATCTTTGTTCCAAATCCTTAGGTTACGTTAGGTTATACTGGCTCCCAGTAAGGCCACGCATAGACCGTTTAGGTGTAATTGAAGTAGTGACCTTTTAGCTTCTCGATTTTACAAACTTCCAGAGAGGTTCAACACCTTGCTTCGAGACCTGTTCTCCGACTTCCTGAGTTCTAGAGATGGCGGGGCAATAGCACAGAAACGATTTCTGTTATAATACAAAATTATTGTTCCATTTTTTCGGCACCCTGTGTCACTTTAGTAAAAATCTGGTTAATTTTAGTATTTTTAAAGAATTTAAGAAACATGTATGAGTTTTTTTTTCAATACCAGCCCAGCTTAAATAGGGAAGGCGTGGCAATAAATGTCTTATTAAAAAGCCAATAGATCTAAGAATAATATAAAATATATAAAATGTAGATGACACAAGACAAAAACTACAAACATTACTAATTTCTATGACACGTTAACAAATCAGAGGTACGAAATGGGTTAGTAGATCTAAGCAAATTTTATTATAATACAAAATTAGTGTGGTATTTTTAAAATCATTCTGTATCAATTTTGTACAAATCTGGTTACTTTTAGTATTTATAAAGAATTTATGAAAAAAAAATCATTATATGAGGTTTTTTCAATGCCCGCGCAGCTTTAATTGGGATGGCATACAAATATTTCATTAAAAAGCCAATAGATCTAAAAAAAGTATAATAACATAAACTTTAGATTACACAGGTTTATCGTAATAAAAAATCATTACTAATTTCTATGATTAGTTAAAGCATCAAAACTACGAAATGGGTTAATCACTCTTCGAATTGATGATACATTTGGTGCAATTCTGTGATCGAAAATTCCACTTTCTGACGGATGACTCTATTTCTAATGTGTTTTCACACTGATAACGCATTCTTACTCTGAGCAGTACCACAGAATAAACAGTAATACAGAACGCGCATCTCATACAAATTCAAAACTGTTCAGGGGTCGTAATATTACGACCACTGTTAATTTAACATTACGTCCTCTGCTATTAACATTACGAACAGCACTAGACAGCTTTCGTTTCTGTTATTTCACAGAAAAAACAGCACAGAGATAAGAAGAAAGTAATGATCGCATGCGGCTCCACGAAGCATTGAAGGGAAAATAGCGTCAGGCTGTGGTTGCTGTTGTTGTCGGCCAACAAAACGAAGTGCCACTTGCTTCTTATACGGGGAAAAGAGAAATAAGCTATGGTTGTTGTTATTGTTGCTGGCTAGGAAATGAAACATTGAATTCGAATTATTTTTGCTTTGTGGTTCATTCTGCGTGCAGCGCAGTGCGTACATACGCTATCGGAAGTAATTTTCGACGGAGTGTAGCGTGCAAAAATATATGAGAACGAATGTCAAAAGGGGGTAACTTATCGACTTAAAAACTCACTACGCTATTAAGTTATCACACTATTTTCAATATTGAAGATAGTTAAACGATTTAGTACAATCGTTATGTACGAAATATCTTTTAAATTATGGATTTACATACATACAGTTTGTCAAGTAAATGTTTGCAAATTTAAAGAAGGTAGACAATTATTTTGAAAAGCTTATAATATAACAGAAATTTTAATATTTTGAAATTATTTGAAAAATATAGATTAATTGAATATTTCACTCTCATATAATATCAAAGTAATGTCTATTTGATTCGCGTATTGAAGGGCGAGTTGATTTGAAAGTATCTCCTGGACGACCCAGAAAACTGTCTAACAGAAAAGAAAGAAAAATCATCCGAAAAATTCGTGAAAACCCCCGTATCTCAATAAGGGAAATGGCTTTGGATATAAAAATAGAATGCGGAACTGATGTATCTCATGAAACTGTTCGGAACTGTACGGCGCAAAATTTTCAATGCAATCTTGGTTTTGAAAGAAGACGAATTTTTTGACAGTTTGAAGTATAGCTTCATTTCCTTTTTTGATTTTTTACACTGTTTTCGCGTATCAACTAGACATTACTATTAATCTATATCTTAAAAAAATGTCAAAATATTGCAATTTCTGTTATATTTATAAGCTTTTCAAAATAATTTGTCTACCTTTTTAAGTTTACAAACATTTACTTGACAAACTGTATATCGAAAAAAAGCAAAACAAAAAATGTATTCGGCCATCATTCGGGATCGTCGTTGTTTACTTACTTTTTTCCTATAACTTTTTGCTTTATAACAGATATGTACATACATTAGACGTGATTAAATGCACAAATTTGTAACTACGATTCTTCGGAACCTCTAATTTTTTTAGGTTTGACAAACAAATGTTTGGGCCAAAAAAATGGGGATAAAAGGCATAGGGATAAAATAATAAATCGCGGCGAGAAGTCATTTACGCCAAAATTAGCGAAACTTAGCCTTCAAGTGCTCATAAGGAGATACAAATCTATTCACGGAGAAGGTCGATCGCATAATAACATGAAAAAAACGTGTTCTATTAATCGACACACGTCGGCCATAGCCAGCCAAAGTCAGCCAGAAATAAAAATTCAAAATTTACAATTTTCATTCGCTGATCAACGATAGCACATCGCCCTTCATTCGCTTCATTGAAAATAACAGTAACTTCTATGGCCGGCGTCGAGCGCACGAACTCGCTCTGCACTGCTTGGCACCTAGCGAAGTTGACAATAACAGAGATCATCATCGCACGAGAAATTAACAGAGACAAAAGTTCTGTTCAACAAACTCTGTTATCTCCCCCTGCTGCTTCCGGCCGGCACCCGAAATTCAGATTGCTTCGCTGGTCGACATGCGCATTCTGTATACTGTTTATTCTGTGGCAGTACTAAAGTTTTGCAAAGTCGGAACTATTGTAGACGACAGCTGTAAAATTTCAGAGCTGCACTTGCCCAGAAAAATGAATGCCACAAAATTTAAATGCCAGCAATGACAGAGTTCCGGCCTAAGATTAATAGCTGTCTAGATCGCCAATGCGGTCATTTACCTCAGCAACAAAAACAGCAGTGGTAATAAATTTTATGTAGTACAAAACAATAACAACAATGAAAGCGATCACATCAATAGTTTCCACGCCGTTTAAAACTTTATGCAACCCAACTGCTGGATTTCAAGACACGTTCGTCCCTCGGGCTGTACAGCAAACACCCGCAACGCACCGCCCTCCCACTATCAACCGCCCCTTTTCCCTTTCCGACCCATTCCACTACACAACGTTGTCATTATTATGCAAAGCTCAGCGCCGCTTGCACAGTTTTAATTACAATGCAACAATCTCATGGCTGCCAATGCACAAAAACAACGAATTTGTTCACATTTTTTTTATTTTATTAATAAATAAGTATATATTGAAAATAAAATTGCATGACAGCAAAAAACTGAAACGTCAGCTGTCGCTGCTGCCTTCATCGTTTTGCGCATTGCCAAATAAATCATTAATGATCATTAAAGTTCCAATACGATAACATGAAATTTCGGCGAGCGTCATACACTGTGTTGTATTTGCAATTATTTATTATAAACCAGTGGATTTAATTTCATGTTTTTTTGTTTAAATTTTTTTTTTTTAAATTTATTTGAGCGCTCACGTACGCGTGTTTTGTTAGCGGCGCGCATTCAATTTAGCGTGTCGCCATATGCAAATCAACGTTTAATCAGTCGATTTATTATTGAAAATAAATAACTGAAAATATGCACAAGAAGTGTATTTTTGCGGCATTGCGTTGTCAGCTAAACTAAAAATAAGTATTGGCAAAAAAAAATATTGTATTCTTTTTTCAGTACTTTGCATATTTCTTATTTATTCAATAAACAAAAAACATTCATGAGAAATATTGGCAGTGAGTCACACAGAAAGAGCAACACACATACACCAGCGCAAACACGCACATACACACATGCAAACACTCAAATGCGCTGAGACGTACGTATGAACGGACAAAGGGACAGACGGCTGAACATATGAAACGGCGGCGCACAGTGGGACAGTTCAGTGATAGCTGTGGTCAAAAGTTGAAGGAGTAGTTCGATCTTAATGAAATTTGGCACACATGATTTTTTTATGAAAATATATGTCTGCAGAAAAAATTAAGAAAATCAGTTGACGGACACGCCCACTTCCCATATAAAAAAAATATTCAAATTTTAATATCTGTGACAAATAAAAAGATATTTTCTTAATATTGAATATATGGTAAAATAATCAGCTTAGCGAAAAAAATACATAATCAAAAAATGGCCTGGATATACCACGCCCATTGTTTATAATTATTTATAATTATTTATACAATTTTCTAATTATTCAAAAACTTCTTTATTAAATGAAATAAACAAAATTGAAACATAAAATATTTTTTGTGTTTATATTGTTTTATGTTTTTTTTTATTATTATTTCTTTAAATTTAACAATAGTAGCAATATTCTTTACCTTTTGCTGGCAATCAAGCCTTGGTGCTTCATTAATATCATTCATTTTGATCATAGATGCCACTATAAAATAAACATAACAAAAATAAAAAATATCAAAATGTAAAAACTTGACTTGCTAATTTTTACATTTTCATTTCAGATAGTTGTAATGTTAAAAAAAAATATTAAAAATTTAATGCAGAATTTTGTGTACATTTTAGTTGAAACTCTGAAACTTTTTTGTTTAGTTTTTCCTTGTACTCTTTATAAGCTATTTTTCAACCAATAACGGTTACTACAAAATGTAAATAATGGAAAAAATTTATGACATTGCCCGACAGACATTTTTAAACACTTTAATTTGATACTAAAACTAAAAAAATCGTACCTAAATTACGCCTTCCAGATTACTTCAAAGTTAAAAGTCTGAAACTTATATTTTTTTCTATTTTAAAACTTTAATGCCACACTGTGACTTTTAATAACTTTTTTAATATTTGCAATATTAACTATCATAAAATAACACCCAATAAATTCAATTAAAAAATCCATTTTTTATACTTTTGTACACACTCGTCCCATTGTGCGCCATACCGACCGGCAGCTGCGTGCGTCATTTGCATGCAGGTCTGGCGGCCCGTATTTCATAAAAGTCCCCGACCAACCTTAACAAAACAAAAATACGCGTCGCACAAATGCCCAACGAAAACAAAGCAACGATGCGCGAATGTATTTTATTTCAGTAAAATGAAAATATTGTGTTACCGTTGCACTGCCGCCGGCAGCGGTGACTTGCTGCAGTGCGCTAAGCGTTGTGCTATTTTTGGCAATTTTACATTTTCTAATATTAATAATTTTAAGTTCCAAAATGGAAAGAAATTTCATATTAAACATAATGACTAATTTTTAAGAATTCTGATATAAATTATTAATTTTTCTCTATGAATATAAAAAAGTACTGCCTGCTGCTTTGGATTAGTAAAGATGAGACGAATCTATGTATTCGGAGACTTTTTTAAATTTGTATTAAAAAAATATCGTCTTTGCTTCACCGTACCCGTTTTTATTGGATACAATCAATACTTAAAGTGGTAAGTATTAGTTTTTTCCACAGAAGTGGCAACACAACTCGACTCTTAAAATGGGATGAATGAATGGCTGGATGCGAAGCTTAGTCAAGGAACTAACATATTAAAAGTTAGTAGTTCCGCAAGGCTTCTCTCAGGCTTAACTTGTAGCTTGTTATACAATACTTAAGACTCAGAAGAATGAATGAGTGAAAAGAAAGGTTGGAAAGTTTTACAAAACGAGAAAAATAAGAATTAAGGCGCCAAGTGCAAATCTTTTGAACACTCTTAGGAATCTCAGGAGATCATTTACAGCAAGAAAACGAACTCTTTTCATTCACATTTAGTGACTCAAAGTCAAAATGGAACCAATGGAACCAAAGTTACCAAAGAATATGAAATGAATTTGAACCTTAAGTTTGTTTGGTTCGACTTAACAAAGCAATGAACAAAAAACCTGAACTCAACCAAAACGGAAATCTTTTGTTCAATAATTTCTTTCATACATATACATATGTAGAATAATATTTGGTGGAGACAGGTTGCGACTTTTGAGCCAAATACCACTTGAAGCAATATTTCTATACAAAGTGTTTGCGTTTCTTTGGAAGTAGTTTTAACCCCCAAAAACCTCTTAAAATAAGTAGTAAAAAATATGATTTGGATTAGAAAAGAAAAAGTTTACACAAGCACAAAAAGATGATTCATTGTGCCACCACATTTGGATAGCGCTACTTCCCGCTTTTGGGCTCCCATATGAACCTCTTTGGGAGGGGTTTGAACCCTCAAAACTCCTCAAAAATAAGTAGTAAAAAGTATAGTCTAGGTTGGAAAAGAAAAAGCTCACATAAGCACAAAAAGATGACTCATAACAGGTATTCACACCGAGCTCGATTCTTTAATTCGGCATTTGGTAGTTTTGTACGGGTATTTTGTTTTTGTTTGATTCTTGTTTCTACAAAAACAAATAATACGTACAAAATTACCGAGTACCTAACAAACAAAGTAACGAGCTAGATGTGAATACCCCTTTTATCTCACCACATTGGGATAATGCAATTCCCCGGTTATGGGTTTTAATATGAACCTCCCAGGCATAAAACGAAGAACCCTTAAATTTTAGTCTTCTTCTGGCCTGAGACGGACATTGGCACTCAAAGTGGAGGACTCGACTTCGAGGACAGAAATCATTTTGTGGCAGTCCCAGCCTTTCAGCGTCTCTTCCGTAAGGCAATGCCTCTTGACCTCAGCATCACTGAACGGATGGAGTTCCGGCCTCGGTTGAGTAACTATCTGATTCTCCTTTGCCTCAACTGTGTTCTTCCAACTAGAGATTGTGTGTAGGTATGTTTCAATAAAGCAAGACAGAAGCCAATAACGAAGGAGGGAGGTTACCTAAAATAAGTATTCCCAATCTTGCCAGTTCATAGGTCCTGCAGTTGCCTGTGATGCTCCTGTGGCCAGGTACCCAATAAATGTTGATCTACGACTCATTTGACTCCGTGTTGAGAAGACAACAACAATCAGACACAAGCTTTGATGTGGTAGACAAAACAGCAAAGGACTTGATTGGATGTCTGAGTAATGAGAGATGCACTTCCAGGACTGCAGTGTGGCCATTACTTCAGTTTGAAAAACCCTGCAGTAATCGGGTGAGCTGAGTGATATTCCACCACCTACTCTACTAAATATCTAACTTGAAACCTTCTGTCTGACAGTCAATTGAGTCCTTATTCCATACCTTATTTTTGGTACACTGGTTTCTACTGGGATTTATGAAGAAAATTTCAATTTATTATTAAAGTTACGAGAGGAGCACTTGTAATCAATATTCATTAGAGTGGACCCATGCAACATTTGATGCCTTTCAAAAATTTCGAATACTACCAAAGTATCAATGCTTCACATTACTATTACATAGTTTTAAAAGCCATTGTGATTTCAGATAATAATGGCAGACATTTATTTGGTTGTCAGAATTATTACGTTTATTAATCATTTAAGTTAAAATCAAAAGAAGAAAAATTGCATACTGATATTATTCATTCAATTGAATTTGTATAACAAAAAGAGAGAAATTTTAAAAATTATTCGTCGTTTATGTCATAATGCTCAAAAAAAATAATCCTAAATAATAAGTAGTTTCAAACTTGTTGGGGTTTCAAACAAAATTTTGAAAAAACAAGAAAATTCTAGGAAATTGTTGCTGTATTGGCAGCAGCACTTTTAATATGACAATTTTTTTAGTGTCCAGCGTAGTAACTAATGGCAAAAAAATAATCGAGAGTGTGGGCTGCACTTGAATGAATCAGAGAGCGATTTGAGTGGAGAAACTCTTTGACAATGTATTTGTCATTTTTTTTCTATTTAACTATGAAGAACTTTGAAGCTATTTTGTTTTCTATATAAAAATTGGACATTTTTTTTTATTAAACCAAAATTTTTTTTTATAATAACTCTTTCTCTTTCCCAGATGATGATGATGGTAGGTTATGCCGGTGCCTCTGATTAATATTATAATTTAATTTGACATAAGGTATCGTCATATAAGTAGGTAAGACCCCATCTTAAAGGTAGCTGTGATCCTTATCTTAAGTACAACAAGCTTCGTTTCTTTATATGAAATTCTTCAAAAGTCAACTGATGAACGACCGAAGGGCTTCTAAGCTGAATCTTCTTTTAACCCATTGCTGCCGGGTACCAGTTCCGCCCATACGATTTTGATAAAACTTCATACACGACCTAGAAGTGACCCAAACTGATCAGAAACAAAATTTCTGCTTTATATCTCTGCACTTTGCTGAGATATTAATTGGGTATTTTGTACCCATTAGGCAGCAATGGTAGCTTTTTTCCATACTTTGTGAAGTGATCAGCTAAACACGTGAACAAAAGTTGTATTTTACAAGTGAGTTAGGAGGCAGAATTTTGTGAAGTTCTAAGGCCACTACGTTTCGGCACATTTTCCACCTCCGGAAAATTCACGATTTTTGAAGTCTGGTAACTCTAGCTAGATGGCGAAATTTTAGGGTGACCTTCACTAGGTTAAGGTAGTTCCATCTTTACCCTAACTATCCCTATCAATGGTTTTGAGAGATCTCAAACATTGACTTTTTTGTGATTTTTTTTTAAATCAATTTTCATGGGTAACATTTTACCCATTAGGCAGCAATGGGTTTATTACTGTTGCAAGTCTGTTTTCTCTATTTTCTGCTATTATCACCCATATTTGTGTATCCTATATCCTTCCACGCACATCCTTTATAAACATTAGGCACCTTGTAAAACCTACCAATGATGCTATATGCCGTAGTTCTCAAACTGTAGTGAAACGCTCAAAGAAAATACAAAAAATGTGCGACCATTAATGCGGCATGGAGTTGCCTGCACTTGTGTAAATATTTATTTTTAGATCACTTGGAAGTTTTGCATCAGTAAACGAAGCAAGTTATTTACTTTGGATATGCAAATATATCAGCTTTCTTATATACGTTGAAAATATAATAACCAACATGTAAATATTTAAACTAGGCCAACTTGCTTATAATAACAACAATTTTACATTTAAAAATTATCCAAAATGACATTGAAAAGACAGAAGAGAACGCGCCATATTTGCATTAAAATTTATTGTATTTTTATTTTAATCCAAATTACAAACTCTGAGGTTTGTAATAAAACTAAATATTTGCCATATGTAGCTCACTTTATTTCTTTTTAAAGTTCAGACAGATTTCATTAAAAGCAACCCCTTTCCCAACACATCTGCTTCCACTAAGTAGACTTGACTCTTTTACTTAATTTTTTACAACATTCCTTGAATGCTGCAATTTGCTGCGACTTTATTAAAATGTAGTTAAACATTTCTTCTCCGTAACGATTGCTTAAACGAGCACTTGCATAAATACTTACTAGAACAAAAACAACAACAACAACAACGTATGCAAACAAAAAGCATGCAAAAACCACTCGCAACGAGTAATTAGTGAAATAAGAAAAAAACTCATAAACGCTCATAAAGCGTCAAGCGGACACGGACAACGCGTCGGCTCGAGAATTATTAAAGTCAATGATCGATGAATGGCTGTGCAGTTGGCGCACAATGCCGATCGATGGGTCGTTCGATTGCTCGAACGTTTGCGCAACGAACGCTGCAGCAATTCTCTTGCGAACATTTCGTGATCAATTGACGGCAAGCGATCGAGCGTGCCGGGTGAGAGTTGGCCGACGATGGCGATGGCAGCAGCGATGACGATAGCGAACAGCGCTAGTTATCTCAACGCAGCAATAACAACAACAACAACAATGCACAACATGGTTAAAGCGTCCTGGCTTGCAAACGATCGTTGCGACTTTTTAAGGCCTTAAGTAAAAATCTTTCAACGCGATTGCAGCGCGATTTGCTTAACGCAAACTGTGATACGCGCTGCCTGGCGGCACGCACGGCAGCTGAGCGGCGAAAAGATGGCAAAAAAATCTGGAAAATCTAAAAGAAATCATCGAAGACAGCAGGCAACAGGCAAAAGACGGCAGAGCGCTGCAGTGCAAAAGACAAAAAGTGCTGTTTGAACTTTGCTGAAGAGTGACGCAGCGTCACTTGCGAACACACACACACACACACAAAAGTTTTGTGCATTTTTTTTTGCATGCAACTAAAGAAGCTTAAATTTAACCAACAACAAATAGTTATTTACAATGATCTTTTATTTATTGTTTTTTTAATTTTTTTACATTTGTTTCCTATAAGTAAGCACCGCGCATCTTCGACTTGTGGCGCGCACTCGCCTCTTGTTTACGTTTTCAGTCAAACTTACAAACACACACACACACTTACACGAACTGCATGTCTCTCTGTGTGCAAAACAACAAACAACAAACAGCGTCAACTCGCGCCGCATGCATTTATTTTTATCCAGAGGCGCTTTGCGTGTGCGCGCTTCATTGGCAAAGGTCATTGCTGTTGCCGCCTGA
The DNA here is from genome assembly GCA_963668005.1 of Melieria crassipennis. Lineage (NCBI taxonomy): Eukaryota > Metazoa > Arthropoda > Insecta > Diptera > Ulidiidae > Melieria > Melieria crassipennis. Next base: position 76,702,344 of record OY764962.1, on the reverse strand, counting down.
CCGCTGCAACACAACGCGTCTCATTGTTCTGCCGATTCCATTTGTTGTCATTGCTGATTGTGTTGCTGTTATTTTTTGTTATTGTAGTTTTTGTCGCGCAGTTAATGTGTGTTGCCCCGCTGTTTCAAAGTCAGATGAATTCTTTTGTTGTATAATTTCCTGTAGTTTCAGTTCTCAGTTTCTTGAGGGCGCTTTGCACACTTTGTCTGACGTATATTTGACACTTAACCCGAAAGTTCTGAAATTGTTGTTTTCGTTAAGAAATATGCCAAATATAGATTTCAGTTGTAAAAATTCAAGAGAAGAAAATGTTGAAGAGACAATTTTTAAATCAATAAGAATTGTCGATGTCGTAGGAAGCCAACTCTGAGTCAGATCTGACGAGAGGTGATAGGTCGAGAAAGCCAGATTTGATAGTTAGAGTAAGTTCGGGTAATGTGATATACCTGTTTGTTTTTCAGCGATTCCCGACACATTTTGCCTTAAAACACACTTTTTTTGGTCTCAAACTGTTCACTGATGCATTATTTAGTATATCTATGATTATTAACTCTTTAAGATAAACTGTTGACTAGTTTTTTAATTAAAAATCAAAATATCCAAATATTGGCGTCTGATAAAAGTGGCGGGTAATGTGATATACCATCGGCGGGAAATGTGATATACCCGAAAAACCGTTATTTAACAGACCTATTAGTTTCAAACTTGGTGAAAATACTCCAAATCAAAAATAATTAGAGACGTGTTTCTCATTTTTTTGGAAAATCACAATCTGACGGGGTAAACCAAGGGTTAAAAATTTTTATCGAGAAACATGATTTCATGTCGGCCTCGATAGCTCAGCGGGTAGCGCGCTGGCTTCTCATACCGAGCGCCCCAGGTTCGATTCCTGGCTTGGGCTGGAAAAAACACTCGTCTACTTCTATCGCTATCCACATGAAGGGAATGAGAATTACAAGAATCGCACAAGTGCGCTCTTGGCAGGCAATGGCAAAACCTCCAAGTGTGAAAGAAAAACTGCCCATCGCCGTTCGGATTCGGCGTTAAACTGTAGGTCCGCTCCCCTCCCTTTCCCCATCCGTTTGAAATGTGTGTTGTATCACATGTGGGAAAAAACAGTGTTGCATACACATTTCAAACGGGTGGATTTTGTGGTATGACAACGGGCCCATAGGCCTAAGTGTGTCTCATACAGAGGCAGCCACTAAACCAACCAACCAACATGATTTCATCGATTTTTTTATCTAACAGCCTGATTCTGTGCATTCTTGACAAATTTTTTATCAAGGTATTATGTCAAGATTTTTATCAAGCAAAAGCTTGTTGGCATTCTGATGCAACATTGATAAAGTAAAAAGCTCATTTAATTCAACATAAGGTGAATATGCGGCAGCTGTCAAATTGTCAAAAAATAAGACAAAAAATTTAAGAAAAGTAAGTTTTGAAAAAAAAAGCCGGCTTTGATAGCCCAGCGGGTAGCGCGCTAACTTCTCATACCGAGCGCCCCAGGTTCGATTCCTGGCTCGGGCTGGAAAAAACGCTCATCTATCAGGTCAGTCCATAAGTTCGTGAGTTTTTTTTCAATAGTTTCACAATAGGCGCTTTTTGCATACAAAAAATAATTCGTGGGAGGTAACGGATTTTTTTAATTTTCTCTGATGTAGAAGTGTTAACATGCACAATTCTTCCATTTTCAATAGGCAAAATTTCAACTTGTATGCTGTTGTCAATAGCATTCAAACTTTTGACAATTTATCAAGAAAAGAGCTTTTATTTTTAGGAATAGAATACCAATTCTTGACAAATAGTAAAAAATTGACAAATAGTCAATATGGTGAATTTATCAAGTGTACAGAATTGGGCTGTAAAACTTAACCATAACAAATTTTTCAGAATATTCCACTTCAAATAGTATAAAATAAAGTATATAAACATTTCTGTATACAAATAGTATTCCTGTCATAAGTTTGGGTATTGTGATGTACTATATCACATTACCCGAAATTGACTTTTTGCGAAAAAAATATTATAAAAAAACAATAATAATTTTGTTGAGAAGAGCGTACCTCGCAAACTCATAATCGATATCACTGATTTACTTCTGATTAGCCTCGAACTTTGTAATAATAATTTTTTTGTACCTTTTATGCTTTCAAACTTCGTGACCAAAAACTTGTGCAAGCCTACTCAAAGCACTTCATCACACTGACGGTAAACTATTTAAGCAATCACATCCAAGATCATGCAGCACGAGTTTTTTAGCTGTTATGATGTTTTAAAAAGGTTAATTTTGAAACAAGTCAACGGGCTTGTGAAATAAGCCACTATATCACATTACCCGACCATATCACATTACCCGAACTTACTCTATGTATATGTATGTATATTTTTAATACTTCAGTAAAGGTGGTAGTTAACCCGGTAAGACCTAGCGTGACCATATGGTCACACTAAACATGCATTAAAAAAACATTTACATTAAATTGCACGAACAATTTTTTCGGAAAATTCGAAAAAAGTATTCCGACACATTCGGGATAAGTAAATGTTTTAAGGAATCAAGGATGTTTGCATGAAATTGAAGGCTTTATTTAGCATTAATAGTTGAAATGACCAAATTTTTGTCAAATAATGTTCCGTTTTGTTCCATAACTTGCTGCCATTTTGAAGGAAATTCCTTAATGTCCCTCACATAGAAACCCTCATCCCTATTAGCAAAAAAAATTGGGACAGTCGATTTCCATCAACGATAGAAGTAGCGATAGAAGTAGACAGGGGCGGATTCAAGTAATTATTTAATATTTCTAAAATGCCTTTTAATTTGTATGTAATTTTAAAGTCAATCCTAATATTTCGGGGGGGGTTTCAACCACCCAAACCCCCCTGAATCCGCCACTGGCAGTAGACGAATATTTCACCAGCCCGAGCTGGGAATTGAACTTAGGGGCCTCTGGTATGAGAAGCCAGCGCGCTACCCGCTGGACTATCGAGGCCGAATAAATGCCACCAAACATACAACAAAACCTTTCTGACTGTCAATTCCGACTTGTCCATTGTTTGTGCCGCCTCACAGGGATTCAACAACTGTTGTTTTCACTTGACATTGTCGTAAGTGATGCACTCTTCATCGTCAGTCGTCATACGCTTAAAAAATGGGTCAATTTAGTTGCGATTCAGCAATGATTCTCAGATGGAAATTTAGAATTTGATTTAGATTTAGATTTTTTGGGTTACATCGAATTTCTTTTTAGATTCAGTTTTATTCAAGTGGTTCCTCAACGATTTTTATGCAATGTTTAGCTCCGGAACAATCGAAAAAGTGCTCACATGACTGTCGAACTCGATGTTTTTCATGATTTTATTGACATTTTCGACAATCTTTGTATCTCTGAAATTACAAAAATACCAAAACCAAAATTGCACGTGATTGTTACAGTACAGTTACAGTTTCAGCATAAACATTATTCAAATTTTCAACCACCTGGCTTTTGCTTTATCGAAGCAAAACTGTAAAATGTAGCATATTTTCTCTTTGCTGGTGTCCATTTTTGATGCACGCTCAAACAAAACTGAGTGAATCAATCACTTAATTGTCTGAAAAATTTCTTTAGCATGAAATCTTATCTTTCTAACGCCATCTGACATGATCCGATGGCTCTTATATAACACTAGATAGAACTTACTAAAGCCATCTATTGGAAAAAAATGGATTTGGACTTTGGATTTTGGGCTTTTCTGTAACCTTTTTGAATTGTTTTTAACAATAATTATTTTTTGCAGATTTTTTATTTATTGTAATTCGATTTGTTCTGTGATATCTATAATATGCCCAAATCCCATTTCATTCCATATAATATGTTATGTCCCAATCCCATTCAACCCAACAGTCAACTAACCAGTTTTAAAGTTTTAATTTTATTTTTCAAATTCATTCTTGCAAATCGAACATTAATTGTTAGGAGCTGAAACTCCAAGAGTTTGCTACCTGTATTCTTACTAATATTAATAAAAATATAACAATCGAAATTGGCGTCGGAGTACTTAAATATTCCTTACACGGCTGTGGCCTTTCTACATCACACATTAAACTTTGTTCATGCATCAAATTGCTTCTAAATCTGATTTGTTAGGGTTTATTATGCGGAAAATAGAATATATGTAAAACAAGTTAAGTTAACAATACAATTTAAACAAGTTGTGGCTTCGATAAATAAATCGAATCGAAACGCTTTTATTTGATTTTTTTACCGTAGCCATTTGCAACGCTATTTAATTTAAATTTTAAAGAATGCATAGTTGAAAACAGTATGCAAAAAGTTCATTCAATAGAACTGGAAATGAAACTCTGAGAAAATTTCCATTCTAAAGAAAATACTGATGAAAATTCCGCTTAAAAAATAATAATAAAATAAAATAAAATAAAATAAAATAAAATAAAACAAAACAAAATAAAGTAAAATAAATAAAATAAAATAAAATAAAATAAAATAAAATAAAATAAAATAAAATAAAATAAAACAAAATAAAGTAAAATAAAATAAAATAAAATAAAATAAAATAAAATAAAATAAAATAAAATAAAATAAAATAAAATAAAATAAAATAAAATAAAATAAAATAAAATAAAATAAAATAAAATGAAATAAAAATAAAATAAAATAAAAACACAATTGCCAACTTTTTGGGTTTTGAAAAGCGAATTGAAGTTTCTGGAAGAGCCGATTCGGATAGGTTAGGTTTCCACCTTAAAAACAACATAAAAAATTCAAGTGCTCCACGTTTTGTTGAAGTTTAAAGATGTCTATGAAGTATATCCACCAGTGGCGCACGCAGGATTTCATTTGGGGAGAGAGGGGGTTGCGTAAAACTTTTGAGCCGAATACCATTCAAAACCATATTTTGTACCAGCAATTTTAGTATTTGGGGGTTTGAACCCCCAAAACCCCCTGTGTGCGCCACCCATTACCACAGTTGCCAGCTTATGGGCCTTCAAAAAGCGAATTGAGGTTTTTAAATCAATTACATTCCATCTGTCCCTTCGTCCGTTTGTCCATCTTTAAACTGGTTTTTTCATACAATTGGTCTAGAATTAGTAAAGTTATCGAGATGAAATCTCATTAAAATTTGACCACTGCTGAAGCTAAGTGTTAACACTCATATGGGCATGGTTCACTTAGATACTGTTGAGCGCAACGGCCATATTGAAGAAATCTGTAAGATTAGAAAATTTCAATATTAACCAAAACTTAATCTGTTAGTTTGTGAATGTTTGCGACTGGAAATAAATGTGACTTTTGGATCAAATTAGTCCAATTTGTGTGTTTTGTTTAAATTTTTTTTAATTTTTATAAATTTGCAAGCATTATTTTGATCCCATCAAAACAGCTTTGAATTAAGGAATTGTTTTATTTTTATATTTTTCTGAATTATGTAACATTTATTATATTTATTATATTTTATATGTTTTATTATTATTATTATTATTATTAAATTATTATATATTATTTAATTAAAATTTAATTAAATTAATTAAATTTTCTTAATTTTTAAATTTACTTGCAATGACTTGCAACTTTGAATTAAGGAATTTTTTCAGTTTTATATATTTTTTTTAATTATTTAGACTTATTATATTTATTATATTTTATATTTTTTATTTATTATTATTATTAAATTATTATATTTCTTTTAATTAATTAAATTTTCTTAATTTTGAAATTTACCTGCAATGACTGCAGCAAACAAAAAAATACCAATAATTCGGATTGACTATATTGACTTCTTTGACTAAACTTCTGGTTGGGCCCAATTTGATAATAATTCTCTTATGTATATAAAGGTACCAACTCTGGTAAAATTTCAATTGATTAACATAACCCACCGGATTCGGTGTTAAATTGTAGGTCCCCTCCCCCTTCCGTCAACCGCTTCAATTGTGTGTTGTAATACATGTTGGAAAAAAAGTGTTGCATACACATTAAAAAAACGGGTGAAATATGGGATATTACAATGGTCCTTTTCAGGCCCCCGATTGTCTCTTACAGAGCCACCATTACTTAACCTAACCTAACATAACCAATTCAAATAATAAAAGTGTCTTTATTGGGACACCACACTTCTTCCTTTTTAAGGTATGACAATGGACCCAACCTTTCACCTGTGAGTATTGCAACAAGTTAACATACCTTGACAGCCTTTTCAACTAAATCTAACTCAAAAAACGCACAACATTTAGATTATGAAAATCCCAGAGGAGCAAATTGTGAGTAAAAATTCCGAAAATCATCGCAGAAAATGTTCATTTGGTTGTCGCAAAATTTGCAATTCAAAGAATAAGTCACTTCAAATCCATTGAAACACTTCCACTTCATGCAATATTTGATTGACCTTTTCGTTAACATTAACCCATATGTGGTCATAAATCATGTCAATCGAACCTAAACTGACTGTCGCCCACAATTCATCAGGTCCAACCAATATTGAATATGGTGAATATTAAACACTCACAACTGTTGTATGCGATGAAAGTGAGTGCGTTAAACCGAGCGACCGCCACTGCAGCCGCTCCAATTACCGCACAAACACCTCCACTCTTGTCAACTGCGACGCGTGACTAAATTTTACAAGCGTAGACATTCGCGCGTGCACGTTGATGTCCGAAATTTCCTAAATGTAAACAAAAGTAAACAAAACGTCAGTTGTGAGCTGTAAACGTGTGTCGAGGCACAGCGACAGACAAAAACGATTTCTGCATTTTGATGCGCTCAGGTGAATGCAGCCCTCCAACTGCCGGCCAGCCCAGCCCAGCCAGTCAGTCAGTCAGCCACTCAGCCACTTATGGGGTCAATGTCAATATTTTTACAGTGGCCTAAGCCTACATATCCGAACGAGCGCAATGCACGACGACGGCGAACGGCTTTCGGTCAGACTACGCGGGCGGTCAGTTTGATTGCCCGGCCGCACGTCCGCTGAATTCTAAATTGTTTCATATTTCTACGCCCGAAGGTATATAAATCTGCGGCCGCGCTACGCAACGCCAACAGTCGCGCACCGTTCAATAAGCTCGCGTGAAAAACAGTTCGCCGCTTGCCGTTGCCGCGTACTTTTGATAATAGTTTATAACAAAAAAAAACGATGCCACGCCTTGCTGCATTTGCACTTCTAGCCTGCGCCCTGTGCGCCACTCTTGCGCACGCCGACGTCAGCCATTTGGGCTACAATCGCTTTGGCCGCCCCACGACACGCCTGCAACGCCAGCAGGCGCGACCCACTGCCTATCCGGCAGCGGGTTTTCGGCCACAGCTGCCCTTTGACATTCCGCCGCGCGGCAAGCAGCAACAATTCTTCCAAAACGACTTGGACGAGGCTAATGCGGCGCCAAGTTTGGGCGCCAACGGCGACCTTACGCCGACGGGACCCAACTTGCTGTACGCTGCGCCAGCTCGCTTTCGCTCGTTCAATCCTGCGCCGCAGCAGCAACAGCAGCGACAACAGTTGCAGCGGCAGCGTCTGTTGCCACAGCAAACGTACGCTGCACCCGAAGCGCCCCAGGAGGAGCCACAAGCGGAGCGCATAACCGCAGCGTCGGCTAGTGCACAGAAATCGGAGCGCCTCACCGATAATCGCGAGGATCGCGAAGACGACGACGACAACGACGACGACGCCGAAGCTGCCACCGACATTGAGGTTGATGCGCGCGCCAACGAACCGAAGCCCACCACGGCACAGCCCACCACCAATGTGGTCTACTATCCGGCGGGCGCAGTGGGCTTTGTGCATCCGCTGGCCGCGTACGTGCAGCCCGCTGCGGCCTACTATGCGCCTACAGCTGCGCTATTGGCTTCCGCTGCCGCTGCGCCCACAACCGCAGCGCCCACGAGTGCAAGTGCCACGGCAGCCAGTGATGCCGCCGCAGCTCCGGCGCGTGTCAGTGCTGCCGCCGCAGCTCCAGTTGCGGCACCACTAATTGCTGGTGCAGGGCCGCGATTCCACTGGCCCCGCTGGCAGAGGCTCTTCGTCCCCGTGCACACAGAGTGGCAGTCATGGTAGATGAGAGAGAGATAGAGAATGAGAATGAGAGAGAGAAAGCAACAAGTGCCTTAGACAGTAAGCCGATTTTTATACAACGGGTTTAGGTTTATTCCAATTTTTACATTTAAATATTGTACATACAACTGTGAAAATGTATTATTAACATTAAAAGAATATTACAAGAAAATACAAAATTATTGAACGCTGTCAAAAAACATCGCCAGAGCGAGCCACGTCAAGATGCCATCAGACTTGTGTTTTCTCACGGCTCACTGATGCGATGATAGGAGGCGTTTTTATGCAAAAAATACATAAGAACACAGTGGCGCACACAGGAAAGGATTTTTGGGGTTTAAACCCCCCGAAATATCTTTGAGTTAGTACAGAAATTTAATTTAAAACCGTCGCATATATATTCAATCGTTAATAGATAACACTACTCGACACAAAAAAGGCATCTTAAAATAAAAGTATTTTCTTGACTAATCCGCTGAACACGAAACTGAAGATGAAAACATTTTTGTAAAGAGCGTTTTCGAAAAATCTTCGAAAATTTTTCGCTGTTGTTTCAGTTATGAGCACATATCCGTCCGTCGGTTAGAAGATAATACCTTAGCCTTTCCAGAGATATACAGATTGACCAAATCAGATGAGATTTGGTGAAATTACTGACGGTGAAAGTTGTAAAAAGTGAACTTTTCTACCATTCTCAAAAATCATACATTTTCGAATGTTTTTTTATAAATAAAATAAATTATCTCCTTTGGTTTTAAAATCTAAGATAAAATATATATTATTTGTGCAAATATTAAACCTAACATCAAAAGAATCGAAAGAAAAATGACAAAGTTATGATGCGCTGAGTGAAAACACCAACTTTACATTTGCGAAAAAAAATTGTTTTCCCGAGACTCATCCTAATGTTGATATGGGCGTGAAACTAGAGGTCATTTATAGTAACCTGGCATAGTCAGTTTTTCATTTTCTGACCCAAAGTCCTTTTTAAAGGACTTTAAAATTTAAAGGATACACATTTGAAATATTTTTTTAAATATTTGTGCTTATGCAATGATGAAGATATGGGTATCAAATGAAAGAGAAAAATTGTCTCCTTTTAACTAAAATTTATATTTTGAACTTTCAGGACCAAAATATGTCACGTAGGGAAAACATACATACATGTTTTGGATCTCAGTATGTAGATTCATACATCTTATTTTTATTATATTTGAAAGTTCTCAAGAAGTTACACAAACCCCTCGCAACAAAATCCTGCGTGCGCTTCTGTAAGTACGTATGTGCATATGTGTGTGTTTTTTTTTTTTTTTTAACGAGGAGGGAAGCATTGAAAGCCTCAAGTAGTGCGGGACTTTAAACCGATAAACCCTCCTCTCGTCCGGACGGTAGGAGGGTTTAGCCCGTGCATATATGTGTGTGTGTGTGTGTCATATGTAAATATGTACATTTTGTAAATTGTCTACGCTCGCGTCTCAATGCGCGTTCGGCCATCGCTGACAGCTAATTAAAATCAACTGGCAGCAATCCACCAATTGAACTGACCAAATTTGACCAAAAGCGCAGCATTTTTACTGCTTCACATTTCGTCCATTTGACTACCAAATAAATGCGCCAACAAGTGACTCCTCGAGTGTGCACAGTGGCTGCCACTGCAGCCGCGCCGTCAGCGAAATGATTTCGACATGCGAACAGGCCACAGGCCGCATGCCACATTGTCGTTTGCAGCATTGCATGTACATATTTACGCGCCGCAGGCAATCACCACTTTATGGGCCAGCAGCACAACAACAACAACAACAACAACGACGACGAAGTATTGCCTAGTACAAGTAAATTGGCTGTAAAAGTAAAATATCCATGGCTAAAATGAATTTGGATCTAGTCAATTTTAGACGCCCAAGATGCGGCCGTTACTAATGCGCCTCGGCGCACCGGACACCAACGGCCAACAGCAGCCACCGACGGCAGCCAGTCGCATTTGGGCTCTAATTTCAGCCATTACCATAAACGGCAACTTGACCACTTTGGACATGGCTTATTGGCCGCAATGGATAGAGTCGCTGCAGCAGCCGCAGCAGCGTCAATAACAGTTCAACAGTTTAGCTGGTAAGTTATTGCCAGCAACGCTCACAATCATCGTTCGCCGCGCAGACGTCATCATCAGTGCCGCAAGCAGCCAAACACACACACACACACACACACATGCATACAGGTGCATCCTTAGCTCATCAGTTGTTGCCGTTGCAACGTAAATTGAGCTTTAAATTTTGTTGTAGATTTGTTTTTTGTAATGAAGTGCTTAAATCACCACAAAAACTGCTCACTGCAGCAAAACATGTGTAACGACCAGCACAACATATCATACATATATACATCTATGTGTGTGTGTGTGTTTTTGTTTTTTTATGGACTTGACCGATTTGGCTAAATTTGTGCAGAAATTCAATTTGGCCAAAGGCAAAGACAGTCAGTTAATGTCTCCCTCCAACTGCCAGAGTCCAACTCGGAGCCGCATTTAAGTTGCGCCTAGACCAGCCCAACACACTCACTCACACACACACACACACACATAGGAAAAACTACATTGCTTTGAAATACTGATTAAGCAATTGCAGTTGGCAGTCTCCTTACGCGTTTTCTTGCCATCCGCACGCGGCAATTGTCCGCAAGATGATGAATTTACCACTGCAGCGCTGGAATTTGCTGCTTGTTTGTAACCATAGTTAATAATAAATTGTCCTGTCTGCCATTTTTTTATTTGATTTGTAGTTTGAATAATAGCGTTGATTTTCTTCAAAAAGGTATAGTTTGCTGAAAATGTGATTCTTAGGCTACACTGTTAAAAATTAGCTACAAATTGAAAATGGCTATGGGACAAGTGAGTCATTCGTGGGGGGAAAATATTTACAGACTTATTTAACTAGTCATAAAAACTCATTAGGGGATCACAGCCTGTCGCAAATGTTCTCTCCAGGACAGTGGCAGATTCAGGTGGGATTTTGGGGGTTGAACCCCCCGAAATATTAGGATCGCCTTTAAAACTACATACAAATTCAAAGGCATTTTATGAATATTAAAGTATAGGGTGTTTTTTTTAGAGGTTTGTTTTTCGAATAGAGATAAAACTGGCATTTTGTGGTCAAATCTGGCAACTCTAATGTCATTTATGTTCAGTTTGGTTTGCCATTTCATCATGAACAGGTTGACAAAAGAACAACGCTTGCAAATCGTGCAAATTTATTTCGAAAATAATGGTTCAGTTCGCGAAGTTTACCGCAAGCTCCGTCCATTTTATGGTCGACATAATCGTCCATCAGAGCAATTAATTCGGTTAATCATGGGTCGTTTTCGCACTACGTTTACTCTATGTGATAATACGCATCCGCAGAGACGTCGAACAGTGCGCACCGAAGAAACAATTGCCGCTGTAGAGCAAAATGTTGAAGAGGACCCAGTCAGAAGAGGAGTCAGTTACCGTTAATTGAGACCGGTATAGAGCCATGATAACCGACTATTTTGTTCCCGAATTGGATGGCATGAATGTGGATGAGTTGTGGTTCCAACAAGACGGCGCTACATGCCACACAGCGCACGTCACAATCGATTTATTGAAGGAAACATTCGATGAGCGCATAATTTCGCGGAATGGACCTGTCAATTGGCCACCAAGATCGTGTGATTTGACACCATTGGATTATTTTCTTTGGGGATATGTGAAGTCGCTCGTCTACGCCAACAAACCAGAAACGTTAGGGGACTTGGAAGCCAACATTCGTGGCGTTATTGCCGACATACGGCCCCAAATGCTCGAAAAAGTGGTTGAAAATTGGACCTGTAGAATTGGCTTTATTCGAGCCAGCCGCGGCGGCCACATGCCCGAAATCATATTTAAACATTAATGGCATAAAATTATCCTTCCAATAAAGCCAAATTGATGGACATTAAAACGAAGTTCTATACCTCTAAAAAAAACACCCGATATTAAAGCCCCCCCCAAAATATTTTTCTGAATCCGCCCCTGCTCCAGGAACCTCTGCTATGACCCAAGAGACAATAAGGCCTCAACTTGGTCCTTTTACAGAAGACAGGATCTCGTTCTTCTTCCAATCACTGCATTGAACACCTTTTTCGGCGGAGCTTCATTGTCCCTACGGGAGACATGGCCAGCAAAGTCGCTAAATTTTGATTCGCTGTGCCATGTCGATGTCTTTAAAAATCTCATACAGATATTATGAGACGTAACAGAAGAATCAAAACTACTACGTGTTTATATAACTTTTTTAATTGTCCTTCTGAAACAAAATTTTAGTGGGCCAGTTTGAAGTTGTAAAATTCTTCTGAAGAAGCTCACTTAAGCCACATAAATCACATACCATAACACCACATAAGAATCACATAGTATATACCAATATGAACCTCGTTCTCTTATCTGGAGTAGAAAGCTTAGTTAAGCCTAGAAACTTTGTCTTTTTCTGGCCAGGAACGGCCACTGTATTTTTCTTCATCTTAGAAACAACAATCATCAGAGAAGTTGTTATAGGGCAACCCCAGTCTTTCAGTATGTCTCCCCATTAGACACATTGGGCATTGATCACAGCTACCACTGAACTCACGGAGTGAAGGCCCAGTTTGAATAGCTCTATGGATCGTCTCTTGTTTAGTAAGACCCAGGTTTGTCTAGCAATGATGCAGGTGTGTTCCTTCACCCAGGAATCGTTTGAGCTGCTTGAATATAAGTCATTAAAAATAGTAAACAAAGTTTGCGTTCAACAAAAATTTACTATACAATCCCTAAAGCTCTTCCAAGGTCACTCTGAAGAGGGGGTTCTGCACCAGTGGAATGTAAATTAAAAACAAACTGTTCGATGTGTTGTGTTGTTTATTTCTGAAAGCCTCTAAAAGAAACACTTTTTCTCACCGTTTTCACCACCACAGCCCTTTAGGTGCGAAGAGCCTAAGCTATAGAAAGAATTCAAAACAAATTTTCGAAGATTCGAAGACTCCATTTTAAAGATGAACGAGAAAGTCAGTATCGATGTTCTAAAGCAATCTTCAAAGATTCCTGTGACCAAAAGACAATTCAAAGATGAACGACAGTAGCGATGTTCTAAAGCAATCTTCAAAGATTCCTTTGACCAAAAGACAGTTCAAAGACGAATGAAAAAGTCAGTAGCGATGTTCTAAAGCATTCTTCAAAGATTCCTTTGACTAAAAAACAGTTCAGAGATGAACGACAAAGTCAGTATCGATGTTCTAAAGCAATCTTCAAAGATTCCTTTGACCGAAAGACAGTTCAAAGATGAACGACAAAATCAGTAGCGATGCTTCAAAGCTTTCTTCAAAGATTCCTTCAACAAAAAGACAGCTCAAAGACGAATGACAAAGTCAGTAACGATGTTCTAAAGCAATCTTCGAAGATTCCTTTGACCAAGAGACAAGTAAAAGACGAACAACAAAATGAGTAGCGATGCTCCAAAGCAATCTTCAAAGATTCTTTTGACCAAAAGGCAGTTCAAAGATGAACACCAAAGCCTGGAGCGATGCTCCAAAGCTATCTTCAAAAATTCCTTTGACCAAAAGACAGTTCAAAGACGAACGACAAGGTCATTATCCATTTTTAATGAAGAAATTTATCCTCCATTTATAAGAATACTACTCTCAACATGAAAACTAAGAACCGAATACGTAAAAATAAACATGAAACATAGTAAATAGATTTAGGCCACCAGAGCAGTTTAAAATAATTAACCCCGCTGACCAAACTCTTTATAAAGGTGACAGTGGGAATCATAACACTGTACATCAAATTCTAATTTTTTCTAAACAAGTAAGATTCTGAAAACTGATTCTGGTAAAAGAGCCCAAAAAAATATACCTGCAAGAGCGTTTCGAAAGTTTACGTCTGCATTTTGTTTAGGAGGGTCAAAGTTTTCACCCTTTTGCTCATTCTTATGGTAAATCGGTATATGAAAACAATGTGACCTTACACTCTATATATAAGGTGTGTTCAGCAATTTGATGTAAAATACTATGAGGAACATTTTTGTGGAACATGTTAACCCTCTAGCTCCTATATTTATGGGTCAATTTAATCCTTTATACTTAAAATACCAAAAAATGTATAAAGTGTGTTCAGCAATTTGATGTAAACTACTATGAGGAACATTTTTGTGGAACATGTTAACCCTCTAACTGCTATTTTTATGGGTCAATTTTTATCCTTTTTTATAAAATGCTAAAAGGTTTCCTTTTTATAGGACTTTTAAGGAAAAAATTTAATGCAAAAGCATTCGCCATAAAAGTCTACTACTTATAGGTCTCTAAATACGAGACATCATCGTACATCAAACCTCAAAATTTAACTTGTACGGCAGAAATAAATCAAAACTGAAGAAGTGTTGGAAGATTCACTTCGTAGATATCCAAAATCAGCTGCTCCCAGGTGTTTTTTTTTACATCCATTGGACGTTAGCACATCTAGAATAGAAGCCATGAAGGATTTTGATATGATTAATAAAAGCCACTAAGAAAATAGATCTTTTAGGTCGCAGTCAACTTTCCCCCGCCAATAATGGTTGAAAAACGGACCTTGACTTTGAGAAGCGTACTTAACCTATCTACCAACTTACTTACCTGGTATCAACTTAATCCCAGCATTACCAAAGCTAAACAATTTTTTTTATTGATATTTTTTTTTACCATAATCCAATTTTAATATGTTATTCCTGAAATCTAAGGACGGCTTTTAAATTTGGTTTTGTCCCCAAAAATGATTATTTCTGACTGAATGATAATTTTTAATATGATTTAATTGTACAAATTAAAAAAATAAAATAAAAAATAATAAATAAAATAAAAATAATAATTTGTTTAATATTTTTTTAAAAAACAATAATCTACGAGTTATAGAGCAAAGTTTATTTCATATTCATAATTCACTATCAATCGATTATGTTCAGTCATACACCTGTCATGTGACCGTCATATACCCCTCACTATTCCTGCTAGGGTTCAATTCTAAGCAGTTCATCGGTGTCTAATTACCAATTCTCGAACTTCATTTTAAGTACTCGCGTGTACGCAAATTGCATAGAAATCCGTCGGACATTCGATACTGTCAGCGCAGCAAAAATGTCAACGTGTCATGACTTTAGGTAAATGGGCCAACGGGTAAGTAAAAGCAGAGCAGCGTCGAGTATTTGGTTTTTCTAATATAATTAAAAGTTTACTTGGCACTCCACTAAGACGTGGGTTTCTCAATTTTCTCGCAGCAGGTCTCCACAGTTTTGCATAAGTTGCCACGTTTGGAAGAAAAGAAAAACGTTACAATGGACATTGTTGCGGTTGTTAACGACTTTTAGATGCGCACTAAAGTGAGACGAGTTCGATTAAGTAACACAATGGGCCATATGGCCTAAGTGATGTCCTAGCGGTGGACTTAAGCTACGTACAGATGTAAGTTTGTAATGTGTGTTATGTGAGGTTAGGTGTGAAAAAAATATGCGATTTTTTTGTAAATTCGGAGTCCAAAAAGAGCAAACATGGGTTAAATTGTTGTATGAAGAAGTAAATCTGTTGATTTCAAACATTAAAATTCAAATAATTAAAGTCGTCAACGACGGGTTAAAATTGGTAGGGAAATGATGATTTTATGGGTCTTTTGACTTCAATCTTAATGAAAGCAATTCACATGTGAAATAATTCGATAAGTGTCTTTTATTTATTAATTTTTTAAAAACCAAAGTTTGCCGGGGACAACAATGGGTTAATGTATAGTATTTAGGAAAACTATTGACCTCAAAATTGCTAAAAACACTTGAAATAAAAAATAATTAAAAAATAATAATAAATAAATAAATAAATAAAAGTATTTCACACTTTATTGAAAATCGATATCTAACAAGGTGAACCAAGGGTTAAAAGTTTGTATAGAGAAACATGGTTTTTTGCGCTTTTTCACTTCAAAATCGCTGAAAACACATGAAATACAAAATAATTAGACACATATTTTTCACTCTTTTGGAAATCGAAATGACCTGGTCAACAATGGGTTAACAGTTTTTATGGAGAAATTGTGAAAAGCCTAAATTCTTGGGCATATTGACTTCAAACTCGGTAAACGTGGTCCGAATAAAAAATAATTCAAGACATGTTTTTACCTTTTTTAAAATCAAAATCTGAATCAACCATGGTTTAAAAGTTTATATGGAGAAACATGATTTAATGGGCCTATTGAGTTCAAATATTATGAAAACATTTTAAATGAGAAATAATTAAGGGGGAAGTCGGGTAGAATCGACCATATTTTAAAATAATTTTTTTTCGTACAAATTTGTATTCCACATTAACAATTTTTTATATGTTATTGTACATAGTTTTGAGTACTGAAAAACATTTTTTTTATAAATTTTCGTTTATATCCGGGGGAGATATGGGCGACCGGAAGACGCCATTTTGAAATCTGGCTGACACGATTTTTCCATTTTGGATGATCTGAAACATACCAAACAAATTTCATTTTGAAGTACAAATGAATGGCTCTCGTTTGAACTACAACGGTAAAAAATATTAATAAATAAACATTTAGTGCAATTGTAGTTGCAATTTTTTATCTTGTTTTCTTGTTTTTGTTAATAATTGTGTCATAACTTGGTTACATAGAAATGGACAATAATGATCGTAGTTCATGCGATAGCCAAACCTTTTCTGAAAATATAAAAAAAAGTTTAAGCAAATCTGTGCAGTAGATCGGCCGTAATCGTGTCAGCCAGCTCAAAACAACAGCATCTACTTCACGCGCCAGGTGTGCGATTCGAGCGCGCGAGCCCTTACAGCTATTCTCATTTTCAATCGCTTTCGGATACTATCCGAGGTAAAGGAAGGTTTCTACATGATTCCTAAGGGTTTAAATAGACCAAAACTGCAAAAAAAAAAATTTCGATTTTTAAAAAAAATCTACCTGACTACCCCCTTAAACGAGAATTTTTCTTTTTTTCATAAAAATCTGACAGTGTTTACAAAGGATTAAAAGAAACATGATGTAAGTATTATAAATTTATTTTTTATTTTATTGACTTCAGATTGGGAAATAATTCAAGGCATGTCTTTCAGTGTTCGAAAATCAATATCAGACGAGGTGAAGGTTTGATAGAAGTTGATGTGAGTAAACTAAACTAAACTTAACTTAAGATAAAACCATAAACTGAGTCAAACTTATTTCAATGAAATCATAGAATCCATGCGTGCAAAGCCATCGGGCCTTGCTTGTAAATAAATAAGGAAGTTTGTGAACTCTCGGCAATTTTTGTGTAATTTCTTATGCTTTATAAAGATTTTTAGCTGCTACTAACTACTACTTTAACTATCATAAATTCAATTTAAACTGACGGTATTTAACTTTGACTGACTCCAACTCAATTTTGAATTAACTTTGACTCATTTTATTTATTGTGATTTCCAATTTTTCACTTACGTCAACTTCTTGTAAAACAAAAAAGCAAGATTCTGAATTATTATCCCTTTCTTAGAATTTCTTCTATTTTTCTCTATTACAAAATGAATTTTTTCCCATTATTCTATTAGCTCCAATATGTCAATTTGCACAATTAAACTTGTTCGCCGACTATAGCGCACCGAATAAGTATTTCACTCGTACGGGCGTGTTGCATACACAACTTTAAGCCGCATCGAAAGGTGAAGGTTCAACAGTTGTCTTGCCACAGCTTACCGAGCTTACCGATGCTAAGTGGAAATAGAGGAAAAAGAAAGCAGCGAACACTTAAAAAATCAAAACAGTAAAATTCTCTGGAATCTACTTGGCCATCGCTAAGCAAAGAAAAAGGTGTGCGGCAAATGTCTGCGCGACGTCTTTAAAGTAATTTTTGCAGTAAAAGAAAAAAATTAAAAAAAGGTTTGGCTGTTGTAATGGTGAGGGCTGTGCAAGTGAGGGGTGGGTGCTGTCGCCACCAGCACAATTGGAAAAATATAAAAAATTGTATGGCATGTTGTTTGTACTGCAGCATACGAACAAAATGAAAAATAAGCAGCAGCTGCAGTGGGAGGAAAATTAAAAGAAAACATAAAATAAGTTGAAGAATAATAACTACGAGTAGTAAGAAAATGCGGAAACTAGCAAAGTGTGTGCTGTTAAAAATCAACAAAAAATGAATACACACACACACATACACATTTTAGATATTTAATGTGTTGTAGAATTGAAAGCTGAGCAATAAATGCAGTAATTTGAAATTTAAAGAAGGTAAAGTTGGATTGAAAAAAATTGGGGGAGGAAAAGCTTTAAGGAAACGAAAGCGAGGAAACAGAGGATTTGAATTAAGAAGTAGAATAGATAGGTGAAAGTGACAACTTCTAGACAAGAGCACACTTGGGCCAATGGTACCACAGGAGGTATTACTGATCCCAGGACTCGAACCAACTAGAACAATTTATGAAGTGTACTAAGTACTTGGTATCAACAACGAGATTTTGTTGGTGTCATCCTTAAAAGTTTAAGACGGAAATAAAAATGTAAGTTAAATAGTAATACAACAATAAACACGTTTGTGTGGAAGGCAGTAAAACAGAAAAAGACAGCAGAAAACGAAGAAAATAAGGAAAAAGGGAGTGATTGGATATATGGATACTTTTAAGAATCGACTACAACAGGGTCCATACTTCAAAAGATTCAATTCTTGTTTAGAACCAGAACAAGTTGTGAAGCATATTGAGTACTTTTTATGAACCCCCGAGATGTCAATGAGATTCAGTTAGTTTCATTGTGGTTCTGTGACTTTAAAAAGTAAGTAATACAGAAAAAAAATGATACTAAAGACATTAGTGATAAGGAAGTAAGAAAGAAGAAGACAACAGAAAACTAAAAAGTAAGAAAAAATTTAGTGAAGGGCCCGTTGTGGTACCACGGCCTAAAAACCTTAAGGACGAATGAAAAAGTAGGTTTAGAATTAAAACAACAGTAAGGACATTAGTTAGAAGGAGACGGAAGTGAGACGGAAAAAGACAACAAAAAACTAGAAAGTAAAGAAAAAGATAGTGAAGGGATGTGCCAATACTTTTGGAATGCTATCTCCAAGTAAGTAAACATAAACACTTGGAAGAGTGCGACCCATTGTGGTTCCATGGCCTGAAAACATTAAAGAAGAATAAAAAAGTGAGTTTTGGAATAAGACAAAGACATCAATCGGAACGAAAGTAAACAGAAGAAGAAAACTAGAAAGTACGAAAAAAGGTAGTGAAGGGATGGGTCGATACTTTTGAAATCGTAATCCTCCCATCGTGGTACCACGGCCCAAAAATATTAAGGAAGAATGAAAAAGTAGGATTAGAAAAAAAACAATAGTAAAGGCATCAGTGGGAAGGTAGTAAGATAGAAAAACCGAATCGAAAACTAAAAAGTAATGAAAAAGATAGTGAAGGGATCTGTTGATACTTTCGTGATTGAGAGTTGAGATTGTGT
The DNA here is from genome assembly GCA_963668005.1 of Melieria crassipennis. Classification (NCBI taxonomy): domain Eukaryota; kingdom Metazoa; phylum Arthropoda; class Insecta; order Diptera; family Ulidiidae; genus Melieria; species Melieria crassipennis. The sequence goes on along the minus strand of OY764962.1, from coordinate 76,682,822 downwards.
CCCAAAGTAAACAAACATACAGATTTGGGAAAGCGAGATCCATTGTGGGATCACGACCTTAAAAAAGTAAAGAATACAAAAAAAAAATGATTTAGAAGTAAAACAATAGCAAAGACATCAGTGGGAAGCAAGCAAGACAGAAGAAGATAATGGAAAACTAGAAAGTAAAGAAAAAGGTAGTGAAAGGATGTGTCAGTACTTTTAAGATCCTATCTCCAAGTTGGGCCAGTGAGGCCCATTGTGGTATCACGGCCTAAAATATTACGAAGGAATTAAAAAATAGGTTAAAAAGTAAAACAATACTGAAGAAATTAGTGATAAGGAGGAAACACAAAAGAAGAAAGCAAAAAACTAGAAAGTACGGACAAATTTAGTGAAGGGATGTGTTGATAATTTTTAGATTCTGTCTCCAAATTGTCTCCAAGTAATTAAACATAAACACTTAGGAAAGTGAAGCCCATTGTTGTACCACGGCCTGAAAACGGAAGAAATGGAAGAAAGTAAAGTAGATTTAGAAATAAAATAATACTAAAGACATCAGTGGGAAAGATATAAAAAGACAGCAGAAAACTAGAAAATATGAAAGGTAGTGAAGGAATACATTTGAGATTCAACCTCAGAGAATCGATTTTCTAAATATCTGTCGTGTGTATATTTTTAAATATTGGGTATTTCCCGAAAGAACTAATAATTTTGAAAAAATCCTTAGATTTTGTCATTTATGCTCGATGACAAGATTTTGTTGTTTATAAATCGGGTACTTTCTTCTTTCAGCATAAATTCTGCTCAGCACAAAAAAGTAAGGCAGCTATGCAATAAAAATAATAGTAAGAAGAATAGATAGGTAGCTGGAAATAGAGCATTTTAAACCTTTGTAAGTGAGGTCCGTTGTGGCAACCCAACGGTGAATACTTACCTTAAATACCCAAAATTGTTCTCATTTTCTTATTTATATATATTATATCTAGAGCTATCTTTTGTACGGTGACTTATAGTGAAATTTTGCGTTAAACATTTTTCCCATACACACTAACCCTCAAAAATCAAGTTTTGTAAGAGATTTTAGTACCAATTTTGATAAAGTACCTACGAAATAAACAATTTCACTTTTCAACACTTTCAGTATTGGCTTAATTTTGGCGTTCAAGTTAATTTCTTAGCTTTGATGTATTCAGAGACCTATAGTAGAATTCTATGGCGAATATTTTCGTGGTACATTTTGGCCTTAAGAAGTCCTGTTTTACAGGACATTTTTGGCATTTTAGAAAAAAAGGGTCAAATTGACCCATACAAATAGGAGTTACAGGGTTAAAATGCTCCTCAAAAATGTTCTTCGTAGTATTTCTCAACAAATTACTGAAAACATCACATACCTAAAATGTGAGGTTACAGGGTTTTCGTATGCCGATTTACCATAAGAATGTGCAAAAAGGGGAACAGTTTGACCCCCCCCTAGAAATTTGTCAAATTAGGGCATTGTTTTTATTTCCAAAAATATGGATAGTAATTATTTTAGGTCTCTGCTAGGAATCGAACCTAGGGCCTCGGTATGAGAAGTCAGTGCACTACCCGCTGGACTATCGAGGCCGGCATACTCTGCACTAACGGGTATAAAAACTCTCATCAGATGCTGCTAACGCCCAGAAGAAGGCCTGAATGATATGCTAAAGTATATATAAACATGTTCAGAATCATGAGGAATGGACCTTCCGTAGATACATTTTCTCTTCTCCCTCCAACATGCAGCGATTCAAGATTCTAGAGTACATAACTTTCTTTAGAAGCTTGTAACGCTCAGAAGCAGTCGTGATCAACGTGGTGGATCAGTATGACCAGGACATTTTGTTTATTTTGTTATTTGTTTATGTTTGTCCTTTCATTAAACGATTTACAATATCAGAATAAAATCTAAGTAGAACTAACTATTAGTTCGATCTCTCACAACAAAATTCATCAGAAATTTAATGTGAGCCGCTCACTTGAAAATTTTCCGACTGACAGTTTCTGTTAAAGCTAATTTCGAATAGAGTTCATCTATTTGGACCACACTTGTTGATTTGTGGTTAAAACAAACCGACTTGGCTCACGTTCAAGTCATAGTCGCTCTGATCTGCGATTAAGCCACGGCGACATGCATTTCAGACAAGTTTGGACACTTAATTGACGCTAAGCCGTGTGGCTTACTTAGACGTACAGCGTTTGCTGCTTGCATAAGTGCACACTTAAGCAGGCAACAACAATAATAACAACAACAACGGCCAATTAAACACACACAAACACAGGCAAAGTGTAATTGAAGTTGACACCTACAGTGAGCAGTGAAGTGATTGCTATGAAAAGTGGCGTCAAAGATTAGAGAGATAAATTTAAAGGCGATTTAAAAAGGCGATAAATTATAAAAATATAAACAAACGAAGTAATTAACTTTTATTCTTTTGGTAAAGACCCATAATCGCTTTCTATAAATGCATTTGTAACATTGCATTTGACATGCGACATAATTTCACGCAAATATGACTTTATCAATTCGCAATGTGGCCACTTGGTCACATCGTCAGCAGCAGCGACCACCATCAGCCATCAGCCACCAACCAGCCGCATGCCATATGACAAAATCGCATTTAATGCAAAATGACAGGCGAACGCACTCGGCGCATGCGTAATTGGCTTTAACACGTACGAGCCGCATTGGTGCGTGTGTGTGTGTGTGTGCGCCAGCGCGTTGCCAGTTGATTCTGCAGTGGTTTTTTGCTTTCCTATATTTTTCTAATGTTGTTTGCTCATCAACAGCAACAGCAACAACAACAACACCATTACAATTGCTCAGACAATACGAAAGGCCGCAACAAATGAGAGACAACAAAAAACAAAAACAAAAACCCAACGACAGCTTGCGTGTGTGTGGCTCGCGCTCGCATGCGCGTTGCACTGCACTTTAATTATGTTTGTTGTTGTTGCTATTGCTGTTGGTGACAATTACCAGCAATACTAACGCGTCGTCTGCCAAACGCTCCGTAATGATGACATTAGTGCGGCTGCCAAGTAGAACGTTGACAGTTTGAAAATCCTGATGGGCCGCACGTCGACACGATGCATCGCTTTGTGGCGTTTCTGATTGAAATGGGCAATAGGTGGGTGTGTGTGTGAGTGGGTGGGTGGTTAGTTCTATTTGTATTGATGGCATTTACTTGCATTGGTGATTTATTGGCATTGTTGTAATTTATGTGTGTTCGTGTCGAGTGCCATAATTCTTGACCAACATTGCCAGTGCTGCACGAAGTTCAGCCAAATGACAAATGACCTTAGCGTCAATGACTTTTTGTGGTATGTAACCTTAGATAGTTTGCAAATATAGTGCAATCAATAAGTGCTGTAAATTTTGATTGGAAAATTTTTGGTTTGAAATGTCAGACATTATTGTGAAATGGTCATTTAACTTTACCTAACCTAATTTAACATAAGTTGCAATGACAATGAATTTCAGATTTCGTACAATAAGAACGAATTCAAAGTTTCATGCATTTAAGTGTGTTTTTTGAATTGAATTGAATTTTAATTAAATTTTTTTATTATAAAATGCCAGCCTATTCGACTAAAAACTGCTCTATTTGCCGATTATACTTTTTCATTTTACTTCAACATAAATTATTTTTGAAGAATAAGTTCTACGCTGAGGAAAAGTCTAATTTAAGTCTATTTAATTCTAACTGAAGTGATGTGTGCACAAGGAACATCGCAATTTTTCGGAACGAAACATTGATGGTGGTTCTATAATGGTTTGGAAAGAATTTGGTTTCGATTATTTACTGGAGTTGGCCTTTTCTAGTACATAAATGAATTCGGTAGGATACAACAAACTATTTTAAAAGAATCTTCTACCAGTTTCTATCAACACCAGCATAGAGGATTAATTTTTTTAACAGGATAATGCCTTACTTCATGAAAGCAAACGGCACAAGGCATTCCTGTTCAGCAATGGTCAACTGGGTTTCTGGGTCAAAACCTCATAGAAAAACTTTATGTAAATAATGGTCTGTGGACCTCTTAGTTTAATAGTTTTTTAACCTCATAGAAACCTTTTTGTGAATAATGATCTGTCGACGGCGAAGAGAAAGGCCGTGTCCCGGTGGAAGGACCAAGTTAAGGAGGCCCTGTCTTCTCTTGGTGTGAACAACTGGAGAAGGCGCGAGCAAAACAGAGACGCCTGGAGAGTGCCTGGAGGCAGGCCGTAACCTGATAACGGGTTGTTATGGCCAGTAAAGTAAGGAAGTAGAATAATAGTCTGTAGAGTATTTGCCAAAAACAAGCAATAAGACACAATCGAGGATTTATAAATGGCGATTATTGCAGCTTGAAAAGTACGCCGAGTTAATTTTGATTCAATCGAAATGAGAACCTGCTCACTTCTAATAACTACTCTTCAAAGTGATATTTTTTTGGCTTTAACAAGTTTTTTCTAATTTTAAAGAAAATGTTTAAAGTGCGTCTATAGCTATGCATCAGATAAATATTGAATTTTTAATAGATAGATAGATGGATTAGATATTCCTAATTTTTTTTTTAGTAAATTTGTTCAAGATCCTTAAGTAATCTTAAGTTTTCAACCTGCGTCATTAAAATTTTCTTAAATTTCTTCGATCGTTTAGAAACGGAAAAATGTTGGTGCGTCTATAATTATGCTCTCCAGTGTATAACCGAATTTATATCGTCCATTTCTCTCCCTGAAATCACTTTGAAAGATTACATCAGAACATAGTCGAAGCATACTAATCAGTCTAGCCATGTCTTTCGAACAGTGTTGCCAAACCAGGAGATTTCCTTCTAGATTTAGGAGATTCTTTGCCTTGTAGAAGAATTTTTAGGAGGATGAATTGTTTAGGAGAAAGTTCCGGAGATTTATATTTTATGTTAGGGGATTTTTCAGATCCTTAGTGCATTTTTGGGAGATTTTTGGATAACGAAATATGATGTATTGGGAACACTGGCAACAAACCATATTTTTGCAACTATTTTAATAGTCAAAGAACCCTATTGTGTTAAAAATTTGTAATCCTACAAAATGTAAGCTCGTTCTATATCGTTCTCACTTATTGATGTCACAATGAAATGTCGCCAAAAATGGCACTTTTTATTTAATTCATTTGTTATATGCTTCATTATTGTTAAGTTTTTGTTGTTAAGCTGAAGATGAATAAAAAAAGGCTGAATTAAAAAAATGTAAATGACCTACATATTTTTATTTTTTTTATGAAAAGTTTAATTCCTTTAAAATGACGCAGATTAATATATTGTAACGATAAGACAGTCTGTCGCTGTGCAAAGCAACCCTGTCGCTACGCGCCGTGCTATAATTCAATCTGGCAACGACGGCCGCGATAATAAGGGAAACTTCTAGTCCAACCTGGCAATGATGGAAACTTCTAGTCCAACCTGGCAATGATGGAAACTTCTAGTCTAACCTGGCAATGATGGTCGCGATCGTCATGGAAACCGTCAGTCCACTCCGGAATGAGCGAGAACGATCTGCGCGGTGGCCGGACAGGTATAAAAGGCAGCCGGGTGCGGCGCAGCGAGTCAGTCTGATTTTGACTAGCGGAGTTGCCACGCGGAATAATTAAGCGAATATTTAAGTGTAAAGACAGTGAAGTGTAAATCTGTTAAATAAAGTGACTGTTGGTTCTTATTGACTGCGTTTGAGGAACTAAGTGTGTTTGTTTATTTCAAATTGCACAATCCAGTGATTCGTACTAGCCCACTAGAACTGGTATTTTCGTAACAATTGGTGTCAGAAGTGGGATTGTGCTACTGAATAAATAAAGGAAAAAAACTAAATAAAATTATAAAACGCAGACATGGTTAAACTCGAGCAACTGAAGGTGGACCAGCTGAAAAAGGAGCTGGCTGCCTGGAATTTGCCGACTGCTGGCGGAAAGGTGGAGTTGCAGCTGCGCTTGCGAGAGGCGTGTGAATCACGAGGCATCGATTGGGCTGCGCACGAGTTCGGAACGCAGGAGCTTGAGGCGCCGGGCAAAGTGGAGGAATCGCCTGCGGGTGCTGCGTCGATGCAAAGAACTGCTGCACCGGCTGCGCCACCACAAGCAATGGACATGAGCCAGCTAATGGTTGCAATGAAAGGCATGTTCGAGACTTCCAACCGTGAAATTTCGGCAAAAGTCGAAACTGCAAATCAAGAAATGGCAGCGAAATTGGAAACTACGAATCTCGAAATTTCGGCAAAAGTCGAAACTGCAAATCAAGAAATGGCAGCGAAATTGGAAACTACGAATCTCGAAATTTCGGCAAAAGTCGAGACTGCGAACCGAGAGATGGCAGAGCGAATGGAAGTCAAGCTTCAGGAAAATTCTGCGCGCTTGGAGCGGAAAGTGGAAGAAATCGCCAGCCAGCTTAATGTGAAGGTGGAGCACCTGGGAACTCGAGTGGAACACTTGGATAAACGAGTCGACGACCTGGATGATTCCCTGAACAAACGTGTTGACGATCTTGGTGATTCCCTGAACCAACGAGTTGATAGTCTGGCAGACTCGATGAGCAGAAAAATGGACGAGCGGCTTAGGGAGGTACAGCCGCGAGAATGGTTGCCGCCGGTTCCGGAAAGTGTTGCCACCCGAGCGGAAGTGCCTACTTATGATGGGACTACGCCGTTCGATACATTCAAGCTACAATTCGACCTGGCTGCTCTGGAAAATCAGTGGACCGATGTAAGGAAAGGTCGGAGATTGGCGCTGGCTCTTAAAGGTGCTGCGGCTGAGGTAATAAAATCCGTTCCAGAATGTTTACGAAGTGAGTACGAGACCGTCATAAGGGCGCTGGCAGCCAAATACAGCGACGAGCACAACAGAACGCTGTACTACTGTGAGCTGAAGAACCGCAGGCAAAGATCCAACGAGGCGCTGCAGACATATGCAGCGGACATTGAGCGGCTCGTGCAGCTGTCCTACCCGTCCTTCGGCGCTGATGACCTCGAGAGGATGAAGATTGAGGCATTTATCGAAGGTCTTCATGATCCGGAGACACGTCGCAGTGCGTTGATGATGGGCAAGCCGACATTTAGGGAGACGGTGACCAGCGCGATGACATACGAGGCGACATGGATTGGGAGCACTCGGTATGCACCTGCAAGGATACGCCAGATCCAGCCGGACAACGACATTGCGATCCAGGCAATAAGCTCTGAGCCACCGGGCAGGCCACGGGTGGTCTCCTCGAAAGTTGTATGCTGGGTATGTGGCAAGCAGGGCCACATATCACGAGACTGCCGCCAACGAGAGAGGCGTTCCCGTTCTCGATCGCAATCGCCTGAAGCGAGGAATACTGATAATCGAGGCCCAGCCAACAAGCGCAGGGCTGAGGACGGCGAGTCGTTAAACTAAAACGGGTCAGCCCAAAGGGGCGTGAGCTGATCCCCACAATCTGCCGCCCCACCGTCCTTGTCTCACAGCTGAAACGACAGCCCAGCAGCTTGACAATTGAAGGAAGGATAGATGGGAAGCTGTTCGTGTTGACATTGGATACTGGAGCGTCATATTCGATCATAAAAAGGAAGCTGCTGAGGAACTGGGAACCGCTGCATGGCATACAGCTGCGGACTGCGACTGGCGAGCGCGCGCCGGTAAGAGGGAAAGTTACAAAAACGATTACTATCGGCACCAGCAGCCTGGAACATGAGTTCATCGTCGCGGATATAATGGACGACGTGATTATCGGCGTGGATTTCATGATTAGGCACGGTTTTACGCTGGACCTGAAAGGACATGTGCTGAGATATGCCAACGTTGAATTCCCGCTGCACACCGGCTATGAGCGAAGCGTGGCGGTAAAGAAGGTTGTATCGTGTCAACACCAGAGGATACCAGCGAATTCTGAGGCGATTGTGTGGGCAAAGGTGGACGAGGACGAGGGGACGAGTCGGCTGTGGGTTGTAGAAGCACCGAAACAAGGACACGACAACATCATCATCGGACGTACATTAGTGGAACCTAGGAATGGCAGAATACCGGTCAGAATACTGAACCCCCTGAATGCACCCAGATATGTCGGGAAAGGTGAGGTAATTGGCGACTGTAAGGAAGCTGTAGCAGTGGTCAATTGCGAGAGTAGCCCGCCGGGAGATAATAAGAAGAGCGGTTTTAATATGGACGCCATACCGCAGGAGAACCAGTGGAGCAGCGAGTTGACGGCCAAGCAGAAACAGAAGGCAAGGTCACTCCTGCAGCACTATGGGGCAATATTTGCGGCAGAGGCAGGCGGAAGAACAGCCATAGTGAAGCACAACATCGACACCGGAAGTGCAAAACCGATTCGCCAACCGCCAAGACGAGTTCCTCTGGCCAAGAGGGAAGAGGTCACAAACTTGATCGAAAACATGCGGAAAGAAAAGGTCATAGAGCCTTCTTCGGGCCCCTGGTGTTCGCCGGTCGTGCTAGTCAAGAAAAAGGATGGCAGTACCCGGTTTTGTGTGGACTATCGGAAGCTCAATGATGTGACCAAGAAGGACAGTTATCCACTACCGCGGATCGATGACACCCTGGACACGCTGTCAGGCACACAGTGGTTCTCCACGCTCGACTTACGCAGCGGCTATTGGCAGGTAGAGCTTGCAGACAAGGACAAGGAGAAGACGGCTTTCAGTGTGGGCGATGGTTTGTGGCAGTTCACCGTCATGCCGTTTGGACTCTGCAACGCACCAGCAACATTCGAGCGGCTAATGGAACGCGTGCTAAAGGGGCTGCATTGGCGGACGTGCCTGGTGTACCTCGACGACATAATCGTGATGGGTAAAAGCTTCGACGACCACCTGGGAAAGCTAAAGGAGGTATTCGAGCGGATACAAAAAGCTGGGCTTAAACTCAACCCGAAGAAGTGCTCGCTGTTCCAAAAAGAGGTCAAGTATCTGGGTCATACGGTTTCTGCCCGCGGAGTACATACGGATGAAGGCAAAATCACGGCGGTGAAGGAGTGGCCCCGGCCACGCAATCTACACGAACTCCGCAGCTTCCTGGGTCTGTGCACATACTACCGCCGATTTGTTCCGGGATTCGCGAACATAGCCAGCAGCTTGCACAAACTGACGAAAAAGAGCCAAGCCTTCGAGTGGAACGAAGAGCAGGAGCAGGCTTTTGTGCGTCTGAAGGAAAAACTGTGCACTGCTCCAATTCTGGCCTTCCCCGTGCCTGGAGAGATGTTTGTGCTGGATACGGATGCGAGCGGGCATAGTATTGGCGGTGTGCTATCACAGATAATAGACGGCCAAGAACAAGTGATAGCGTACTACAGTAGGATTCTGTCGAAACCGGAGCGCAACTACTGTGTGACACGGAGAGAACTGCTGGCGGTATTGGACTGCGTAAAACACTTCCACAAATATCTGTATGGACGAAGGTTTCGCCTGCGCACAGATCATGCGGCATTGAGATGGCTCCTGAACTTTAAAGATCCTGAAGGGCAATTGGCGCGGTGGATCGAGCGACTGCAGAGCTACGACTACACGATAGAGCATCGCAAGGGCAGTAGCCATGGAAATGCCGATGCCTTGTCACGCCGTCCGTGCGAAGTCGAATGCAGGCAGTGCTCGCGAGCCGAAAGCAAAGAACAGATAGTGGACGTCCGGTTGGTAAGCGTTATGCCAGAGGAAGAGTGGTCTGCGGAGAGGCTACAAAAGGACCAGCGCGAGGATGCGGATCTTGCAAAAATCGTCGAAGGCAAGGAGCAAGGCGCACGTCCAGACTGGCGGGAGATGGCCGGTGAAAGCCCGATCGCTAAGGCTTACTGGGCGCAGTGGGAAAGTCTGCGGCTGAGGGAAGGATGCCTGTATCGCGAATGGGAGAGCGCGGATGGTCGGACCAGCAACTCCCTAATGGTAGTGCCGAAATGCAGAATCAACGAGGTCATCGAGGCATACCATAACGACTCCAGTGGAGGGCACCTGGGCATCACCAAAACCGTCGCCAAGATAAAAAGACGATTCTACTGGGTAGGATGCCAGGAATCTGTAGCCGAATGGATTAAGAGCTGTGACCGATGTGCAGCCGCGAAAGGTCCGACAAAAAGATCTCGAGGCCGCATGCAGCAGTACAACGTGGGAGCGCCCTTCGAGCGGATTGCTATGGACGTCGCCGGCCCATTCCCAACTAGCACTCAAGGCAACAAATATGTGCTGGTGGTAATGGATTACTTCAGCAAATGGCCCGAAGTGTACCCTATTCCTAACCAGGAGGCCACTACGATCTCGAAAAAGCTGGTAAACAACTGGGTAGCCAGGTTCGGAGTTCCGTTGGAGTTGCATTCAGATCAAGGCCGGAATTTCGAGTCTGCGGTATTCAAGGAAGTGTGTGAGCTACTGGGGATAAAGAAAACTCGTACCACTCCTTTGCACCCACAGTCCGACGGCATGGTGGAACGTTTTAACCGGACACTGGAAGAATATCTGCGGAAGGTGGTAGGCAGGAATCAAAAGGATTGGGACACGCATATCCCCCTGTTCCTGATGGCGTATAGGTCAGCCCCGCACGACACGACATCACTCACTCCGGCCCGAGCAGTGTTCGGCACAGAGTTGCGGTTACCCGCTGACTTGAAGTTCGGGGTGGTCAGCACGACGGGAGGCGCTAGGACCGACTACGTGGTCAATAAGCGGGCGGAACTGGAGGAAATTCACCAGTTCATAAGGAGCCGCACCAAACTCGTCAGCGATAAGGCGAAAGCCCGATATGATCTGCGAGCCAACTCAGCAGGGTTCCAGGAAGGCGATCTGGTAATGCTCTACAACCCGCAGCGGAGGAAAGGGTTGTCTCCGAAACTGCAAACGTCATGGGAAGGACCTTACACAGTCGTGACTAGGATTAACGACGTGGTCTACAGGATTCAACGTTGCAGCAATAAAGGCGCTAAGCTGAAGGTAGTCCATTTGGAGCGCCTGGCGCCTTATCACAGCGGAACCTCGGCACTTGTTCGGGTCGAACAAGTCTAAGTGGTGGGCAGTGTAACGATAAGACAGTCTGTCGCTGTGCAAAGCAACCCTGTCGCTACGCGCCGTGCTATAATTCAATCTGGCAACGACGGCCGCGATAATAAGGGAAACTTCTAGTCCAACCTGGCAATGATGGAAACTTCTAGTCCAACCTGGCAATGATGGAAACTTCTAGTCTAACCTGGCAATGATGGTCGCGATCGTCATGGAAACCGTCAGTCCACTCCGGAATGAGCGAGAACGATCTGCGCGGTGGCCGGACAGGTATAAAAGGCAGCCGGGTGCGGCGCAGCGAGTCAGTCTGATTTTGACTAGCGGAGTTGCCACGCGGAATAATTAAGCGAATATTTAAGTGTAAAGACAGTGAAGTGTAAATCTGTTAAATAAAGTGACTGTTGGTTCTTATTGACTGCGTTTGAGGAACTAAGTGTGTTTGTTTATTTCAAATTGCACAATCCAGTGATTCGTACTAGCCCACTAGAACTGGTATTTTCGTAACAATATAATAAAATTGTAGGAAATTTTTTTCTTTTGTGAGGAAATTTCAGTATTTTTTTAAGATTTAGGAGAAAGTCATTTCACTACTTTCGAATCAGAGCACTTCCTATCGGCTGTTTATCTCCCTAAAATCAGCGTCCTTCTACCGACATTTGTAGAGGTGAAAAGCTTTGAATTAGCCAATATATCCGTTTCCTTCATTAGAACCAGCGTCAAGCATTGTATCGGAAGGCAGTCGAAACATAGTGCTAGATCCTTAAATGCATGAACGTAAACATGGTTTTTATTGAACACAAGTTATTACCATAGAACCTCTTTGGAAGAATGTCAATTAAATAGTGGCAAAAAGACTTTGGATTTAGGTGTCGTTTCAAAAAAGTATATGGGGGTTCCATATGTTACCCCGCCTTGTGGTAGACTTATGCAATTGAGGGTTAAACATTAGCCATGCCGGTCATTCCCAGCATGTCTGACGAGTCAGAGCAATCTGGCATCTTGTACGATACTGGGAACCACAAGGACTCCAATATGAACCTGGCGATCTCTCTGATACCTACATAGAGTTGGAAGTTCAGCTGGGCTGGTGCCCATAAAGGAATACTATCACATAAGGAACTAAACTATTTATTATTCCAAGGAGTACAGATCCAAATGGACCTTTGATTGGAATTGCTACCGTTGTTTCTGCATCATTTCTTCAAGTATATTTTTGTCGCCTGCGACTTGTACTCTTCTAGAGTTGGAAGCTCAGTTAGGCTAATTTAGAACGAGAAACTAAAGATTTTGTGTCTTGACAACATTGGCTCATAAAGAGTTGAACTTTTTCATATTCCTGGGAGCATGTATCCTCAACAAGAAATTTCCATTTGATTCGATTTGCTGCAGTTGTTTTTGCACCAATTCAGTTGAAGATTTCAGCAGTTAATTTGCATAGAATCGACCTTCACCAACTATAAAAATCGACCCGAAAGTTGCCTGACAGCAACTTCATCTATTTGTCATCTTATAGCAAAAGCAACAATTGATTTATGGGTTTAATTTAAGTAGGCACCAACAAATTAATATTTTTAGAAGTGAATTGCAAGCATATTACAAAAATTTTACTGTTATCCCCAAAATTATTTCCACTCATTTGCAGCGATATCAGGGAAAGTTTGTGTTCTAATTGAAGTCTACGAATTGGACGCCGTTGATCAAAACCCTGTTTCTTTAATAACACTGATCAACAGCAAAATGGCTTTTCTGGTTCTGACATCAGTTCTAGGGTAATTAGGGACCGCTGATTTCGAATCCGCAAACCGTTTTGAAAACTTAGTTTCCGTTTTCGCAAAAAATGGGCGTGTCACTTTTTCGGATTTTCCCTGACTTTTTTCACGTTTGGGATTGTAATATCAAAACCAATAAACCGGTTGACATTATTTTCACTTTGTGGCATCTACAACACCTCACGGTTTAATTTCCGATGCAATTTATTTTTATAGGTTTTAAAATTCCGCGGCAATTGGACCTCAAAGTCGGAAAATATGGAATTTCAAGGCGTTTTCTTTGATGTTAAAAAACAAACACATTTTTCGTAAATCAATTATCGAGTTATGTATAACAAGAAAGCGGAAACATGAAATTATACAACACAGCCAAATTTTTTGGCGTGAGTCCCATTCTCATCGAAATAATAGCAAAAATGTACCATAGTCATTTTCATAATTTTTGATACTACTTCCTTAAAAAATTAAGGGCCTCAAAATATGCTCCTTTATATATTCCATTCACTGTCTGGAATACAAGCGAAAAACAACAAAATTTTGAATTGCTTCAAACACAACAAAATTAAAAACTTTGCATATCTTGAGGCTCTTACTTTTTAAAGGGAAAAAACGGAAATCTGTTGAAAATGACTTTGGTACATTTTTGCTATTATTTCGATGAGAATGGGACTCACGCCAAAAAATTTGGCTGTGTTGCATAATTTCATGTTTCCGCTTTCTTGTTATACATAACTCGATAATTGATTTACGAAAAATGTGTTTGTTTATTAACATCAAAGAAAACGAATTGAAATTCCATATTTTCCGACTTTGAGGTCCAATTGCCGCGGAATTTTAAAACCTATAAAAATAAATTGCATCGGAAATGAAACCGTGCGCTGTTGGTAATGCAACGAGGTGAAAATGATGTCAACCGGTTTATTGGTCTAGAAATTACAATCCCAAACGTGAAAAAAGTCAGGGAAAATCCGAAAAAGTGACACGCCCATTTTTTGCGAAAACGGAAACTAAGTTTTCAAAACGGTTTGCGGATTCGAAATCAGCGGTCCCTAATTACCCTAGAACTGATGTCAAACCCAGAAAAGCCGACCAAAAGTCGAAATTTGTTGCCCTGTGTAATAATAAATAATAATTTTAAATAATTGACTGGCACGACAGCCCGCTTACGCGAGACTAAGGCCTAGCTTCCCGCAACCACCCGTGTTGTGCGTGTGAATTTGTACGCGGGTAGAAGGGACCTACAGTTTTTATGCCGGTTCCGAACGGCAGGTTGGGAGCTTTATCATAGGCAATTTTTACTCTCAGAGGTTTGCCATTTCCAGCTGAGAGGACAGCCACCGAAAGAGAAAACGAATTTTCCCGTTATTTTTTTTTAGGTGTTATTACGGGCAGTATTTGAACCTGCGGTTTGCTGCCTTCGACACGCGGTCCAACGCACTAACCAACTGAGCCACGGCGGCTGTCTTCTTTAATAATGATGTGTTTCTTTAATAATTATTAAATAAAATCAAAAAAAATCCATAAATATTAAATAATTTTTCTGTAATTAAAAAACATTGATACGAAATTTATTTAACCCGTTTTAACCCTTTGCAGCACGGTGGTAAGACGTATATACCACCTAGAATACTACCATTTTTTTCAGTTTTCAAGTTCTTGTGACTCGACTTTTATGATTCTACATTGAAATGTACTGTATTTCAATGTTCATGGTTCAAAATTTTACGTATACGGTATACGGAGGTTTTCGGAGTCGCTGATTCCGAATTTATTATTAGATTTTCGAAATTCAAAATTGCGGGTGGAATATGGCGGACACAATATAGAAGTCATAAGTATAGGTACCATATTTTTTGTTGTTCAAGAAAGGAACATTTTTTCAAGTTGGTAACAACAATTACTACAGCTCTCAACCAAACCCGGAGACACGAACAAGGACGCAGCAGCTATAAATAATTCAAAACCTAAACCAACCACACGAAAATAAAAAAAAAACGTGAAATGAAAAATGAAAAAAAAAAATAAAATTGAAAAATCCAAAAAAAAAATAAAAAAAACACAAAACAAAAAATGGAGACAACTGCCGCTACGTCCTCGTTCGTGTCTCCGGGTTCGGCTGAAAGCGGTACTAATTGTTATCAAATTGAAAAAATATTCCGACACTTGAATGACACTTGAATTTCAAAAATAGAATATCAAATTCGTAATCAGCGACCGCGGAAACCCCCATATACAAATTTCCATATTGATATGAATAAGTTTTACTAATGTTGTCGGCCATATTGGATCCGCCATATTGGATTGCTGAATTTAAAAAATTTGATTACATATTCGTGATCAGCGACCCCAAAAACCCCCAGGGCGACTATTTTCATTGAAAAAAAGTTATCTGAAAAATGTATGCTTCAAAGGGTTAAGCTAAAATTGTTCAAAAGTAAACTAACTCTAGAACTCTAAAAAAGAGGCATGGCGACTTCAAATGTCGTTTCAAGTGTTTCATAATTTAAAAAGTAATATCGAGACACAGGGTAAAATTCGGGGTCGAAAGGGTTAATAGTTCCTTTTTCTAGTGTTGCTTTTCATCATTTCAGATGAAGTTGAGGACAGTTAACTTGTTTAAGATTGACCTTCCCTCAGTACATTTTGGTCATCTGTGACTTACTTATACTCCCCTGTGATTCTTATGATCTTGCTGGGTGGTGGTCTTCTAACAGTGTACCTATTTTCTTTGCTTTATTTTCTTCAGTCTAGAAAACTAAAATCTCCTAAACTTTCTTCTAAACACTTCGTCCTCTTAAAACTTCTCCTTAGAACCCAACATATTCCCACAGCTAAGAGGAAATCTCCTAATCCGGCAACGCTTTACCATGTCTGACTGTCTCAGTCTCTCTGTCTGTCTGTCTGCCTATACCACTACATAGTTAAGAAATCTCCAGCTGCTCATAAAAATTCTCATGAATATCGTTTGAATTCGTTGAATATTGAATGAAGCGTTTAAGAATGGCAAAGAAAATAAAAACATAAATCCTAATTAGACAATCCTTCATTTGGCATTGACCACCAACAAAAATCAATTAAATTCATGTATATTGTATTGCCATAGTTGGCCGCCAGCAGGCTACCTGCTGCAGCCACCACCGACAGCAAAACGGGAGCCAGAGGCCACCAATCGTCTGGCAGTGCGACATGGCGATGGTATGCGGGCGCAACGCTTTAATTGTCGCCATTTCCAACCAGGTGTCGCTTCGAAATAATTGCACTTTGTCAAAGTGACAAAAGCCCGAGACGCGCACACCGCACCGTACGCGCAGCTATTTCTCGCTGGACGCGCCCGGGCACAGGCGCACAAGTGGCCAAACTGGAAAAGCCATTTGGAGCGAACGCATCACAGCCACGGCCCCAGCCAATGCGAGTCCATATGCGATGGCGCTGCTGATTGCTGCCAGCGCACTTATGGCGTGCGGCTGCATTCCAGCGCTTAATAGATTTTCCACATGCAGCGCAGAGGCGTGGCAATTGCCGACTCGCCATGCGTAACAGGATCCGCACGGAGTGCACACGTCGGATTGTGTTTATTGAATTGAATTGCATTGCATTGAAAGTGCGCTGCGGTTGCCCACATCCTCACTGCGGCGTTGGCCTGCTGCCATCGCTTTTGTGTTTAGTAAACAGAGAACACAGTTTCGGTCTGAGGTTTCCATAAATATGCGCAGCCAGCATTCAAGTCGCGCTGCGGCCAAGCTAAGCGGCTTACGGCGGCGGTAATGAGGAATTCACTTAATGTTACTTTGTACACATTCAGATTAGCCGCTGCGATGCGACCATTGGCGGTCGCGGCATGCGGCAATGTGATTATGGTCGCTAATCGCGAAAAGATGCATCCGATAGCTTGCGAAGATAAACGGCCCGGCTGCTCTAATGGGCGTTTCAACATGAAATATTGAGTTAGTTCTCGTAGCAGAGGCTGGTTAGTCCATCGGCGCTGGCATCGTTGCACTTAATTGGATTTCGCTCGCCTTGTTCTGGTTCGAATGATTGAATAATTAAATCTACAATTCGAGATAGATTTGATCTATAATTGTGTGTGTAATGTGTTCTTCAGAAAGGAAATCGTTCCATAAGGTGCGGCACTCATATGGAATGAAGCGAACAGACGAGGGGACAGAGATGCTGGAACTAATTTTCAATATTGAAATTGTTTTCTTTTTTAATCTATTAAATCCATTATACATTCATTTATCTTTAAAAAGGCACTTGTCTCATCTATATGCACCTAATTCGGTTTTTACACGGTCTTTTTTTACACGGTTTTGATTTAACCCATTGCTGCCTAATGGGTAAAATTTTACCCATGAAAATTTATTTTAAAAAAAAAATCATCAAATCAAATCAAATTCGTATGGGCGGAACTGGTACCCGGCAGCAATGGGTTAAGTACATTCTATGCCATATGGCATGATGCCCAAAAACCACTTTTTCGAACAATATTTTAAAAAAATTACTTTTGATTATTCATTATGTAGGCTTAAACAGTAATAAAATGGAAAATAATGATTTTTAAAGTCTAAAACAAAAAAAGAAGTACCGAAAGGGTTAACACTAGAGAGACCCTTGCGGTCATATGGAGGGTTTTAAATTTTTAAATATCTGTATTTTCTTTAGTGTTTCTATCAACGTGCTTTGGTGACTTTTATTGTTTTATCGTGAACATTTTTATATTTTGTTTAAGTTTATTTTGTGAAAAATTATCCCAATCCGATGTGTACTTTTCGAGATATCAGCAAATATGACATGTAGTCTTTGTAGGTATGCTGGCAGTTTTTCTGGTGTTAAATCGTTCCCACCTTTTGGCCGATCTCGGTGCCGATTATTCGGCCGGAAGGGCGAGAATCGGCCGATGCCGATTCCGTAGAAAATATAAAACGAATGAATTCAACCAGACAGTTTATTTTACAATAGAAAAAAATAAAGGGTTATATTAAATATATATTTGTTTCTAATATATTTCACATAAATAACACAAAAATTAAAAAAAATTAAATAAAATTTAAAAAACCCCTAGTAAAATATTTCTCTTATGAGTTGGAGTTCGGTTACCTTTTTTCCTTAAACCGCAACTGTTTTTTTTAATATTATTGCAAAAAATCAATTAAGCAATTAAAAATTCATCAAACACAAAATAAAGTACCCGTTTACGGCCGAATATTCGTTTTCGGCTTTGGTGTTCGGCAAATTGTAAATTGTCTGCTTCGGCTTCGGCCAAAATAGCCGAAGGTTTTCGCTCTATAAAGCAAGTAATTTTGCTCTGTTTCGAAGTATTTTATCAAATATCGGAATTTATGGATATTTCGGACATCAAAAATGCGATTAATAAAAATGATCTCTAATCAGTTATTTATTGTCATATTTAATTGTCATTGGAGGTGAGTTTGTTATTCGAACAAATGTCATGTTTTATTGCATTTGCTTCGTCGTTTTGTTGAAATGACCGATTTCATTGACTGAACTGAAACAATGTTTTTTGTTTTTTTTCTTAACTAAAATTTACATACATATATATACGAGTACATATCTCTTTATTAATTCTTAAGTTGATCAAAGAAATAAATAAAGAAATAACGGCTAAATGATCAGTTTGATCAGTTTTTTCCTTTTAAGAATTTGTACTAGTAATTGGCTTCGGTATTCGGCCTATTAGGACAATTTTAAATCGGCTTCGGCCAAAATAGCCGCATATTTGTAGCCGAAGGTTTTCGCCCTGTAATATCCTATTCAGACAGCCAGCTAAATTGTACATTTAAGAAATTTCTTCAATTTTATTCCTTAAATATATCCTACTGAACTTGAATACTGTTTTTGATTAAAGTGAACTAATATATTTAAATATTTATCCATATATATAAGTATTTTATTAATTCTTAAGTGAAGCAAAGAAATTAAATAAAAAAGAAAAGCAAAATTTTATCAGTTTTATTCCTTAAAAGAATTTGTATTAGTATACGGCCTCGGCCTTCTGTTTAATATTTTAGTTATGCCGAATATTCTGTTTCGGATTTGGCCAAAAATCCATCTTCAATCGGACACTATTAGTAACCAAGCAAAAGAATTATCAGATACAATTTAATCTATTTTGGTTAAAAGTAACAAACTATGGCAACCATGGGCGTAACTTCTCTGGCTTCTATCTAAACACTAGAAAGTTGAAGAGAGTCAAAACGGTTCTCTAAAGATTTGCTTTTTATTATTTAATTATTGCAATTTTGTTGCACAACCATAAATAATTCATTGATTTCAAATCTGCTTCGCCTGGCGATCGCTTCCTGCAATCACCGACTCCAACATTAACGCTGCTACCTCGGATTACTACAGCTGGCAGCGGCAAAGCGGTGGCAATTGCATAAACCGTCGCTTATTTGGTGGCGTGTATCATGTGTGGGCGTGCCAATTGTGCTCGACGATTCGATTCAATTTGAGTGTTGGCCAGCAACAACGCCGATAATGGCGATGATAGCGCTGACGATGATGCCGACGCCGGCCACGCTGAATGCTGACTGGTGGACGCGGCGCAAATGTTGCGCCATGTAAACAAACTCATAAATTTGCAGCAACCGTTGGTAGGCAGTAAATTAAACACCCATAAAACAGGATAATTAAACATGGCCGCAGGCAAATGTCGTTGCGGTTGCATTGGCCGGCTGGCGTCGCGTCGCACAGTGTTGCGAGTAGTGACAAAAATGGCAAAATGCAATTGTATAAGCGCAAAAATCTGAGTATGAGGTTTTGTTGGAAATACTTCAATTAAGAGAAATCCGAAGTTTTATGAAAAAAGATTGGATAACATAGAAGTTAAGAGCTCTTAAAGTACGCTCTTCCAGCGTTGAAGAAAAAATTGTGTACAAACAGCAAATTTTTGCTTTGACTTTGAATATTTCAAAATAAATTATGAGCAGGTCCCTAAAAGTTATTATTACCAATATTTTGCCGATTACTCTCACCTGTGAGCAGTACCGTTATGATGAAAATGAAGTAAAGAAAACGAGTGAATAAAAAGCGAGTTCAAACTTTAAAAGTTATTTAAAAAAAACGCTAAATATCACTTTTGGAATTTTTTGATATTTTGTTATGGCAAGTTGTACATTATGCTGTATGCAAGTTATTGGCATTTTTCGGTGAAGACTTGAGTGCAAATTCGCGATATTTTCACCGTTTGGTTGAATGCCAATGGCAATCGGTCAAATAATGCTCTGCTGCTGATGGAAAAATTTGTTGAAGATAGCTTCGGAAAATCAATTACTATTACCATTATATTCGAAATAGAGGGGTTAATGGAGTTTTGACAGTACACTGTGATTTTTTTTCGTACAGGACCAAAATTTGACAACCTTACTACTTCACTTGTATGGGAGGCGCCCTCTGGTGGTAAATTTTTAAACTTTAAACAATTTTGTATTTTTGGCATTCAGGAATGTTGACGATTGTTGAATAAATCATTCAAATTGGTTCAGTACTTTCCCAGATACGATGTTTCTTCGCTTACTTTACTACATTTACAAGTGTGGAGCCAGTTCCATTGAAAATTACTAGTTTTGTATGGCAGCCACCTTAAGAGTTGGATGTAGCGGTTAGGTGTGTATAGAAAAAATATTTGGAAGGAAAAATAAATAGGGGTCAGTCTTACATATGGTACGTCTAGAACCAATCTGAGAGCAGCGGGAGCCCACTTTTTAAAAACCATGATTTTGTATGGGAGCCTCATTAAAGGTTAGAGATAGGGGTTAGGTATGTTCGAAAGAAATATTCAGGAGGAAAAATTAGTGGGGTCAGTCTAAGATTTTAACCCTCTAAGAGCAACTTCTGAGCAGCTGTGGAGCAAATTATCGAGATTTTATTTTCAATCACTGTTGAAAAAAGCGCATTTTATCTATATACACATTTATAAATGAATTTATATTAAAATACAAATATTTTTAATGTAGCTTTTATGAACTAAAATAATTTTCACTGTTAATATGAAGTTTTTTCAAATCCGTTTGTATGGGAGGTGGTCGAAGTTTTGGTTCGATTTCATTGAAATTTTGCACAGTACGTTCTTTACTCATACAATAACTGTATACCATTATTATATACGACCACTCCTTCTATTTTTGTCACTCCGCTATATGAACTCGCAACACTGTGCGTCGCGTCGCGTCGTGGCAAATGACTGGCGTTGTGTATATATGCAATGGCCAGCAACAACAACTGCAGGCGCAATGTGCTAATGGCAGTTAAAATTAGAGTTTAAGCATCTTAACACGACGGCAGCGATTAATAAAGTATCTGCGCCGCGCTGACAAGTGTCCGGCAGTAAACGTTTGCGCGGCCATTGCATGCGGCATGCAGCATGCAGCACGCAAGCCAGCTCGAGCGTTCGCACAGCCAAATGGGCCGTTTTAATTGTCGTTTTTGTGCTTTTGTGCTCGCCGCTGCAGTCGGACTGTTGTTGGGCTGTCTCGAGCGCCGCGCATATTCAGTTACGCGGGTCATAAAAGAATTGTCATCGCCGATGCGCGCCGGCTTCCTGAAGTTTTATTTGCCGGCGCTGAATGCGGCCCAGTCGTTGTGCGCGCAGTAGCGGCGCACTTAATGGCGGCCGTTGGCGATTGTTCGGCAATTTAATTGGCCATTGACGCGCTACTGAAAACTGCCAATACGCTTTGAACATTATCTGCAACAATTGTTATTGTTGGTTTTTATTGTTTGAGCACTTGGAAAAGTCATTGATTTGCGCCACTTTCTAGACGCACATTGTGTGTTACTTCATGGACGGATTGTGAAGTGTTGTTCGGCAACGAACATTTGCAACAAATCAAAGCTTTCGCACAAGTTGGCACTTAGTTGCCTGGGCCAGTTGTGCAGTTTTGCAAATGCAAAATATTTGCCAACAAAATGTTGACAAGCAATTCCGTTGCGTGACAACGCACCACAACAACAACAACATCAACGCCAAACAAACACCAAGTTGTGTTCGAATGTTGCAATTAAGCTCAACGGCCGCGTGTAGAGAAACAACATTTGTCAATTTTCGCCGGAATTCGGCGCCGCTGGTCGTAGGCCGGCTGCGTTGTTGCAGCAACGTATCGGCCATGCCACGGGCGCGTCGCATAAGTATGTAACACATGCGTTGCACCACGTTGCACACACGCAAACACACACATACACACACACACACGCACGGCAATTGGCCGCTTGGCGTTTGGCATGTCAACTGACTTGTTGCCACAAACGTTGACAACAAATAGCAAATAAAACAAATACTACAACAACAACAATAACAACTATTCGTACAACAACATTGACAACAGCCATTGCAGTGCGTCCAATGCGTCGCGTACACGCACTGACAGCAACAACAGCCAAACGCCCGGCTGGCCGCTGCCACCACGCCAACTCTGCTGGCACGGCAACGCGTCAGCGATTTTGTCGTGCAGTCTGTTAAGAAGTCACGTGAATAATGCACTGCAACCAATCCCATTTGCTGTGCAACTCACAATCAGCTTTAATTTGCCAGCCCAGCTCCAGCCACACCGCCAGCCAGTCACTACAATCAACTCTCGGCCGCCCCACAGTTGCTGTGTCGTGCAGCAAGCAGCATTCTATGTCGCTGCTTTTTCACCAACAATTGTCTGCTGCTTGGTGGTAAAAATGTGATTGACATAGCGCTCGCAAATTGCTAATTGACAAGAACCGACAAGAAACAAATCAAAATGATTCATTTAAGTTATGAGTTTAGTGAAGAGTATCTTTAGCGATACTAATTAATACATTGTTGAATCAGAAAATGCTAGAATCATAACTAAAGCATCAAAAATTTGTTAAAAAAAATTAATATTACGCAAATTTGACTTTATTTAAAACCATAAAAAATACATAAATTGTTCAAATCAAGTTGACGTTCAAGCTATGTTATAAATTACACCGTGCGACAAAAATAAAAAAAAAATCACACACTAGAGACCAAAAATAGCAATACTGCGTACTCAGTATTTCATTTATACATCCTTTGTCCTTTTAAAAGGACTTCAAAATTTTGAAGGTTATAAAAACTAAAAAAATTCTTAACCTCGTCAGAATGTTTATCAAATGAAAGAGGAAAGGCTCAAGAATTTAAATCAAATGATTAATTGATTTCATAGTTAATAAAATGTGTAAAAATTGGGCAAATAAATAAATTAGAATTTTTTTACTTCATTAGAATTGCAGCTTCCGCCTTTTTTTTAATAACTTTCGAACCAATAAAGTAAGAGTAATGAAATTTTGACACGTGATCAAGGAGATTTTGGGTTTTAACATACTTACTTTTCAATAAAATTCTATATAAATTTTCAAGGATTAAAGGATTAAAATTTTCAAAGGACCTTTTCCATATCCTTTTTTTACAAATAGACAAAAAATCTACTTTATTTAAATTCTTGAGCCTTTCCTCTTTCATTTGATATATGTACATATCGCCATATTCTAACGAGGTTAAGTATTTTTTATATTATTTTTATTTTTTATCCCCTTCAAAATTTTGAAGCCCTTTTAAAAGGACAAAGGATGTAGAAATGAAAAACTGACTACGCAGTATTACTATGTTTGGTCTCTAGTTTCACGCCCATATGGATTTTTTCCGGTGTGAAAAATGCTTTCGCACGGTGTACATCAGTCATATTTTTATCAGTGAAATTATTTACATTTGAGTCAATGCACATATTTTACTCAATCATTTCATCAACTGCATAGTTTTATATCATAAACATTTATACATTATTTAGAGGTAAATAAAAAAGCTCGTCTGATGCATGTTGTATGTACAATTGACACGACAACCTTATAAAACCATTATTGAGTTTATTGTTTATGGAAGAGACATTCAGTATTACAGTTTCTAGGATTTTTCGTAAGCATTTAGTTTAATTACATCGATTTAAATGAATATACAGTCGTGTCTGGATATAGTGAACTAATTATTGCAAGGCCTGTTCACAGTATTGAGGTTTTAGACTATATCAAGGTTAACATTTTTGTTCAAGAACTCGTTTTATTTGCTCAAAATACACTTTTTGCTTTTTGCTTGAAATTGCTTTCAAAATTTTTTTTATGATTTAGAGGCTCCATATCAAAATAGGGTGTTCACTATAACCAGGCACGCCTGTATTTCCTCAATCAGTGTCAGTTATGTAGAGATTCGAGCTCATGGCACTTTGACTTAAAAAATAGAAACTAATTACTTAACTCATCGTGAATTACATTCATGTTTTCATAAAATTAATTCGTACAAATAAATAAGCATAGGTTCAACCAAATACGTTATGTAAAAAACCAGTGCTTTGCTAGTTATACTAAAGTCACATTAAGGTTACACTTAACTTTGTTACACATAAACCAAATCAGTACAACTAAATATAAGTTCCACCTTATACGTTGCATTCATAAGTCCAGTGCTATCCGCTAAGCTTAGGACACAATTAACTTAATTTAAGTCAGTTAATAGCTAACAGTTAAAGCATTACTTGAGAAGGTTCTTCAAATGCAGAAGTCCACTTCAAAAGAAAATAGCATACATGTTTGTACAATCTTCAAGTTAAAAACGATATAATATTTTCAAACGATCAACTAAATTCAGTCATTGTGTTAGTATTTAATATACATTTTTGGCAAAGTGGTTTTCTGCTTAAACTGTTAATGCAAGAAATAACAAAAATTTATATTTTTTGCAATATTTTAGTAAATTGTCAACCTTACAAACTGCATGTAAATACAAATACAAAACAAATAACTATGTTAAATAAATAATCAAGAACTTAATTCATGCATTGGAGGGTCAAGTAAACTTCTAATTTCTCATACGATAACTGAGCTCACATACTTTCAGCAACAGCTCAGCTGCACTCAATGTTATGAGAGGACATTTTATCTACCACTTCAATGCCTGCTGAAGAAAACGACTCTGAATCTACTGCCATGTTGCTGGCTGTTAGTTTCTCTCTATCGCGATTGCCCTCCCACAGCACAGTTTGGTAATGTATTGCCGGTTCAGCTTCATCTGCATCCGTGTCCGCATCAGTTGTAGCAAAATAAGCAAAGACGCAAACCTTATTCACAATTACGGAGAGGCGCACCTTGGCAATCAAATCCAGCGGTTGCACTACTGGCGCTGGCAGCAATATGACAATATGCGAAGCATGATAGAGCAATGGATCGCCGGGGTAGAGCAGAAAATCAGCACCAAAAACATCGCCAGCGGTAACAAACTTGCCGCGTGACCATAGCTCGCAGAAGACGCGATATTTCAATGACTTGTCCACAGGAAGTTGAACAATTTCGAAAGCTATTATGTAGAAGATTGTAAATAAACTTTTAAAAAATTTAAAATAAATATACAAAAGCACCAACCATGCGGTGCTGCATGTGCACAGGGAATATCCAGGAGTGCATTTTTGCGTTCAAACACAAAATTGTCCGCAATCTCTTTGAGTATGTCGTTTGCATTCAAATTGATATCTACAAATTAGAGACGTTTTCAGACTGATTGAAGTTAATATTAAATGTTGATAAGAGTTGAAGAGCTCACCTTGCTCGGGTATGCCTTCTTTCAGGAGTTTCTTGCGCTTTCCTGCCAAAATTTTGCACATGTTTCGTTCGCTTTCGCGCAGCTTTTCCGCTTTAAAATTCGCCGCCTGTTCATTGAGTTGAGTATCCAGATTTTGTTGATACTCCACTAACTCGCTGGCAGTGGGTGTTCGCAAGAGGTCGTGTTGCTTGGACACCAACTGCGCAATGTTTCGCTCTAGCAACAGTCGTGTTTCATGGGGCGTCAGCTCCACTGGCAGCGCTATGAAAATAGATTTTGATTTTACTTTTACAAAAAAATTGTCGTCTGAGGCACTCACTGCTGTCATGCGTCGACCAGCCACGGGTATTACACGTGCCCACCAGTGCGCCCACTATGCGATGGTTCCGACGCAGCTCCAGGTAATCTACCAGACAAATGGATATTTTATTGGAGTTTTGGATGAAGACGAACAAATATCCGGCGTACTTACCATTCACGCTG
Source organism: Melieria crassipennis (assembly GCA_963668005.1). NCBI lineage: Eukaryota > Metazoa > Arthropoda > Insecta > Diptera > Ulidiidae > Melieria > Melieria crassipennis. The sequence goes on along the minus strand of OY764962.1, from coordinate 76,656,994 downwards.
AAGACATAACCGGTGCCGTTCAAAAGGGTTAAATTGATTTTCTTGATTGTGTCCTGTGGATGTGCAACCATGGCTGATTGATTCTTGGCTGTGTTGTTCCAATAAACAAACAGTTCTGACGTTTTTGCGTGTCGGCAATGCTTTTTGCTTCTATTTGCTGGTGCTCCAGCTGATTTCTTTCTTTTGATCAGCTGTTGATGCCAATAAGAATGGGAAGATGCAGTGCTGCCAGACACAGTGTTGCATTTTGTCAGTGCAACAGCAAAATGCCGCTAATCGTAAAAGTGAGCATAGAATTGGATAAAAATGCACGAATATATGTCTTTTTAAAGTGCTTTTTAGCGAGAAAATAGCTAAAACATTATTGGAAATTATGCAGCTTTTCAAACTTCTAAAACCAAAGATAACTGAAACTAAAATACACCAACAAGGTGCTTCAGCTACATTTCGTCAACATGTTGCACAAATACCGATATCAACTTTTCTTTATGATTATAGAGGCAGCAGCATTTTAACTAGCGTTAGGTTAGTTTATAAAAGTGGTGTAGTGGTGTGTGTTGCATGCACTTCCACTTGGAAACTCTATTGTTGAGTCCATTGCGTTTCCCTTCATTTTAGAAATCCGGTGCACTTCGTTACCTATTTGAACTAAATTCATCAATAAACAAATGCTTGCGCCAATGTGAGAGCAACTTGTTGAGAGCTTTTAGTCAAGACACTTTTTCATTTTACTGTATTGTGGACTACAGCCATATTTTTCAAAGTTGCTACGACCACTTCAGACTGCTACAGTGACTCTCAAACTTTGTAAAACAGTTTGATCTGTCTTGTACGAAATGGAATAAAGTTAAAATCATTGTAAATTGAGTTGGCAGAAAACGCAGAAATAGAGAACCGAGCTACAAATTTGCAAATATTTACTTATGAATGAATACAATTTCAAGGTCATAGTGTTTCATTCTGTATTTCAAATTAGTGGTTTAATGGAACGCCTGCAGTGCACAGTGATTCGACTCCTTACAACCGCGGGATAAAATTAGAAGGAGTGGACCGTTCTTCATAAAATTTGGAATACTAGTTAATCATGGTTTGCTGAATTGAAATCTCCATTTTGTTTTTCTTAAAATTCTGTACTTTGGCGATGCCCGAGAATTAAATTTGTGCTTTTCGTCATTTTTGGAAAGCTATAGCAACAATTCTATTGGCTAGATTTTTCAGATTTTACGTTTAATCAGTTACGTCAACATTGATAATTGCAAAGAGTAACAGAAATTGTCTTAGGACCCTTTAGTTTTGCAATAAAAACGATAATAATAGACGTATGTTTTGCTTTTTTGCAGTTTTCTCAATTTTTCATGCTGATTGCATACTTTTAGGGATGAAACAATTAAATTTTGTCGAAAAATAGGTGTTTAGACCACTTTTCAAATTGAATTCTTTTCTGAGATCGGAAGATATCGGAGGATGTGTTTACATTACCGGACAAAGAAAGAATGCTTCTTAAAATAAAAAAAATCCAGGAAGATACTTTCACATACTTTTTAGATATTTTCCTCTAAGTTTTGCCAATTTTCAGATTTTTAATTTAGAAAAAAAATTTCGAATTAAAAGTGATGTAAAAGCCTCAGGTTTGCAAATTTTAAGAAAACATTAAAAGTGAAAATGGCCACATCATTTCTTAATCTATATTGAAAGTTTTAGCAACTTATTGGTAACCATATATTTTTAAAATTTTTTTTACTCAATAGACTAAAAAAACAGAAAATATGTGTTTACATTTTTTTGTGAAAAAAGTTTCAACTTTGAGCCGTTTTTGCACACACACTAATTAATTTTTTGCGCAGATTGCTTGGGGTTTTCTTAGTTGGAGTTTTACCTTTCAAATGACATCAAAATCGTTAAATTCTGAGACTATAAATTTTTTTAATTTTGTCTATGGAACGAATCACTGTGCAGTGGTTTAGTTTAGAATTTCATAATAATTTTTTTTAATAATTGACTGGCACGACAGCCCGCTTACGCGAGACTAAGGCCTAGCTTCCCGCAACTACCCGTGTTGTACGTGTGAATTTGTACACGGGTTGGAGGGACCTACAGTTTTATGCCGGTTCCGAACGGCAGGTTGGGAGCTTTTTCATAAGCAATTTTTACTCTCAAAGGTTTGCCATTTCCAGCTGAGAGGACAGCCACCGAAAGAGAAAACGAGTTTTCCCGTTATTTTTTTTAGGTGTTATTACAGGCAGTAGTTGAACCTGAGGTTGCTGCCTTCGACTCGCGGTCCAACGCACTAACCAACTGAGCCACGGCGGCTGCCATTGAATTAGAATTTCATAGTTTTTTTAAATTGCTATTAAGTGCATTAGAATTCAGCACTAAAGAGTTTTCATCTTTTAGTGTAAATTATCGTTATATATATTTTATATAATATACATTTTTTATTAATGTTTTTTCACACCTAGAAGTGGACCATCTAATAGAAAGAAACATACGTGATAAGGAACATCCTCGATGGAAGCGCTGAGTTATCAGAAAACTTCCACTGCAAAGTACTTAAAAACGGATTAAAAGTCTCTGAAAAGTTGTTAACTGGGTTTCGAACAAGGCCTAAAGACATTCTTAATTAAAAATTCCATAAATTAAAGTTGACAAGTACCTACCGTCTGTTTCTTAACTCTCCCAATCGAGCAGAGCCAAACAAACTTGGATCTAAGAGTTTAAAACCTATTAAACTGTAACCGAGCATTTCAAACTACTAATTTCCAAATCAAAAGATACGAAACAATACAAAACAAACACATGAAGCTGAGAAAATACTTGTGACGATTATAGAGATTTGAATAGCTGCCGACTGGAAGCGATCTGGTTAATGCCAAAGCAGACGCGTCGTTGCACAGCGACAATCGAAGAACCATTCGCCGAGCCGCAATGGGCCACGCTCTGTGTTGTTAACAACGCATTTCGGCTGTTGTGTGAGCGCGTGTATGTGTGCATGTCGTTATGTCTATATGTCTACCGCGCGCATTGCTATTCAACTCAACAGCGTCGAGTGTCAAGCGCCATCGTCAAAACCACTCAATGAAAACGAAAGTAATGGGTTGTAAGCGCAAGAAATCACTTGTTTTTTTTTGTTGTTGTTATTTGAAGCGACTTCATCGCGACATTCACATTCGCCCGACGCGCAGCGCACAGTCATTCTACTTCTACCACTGCGGCCGGCATTTATGTACAAATGTTTGTATGTTTATTGTTGTTGCTGTGTTGGCATTTTATCGTCGTACAATTAAGTGTCAATTGGGTAGCGTAACACAGTAGATTTAACACCGTTAAATTGAACATGAATACGCTGAAGCCTCGGCTGATGGTTGCTTCATGCTGTTTTTGTTGTTGTAAAGCTGTTTTCAGTGCAATATTGCTCATGGCGCCGCCACGCACAAATGTCAATCTGTGAATTCGGGCAGAAAATTGTCCATTACATTGTTTAAAAATTAAATTACGAACGAGCATTGAATGGCGTTGCGTCCATTGACGCTGGCAGCGTTGTGTCTCGGCGCTATTTTAAGTATTTCGAATATTGCAATTTTGCGCAGCAAATGTCAAAGTGCCAAGCGATTGTAAATACTCGGCAGAATTTGTCACTATTTGCCATTATTTTTAGGTGTTTACATTCAATTTTGTAATTGTTTATGTTTCTATTTATATTTATTGATTTAGGGTCAGTTGGTGGAAATGTAAACACTTTTTGCTTTTTTTACGCAAGTACTTTGAAAAAACTGAAAGAAAGACTTTGAGGGCACCCTTTCTACTCTGGAAAATAAACATTATTTTTAAAAAACATCAGGTATTGCACTGGCGATTAGTAACTCGCTCTTTAAAACCCTCGTAGCGCAAAAGAGTGGGTTTACATGATGTGAAGCTATCTTTGCTATTAACTGACTCAAAAAGGATGAAAAAGTTCATCCCTAGTCACCTAACGTGCATTTAATTAAATATATAAGGGGTTGACTTGAACCTTGAGCCCAACAACACTCCATATTCAAGGATATAGTAAACCAATATAACAATTCAAGGATATAACAAAAGTAACGCTGAAAAAACACCTAATTTAATAAAATTTATGCCGAAACTTCTGCAGGGAGTTCCAATAAGAGAAGCATATCCAAAAAGTTATTAATTTTTGGACAAAACTTAGTTTCAATTAAATTTTTGCCATAACCTTATCTTGTACGCAAACTTTTTCTGAGGTGAATTCATAACACATATTGTTTTTTGCCCTTCTTTTACAATTTGGTCAAGTTTTTGTTATTATTATCTTAATAGAATAAAAGAACTGAGTTTATGGAACAAATATAAAATATTTTGTTTTTGAAAAATTACTTTAAGTGATTTATGAAAGTGAAAAAACTATGTACCCCTTGTACGCAAACTTATTCTGACTAGTGTAGGTGCTTATTTCACAATTGCGTTGAGCTGTTTCAAAATTAACCTTTTTAAAACATCATAACAGCTAAAAAACTTGTGCTGTATGATTTTAGATGTGTTTGCTTAAATAGTTTACAGTCAGTGTCATTAAGTGCTTTGAGTAGTGCTTGCACAAGTTTTTGGTCATGAAGTTTGAAAGCATAACATTTACAAAAAAAATATTATTAGAAAGTTCGAGGCTAATCAGAAGTAAATCAGTGATATCGATTATGAGTTTGCGAGGTACGCTCTTCGTAACAAAATTATTATTGTTTTTTATAATATTTTTTTCGCAAAAAGTCAATGTGATATAGTACATCTCAGTACCCAAACTTATGACAGTAGTACTATTTGTATACAGAAATGTATACATATATACTTTATTTTATAATATTTGAAGTGGAATATTTTCAAAAATCCATGAAATCATGTTTCTCGATTTGTAACCTTTGGTTTACCCCGTCAGATTGTGATTTTCCAAAAAAAAATTACAAACACGTCTCTAATTACATAGGGCAACAAATTTGAGTCGGAAACAAAATTAAGTGCATCAAAATATGCTCTTTTCTATGTTCCATTTACAGTCTAGAATACAAGCAACAAACAACAAATTTTGAATTGCTCAAAACAAAACAAAATTAAAAACTTTGCATATTTTGAGGCCCCAAATTTTTTGAGGAAGAAGTATGAAAAATTATGAAAATGACTATGGTACATTTTTGCTATTATTTCGATGAGAATGGGAATCACACCAAATAATTTGGCTGTGTTGTATTACTTGATCTTTCCGCTTTCATTTAACACCTAACTTGATACTTGATTTACGCCTTGAAACGCCTTAAAATTCCATCTTTTCTGACAATTGCCGCGGATTTTTAAAACTTATAAAAATAAACTGCATTGGAAAAGAAGCTGTGCGGTGTTGCTAATGCCACAAATAGAAAATAATGTCAACCGGTTTATTGGTTTAGAAATTACAATCCCAAACGTGAAAAAAGTCAGGGAAAATCCGAAAAAGTGACACGCCCATTTCTTGCGAAAACGGAAACAAAGTTTAAAAAACGGTTTGCGGATTCGAAATCAGCGCTCCCTAATTACCTTAGAAATGATGTCAAACCCAGAAAAGCCATTTTGCTGTTGATCAGTGTAATAGCAGTTGTGACTTTGATTATGACAGACGATATGTATTTTTGCGAAAAATGCAGTAAAAATTTATTGTCTTAGCAAAAAATCTACCACACCGAACGCAATTCGGATCCCCTCTTTTGTTTGTGTTCGTACGGCTCTTGCAGCGCCGTAAAGCATGCTACCAAAATTTGTACATTTGTCAGTATTGCTCCAGCTTTTAACATAACATATTCTGTTAGACGTCTGTAAACGGCAAAACTGAGTTAACTCAGTTTTGAAAGTGTTTGATACAAATTCAAAATAAAATATTTTTGTGAATTAGTTAACTCGAAATACAATTCTATTATTAACTCTAAAGTTTTGTTGTCACTAAACTTGCTCACAATGTCTGCAACATACACCAGCCGCACCCTGTATTGCATAATTGTGCACAAATTGAAAACTTCTCGCTTGATTGTGCAATCGCATTCGCTGCCGCAGTTGCAGTTCCCGAACAAAGTATGTCACCGATGGGAGATGCAGTTTTCTGGCCGTTCCCACTGCTCATCGCCAACGTTTTCAACATCTTTGCGGCGTTTTTCTTCACTTCATTTTCAGCTGTGCACTGTTCGCTCGCGACGCTCTGTTTGCGCTTCTTGGCATTTATGAAAACGTGTTTGTCATCAAAACGTTTGCTGCATTTGCATTTATTGGTTAATTAATAAAAGTTGATTGGCCATTTGATGGTGTGGCTGTTTATCATTTACATTGAAACTATATAAATAGAGAAAATTATTTTTGAAAAAATGTGATAAGGTTCAAAGTGACTAGCAAACTAAAAGCCAATATTATTTATAATAATTCATTCACATGTGCAGCACTTAACAGGTACTAAGCGAATAGTAAGTAGCGATAAATGATGCTTAGGTGTTTTTATAGGTTTTCAAAAGACAAATTAATGCTTTGAATGAATGTTGACAAAAGATTGGTGCATGTTGGCGAATATTTGAAGCTAAGTAGTTGCTTTTAAACTTTATCTAGTTATCTTTTATACTTAGAGAACAGCATAAAAAGAAAGGCAGAGGCTAGGAAGAGGAATTCTAACGAAGCAATATAAGAAGAAAGATTCTAGAAGAAGTGTTCGGATCACTATTATAACTCATAAACCCATCTCCATCTGGTATTCTTCAGGACCCAAAAAAAGTCTTTGTGGGACCATTCATGTCCAGCCAGTTACATCTACCTACCTATTTTTTTAGGAGGTTTCTACCGAAAGATTGAATACATATTTCTTGCTTTGGAACAATAAAAGGATACCAAACTAGCTCTAGAACTCTAGAAAGTAAACTAGCTCTAGAACTCTAACAAAGAGGCGTGGCGACTTTGAAGTCGCCATTTGTTTGCACATTTCTTAGGCAAATGTTTTATGATTTAAATACCAAAAAGTAATATCGAGACACAGAGTACAACTCGGGGTCCAAAATCCAAATATTTTTCCCTCCTTTTCTTAAGGCAATAATGGGTTAATGCAAAGCATTGTGTTGGCAAGGGAAGGGATTACGATTATATATATTACTTAGGTCAGAAGACAACGTTTAGTAGGAAGAATTGATCAAATTGATCAATTTCTCTCAATTTCTATTCAATTTCTCCCCTCAAATTTCATTAGAATGGAAGTACTATTCAATCCATATATGAACCATTGATCAGAAAAAATAATAATGTTAATGGATGGAGTAAATACGCCATTTGGAATAAGATTCGGATACGATTAGAGCGTTTTGAAGTAGGTCTAAATTGGTTTGCAAAATTGTGGTCTTGTGGTCTTGTTGCAAAATGACTTTGTCGTATAACGTTTCCCCTTCTTATCGAATAGTTTTCTCCCGACTCAAAAAAATAACCTACCAACTCCTCTTTTGGAATTATCATAAAACTGTCTCTTCCATCTGTACAAATTCAAACACAACACCGATGATTTCGGAAAGCGAGGCCTTAGTCTCGTTATAGCTCTGTCGTGTCACTTATTATGTATGCATGTACATATGTATGTACATATCAACTCTAGTCGGAAATGATCCATTGTTATGGTTTCATTGTGTTTGAACGACTCATAATACAGACACCACAACCAGCTGATCACACAAAAACCCATACATGAACACAATCTTGGGAATTATGCATATTCAGCTTTATTGTCAGTGTTGATGTATTTCCTGGCTTGAAGCCATTGCAGTGTGTTCACTTTTCAGCACCAGTCACAATTAAATATAAAAACAACATTTAATTTTATTGATTTGTAGCAGCAGTTCACAAGGTAGAAAAACCTTGTTCGATGTCTCTCGACTTCAAACAAAAGCAATAATCGCATAAGTCCATACTAATTATTTTGAATATGACAGCATCATTAACTCAATGATGCCTTAAGACAACTTTGTCATACAATTTATTATTTTTGAGTCTTCCTGGAAACTATTTTATGTTCAACTCGTAGTGATTCTGTAAGTTCAGCTTGCACTGATTTCAAATCGTTTAATAAGTTTAAAACATAATAATAATTTTTTTTGCATTTTTCTTTGTTATGAAATGTTAATCCAAAAAATTTAAAAAGTTTAAAAAAAAATTTTTAATTATTAAATTTAATTTAAATTATTTCTTTCTCTAGCTTTAAGCTTGTAATATGTTTGCAAGAACAACCTGTTCATAGACTTGAAATTAATTCATTAAAATCAAGTAGTTGACTACAAGGCGATAGTTGAAGCAGTGTTGTCAGACACCTGAAATGACTTTCTCCTAAATCTTAAAAATATACCGAAATTTCCTCCCAAAAGTTAAAAAAATTCACCAAAAATTGTTTTACAATTCGTGTCATTTTAAAGGAATACAACTTCTCATAAAAAAATAAAAATATATTGGTACATATAATTTTTTTTAATGCAGCAGAAGAACAACACATATAACGGAATTTCATTGTAACAGAAATAAGTGAGAACGAAATAGAAAGAGGTTACATTTTGTAAGCTTACAAATTTTTCACACAATAGGATTCTTTGACTATTAAAATAGTTGCAAAAATTTGTTTTGTTGCTAGTGTTCCCAATACATCACATTTCGTTATCCAAAAATCTCTCAAAATCCCACTAATGATCCGAAAAATCCCCTAACATAAAATATAAATCTCCAAAATGTTCTCCTAAACAATTCTTCCTCCTAAAAATGCTCCTAAAAGGCCAAGAATCTCCAAAATCTAGGAGGAAATCTTCTGATCTGGCAACACTGAGTTGAAGCTGAAGCTGTCTGGTAGTCGTGTAGCCTTGTTGCTACAATTTTCAATGTATTCGGGCTATAGGTCCTTACAAGAATTATGACAGGAATCGACTTTGGCGATTTCTTTTTAAATACTTGGTGTAGTGAAATACTGGAAAACACTCTTTTTCAGTAGGAAATTGTGTACGTTTAACATACAAATATAAAAAAAATAGTAATGTATAAAATATATAATTTAAACTTGAGTGTAATGACACATACTGTAATTTCGAATCAATTTCGAGTGTTAAAGCTGTAGTTAGACGCATTTGAGATCTTATTAACCCTGTAATGGTTCAACCATTTTTCAGCGAAAACGAGTAAGAGAGTAAAATTTGCTTGCCTTTTAAAATTAAGCAATTCTGACAAAATTTAAACGCCATATTGTCTTAAAAAAGTTATGAAAATAGGTGATTTCTGTCACATGGGTATCGAAGGGAGGCGCGTCAGGTGGGCGTGGTCAATTTCATATAGCCTATGTTTACCCCTTGAAAAAGAGAGACTAGTAATATTAATGCACTAATGTGTCATAACTGATTTCGAGCAATAAAATCGGCGTGGCAGGAAGGCGTATCAGATAGGCGTGGTCAATGTCATGTAGCCTATGTTTACCTCTATGAAACATAGAGTAGTCGAATTTATATCAATATTGATTTGCAGACATGTACTGTGACTTTATTTTGCTTCCTTAGTGGGCGTGGCCGCTTCTATATAGCCTATGTTTACCACTGTGATATGCTGAATCGTTTGATACCTACATATATCGCCTTCCACATGTGTACCATAGTTGAGTTTTGTTACCATAGTAGGGCATAGAGGTGGGCGTGGCTAATATCATACAGCCTATGTACTATTTTCACACAAAAGAATTCGTTTGATACTTATTTCATTTAAATCGGTTAGTGGCCCCTTGGGTTTTTATATAATATTTATTTATTTATTAATTTTTTTTTTTTTTTTTTTTTTTTTTATTTATTTATTTATACTTACTTAGTCTATGTACATGAATATACTTACAGACTAAGGCATTAATTGAATATCTCAAAAAGACTCAGTTTAAATTTAGCAATATTTACAGCAAAGTTTAACACATGGGAATATGAATTTATGACCCGAATGCATCTCGTGAAGGGCTCATTATGCGCGTAATTCGTTGTATGAGTACTTTCCTCGAACAAACGTGCTTGTCTAAGATTGTGCCGCGGAGTGTGAACGTTAAAAAGAGCAACAATGTCTCGACAATTTATCTTGCCATTTAACGTATTATAAGCGAACATAATTGATAGATATAATCTTCTATCAGACAGAGACTGCAACCCTAATAATTTCCTTCTGCTATCGTAGCCTGGAAGGATGGGCCACCCCAGTCGCCTCAACGCAAACTTTGTAAACATACGCTGAACTCTCTCAATTTTGTTCGAATGAGTCTGATAGTAAGGGTTCCACACTATGCAACAATAGTCTAAATGACTCCTCACCAGAGCGATATAGAGCGATTTAAACGTAAACGGGTCAGAGAAGTTCCCCGTGTTTCTACGAATGAACCCAAACATCCTAAATGCTTTCGTAATGATATGGTCATGATGTTTAGAAAAAGTCATTTTGTGATCAAATATGACCCCTAAATCCTTAATTTCTTCCTTACGTTGCAATCTACAGCTATTTAGAGTGTAGTCATGAATAATGAAATTGCTTCTCTTTGAATATGATACTATGGCACATTTATTAATATTCAAGTGCAGGTGGTTCAGGGAACACCATCTATCAAAAGCATTGAGATCATTCTGAATGTCATAACAATCTGTGGTATTATTAACTTTAAGGAACAACTTGACGTCATCGGCAAACATCAAGCACTTAACAAACTTGAAGTGATTTGGAAGGTCATTTATGAATAATAAAAATAGCAGTGGCCCACAATGAGTACCTTGCGGAATCCCGGACCAGGCTTGGACTGGTATGCTGGATTTGTTAATCCCAATATTAACAAACAGTTCCCTTCCAGAAAGAAAACTTGTAAAAAATTTCAAAAGAGCACCATTTATGCCAAAAGCCTGAAGTTTATGAATCAATATTGCATGGTCAACCTTATCGAACGCTTTAGAAAAATCAGTATAGATTACATCTAGTTGTGCGTGATGCGAAAATGCACTAATAATGTGGTTGCTTAAGAGTAATAAATTTGTGGAAGTTGATCTACCCGGATAGAATCCATGTTGGCATTCGCAAATGGCATCAGCAACAAAATTGAATAGTTTCGATTTAATTATGGAATCAAATAATTTGGCAAATGTGCTTTGCTTAACAATTGGTCTGTAATTGCTAACGTCATTGCGATTACCCGACTTGTATATTGGAACGATTGAACAAATCTTCCAAGAGTCAAGGAATAAACCTTTTTCCAAACATAAATTGAATAGCAAAGAAATGGGGGTAACTAAAACAGCGGAGAGGTGTTTAAATAATATAGGGGCAAATCCTTCTAAATCAGCTTTGGAGCTAGTTTTTAAATTTGAAATCGCCAATGAAACATCGTCTTCAGATATATTAAAGCTAGAGATACTGTTCGGTGCAACGTAAGCCGGGGGATCAATGGAGCTGCTATATTTAACATAAACTTATAACTTATAAATTATAAAGTATATATAAATAAAGTTGACAGACTACCGAATATATCAAAATCTTGATTTTTTCAAAGATCGTTATTTGCCCTTCTTCAGTGGAAAATTTTCTATTGATTGATTGAATAGGAATGCCATTTTGTTTACCTTTATGACGAATAACTATACTCGACATAAAAAGTTAACACTAGAAAGATCGCAAGTTTTCCATACCTACAAAGACTACATACTATCATATTCGCTGATATCTCGAAAAGTAGACATGAGACTCCGGCTAATTTTTCACAAAATAAATTTAAAAAAATTGTGATTTTTTCCACAATAAAAAAATAGGTCACCACAGCAAACACAAAAAATTGATATCTCTATTTAGGTGCATTCCTAACTAACCAAAATGTAATGGGTTTTTCTATATTTTTCATGAGTTTTTCTCAAATATTTTAAAATAAATTTTAAAAAGTCATTGTCCATTTAGAACACAAAATATCTCTATTTACATATGTGCACTCTTAACTAACCAAAATGTAAACAGTGTCAGCTGATTCTTCAAATACGGAAATTTACAAGGTGGCCATTCACGATCTGTTGTAAAAAGTTGTTAATTTTGTAAACAATTATCACAAATACATTGAACTGTGAATACCCCCATTGATTTTCACATAAAACTACAGTAAGACTTATGTCTAGTGTCCAACCGAAACCACTTTTTTGGGCCGAAACCGAATGAATATTCGGTTTTTTTAAATATTCGGCCGAAACCGAAACTTTCTAGTTGAAATAAAAATCACCATATCAAGCACTTTTTTCAACAAACGAATTTTACATTAAGTAAATAAAGAACAAACAAACAAACATAGCATAAATAAATAAATACTTATTAATAAAAGCAATTTATTAATTTTTTAAAAACGTAAACAAGAAGAAATCACCCTTTCGTACCTTACTCGATAATATACAAAATTAAATAATTTAATATTATATGCTAAAAAAAGAAGTTTATTTACATTGCTGGCATCTAAATTACTCCTCCTTTTACTATATATCTGCTACACAATAAAATGTAAAAAATATTCTAGAAAGTTTCGGTTTCGGCTATTCGGCCATTTTTTGGCCGAAACTGAAACCGAAACCGAAACCACTTATTTAGGCCGAAACCGAAACCGAATATTCGGTCGGACACTACTTATGTCCTAATACAAAGTTTTATTTTAACCCTTTTGCTACAGGTTTTTACTGGGGAAAGTTAAAATTTTAAATTTTACGTCTTAGGCTTCTATGTGGTTTTATTAGCAACATTCCATAAGAAATTTTTTAATTTTTATACTCGGACCCTGTATTTTAGAGTGTATTTCTATGAGAGCAACCACATCGTTGTGGCTGTAATAATTACTTAAACATAAAACTTTTTACGCATAACGAAAATTTGAATATTTTTTCATTTACTTCAGCCAAAATTTAAAAACAAAAAGTATCTAAATTGAAAGAAAACATTAAATTAAAAAGTTCTCTAATTTTCTGCTTCTTCTTCTTTTACTATGTCAAGATATACCATTAAAAAAACGTGTATACTTCTCTTCTTTAACCCTCCATTACTATCTTTGGGGTGGAATCCACCCCGTGAGTTCAATTCCTTAGTAAAATATAGATTTTTTAACCAAAACCAACATTAAGTTATAATGTAATCCACATTTGCATATTTCGGAAGGTTTTAGAGTACATTGCAGTTGCATAAATAAAGCTGATGCTTTTATACAATTGTTTTAAAAAGTCACGTGATGTGTTACACCCCACGATAGCAGTGGCGTTATAAAATTGCTGGATGCTTAACACCGATTGTTTGTAATGAAGTTGTATTTTTTATAAAATATATTTATATATTTGTATTCACTTTTTGGCGACAATTTTTTAAATAACGTACAGACCATTTACTTAGTAGAAAATCGTTAAAAATTAGCATAATTAGGATCAGTAACAAATTTAAAAAAATAAACAAATTTGTATAACATTAAATTTTTTATATCTTAAACTAATAAAGTTAGAAGGACGAAATTCAAGGATGAAGTAGTTACATATTAGTCCTTAAGATATATTAAAAAAAAAAAACTATTGGAAATTTCCAAGGATATTCAAGGATAAAGTTTAGTTTAAAGTTAAAAGGACATTTTCAATACCACTTCGTCCTTTTGCACCAAAACATTACATTTTATGAGATTCTAAGCATTTTTCTCTTTCATTTGATACCAATATTGTTATTCCTTAATGCGCTCAATTTTCAAAATAATTCCTTGAAATAAACATATCCTTGAAATTTCCAAGTCCTTTAAAAAAAAATCCTCACGTCAGAGAGAAAAACAAAAAACCCAGTTTTACTACATTTGGCCTCCTAGTTTCGCAAGTATATCGATTTTTTTGTGAGTGTGGAAATTTTTTGATTTTTGTCGCACGGTGTAACCTAAAAAAGTAGCAGGTATATTGTTGATTTTTGTTTGAGTTTTTACGCAAAATTTTAACTCGGTCCGAAAAAAATTATTAAAGAAATATTTATTACTTATTTTTTTAGCTTTCTAAATCACTAAGCCCAAGAAACATAGCTTAAAAATTGTGCAAGATGTGGCTATTTTCCCAATACAACTTTTTATTTCATCTTTATTTTTTTATTAAATGAAGTGTACATAAACAAATGTTTTTATTAAATAAATGAATTAACAAAATTATACAATTTATTTTTGTTTTGACATGTTATGATGTTCTGATTATGAAAAAATTTGGTTTTTGTTTATTTTACCTCCATGGATAAGTAAAACGGATAATAAAAAGTTGTGCGTGGATTACACCCCACGATAGTAATGGCGTTAGTGAAATAGTCGATAGTAATGGAGGGTTAAACTTAAATATTCAGTTTATTAATTTCGTATTTTTCCCAAAATTTCAAACTTTTCGAAAGACCTACAAAAAAATGTATTCTTGCAACCATAGAGGATATCACGTCCACAAATAGCATGTTGCCATATGGCAACAAAACAGCGAAAGGCTTAAGAAAATATAGCAATCGATAGCAAACTTATCTCTCTTGTTAGCTAAGCTGCGCTTCGAACCCACAATCACCGAACTTCTAGTTCAATGCATCAATCAAAAACTGTGTGCCATGTCGACGCCATTGGCAAATGTAATACAACGTATTAACGCATCGCAAACGTGATAACAACAACACGCTTAATTACCCTGTATTTCATTAAGCATTGCAAAGAAAAATCTCCAAACAGCAACAACCACAACAGTGGCAACACGACAACAACAACAGCAACCACACTGATAATAATAGCCATAACAACAAAAACAAGAACAGCTGTGGAAGCAAAACAGCAACGTGTACATAGCGCAAAAAACGTTTAAAAGAAATACTATTATATATATATAAAAGCAAAAGCAAAAACAACAACAACAAGTGAACGGCATGCGGCAAAAATGTAAAACAACACTGTGTGTGGAAAAAAGCTACAGCGGCACGAATATGAAAAAGCGCCCAGTAGCAGCGGCAGCAGCAGCAATAACGGCCGCAGCGTCGGAGCAGCGCGCAGTACTAGTCGGTACGTACGTACGCCGGGCATTGAGAAATTTGTGTATCTCCAAGAAACGCGCCGCGTCGATACGGAACGGGCGGGCGGTTCGAATGCGGTCGACTGGTTGCAGGAGCGCGGCGCACTAAAACGTTACGGCAGCGGGTTGCGGGCGCCCGAAAAAGCACCCGACCGACAGCGGCCCGCTGCTTCGGTTTGACTTTATTTGATTTTGCGTTTTTTGCGGCTGCTGCGGCAGTGGTTGTTGTTATTTTGCCGTGTCCAAAAGCAGCCAAGATCACAACGTCGATCGGCGTGAGTCAGTGAGCGAATGGCAAACGGGACAGCAGCACCGCCAGCCGAACCAAGCTAGTCAGCCAGTTAGTCAACCAGTCAGCCAACGCAGCAGCCAGCGCCAACACAATTCGAAAACCCGACAACACAAATCGAAAACACATTTTTTTCCTACAGCTCTACGATTTCAGTTGTTTTTGCACTCCCGCCAAATAGTGTCACCGGTGTAGGGAGATCGGCGTTCGGCGTTCGACTGGTGTAGTGTTGTGTGCGTGCGTGTGTGTGTGTGTGTGTTTGTTTTGTCGCATAAGTGAAAATTATGGCCAGCCACGCTACAAAAGTGCAAATCACTTGCAGTGCCCGTTGCAAAAGAGCAAATATGTTCCACGTGGCGCATTGCTCTTGCAACAACAACATCAACAAATAACAACAACAACAAGTGCCCACTAACCGTTGGGAGGCTGCGCGCAATCCAACAACGCGCGAGGTGTCTCGCCCAGTGCCGGTCGCTGCTTCTGTGTTGACCCACTGCCATTTGGCAAAAAACCCCCACAACAACAACAACAATAACCACAGTTAGAGCAACAAAAACCACGCGTACAGACATACACAAGTTGCATGAATGCTGAAAAATATAAATAAAAAAACGACAACAAAAAACGAAGTACAAATCGCAAATATTTAACCAAAACACAAAGTGCAAAATAAACGTAAAATATCAACAACAAAAAAGTAATTACTGATAAAAAATGTGTTTGGTGTGGGCAATGGAGCAGAGTAAAAAAGTTGATATTTCTATGCTTACGAAGCGTTAATCCGTAGAAGAAAAAAGTGGAAAAATAAACAAACGAAACGGGAAAAAGGTGAACGCGTCATTTCGGGTGAAAAGAAAATACTTGGTAACAAAATAGGCAAAAACAATAATTTAAAAAAAATTTTTAAATAATAAATTCAGAATAAAAATTTAGAAACATTAGAATTTCTGAAATAGTGGTTAATTAAATAACTAATTAAATTAAACGTGTATTGAGTACTAAAAACTTTCTGTGCCTAACAATTTGAATATTTAAATAAACAAAAAATATCTTTTATTTTAAGAAACCAGTAAAAATACATAAATGAGAAATAAATTTTAAAAAATTTATAAATTCCAAATACTTATTAATACTAAAAATTTAACATATAAACTTCAACTATAATCTGTAGTAAGCTTCATAAAGCATAATTAGAATGATTCGATTACTGATTTTAATATAGTAAACTAGTAAAATAAATAAAAGATAAATAAATAAACAGCGTACTTTCTTTTTGGTTGTGTCCATCTTTGATGTGCGTTCAAACAAAACTGAGTCAAGCAATCACAAAACAGTCTGAAAAGTTTTTTTAGTACGAAATTCTTTCTAACGGCATCTAGCGTAACCCGATTGGACATATACAATGAAAGATACAGATTATTAAAGCCAGCTATGGGAAAAATCATGGATTTCTTTACTGAATCAGGTCGGGGATATTAGGTACTGATGTGTTGAGAAACGATCACCTTGGGTCACTTTAGCTCTAAAGAAAAGTAACAGGGAACATCAAGTCGCAGTACAATGGATGGATCTCTTTCTGTTCCAAAGAGAGGGGAGGGCAAATGGATTTCGATCCATTGCACCACTTTAGCAGTTGTAAATAAATAAACAAATAAAATATATATAAATAAATAAATAAAGGAAGAAAACAACTAAGGAAAGAAGTCTATAAATAAATAAACAAAAATTTATAAATAAATAAATAAAAAAAAGAAAGGAAAAAGGAAAAAAGAAATAAAGAAAAAACAAATAAATAAATACGAAATAAACACTTAAACACATTTCCAGTTTCGGCTTAATTCTGGTGTTCAAGTTAATTTCTGAGCTTTGATGTATTCAGAGACCTATAATAGAATTTTATGGCGAATATTTTCGTGGCACATTCTGTCCTTAAAAAGTCCTGTTTTACCGGACATTTTTGGCATTTTAGGAAAAAGGTCAAATTGACCCATACAAATAGGAGCTACCGGGTTAAAATGCTCCACAAAAATGTTCTTCGTAGTATTTTACATCAAATTGCTGAATACATTATATACCTAAAATGTGAGGTTACATGGTTTTCGTATGCCGATTCACCATAAGAATGTGCAAAAAGGGGAAAACTTTGACCCCCCCTAATAAAAAATTTAGACGTAAATTTTCAAAACGCCGATACACGTATAATTTTGTTGGCTCCCTCTACCGGAATCCACTGTCAGAACCTTGTTATTTTTTTTGTGTTGTACAGTGTAGATAATCAAAAAAATAAATAAAAAATAAATGAATACTTAAATACTTTTTATTTAACTAAATAAAATAAATACATAAATAAATATAACAAAAAACAATAAATTAAATGGAAAGAAGTCAAATGGAAAGGAGCAACAATTTGTAAAATTCAGAAAAATTATTTAAAAATAAAAATATCTATAATAAAATAAAAAAATAATAATAAAAACACAAATAAATAAATTAATTAACTAACTTAATCAAATAAATATATACATAATTAACAAAATCTATAAACAAATAAACAAAATTTAATAAAATAAATAAATTAGGAAAAAACAAATAAAGAACAAAATAAATTAATAAGGAAAAAACCCAAATTAATAAATAAATGAAATATACAAATAAAGAAAAAACCAAAAAAATAAATAAATAAATAAAAATTTAAAAATTAAATTATATAACAAAAACAAATAAAAAAACTAATTAACAAAATAAGATAAATAAATAAAGAAAACACAAATGAATAAAAAAATAAATAAATAAAAAAACAAATTAAATAATAAATACATTTTAATTAATTAAATAAAATAAATATATAAATAAATATATTAAAAAAACCAATAAATTAAATGGAAAAAAGTCAAATGGAAAGCGGCAACAATTTTAATAATTCAAAAAATTATTTAAGATCAAAAATATCTATGGTTGTGCTTCATTTTTTTGCAAAATGAGATTTAATTATAAAAATATAATAAATATAAATAAATACATTAAAAATAAATGAATAAATACATAATTAAGTAGAAATTAAAAAAAATAGATTACATAAAAACCAACACAAGGCCATATGCTCCCGAGAGGAGTGAACAAGAAAAGAAAAAAAAAAACAATTAATCAAATGGAAAGAAATCAAATTAAACGTGACAAAACGATTTGTAATTCAATAAACAATTTTAAATTACAAATATCTATGCTTGCGCTGCAATTTGTCGCAATCTAATATTTAATCATAAAATTTATAGTGAAATTTTTCAATGAAATAAAAAGTGAGAGTTGATTTCTATACAACAAAAATCATTAAGAAACAAATGGCATAATTAAATATGCATTACGGTACAAGACAAATGCGCACTTATTCCGTCCGTAGGGTAAGCCAACAGTCAGCAGAAATATTTATAATAGTTATTGTTTAAAAAAAAAAGTTTAAAGTGTTATGTGATACAGCAACACAACGAAGCAAAAATACAACTAAAAAGAAAACAAACAAAAAACAAAAACGCCAAGAAAGCTTAAGAAAGTATTTAAAGCAAGAATGTGCAACAAAAAGTCTATAAGCGTAAAGTGAAAATTGTCAACATTAAACAAAAAAAATCTTGCTCAAGTGTCCATGTCGAGTGCGCAGGTCACCCACAAAAAGCATCCATCTTTCACCACCAAATCAACAGTCAACGATCGCTTCAACGTTGCAACGAAATGCACCAATCATCGAATGTTTTTTTTTCTTGGTCTAACAGCAACACAAACTCACAACTTCATTGCTTTCTTTTGTTTTTTTTTTCACAGCAATTGACAGTGTTGAAATTTGTATGCTTACATAAAACAAATCAAAAACTCTACGAAAAACACAAAATTAGCCGCAGCAATAGTAATAAAGAAATTAAATAAAATATATATATTGAAAAAAACAACAACAACGCAAAAACTCGTCGCTTGTTGTGCTTTGTTTTTTTTTTGGAGAATTGAAGGCGGCGTCCATTAGACGCGCACACCGCACATTTGCGTGTCACTCGTCGGCCCCAAGGCACAGCTCGGCTTTGCGTGGCTGTTATTGTTGCTGTTGTTGTGGATGCTAACGCCACTTTGGCGTGACATCTGCCCAGCCAACTGATATCTGCGGTCGACTGCGAGATGCTGTTCGACTGACGTCGTTGCGCCTCTCCGAGTGCTGCCAACAGCTGCCGGCTGATAAGTCGCCGAGCTAATACGGTGCATGAGTTGGTTTGTATGTATTTGCTTTATAGTTGTTGTTGTTGGGTTTATTTCCATTTCTTTTTGCGTGCCTTTGATTGCATTACGTGAAAAACAGTGGAAAACCACACGCAGTGTACATGAAAATCGTCTGTCCATTGCCATCATTCATTGACTTCTCTTCGTTGCTTTCGGTTGCTGTTTCATTTTTCGTAATATTACTTAGTTTTTACTTTTGCTGGCTGCTTGATTTCATTTCACGCAAAGCCACAACGAGTTACGTCACAAACGCTGCACGCTACTGACCACTGGGTTATCATTAACCCATTAGTGCTACATATTTGAGCAGCCGAAAAGGCGTTGTAGCGCGTGCGCCAGTCTACGATTTAGTAAATGAATTTTTGCCAAAAGTCTGCCAATCGCGTGTCTCTCAATTAAGTTGTGGTGAATAAATTATGAGGGTTTTTTCGTCAAGTCATTTTGATTTGCATTCGTAGTCGGTTAACCTTTTTGCTTAATTATTGAGGAATGCAAAAAATGTTAATGCTTCGATTTAGACAATTTCTGGTTCCACAAAAAACAACAATTTAAAGTTTTATAACTTTTTTCTTTATAATATTTTCTTATATTTATTAACTTTTTTCATTTAAAGAAATAACATAAAAAGTTTAAATTTATGGAAATTTTTTCCCAATTTCATTTTATTATCCTTATGAGTTTTTAAAATAGTGTGAACTTGAAAACATACGTAATTATTTTAATTGATTAAAGCTGCTTATTTAATTTATGGAAATATTGTTCCGAATCTCATTCTTTCAGATTTGTTAAGATTAAAAAAAAAGTACATTAAAAGTTATAAAAAAAATATATTCCGACCTGTTAAATTTATTATATTCTCCTTATGAGAATTAAAAAATACAACATTATTTCAATTTATTTAAACAACTGTTTGTCAAATCTCATTTTATTATATTTCATTAGATTTATAAAAAAAAATGTATATCCAGCGATTTGTTAGATCCGTTGTGTTCCCCTAATGGTTTGTAACACCAGATCCGTCTTGTCTATAGAACCTCCGCAATGCCAATGCTAGGTTAGGTCAGATTATGGTAACTGCCTCCGTAAGAGACACACTCGGGGGGTCTATTGTGAGGCTCATTGTGATACCACAAATTCCAGCCGTTTGAAATGTCTATGCAACACTGTTTTTTCCAGCATGTGTTACAACACACATTTCAAAAGAATGGGGGATCGCGAGAGGAGACCTACAGTTTAACGCCGAATACGAATCCGAGGAATCGAACCTAAATCCTCTGGAATGAAAAGCCAACGCGCTATCAACAGAACTATCGAGACCGGCGAATGTTGTTTAACTTTTCTTATAGAGCTGTATTCTGTTAATTCAATTTTTAACAATTTTTTCAATTTTTAACAAAGATCTCTAGCTGTATCTCTGCTATTAGCTGCTCCCCATGATATCTTGAAATTTGCTTACTTACTTAACTCGCGCTACAACCGTTTATAGGTCCTAATCGAATCTAAAAAAAACGAGCCTGCTACTTTTGTCCTGTGCTTGCTGGCGCCAGTTAGAAATGTTGGCAGTCCACAGAATGGATGGATGGATAGTCACCCTCTTCTGCGCCGTCTACCAGCTCGCAAAAACGCGCTGCCAAAGTCTCTTCAGGACATACAGGCTACAAGGTCCAACCAATGCAAACGTTGTATTTTTATACGCTTCCATGGGCCACTAAAATTAATACAGCCCTCTCTTCCCTTGAAATGCGGTACTCATCTCTAAAGCAGAGAAAACCGAAGATCTTGTGGAGTAACTTTCTCTCAAACGCAATCAAAACACTTTCATCGGTGGTCGAGAATACCTTAAATTCTGCCTCATAGAAGAGAACGCGGATGAAGCGCCTTGTAGAACTTAACTTTTATTCGTCGAGGGGGTTGGCTCTACGTCTCAATTCCCTACTGAGCCCAAAGAAACATCTGTTGCCAAGAGTTATTCTCCGTGTGATCTCTAGACAGACTTTGTTGTTGGTGTTGATGCTGGTACCAAGTTAGACTTGAAGCATTTGAATACTGAAATAACTCCTGCCAACAGTGACTTGTTGTTCAAGACGCTAAGACTCTTTTTGTATTGAAAGAAGGTACTTTATCTGGTCCTCGTTCACCGTAAGACCCATTCTGCTGGCTTCCTGCTCCAGATTGGAGTACGCCGAACATTGTATACCGTACACCAATAACTTCACAAACCCTCTGACCAAAACAATTTTGTTTTTTTTTTGTGGAAGTAGAAAACATTGAAAGCCAAAACCCCGTCAGTTTGGGACTTTTACTTCACTATAACTACCTCGTTCTGTGGCCCACGCGGTACTATCGTCAGGTGTTCCGTCGGGAGGAGGCCAAATAAGTGCTAGGTTTAATGATCTATCGATCCTATTTCTACTCGCATCCTTTCCTGGGACAATTTATTCCAACACAGTTCTATATATTTTAAAACAAAACCTTTTATGAGTATTTACGAATATTTTTGGAACGTATCAGGTTCACAAGTTCACAGTTCACATAGTTGTGTGGAATATGGAACAGAATAGCGCAGGGGTTGATGTTATAAGATGTGATGCGATAAGATGTGATGTGATGTGATGGGATGTTACGAGTATGTGATGTGATGTGATGTGATATGATGTGATGTGATGTGATGTGATGTGATATGATGTGATGTGATGTGATGTGATGTGATGTGATGTGATGTGATGTGATGTGATGTGAAGTGATGTGATGTGATGTGATGTGATGTGATGTGATGTGATGTGATGTGATGTGATGTGATGTGATGTGATGTGATGTGATGTGATGTGATGTGATGTGATGTGATGTGATGTGATGTGATGTGATGTGATGTGATGTGATGTGATGTGATGTGATGTGATGTGATGTGATGTGATGTGATGTGATGTGATGTGATGTGATGTGATGTGATGTGATGTGATGTGATGTGATGTGATGTGATGTGATGTGATGTGATGTGATGTTATATCATGTTATGTCATGTCATGTGGTAAGATGTGATGGGATGTTACGAGTATGTGATGTGATGTGATATGATGTGATGTGATGTGATATGATGAGATGTGATATGATGAGATGTGATGTGATGTGAGAGTGATTAAAAAGTAGCGCTACAGTTAATATAAAATAAACAACATTTGACAATTCACTTAAAAAGACCCAACAGCCCCAACCAAATGATGTCTTCACAACTACAGTATTGATGCGTTTCTGCGTCATTGCTCAGCAATGGGTTACTGCAACTTAATAGCTAATTATGATTGTATAACTGTCTGTTTATGTTCTACATATAGATTTCAAAACAGCCACATATGGTTTCAAAGCAACTTGTAGGGTAGATCACAGTGTGATTGGCCACGTTGTTGGTTTGTTTTATTAGCAGGAAAGCCAAGTTTTTACTACAAACATGTTGCCTTACCTAAAAAACGAAAACTTTTATGAAAATATTGGATAGATTTAAATGTTAAAGAATGAAATGTGAAATCGATGTGAAATAATTTCTTTGTAGGTTAACCACCTTTTCGGTTGCCCAGACACGGAGATAAAAAAATGTTATTAAACTTTTAAACTTCGATTAACATTTCATAGCAAAACAAATCTTTAGCTAATCAACGAAGGACCATAATTCATTTTGAATGAAGCAACATCTCTTGTAAAAACTTTCTTATGTAAGTTAAACTTCTATAATTAACTTATGTATATATTTACATAGATATTTATATGAAACACACAATCTTCCATGTCCTCTGTGCTTAAAATACAATGTGGGTAGATGATGATTTCAATTGAAACCCAAAGTCATTGTGGCCAAGCTCGATACTCTCTCTGAGAGGCTGCGACTCTGAGAATCATTTAAAATCCATTGGGTCTCCGGGTGAAACGGCTGATCTGGCAACCCTACTTCTTACTTTTTTTATTTGCTTCTTTACTAACAAAATATGACAGGCAAGTGATGGAAAATGTTGAGCGTGGCACCTTACATCAGTGGCGTACAAATTTTCATTTCATATTAGGGGGCACGGGGGAGTTCGGTATATATCTTTTGAACCCAATACCATTTTAAATCATATTTGCCTTCTACAATTTTTATAGTAAATGGATATTTGTTTGAATTCTCCCGAAACCGTGTGAAACCGTTGCGCGTGTCAGTGCCTTATATAACATTTATTGTTTTAGTGTTGACTACCTTTAAAATCATCAGCAGGGAAAGGATTTTGAGGACCTAAAAACATATAAAAAAGGCAAAATAAAATAGCAAAAAAGGCACAGAAAGGCACTAAAAACTGCCAAAAAGGCAGAAAAAGGCACTAAAAACTGCATAAAAAGGTAAAATAGGGCATTAAAAACTGTAAAAAGGCAAAAACAGACATTTAAAAATAAGAAAAAAATACTAGAAAATCTAAAAAAAGGGGAAACGGCATGTATTTTTTAATAATTTTATTTCATCTGACGTATGAAACATAAAGTATTTATACCTCGTTTTTCGTAAAAGAAAAGGAACATCAAGGTTTTCAAAGTTAGCTAAACTAAAACCAAGATATTTTAATTGAAAAGTTGGCACATATTTTAATAAATTTTGCGTTCAACACTTTGGTCATACACAATTACCCTCAAAAATCAAGTTTTGTAGGAGAGTTTAGTACCAATTTTGATTAAGTACGAAGTAAACACTTAAACACATTTTCAGTTTTGGCTTAATTCTGACGTTCAAGTTAATTTCTGAACTTTTATGTATTTAGAGACCTATAGTAGAATTTTATGGCGAATATTTTCGTGGTACATTTTTTCCTTAAAAACTCCTGTTTTACAGGACATTTTTGGCATTTTAGAAAAAAAGGGTCAAATTGACCCATAAAAATAGTAGCTACAGGGTTAAAATGTTCCACAAAAATATTCTTCGTAGTATTTTACATCAAATTGCTGAACCCATCATATACCTAAAATGTAAGGTTACATGGTTTTCGTATGCCGATTCACCATAAGAATGTGCAAAAGGGGGAAAACTTTGACCCCCCTAAAAAAAATTTAGACGTAAATTTTCAAAACGCCGATACACGTATATTTTTTTTTGGTCCCCTCTACCAGAATCCGTTGTCAGAACCTTGTTATTTTTTTTTGTGTTGTGCAGTGTAATCAGTCACATACACTAAACTTTGGCGGTGAAAGTTGAATTTCTATGATCATAAAAATTTTTGTAATTTTTTTTACTCTAATATTGACCCAGTAAAAATATTCTACATAACGATTTTTCAGATTTTTGCTTTTCTAACGGGTTAAATAATTTGCCCAATTTCAGTTGGTTCTCTCTCGAAAATATCGATGCTGCATGCAAGCTGTTTTTTTTTTCATTTAAAGCTTTCATTCAGACTTAAGCAACACGCATTCCTTTTTCCATCCCAACAGATTCATTTATGTCGGTGTTGCAGTGAACTCCGACAATAAACTCAGACAGCCTTTTCGCTGCGTTGCCATTTCACTTGCAGCTCACTCGAGAGCACAAAGTACGCGAACTTAATTACACGTCCAATTGAATGCTGCTGGAACTTTGCTCTCCGCTTCACTTTCGTTTCATTTGCGCGGCTCATCGACTTTAATGCAACTGGTTTTATCTTCGCATTTTTCACCTCCACCGAGCTTCTGTGTGCGAATTTGAGCAAAAACAAAGAATAAAAAAAACAAAAAAAAATCCCCATTTAAGCTTTAATTAAGTTTTTTGTCTGGGCTTTGACTGGTTTCTGAGTGAACGTCTAACAGTCGCAGTGCTTTCTGGGTGGCCAAAAATTAGCAAAATGTTTACGGCCAAATTCAACTATTAGAAATTCACTATAAAAAACATTTTAATTAATTAAATTTTAACTTAGACTAATCTTTAAACTTCATTTAAACTTAACATAAATGTTAACTAAATTTTAAATTAGCATTTAACCCAAGTTGCAGAACTATTAGACTGTCTAAGCTGCACTAAAATAATTCTATAAATAGCAAATTTTTTAATTTCATTCAATTCATTTATTTGATTTATTTTTTGAGCATCTTTTGTTTGAACCCAACGCACTGTGCACAGTGAATGGTGTTGGTTTTCTTAGAGAAAATTTATTTATTTATTTTTTTACTTACATTTTGTTTGAATTTGCCTTCTCAGTGACAGTGAGAGGAAAAGTGAATTTACGCGCTTCAGTTTGTTTAATTTCACACGACGGCATTAGTTAAAAGGTTTGCTTTCGTGCACTTTGTTCATACTTACATACTTACATATATACATTTTTTTTATACCAACAATGCATATGTAAATATTTGCCAAACCTTTTGCCATGCCGTGATTTTTGTCGGCGTCTACATTTTAATCAGCCAAGCTCGACGAACCGGTGTGTGGCTGTTTTTTTTTGTGTTCGGCATCTTGTCTGTTTTAACTTTTAACCATTCAATCTGTTTGCAATGCTCATTTATTGTCTGTTTTTACTCGATTCTTAAACAGCTATCAGGGCAAATAATTACAAATTCCTCTGCAACGTTTCTCTTAAGTTGGTACTTTTTTCTTTGTTCGCTGTCAATTTGCATACAATTTATTTGCGTGAAGTATTTTAATTGGTATTTGGAACTTTAACTTGCGTCTAGCTATGCAAATTCATAATGACTACAGGCAGTGGCGTACACAGCATCTTAATTGGGGAGGGGTTTTGTACACAACTTAGGAGACCAAAAACCATTTGAAACCATAGTTGTGAGCCATTATTTGTATAGCAAACAAATTTGTAATATTTGTCGAGTTTAAAGCTCCAAACCCCCCTTCAGTGCATCATTGTCTACAGGTATAACTGGAACCCAATTGAAACACAGAATTTTATAGTCGAATCGAGTTTATCAGGATTGTATCAACAGAGAGAGCTAAAGTGCCTCTATTAAACATGAATCAATAAATGTATTTGTTCTGTATTATTTTTGACTATTAAAAAACCCAAAAAATTACGAAAATCAAATGCTTTCCGAATTACTTACCTACTGGGTTGCCTTAAATATACTTTACCTAGTTCGCCGTACTGCATGAAGCGTTTGCTGACGTTTGCCAAAAGCACTCGAAATCTATTAGAACACTAGAACTCATAAACGAATTTCCATCTGGTATCACCAGGCAGGTAGTATGAGACACTCTTAGGCCTCTATACACCTGTTTTTTCAACATGTGTTACAACACACATTTAAACAGAAACTGCTTCATGTGGATAGCGACAGAACTGGACGAGTGTTTCATCAGCCCGAGCTAGGAAACGAACCTAGGGCCTCTGGTATGAGAAGCCAGCGCGTTACCCGCTGAACTATCGAAACTGGCAACGCTAAGCAGTGGCGGATTCAGCGGGGGTTGAAACCCTCCCCGAAATATTAGGGTCGACTTTAAAACTACATACAAATTAAAATACTTTTTTTGGCATTTTATGAATATTAAAGAATTACTTCTTGAAACCCCCCAAAATATTTTTCTGAATCCGCCCCGACGCTAAGGATCCAATAAAAATCTATGTGTGTTCAACCAATTACATTTCCACCTTAAATATTTTAATAAACTTATTAAAAATATTTAGTTGCAAACAAATTTTTCGCTAGGTTATCATATCAAATATGAATGGCTGAAGTTTAACCTTGAATGGGCTATTGAACTCTTGCGATCTCTTTTTGTAGATTAAACGAAAAATATTTAAATATCAAATTTTTCAGGTCTTTCTTTTGTAATTCTTGAATACAATTTTTTTTTTTTACATACGAGTGCAACTTAAAACATTTAAATATGAATGAATTCAATATGAATGCGTACCATATTTTTGTTGTTGTTGTTTCACAAATGTGTTGGATTAATCATGTAAATAGATTAAAATGAAATCTTTAAATTTAAAAAAATAAACAACCAACCACCCAGCATTCCAATAACCCTTGGCCCCCAACAACAACAAGCCGCCTTGTCTCTCTTATTCGTATTCACTTAATTTATTAATTTTCAAATATAAAAATACAAAGTTTCGACTACAATATTCTCGCTTTTGTGTGCGGTTCGACTGAAACCGTCACAAAATACACAAAAAATCTAACCACATGCGCTATCGCTGTCGCTGTCGCTCAGAAATCCTCATCGCAGAAGCAGCCATCCTTGGAGTTCTCCATAATCCAGTCCAGGTATTTCGTCACGCGCGTATATACACCCGGATAGTTGGGTCGAGCGCAGCCATTGCCCCACGACACGATGCCAATCTGTTCGTAGCGCTTGTCGTCGGGCCGCATGCGCACCAGCGGGCCGCCCGAGTCACCCTGGCAGGAGTCGCGCGCTCCGACGCCCGGATAGCCGGCACACATCATATTCTTGGTGATCATCTTCTGCGTGTAGTTGGTCTGCGCCACGCAGATGTCATTGTCCAGCACCGGCACCTCGACCTGCTGCAGCAGGCACGACGGCTTGCCGTCCTCCTGCAGCGTGCCCCAGCCGGTGGCAATTGCCTTCGTGCCCACGAACAGGTCATGTCGTTCGACGACGCGCGGCAAACAGATCGGCCGTATGAAGCTGGTGATCGGCACGCGATCGTTGAGGCGCAGCAGTGCAATGTCGTTGTCGAAATTGGAGAAGCTGAACTTCTGGCTGAAGGCGCGCAGTACGAAGCGCGTCTCGGGCCGTTCCTTGTCGTTGCAGCGATCGTGTTCGCCGAACGTCACCTTGATCATGAACCACATGAAGCCCTTGACGCAGTGCGCCGCCGTCAGCACGTAGCGATCGTTGATCAGCGTGCCGCCGCAGTAGAAGCGATTGAAGTAGCTGAGCCGCGCCATCCACGGATACTCGCTGACTCCGGCCGTCTGGCCGCCCACAATGCGTGATGCGTCGTTGCGTTCGCCGCATCTGCGATGGGAGAAGAGAAAGCAAATTATGGAAAATTAGTGGGTATTTAGGAAATTAGACAGTTGCTGCAGATAGTTGGTTGAAGCTCGGAAGCACTAAATGCCATAAATTAGTTAACCTGTGTTGAAGTTTGAAGCGGCTTCTGGGTAATTGAAAGAGGTTGATGAATAAATCTCCTATTCATTCTTCTACTTCTCCACCTAACTAATTATTTCTACACAACAAACACATCATAGAGCGTGTGACCCCAACTTTTTCAAATACTAAATTTGTGAGATGGTATAGAGATGTTCACAGGAACAAAGAAATAGCGTAATGCTACCGACTTACGGCGTTGAGAATCACGAGAATTCGATTATGAACCTTGAAATCATTCTGTTGTTTAGAGTTGAAAGCTCAGTAAGACTCAGTGAAACAGTGTGAAAACTTCAAACGCTTCCTATACGGCTGTCCTGTCTTACCGTCTCAGGTAGAAGTCTAAACATCTGTCGGAGACGAGACTGACGATATAAAAGATCTTAGGCAGATAGATTCCTTAGGTAGTAGTCTAGTTGGTTAGTCTTTTGGAGACTAGTCTGAAATGCAACAGGTCTTATTTTAATGATGCGGAAGACCTTAGGAAGGTTTGGTTTCTTAGGTAGTAATCTAATTGGCTCCTTAGGACATCTGTCGGAGACTAGACTGAAATGTATCAAGTCCCTTATTTACGATATGGAAGACTTTAGGTAGATAGATTCCTTATCTATTAGTTTAGTTGGTTTTTTGACCAGTCTATTGGAGACTAGACTGAAATGCAACAAGCCCTATCTTGATGATCTGGAAGACTTTAAGTGGGTAGATTCCTTAGGCAGTAGTGTAGTTGGTTTTTTGACCAGTCTGTTGAGACTAGACTAAGATGCATTAAGCCTTATCTTCATGATACGGAAGACCTTAGGAAGGCAGGTTTCTTAGGTAGTAATCTAATTGGCTCCTTAGGACATCTGTCGGAGACTAGAGTGAGATGCTTCAAGTCCCATATTGACGATATGGAAGACCTTAGGTAGATAGATTCCTTATCTAGTAGTCTAGTTGGTTTTTTGACCTGTCTATTGGAGACTTGGCGAAGACCCGACCAGGGTTGTCCAGCCAACTATGATGATGATTGGAGACTAGACTAAAATGTAACAAGTCCTATCTTGATGACCTGGAAGGCTTTAGGTGGATAGATTCCTTAGGGAGTAGTCTAGTTGGTTTTTTGGCCAGTCTGTTGAGACTAGACTGAAATGAATTAAGTCTAATCTTAATGATATGGAAGACCTCAGGTAGGTAGGTTTCTTAGGTAGTTGTCTAATTGGTTGTTTAGCACATCTTCGGAGAAATTGATTGAAATGTCTCAAGTCCCAACTAGATGATGCAGAAAACCTTAGGTAGGTACCTTTCTTAGGTAGTAGTCTAATTGGCTCTTTAGTAAGTCTCTCGGAGACTAGACTGAAATGTATCTAGCCCCATCTATACAATGCGGAAGACCTATTCGAGGAAGCGACAACAAAACGGCACACAAGTGGTAATTGAGCCAGTTCAACTGGCTCAATTAATCTTTCTGTGGTCACGGAACACGGGCGTGGAGCATGAAGCGTAATACATCTCTTTTTTCTTTCTGAAAACAACAACCACAACAGTATAGCAAACCTAGTTTTCCAACATGTCTACTCAATAGTTGGTATCCCGTCAGTCCAAATTTTAATGTGTTCATAGAGTTCCGGATGCTAAGCCGGTGTCCATCACTACAGGAACGATGGCTCTGGACTCTTGGGGCCAGGCATACAACTGATCTATGTACATACATAACTGATCTACACAATTTCCTCGCCAAGAACAGATGATGCATAAAGGATACCGTCTGATCTACAAGGAACCCAACAGATGGGAAATGCCACTGGATTCTAAAATGAAGGGAATCACATTGGGCCCAAGGCGAATGCAAGTGTATGTCGTTCACACCTATATAACCTAACCTAACTTAATTGCTTCCTGAATTTTGGAGGAAGTTATATTAAACTCATAATGCCATGTGATTTTATGAGATCTTAGATCTACATCGGCCTCGATAGCTCAGCGGGTAGCGCGCTGGCTTCTCATACCGAGCGCCCCGGGTTCGATTCCTGGCTTGGGCTGGAAAAAAAACACTCATCTACTTCTGTCGCTATCCACATGAAGGGAATGAGAATTACAAGAATCGCACAAGTGCGCTCTTGGCAGGCAATGGCAAAACCTCCAAGTGTGAAAGAAAAACTGCCCATCGCCGTTCGGATTCGGCGTTAAACTGTAGGTCCGCTCCCCTCCCTTTCCCCATCCGTTTGAAATGTGTGGTGTATCACATGTTGAAAAAAAAACATTGTTGCATACGCATTTCAAACGGGTGAAATCTGTGGTATCACAACGGGCCCATTAAGAGGCCTAAGTGTGTCTCATACAGAGGCAGCAACCTCAACCTAACCTAACCTAACCTAGATCTACATATTGTGATTCCCTTATGGATTCTATCATCAAAACTAGTGCGGGAATGCAGGAAGGTCCTCATAGAGCTAGCCCATCGGCTTTAAGTTACCCTGATATGTGTGCCAGGGTACAATAACATTGATGAGAACGAGCCAATGAACTAGCTTGAAGAGGCTCCGCTCTTGATGAGACTGAGGCGCTGACGGTTCTCGCCCTAATGGGCTCTATCAAGAACGAGGTCTTCCAAGGACTGCTTTGCCAAAGCCAACACTACATTTCAGAGAATGGACTCCTGTAAAATCAGCAGATCACTTGCGCCAACATACGATAAGAACAACAGCCTCTTAAATAAGGGCCATCGAGATGTGACAAGACTAACGGGGTAGTTATTAATGGCCACTGGCCCATTGGAGAGCATGCGACTAAAATGGGAATTCCATTCAATAGCAGCTGCCGCAGCTGTGAAAATTCGACCGTAAAGAACACCATCCACCATTTCGTCTGCGCCTGTCCGGCCTTGTCAAGAAGGAGATGGAAAACGCTGGGGAAACTAACATTTCAGAATTTCGAAGAGATAGCGAAGTGCACTGGTGGCACGCTACTCTTTTTCATTACCCCTAGAACTGGATATAGAGAATATATATAGAGTTCAGAGGACAGCACACCAGTATACCTTATAGTACCTACAGATAATAGTGGTGGCAAAACGTATGTTGGAACATCGTCACTTGAACCAACCAACCTCTGTCAGACCAATGTCTGCTACAAAGTAATGAATATCGAAGGGATCAAGTTCAGGGAGTCTTCTCAAAGGTGCCCTTTTCGATGCATTTGTATCTTTGGGCATTCAAGCTCCGTAGTCTGTAACCAAATTGAGTGAGGTTCCATCACTTTCTGCACAAATGCTATCTAAAACTAGATCCATTATCAAAAAAGGAAGGAATGAATCTAATTGAGGCGGTCGGCTATTGTTTGAGGTATTACTGTCCGATACATTTGTATCTTTGGGCATTCAAGCTCCGTAGTCTGTAACCAAATTGAGTGAGGTTCCATCACTTTCTGCACAGATGCTATCTAAAACTAGATCCATTATCAAAGAAGGAAGGAATGAATCAAGTTGAGGGAGTCGGCCATTAGTTGAGGTATTACTGTCCGATGGATTTGTATCTTTGGGCTTTAAAGCTTATCAGTTTGTAATCAGGTAAATTTAAGTTTCATCACTTTCTGCACAGAAACCACAGATGCTACCTGAAACTATCTGAGTAAATCAACATTACATTTATTTATTTCGCCGAAAAGAAGTGTAAAAGAGCCACTTTGAAGCCTTAAGTATGGCCATCACTTCAACTTTAATGAATCTACAGTAGTCAGGCGGGTGAAGTGGAGGCTAGAGACCCAGTTTACACATAAAAATCCCATGGCCAAACCTAAAATCCACCTTCTAACATGCAACTTGGTTTAATTAAATAGCAAATTGTTTTCTTGCGTTGTTGTAACCATCTATGAAATTTGCTATAAAAAAATTCCAAAATTAGTTCAAACAATGTGCCCTGTTTTAATGGTTGACGTTTTCACTAAGTGAAACTTTGTACGCATTTTCTTCTCCATATACAAATTTTCAATTTTATTTAATGCCAAAGTTAATGCAACAAAACGGCACAAAAAAAACATAATTGTGAAAAATTTTTATGGCTCATTAAAATTAAAAATCTTCCTTACAACAATTCCACTTAATAATAATTACCGTTAAGCGGAGCATAAGCGGCAATGCATTGAACGAATGCGGATCGTGGCAGCTATGCAACGCCATAAAAGCTGCAATTGTAAGCGAGTAGTTTGAGTTGTTTGGAGCTCGGCAATTTGTGGTCACTGTGTGTGTGGCATGACTCAAGATCCATTAACATAATTTCCAACAACAAAAAAACTCACACAAAGCAACCATTGAGGGCATAGCGACAAGCCGCTGCTGAATGACCGCAAAGCCAAAGAAAGTGAAGTTGAAATAGTGAAGTTAATAATGCTGTCGCGGCTGCTGTATTGGCAGCAAGTCGAAGCCAAAAGATTGGCTCCAATAAAAACGAATTTTAATTTTTTTGATTTTGCTTTTTATTTCGCTTCTAGTTTCATTTCAATAGCATAGCAAAAGCAATGAAAAGTCTTATTGTAGTCTATATATCCATATATGTATGTAGATATTGATACATATATATATATATATCTATTTTTTGATTTTGCATATTAAAATGGTAAGCTTAAAATTTTGTTCGATTTCTGCTGGAAACTGGTTTACGTCGCATAGAACGCACCAAATATTTGAAAAGACCAAAGCCGAATGTTGCCAGCAAGTTTTGTGTTTCAGTTTGCAATTTCTTTCGTTATTTTCATTTTTATATTTTTGTTGTTATTGTAGCGTTAATATTTGTTGTTGTTGTTTTGTAATATTGCCCGTTTGAGTTTGTGTCAGAATGCACAAAAAGTTGGATGGACATATTTAGCTCTGCTCTTCTCATACAAAAGCAGCAGATGTGCTCTCTGTGTGTGTGTATGTATGTGTGTTTGTGTGAGTGATGTTCCCAATGTGCGCATCGTTATAAATGTTATTAACGAAACCTGCCCAAAACAAAGTCAACGTATGCAAATTTCCTCCAAAACGGTTTGTTTATATGCGGCCGCAATCGTGTCGTTGGCCTAAATGCGCTGTTGCTGCGGTTCCACGTAGCGGTAATGCTTAAAAAAAAAACTAAAAAAACCAGCGTGCATCTGTATGTATGTATAAGAAATATATATACATATATATATATGTACATATAAATACGCACAACCCGTTCAGCAACCAACTTTAAATCCTTCCAATTCGAATTCCATTCTTTGCCTCCTCGCCGCCATAATCATTTATCAGAATTGAATAGTTTTTCGCTCAGTGTACGTACTGGCATTTCTTGTTTACAGTTTGCTTTGTGTGGCCATTTCATGCGCGTCTTAAAAATACCTAATTAGTTTTCATTAATACGACCGGAATAAAACTGTTATCCGATTTTTGTGCGCTTATTTATGTATGTACGTGTAGTCATGTGGACAAACGTTTGTTGTATGTGTATTTTTACCCACATTATATGCACGGAATTTCAATTTGGCATCAACGAATTTATAAACAAAAGACAGAAGTGTATTTAAAATTACAAATAAATATAAAATGGAATTTCATGTATAAAATTTTCAGAAGGATTATTTATTGGTCAGAGAATTTTTTGGCCCGAGTTCAATGGCATTTATGTGCAATTACACCAGTCAACACAAATTCAAGGACTGGCTTTGGCATATCGGATTATTGTTACATAAATAAGAAAACAAGTTGTACCTGTTAGAGAACGCGAACTGTTAGATAGATTGTGATTCTTGTATAATTGTTTGTTCAGACTGACTGACTGATTCGTCATCGCCCAGGGCCCAAACCGCTGAAGCTATAACATTTAAAGCTTAGGTCCACTTTGGAAAAGGAACTTTTCTTGAAATCTTTGAAATTTTTATTTAAAAAATTTAAATTTTAATATTTAAAAATTTATAAAATCTGACTTAATAGGCCCCTTGCTTTCAGACTTTGGTGAAAATAATTCAAATCAAAAATAATTCGACACGTACGAATTTTATTTTTTTTCGTATTTTTCAGTTTCTCGAAAATAAAATTTGAAGGCTATGTAAAAACAAGAACCGATGGGCCTATTAACTTTAAA
Organism: Melieria crassipennis; assembly: GCA_963668005.1. Taxonomy (NCBI): domain Eukaryota; kingdom Metazoa; phylum Arthropoda; class Insecta; order Diptera; family Ulidiidae; genus Melieria; species Melieria crassipennis. Next base: position 76,622,236 of record OY764962.1, on the reverse strand, counting down.
ATTGGTGAAAGTGCTCCAAATGATAAATAACTAAACACGTGTTTTTTCATTTTCTTGAAAATCAAATTCTGACGAGGTCAACAGAAACTATGCGGGAAAACTATGAAAAAACACGAACAGATGCGCCTATTGACTTCGAAATTAGTGAAAACATTTGAAATAAAAAAAATAACTAAACACGTGTTTTTCAATTTTTTTTTTTTTAATCAAAATCTGACTGGGTCAACAATGGGTTTAGTTGTGCGGGGAAACTATGAAAATAAACGAACTGATGCGCCTATTGACTTTGAAATTGGTGAAAACATTTGAAATAAAAAAATAACTAAACACGTGTTTTCAATTTTTTTTTTAATCAAATCTGACTGGGTTAACAATGGGCTTAGTTGTGCGGGGAGGCTATGAAAAAACACGAACCGATGGCCTTATTGACTTAAAAATTGCAGATACACTTGAAATAAAAAATAACTTAACACGTGTTTTTAATTTTTTTTTTTTAATCACCATCTGAGTCAACAATGGGTTAAGGTTTGCAAGAAGGCTATGAAAAAACATGAACCGATGGCCTTATTGACTTAAAAATTGCAGATACACTTGAAATAAAAAATAACTTAACACGTGTTTTAAAATTTTTTGTTTGGAAATTAAAATTTGACGGGTCTACAATGGGTGAAATTATGCGGGAAGGCTATGAAAAACTACTGGCTTCAAAATCGCTAAAAATACATGAAAAAAAAATAATTAGACAAGTGTTTTTAACTCTTTTGAAAAATCAAAATCTGGCGGGGTCAGCAATGAGTTAATAGTTTGTATGGAGAAATTGAAATTGAAATTGAAAAACCTAAAATCTTGGGCCTACTTACTTCAAACTTGGTGTTCTAAATAAAAAATACTTCGAGACATGTTTTTAAATTTTTTGAAAACCAAATCTGACGGGTTAACAATGGGTCAATGGGTAATAGCTCTCCTTTAAAACACCTCAATATGTGTCTATGAGTCCATAAAAAATTCTTATGTTTATTTTCGAAGAAATGAGGAACTTTATTAAGAATCACTACATAAATTAAGAAAAATATTGTATTTTCTCTTCTACTTAATTTTCTTGAACATAGGTCACTCAGCTAAATGAATTGAGAATTTGATCTCTTGAATATCTTCAAAAATCTTTAAAATTTCATAACTCAGACACAGAACCTAGAATTGTGTGTTCCTGTTTTACAAAATTGTGTTTGCAGTAGAAGGTTAAAGCCTCCAGAGACCAAACTCTAACCACATAATTTCTGTCTTTAAAACGTTTTCAATATCCATAAAATACACGAAAAACCGAAGTACTTGTACCATCTAACGGTACTATTTCACATTCATCTCTGTCAACAGTTGCAGACAATAAACAACTCTTAGGCCCAAAGGTCTTCTTTCGGGAACAAAGCATGAAAAGGCCCGACGATACCTTTGCGCCCATAATCCACACGTAGGAATTCTTAATGTAAGGCGACAAGTCTACAGCGAAAACTTGAAAATGTAAATAAGCAAGTATCGTAAATTACAAGTCAACATTTCTGCGGCCAAGCATCGATAGCAGCGAGTGGCCCCAAGGAATTCTGCTAACCGACACCACAAAAGCAATTCCCGCCTGGGCTTCTCACTTGCCCGTTTGTTGGTCCGCTGGCGCATTTATTTGTGTATATTTATTGTTGTTGTTATCATTTGTTGGCGGCATGTGTGGAGTACGATGACGTACAAAGAATGTCAGTTGCAATGCCATTTATTGCAGCCAGTCACCGTCGGCGCATGTCCAGTCTCTGGTCCATGTTGACGCAGCACAAGTGCCTTCCTGCCTGTCAGTCGCATTGTCAGTCAGTATTTGTCTGCGTTGCTGCTAAGATTGTCACTCATAAAAGTGCCAGTGTGAAGGAAGAACAAGAAGAAGACAACGAAGACGAGGCAGCAGCAATAGAAATGAGTTCTTCGGAATGTTGCGTGCATAAATTGAACATAAATAACCATAACTGAACAGAGTCAACAACATCAACACCAACAACAACAACAAGAACAACACTAACGACTCAAAACTACGCAACACAAGCAAAGAACAAGACAGCAAATACAGGAAGTAAACATGTATGAGACCCGATGTTGGTTTAAGGAGTGGGCAAAACAATTTTCTATTATACGAGTATGTAGGAAACTCGCTGGTGGTACGATTACTCGGCAAGTACTGTAAAGCAAAAACTGCAAAACAACAACAACCAACTTTTAACATAACACATATAGTCAGAGCAGGGCTGACAGCAAGAAGTTAACACTTCGTAGTGATTTCAGAAAAACCAAATTGTGATTACTCGTTACTTGCCGTTTACTCTCCATATATAAGTTCCTATGTATGACATTGGGTTCAATTTACTAAATTAGCAAAGTATAAAATCCTGTTCAATAGAGCCAAGTCATTAAAAATGCTTTTTAAAGCCTTCGTTTATCATAAACTGTAACTATTCGTTACATTCAGGTTTCATTCGGGAAAAAAATTAAAAAGCTAATATTGCTAGAGCAAACAAAATAAATAAACAGTAGTTAGGAGAAAATGTCAATAATCAATTAATACAAGAAATAACCAATTTTGTAACCGATTACTTGGACACTACACTTACTATATTTTCTACAAAGTTTAATCCGACTTTCAAAAATTGTTTATGTCGTAATAATATAAATTCATTGAAATAATTATATATATAAAACAAATATAGTCAATAAAGGTAACAAATAACCATTTTTGAAACTGATTACTTTGGCAACAATTTCTACAAAACTGAAGCTCAATTCTACAGAAAATTTTTGCTGAAATATTGAAACTCAATTAATCAATTTAAAGACGAATGTAGTACATGAAGACAAGAGATAATTAATTTCATAACCGATTACTTGGGCAACATTTTCTGCAAAGTTGAAACCGAATTTCGAAAATTATTCATGTCTGAATTATAGGAATTCTTTGAAACACTTAAAAACCAAAGGCTACAGTCTATAAAAACAATAAATAACCAATTATATAACCGATTACTTGGCATTAGTTTATATAAAACTGAAACCCAAATTTAAAGAAACATTTTACATAAAACACTAAAATTAAATGAAACAGTTAAAAGATGAATGCAGTCAATGAAGACAAGAAATAACCAATTTTATAACCGATTACTTGTCAATATTTCTTACAAAGTTGAAACCCAATTTCAAAAATTATTTATGTCTAAATAATAGAAATTCAATGAAACAATTTCAAGACAATGTCAATGGAGACAAGAAATAACCAATTTTATAACCGATTACTTTGACACCAGTTTCTACAAAACTGAAACCCAATTCAACAGAAACTTTTTGTATAAAATATTTAAACTCAATGAATGAGTAAAAAGATGAATGTAGTAAATGAAGAAATACCACATTTCATAACTGATTACTTGTCAATAGTTCCTACAGAGTTGAAACCAAATTTTAAAACAAAATTTTTGTAAAAATAATACAAACTAATGACTCAATTGAATGAGGACTGCAGTCAACAGAAACAAGAAATAATGAATATCATAACCAATTACTTTGCCAACAGTCTCTTCAAAACTAAAACCAAATTCTACAAAAAATTTACGTATAAAATATTTAAAATCCAGTAATCAATATAAAGAAAAATTTCGTAACCGATGACTGTGCCAATTTTTTCTAAAAAAAATTGAAACTCAGTTCTACCAGTAACTTTTGTATTAAATATTAAAACTAAATTAAAAGAAAAATTTAGCCAATCAGAAAAATAAATAATAAATTTTATAACTGATTACTTTAGAACTATTTTCAACGGAGCTCACCATTTTAAAAATTTTAAAAATTAAAAATTTTAAAAATAATGTAAAACATTGAAATTTTATTAATTAATTTGAAGAAGAATGAAGTCATTCAAAACAATAAATAATAAATTTCATAACCGATTATGAATCTTTTTGCATAAAATATTGAAACTGAAGATAAAAAATCCTCAATTAATAACCGACTACTTTGTCAACATTTTCTTCAAAGTTTAAACCACGTTTTAAAACTATATTTTGTAAAATTTACAGAAACTTTTGAATTCATTTAAAGAAGAAGAATCAAGATGATTCAAAGAAGAAGTCACTAAAAACTATAAATAATCAATTTCTTAACCGATTACTTGGCAAAAGTTTCCATTAAAATGAAACCAAATTCTACAAATAATTTTTGTATAAAATATTAAGAATCCAAATATCAATTTAAAGAAAGAATTAATCAATATAAGAAAAAATGCATAGCCGATTACTTTGGTAAAATTTTCAACAAAACTGAAAATAAATTTTCAAATAAATTTTGCATACTTTCGAGTATTCTATTCTATAGGAACTTAATTAATAAATTTAATGGAAAATGTAACCAACTATGCACATACAACTCGCATACCGAAAACTGTTTTTTGCCTAACTGGTTACTTTGGCAGCATTTTATAAAAAATATAAACACCATTTTACTAATAAAACTATTTGCAGGCATATACAGCAGTTTAGAAAACCGATTACTTTAATAGTATTTTCTGTAAATACTAATGCAAAAATTATTATTTGTCATGAATTCAAAAATAAAATTAAAAAAAGTAACCATTTATACAACCGATTACTTTGCCATCAGCGTTGTGCAGCACTGCTGCCACTCCGTATGGTTGTTTGCCATAATTTAAGGTTTAACAAGTATTTCATAACTCTTCCACGCAAAGACGTGACAACTGTGCGGAAAGTTTTTGCGCATCAGCACAAACCCACACATACACACACACACGCACGATTCAGATGCAGAAATGTATCCGTAGGAGTAGCTGCACCTTTGTGTAACTGTTCTTCGATGCGTTGTCGTACACTTAATGATAACACTAAATGCTAAAGTGGCGTACGCTGGCACCGACACACAGTGGCGCAGGCAAGTAAAAATTGCTGGGTAAGTGGCGACTCCAAACTGGGGTTGGATCGCTGACAGATGACAGATGTAACTTTGCATTTCTTGTACTACTGTGTACAAAGAATACCCGGAATTCGATTTCTTCGATTATCGTGGTGTTGTGCATTATGAGTTGCTTATGAAAAAAGCTCCCAACCTGCCGTTCGGAACCGGCATAAAACTGTAGGTCCCTCCACCCGCGTACAAATTCACACGCACAACACGGGTGGTTGCGGGAAGCTAGGCCTTAGTCTCGCGTAAGCGGGCTGTCGTGCCAGTCAATTATTATTATTATTGTGCATTATGAGTTCCTTCCGCCGGGCCAAACTGTCAACAAGGAATATTACTTGAGCGTTATGCGTCGTTTGCGTGAAGCTATTCGCAAAAAGAGGCCGGATTTATGGAGAGACAACTCTTGGTTTTTGCATCACGATAATGCACCATCTCACACGGCATTGGTTCTTCGTGAGCATTTCGCCAACTCATATCGTTCCACAGCCACCGTATTCGCCTGATTTAGCTCCTTGTGACTTCTGGCTATTCTCCAAACTCAAAAGACCACTTCGAGGACACCGTTTTGAATCGATTGAAGAGATTCAACGTGAAGCGCGCATTGAAGGCCATACCGGAAGGTGACTATTTGGCATGCTTCGAAGATTGGAAAGTCCGTTGGCATAAGTGCATTGCATCGGGGGGGGGGGGGGGGGGGGGGGGACTACTTTGAAGGCGATGAAATTGATTTGGAAGAATAAATAAAGATTTTTTAATTATAAACAAATTCCTTACAAATTCCTATTCTTTGTACACAGTAGTATGAGTTTGGTGTCAATATCCTTTGGGAGTGAATAGGGACAATGACACTTACATAGCCAATAAGTCGAGATAGCTTGAATGGGCTTAAGTAATTACCACAGATATCTCTACTTGAGTAAAAAGGAACAAGGATTTTGTTTGCTTATCTTTTTTACTTCAGCGCTGGTTGGTTGGTGTGTGAGAGAGAGAGAGACTTTTAAACATGTAGAAGCTTTCAATGCAAAGAATTGCTTCTTGAACGCAATTGTTAGATTGTAAACTAAATAATTAAGGGTACGAAATGGTATCCATAATTATGCGAAAAACAGTTCATATTCATTTTTATTACGAACGAGATGTTCATTTTGTCGAAATGTCTCTTTTTTGATTAAAAATTTCCTTCCTTTTTCCGAAAGGTCCTTTTTTGATTGATATTTCAGCTTTTTAATTGAAATTTCCTCCCTTTTGATTATAATTTCTTTCTTTTTAATTGAAATTGTTTGCGTTTTGATTGAAATTTCCTCCGCTTTAATCATAAATTGCTTTTTTTAATAGGAATCTAATTCTTTTTGATCGAAATTTCTGCTCTTTTTGTCAACATGTCTCTTTTTGGATGAACAATTTCTTTGGTTTTGAATGAAATATCCTTCTTGTAAATTCAAATGTTCTCCTTTTTGATCAAAACAAACTCGTTTCATTGAAATATTTTGATTTTTAACTGAAATATTATCCTTTTTGATCATAATTTGTTCTCTTCTAATAGAAACATTTTGATTTTTGATCAAAATGTCTTTAGGTTTTTACGAAATATTTTCCTTTTTGATCTAATATAAATGTCCTCCTTTTTGGAGGAGAAAGGGTGGAAATTACCCTTTGAGTTTAATTAATTTTATAATTAATTTTATTTCCCTTTCCAATTGAAATGTTGTCTTTTTGATCGAAATATCCTTCACTTTGAATATACATAATATACTTTTTTAATAGAAACAAACTTCTTTTTAATCGAAAAGTCCTCTTTTTTGATCGAAATATTATTTGCATATCCTTTGATCGAAATATCCTACTTTTTGATTGAAAACTTCTCTTTGTAATCGAAAGTTCTTTCACTTTGAACATAATTTACCTTTTTTAATAGAAACAAACTCTTTTTGATCGAAATGTCCTCCTTTTTGATCGAAATATTCTTTCTATGAAGTATGCTTTTTGATCGAAAAGATTTCTTTGTAATCGAAATTTCCACCACTTTGTACAGACTATTTTATTTTTTACTTTTTTAATAGAAATAAACTACTTTTTGATCTTTGTAATCAAACATGTTTTACTATTTTTGACAGAAACAAACTTCTTTTTGATTTAAATCTCCTCCTTTTTGATTGAAATATCCTTTGTATGAGATATCCTACTTTTTGATGGAAATATTCTCTTTTTGATCGAAACTACCTACGCTTTAATCAAAATTTTATTAATTTAATAAAAATAACCTTCTCTCTGACCGAAATGTCTGCTTGTTTAATCTAAAAGCCTTGTTTCAAATCGACCTGATTCTTTTTAAGAAATATCTTCCTTTTGGATCCAAATACCCCCTTTGTGAACGAAATGTCCTGTTTTTAACTATGATTTCTTCCTTTCCAATAGAAATATCACGTTTTCTGATTGAATTGACTTAAATTGTTATCAAATGTCTTGCTTTCTCAGCAAATGCTGAAATCTTTCATCAAAATATTCCCCTTTTGGGTTGAAGAGTCCTCTTTATTGAACACAATGACTTCGTTCCTTCTCTCTTTTCAATAGAAATATCCCCCCTTTCTGATTGAAATGTCCTCATTTATTATCAAATGTCTTAAATTTTCAGAAAATACTCTCCTCTTTCATCAAAATATCCTTTTTATGGAGTCAAGTGTCTTCTTTATTGAACAAAATGCCTTCATTTTTGAGCAAAGTGTCTTACTTTTTGACTGAAGTGTGTATTTAGCTTTTCAATTTTTTTTTTTTTTTTGGATTGAAAAGCTAACATACATACATACATAACTTTTCAATTGTTTACTCTATTCTTTCGAAGTTTGAATTTTTCAATACGGGTTTTTGTTGAGAATATATGGTATCCTTTTTTTTCTACTGAGTTTTTTTATTGACTTGTTAGGGTTAAGAAGTTGGAATGGCTAGGGTTAAGTTGCCTTTGGGACCATTAATCTGTTATCGAGGCATAAAAAACGCAAAGAAAAGAGGAAAGGTAGTCCTCGTAAGACTTGTAGAAGATTCTCAGCTTCAATGTCGAGGAATATATAACTGATATCGACTATCTACTCATCTTTATTATCAAAAGACCACTAACAACAATATTCCAACAAAAAATTTCCTTAATGCATCCAAAAAAAATTCGAAATCTTAAAAAACTAATTAAAAATTGTTCGCCTCCGTTACTGACTTGGTGGCTGATTTTGCGGAAATGTCTGTCGCATGCACGTACCTGCAACTGCACGTACTCGCCGGCGTGTCGTGCGCCGGTGGAGCGTTGTTGCGATTGAAAATGCCAAACCAATTCTTGATGGGATTCTGCTTGGTTGCCGGTTTGGTGAGCGCCGCTTTGGACGCATCCAGCGCGCCGAAACCAGCAGAAGCGGCGCGCTCGGCGTTGGCCGTTGACGATGAGTTGGCATGCAATTTCTTGGGCTGCTGCTGCTGCTGTTGCAGCTGATGGTGTTGTTGTGTGTAGGCATGATATTTTCCCGGAATCACAATCGAGCGACTGCTGGCTGCCGTTGCCGTTGCCGCTTGCGCAGCAATGTTGTCCGCATGCGCAGCGGCGCACATGCAGGAAATTATTAAAGCCAATTGCAGCTGACGTAAGTGGAGCATTTTTGCAGCGCAACAAACACACATGCGGCGTTATCACAACAACAACAACAACACGAACAACAAACGTACGTGTATGGATTTTTGTAATTATGAGTATTTATCGTTGATTAAATGCGCTCTAATGGACGCAGTGGGCGCACGCTGCACGGCCAACAAATTGTTGCTAAACATGCAAATTACCGTTATTGCAGAGTTGCATTCTCTTCGTGATGCTTTGGCGCAGATCTTTGGAGGAAATTTTATTTTTTGATTTTGAATTATACAAATTTTTTATTCTTTTCTTCATACACTTTGCACGTTGGCCAACGTTGCCACAGTGGTTGCGATTGAATACGAAAAAGCACTGTCACTAGTCGCAGCGGCCAGCAGAATTGTTGTCGTTTTCACAAAACTCATTCATACGCTGCGAGTTTCATACGTTGCGTTTTTGTGGCACATTAACCGATATTTGCAATGTTAATGACGCAGATGTATCGCATAGATACAACAAAAAGCGCTGGTTTATTCGAAATTTCCTTTTTTATTTTACCGTTTTCAAATCTGTTTAACCGAAAACGAAATTAGTTGAAAATCAACCACTTAATTCACAATGACCACAAAAGCCAACAAAAAATCACAGCAAAAACCGAAAAAAACGAAACGATACGATTAATGAAAATTCCGAATCAAAACAAAAACTCCAAAAACGTTGACAGATATGTTTTACTGTTTGTTGTTGCTGTAGTTTACACACTAACGACTGACACGCTCTGCTCGTTCGACTAAAATATTCTAATCTCGTTTCGTCACTGCGTATTTGCGTTGCACACGTTTCGAACGTTCGAAATGATTTCGATTTTTAGCGGCAACTTCAAGTCCAACAAATTTCTTATGGTATCACCGGCACAACATTTCGCGCGAAAGTCTTAAACGACACTGACTGCCAAGCCAAACGCTGGGCATGTGTTCGATTCCCGTGCGGCGCATTGTTTTGTAATTGATCTTCTTGCCGCCGACCGTCGACCATCAACCGTCGATCGGCGGTCGCCTTGGCCGTGGCTTTGTGCCGTGTTTGGCTTAAGCGGCTTTGACTTGGCGGCGCTGTCGCTGTCGCTGTTGCTGTTGCTGTTGCTGACTTTGGCTACAGTTTTGGCTTTCTTCGTGCCTTCGGCTGGTCTTCGGGTACCGCCGCTGTCAGTCGCCGCCGCCACTAAAACACATACTATCTGCCTTTGCGCTGCTCTTTTCTCTTTTCTTGGGGCCAAGCACGTCTTCCAGAACAACGCCAACACCACTTGTTGCTGCCTGTAACGTTTGGCGGCTGTTATACATAGTTGTTGCTTGCTGACGGCTGCTCGCCGTTCTCGAAGAAAGTCTTCGTCAGCGTTGCGCATACTCACACTTTGTATTCCTTTCATTAGCTCTGCAACGTGTGCTGATGTTTTTCTGCTTATTATTCTTTGTGGCAATCTTGTTAATGCTGTTTTTGTGGCCGCACTTGTTGTCGTTGTTGTTGCTACCGTTTGTAGTTCAATACTTGAAAAGTTTAGCGCATGTTCGACGTCCGCCGCAATGCAACAGTTAAACGTTCCGGCGCACACAGTCAACTCGAGTGGCCAGTTTATGTTAATGCGTTCTGCGGCGAACATGGCTTCAGTCCCGTAAACGAAACGTAGCCACGGTTTAATGCACCGTGAGAAATGATTGACCGAATTTGTATGGTTTTTCAATGATGAAATGTTCTACAATTTATTTTGAAGTTAGAATTCATTAACTCTAGAATGGATGGCCAATTCAATTTGCTTGAATGATCATATGGAATCATGTTACAAATTAGGGTTCGATTGTTTGCTTAGAGTATTTTTCATTTTTTTGTTTAAATTGGTTTTAAAGAATAGTCAATTTTATGAAAGATTTTCTTTCAGAAAGCGATGCAATAAAATAAGAAAATATATTTATGGGATTACGTTAACTCCCTTGAACTTTCTAGTTCACTACACTTGTGATGTGATGTGATGAGATGAGATGAGATGAGATGAGATGAGATGAGATGAGATGAGATGAGATGAGATGAGATGTGATATGATATGATATGATGTGATGTATTGTGATGTTGTGTGGTGTGGTGTGATGTGATGTGATGTGATGTGATGTGATGTGATGTGATGTGATGTGATGTGATGTGATGTGATGTGATGTGATGTGATATGATGTGATGTAATGAGATGAGATGAGATGAGATGAGATGAGATGAGATGAGATGAGATGAGATGAGATGAGATGAGATGAGATGAGATGAGATGAGATGAGATGAGATGAGATGAGATGAGATGAGATGAGATGAGATGAGATGAGATGAGATGAGATAAGATGAGATGAGATGAGATGAGATGAGATGAGATGAGATGAGATGAGATGAGATGAGATGAGATGAGATGAGATGAGATGAGATGAGATGAGATGAGATGAGATGAGATGAGATGAGATGAGATGAGATGAGATGAGATGAGATGAGATGAGATGAGATGAGATGAGATGAGATGAGATGAGATGAGATGAGATAAGATAAGATGAGATGAGATGAGATGAGATGAGATGAGATGAGATGAGATGAGATGAGATGAGATGAGATGAGATGAGATGAGATGAGATGAGATGAGATGAGATGAGATGAGATGAGATGAGATGAGATGAGATGAGATGAGATGGGATGGGAAGAGATGAGATGTGATGTGATGTGATGTGATGTGATGTGATATGATATGATATGATATGATATGATATGATATGATATGATATGATATGATATGATATGATGTGATATGATATGATATGATATGATATGATGTGATGTGATGTGATGTGATGTGATGTGATGTGATGTGATGTGATGTGATGTGATGTGATGTGATGTGATGTGATGTGATGTGATGTGATGTGATGTGATGTGATGTGATGTGATGTGATGTGATGTGATGTGATGTGATGTGATGTGATGTGATGTGATGTGATGTGATGTGATGTGATGTGATGTGATGTGATTCGATATAGCATGATGTGATGTTATGGGATTTTATGTGATTTGATACGATGTGAAATAAAATGATGGGATGCGATGTGATGTGATTTGATGTGACGTGCTTCGATGTGATGTAATGTGGTATGGTTTGATGTGATGTGATGTGATGTGAACGTAGGGGAGAGGGGCACGTTTGGAAAGGAGAATGTCCTCTCCCCTCCCCGCCTCCCCTAAGTATGAATATTCAAAATCTGAATATATGTATGTAAACTAAATGTATTCGAATCTTTTACTTGCTCAAAGAAGAAACACTATAACAACTCAAATAAGCTCACCTTTCACCCTAGAATGCCGAACCAATCCAACGATTTTTAAATGCCCAGATAGAAACATTTCGACTCTTATAAATTTTGGTAATTTTATTGTTTTTTATATAGCGAATATGATGGCCTATGATATGAGCTCATTCCTGGGTCGTAGCCGAGTATAACTTCAGATTCATAGTCTAACGAACTAATCCCCTGAGCCATTGAGGCCTGTTTCCATTTCCCTCTCCAATTTAATTTAACATAAGTATTGAAGTTTAGTCACTTTAGTGAGTGAATGATTAGCCTATCACTAACAGTCATAGGTGATGGGGCTGCAATTTCTAGTCCCTTAGGAGAGACGACAGACCTCCGTTTGTGAAAGTTTATTACTGGATTGAGTAGAGCGCCCACTGTACATATTATTGATAAACGTAGAGGGTTGTGTCTTTGACAAGCTTATTTTGGATCATGTATGCGCTGTGACATATTTCCGTTAGATCGAACCTGCACTACTAGTAGAGGTTGGTGTCTTTGCTAAGCTAATTTTGGATCATGTGTGCACTGCGACATATTTCCATTAGTACGAATTGGCACTACTAGTGGTGTTGTTGTTGTGCTAATACGAATACTGATATGAAAATCTGCTGCTGGGTGCTCATCAAAATTGATTGGAGGGGGAAGGACAGGATACAGGTAAAGGATTTGACCGGGAAATGTTGATGGGATGTGAAAGAATAAAATAAGAAGGAGGAAAAGAAACATTGAAAATTTGAGAAAGTGCGAGACCAAGCCATCTAAAGAGGTATTGAACTTACGACCTCTGGGATGGGAGCCCTTTATACTGCACGCTGAGCTACCAAGGCGGCTCAACAGACAATGTTGAAAGAAAAGTTGAAAGAAAATAAAAAGTTGTATTAGTTGCAGGGGCGCACAAAGGGGGCGGATTCAAACCCCACCAAACAGAAACATATCTGGTACAAAATATGGTTACAAAGTTGTACGCAAACCCCCTTAAAATTAAATACTGTGTGCGCCACTGATTAGTTGTAATAGTCTTAAGCCTAGGTCGATGTTAAGAAATGTCAAAAAAACTTTCGGTCTTATATTCTGCAATCGCAACTAAAAACAAAATCAATCAATGAAAGATAAAATAAAAAAAAAATAAAAATTTTCTTTAATCGGGGTTGATTTACCCACCACCCTCTGACCTCTAGTTCAAAGCACTAATGGCCAAATCTCGGCAACCGCTCTTTCATATTTCCAACTGTTCCATCATTACATAAATGAGCGCAATTAATTCATTTTCCACCTTGCAATGCATTGAAAAACACCAATTGACACGGAAACAATCGCTTCGCCCGAATCTAAAAGCATTAAATTGTGTCAACGGGTCTATTAGGTCCACGGTCACAGCGAAAAGTGACGCAACGCAAAGCAACGTTAGCACTTTGCACATTTTACAGCTCATTTAATTTCGCTCATATTGCGCACATTTCACACGCGACGCAATTTCACTTCGAATAGGTTCAACTTAAAATTTAAAATTTGCATAGCGACAAAACGCGAATATCGGCTTATGGGTGTGTTTTGACTTTCGTTATTAATGGATCACATACTTTGGCGCATTCGGGACTTGAAGTGCGCAGCACACTTGGCTTTCTTTTGTCTCAGCTCGTTTGCGGAACAAAGATTATCAGCACTCACACCCTGAGTAATAAAATTTAATATTGCCAAAAATTTCGGGCATACGAATGCGACTGAAAATATCCAACCATAAACGATTACACGCTGTGTCCTACTTATTTACTCGCACCACACACGAAATCGAATTCTTTCACCCAAAATGTTTACTGCGCTGAACAGGCAGCAGCGGCCGCGTTAATAATGTGAAAAGCGTAAAAATTACAGTTAACAGCGCAAAATGAGTGAGTGTATGCGCGCGCGTGTGTGTGTGTGTGTGAGTTGGTGTATGTGTATTATTGATGCTTGGCAGCTTGGCTTGGAGGGCTTGGCAAGCCAACGTTAGCTTCTGCGGTTCGATCGAGTACGCTCCTTTTTAACGCTGTGGTAGCTGCGGTGTTTTATGTGCCCAGACATTGGGTTGCAGTGTCTAAATATTCACTTTGTTGCAGATTTTGTTACTTGAAAGTAGATCTTCAAAAAAAAAAGTCGGGGCAGTTCGGATTTTCGAACAGTTCAAAACAGTTCGAACAGCTCTTAACAGACTTCATGTAAAATTACAAATTTCTTAGTTCATTTGAACTGTCTGCAGTGCATTGAACATGCGATTTTTACATCGTTTTGCTCAACACTTTTCCACATATTTTTTACTTCAAAAATGTTTCCACTACGTGGCAAAGCGTGGCAAAGTGTTGAGAAAAACGGCGAAAATTTGCAATTTTGTATGGGAAAGTCAAAAGCCCGAAGGGGCTTCAAGCATTGATTCGGAGAGTTCAAGTCCGCTCAAATCAAGAGTTGGTGGGTGTACTGCCAATCAATGAGCCATCAAAACGTAGTATCAACGGTTGCAATTGGCAAAACCACTTTGGCGCTACGAGGGCAGTGTGATAAATCAGTGACTTTTTCATAAAATAAATTTTTTTTGGTAAAAAACGTTTTATTTTTGAACATAGGCTCCTTTTAACTAGTTCTTCCCATTTTGTGATCCCTTCCAATTAAAAGCTTTTCTCAAGGTTCTTAAAATAAGCATATGACTTAGTGATGACCTGTTCATTCGAGCCAAATCTCTTACCGACGAGCCATTTCTTCAGGATTGGCAACAGAAAATAGTCACAGGGGGCTTAATCTGGAGAATGTGCTAGATGAGTTAGCAGTTGGTAGCCCAATTGATTGATTTTTGCCATAGCGACCATACATGTATGCACTGGTGCGTTGTCTTGGTGGAAGAGAATTTGTTTTCTTTGCCAAATGCGGTCATTTTTTGCTTCAAATCGGCATCGAATCGATCTAACAGCTCTGCACAATATGTACCAGTAATCGTTTTACCGTCTTGAAGGTAATCGATGCAAATGACACTCCTTGCATTCCAAAAAACTGTAGCCATGACCAGTAGCGGCTTAAGAGGGGGGGCGGAGGGGCGGACCGCCCCGGGCCCCGGGCTGCGGGGGGCCCCCGAGAGAAGCTTGTAACTATATAAAAATTTCAAGTTTTTCAAAACTGAAATTCAGAACTGAAACTTGTAAAAAATTATTTGCGCTCCACAATGATTGTTGAAAGACTAAGTCGTTTGTCACTTTTATCAATTGAAAGAGACACAGTACCGACAATTGACTTTGAAATGGCAATAACAAATTCAGTTCAATAAAAGCAAGAACAATAACAATTGTTTTCAAATTTTCAAAAAATTGTCCCTCGAAGATTGCAATTTTTAACGTAAAATTTTGTGCAAAATATGCAAATACAAAATTCTAAGTTAAAAATTAAATATCGCAATCTTAGAGTTTGCTTGTAAACTTGTGTAAATTACACAATTACTTAACCTCATTAAACTTTGTAGAAGTCAAACAAATTTACAGTTATTATAATTATTATTATAATTATTGGTTGGATAAAAACACATGTCCCGGAAATCCGGTTTTCGAAGGCAATTCTATGCTCCTTGTAAGTAAGCTAAATATGGGCTTCTTACATGCTGTTATGTAGGGGAAATATGTTTTTTCAGGACTTTTTTTATAAAGTCACTGCTACTGGGTTTTATAAAATATTTCTGTACATTTCTGAAGATTTCTACTCGACACGAAAAATATACCTAAAAATAAAAGTGTTTTCTAGGGGGTAACTTTCTTGAGAACTTGAAATAGAATACAATTTAGATGTATGAATCTACAGATTGAAATCCAAAACATGTATGTTTTCCATACCTGACATATTTTGGTCCTGAAAGTTCAAAATAGAAAATTTAGTTAAATGGAAACAATTTCCCTCTTTCATTTGATACCCATATCTTTATCATTGAACTACCGCATATATTTAATATTGAAATGTGTATCTCCTTAAAATGTTAAAGTCCTTTAAAAAGGACTTTTGGGTCAGAGAATTTAATACTGACTATGCCAGAATACTATAAATTATCTCTAGTTTCGCGTCTATATCAAAATTTGGATGGGTCTCGACAAAAAAAAAAATTGTTTCGCACGGTGTAATAAATGTAAAGTTGGTGTTTTCACTCACTGCATCATAACTTTATCATTTTTCTTTCAATTCTATTGATGTTAGGCTTAATATTTGCTAAAATAGTATATATTTCATTTTAGATTTTAAAACCAGAGAAGATAATTTATTTTTTCTTTAAAAAAATATTCGAAAATTTATGATTTTTTAAATTGGTCGAAAAATTCACATTGTTACAACTTTCACCGTCAGTAACTTCCCCAAATCTCATCTGATTTGGACAATCTATATATCACTAAAAAGCCACTAAGGTATTATCTTCTGAACGACGGACAGCTCGTGTTAATCGGATAATTCTTTTAGGAGATATGTGCTCATAACTGAAACAACAGGAAAAAAATCGTTTTTCGAAGATTTTTGGAAAACGCTTCTTCAAAAATTTTTTGGTTTTCAGTTTCGTGTTCAGCGGCCAAAGTTAGTCTAGAAAAAACTTTTATTTTTAGGTGCACGCGATTGGCCCATTTTTTGTCGACAATCGAATCCTCCTCCTCGGGTAGCTTAAAAAAATGGCCAGATCGTAGTAACGAAGCAAGATTTTCTGTTTTTTTGGAGATTTAAGATGGCATTTGGAAATGACGAATTTGCTCCCCCAAAAGTTTTCTTAATTTCACGAAAGTTTTATCCATTTTTCATTTTTTTTCTCTGGGATTCTATTGCTTTCTATAAAATTTCGAGCACATATACGTTTAAAAATAATTTGTCTCGTCGTTTAAAAATAAAAGTCCGTTTACTGTTCAATGGAATACAAATTTTCAAAAAAAAAAGCCAAAAGCATAACCGGAAATTCCCCTTATTAGTTTTGTACGCAAACTTATGCTGCACCGTTTTATGGGGCCCCCCTCAGCCGTCGCCGCCCCGGGCCCCCGAGCACCTTAAGCCGCCACTGGCCATGACCTTGTTGGCCAACAGACCCACCTTGGCCTTCTTTGGTGCACGTTCACCCGGAGAAGTCCACTACTTTGACTGTTCCTTGGTCTCTGGTGTGCAGTAATAGATCCATGTTTCATCCACTGTTACGAAGCGGCACCAAAACTCGTTCGGATCTCGGTGGAACATTGCCAAACACTCCTTTGAAGTGACCACGCATTTGCGTTTAAGGTCGAGTGTCAGCAATCAAAATATTCATGCAAAATGTGGTGTACCCGCTCAGTTGAGATGCTCTCACCTCGCTCACTGTCATTCTCCGTTCGTCCAATATCATCCAATGGACTTTATCAATCATTTCTGGCGTGACAACGTCTTTTGGGAGACCTGAACGTTGGGCGTCTCTTATGCTTATACGACCAAAGGGAATTCGGTAAACCAATTCTTGACCATTGAAATTGATAATGCATAATCCCCATTCTTCTTTCGGAGAATTCTTTGGTTTCGGTAATGGTTTTTTACGCAAAAGATAATGTAAAAGGTAATGCCTTCAATGACTGTCAAACACAAAGTAAATGACACAACATACTCAAAAATTTGAATATAGCCCACTACTAAGAGTTGGTAGTTGACAGTATCAGGGTTGCGTTTAAAGTTACTATGTGAGAAATTCAAAAAGTCACTGACTTCTCAAACTGCCCTCGTGTGTGGCAAAACGTTTTGACGTGACTGTGGCTCAGAGAAGAAGGCAGAAACCGTTCTGCCTCTCAAGTGTGAATACTCTTCCCTTGGTAGAAGTTGATTTAAGATAATTATATCACCATTCATTACTAGTCTGTGCTACCTTCACTGTGTATTAAGAAGCTAAGTCCATAACGGAGTTCTCGTGGTTCCCAGTGCGGTAATTTTGGGCGGTTGGACCACAAAAAATGTAGTATCGTCATGTGCTTTCAAGCAGAAGGATTCCTAACCTGACTTAACTTTTCTTAAATTTGTAATCAAAACAACCAGAAGAATTGCTCTTTGGGCAGTTAGGTCTCAAAAAATGTGGTATCGCCATGTGCTTTGAAGCAGAAGGCTGCCACTCCAACCCAACCTAACCTAACCTTACTGAAATTTATGATCAGAACCACCAGAAGAATAGCTCTAGCCATGGTGTTCAGTAATTTTGGGCAGTTGGACCACAAAAAATGTGGTATCGCTATGTGCTTTCAAGCAGAACGCTGCCACTCCAACCCAACCTAACCTAACCTTACTGAAATTTATGATCAGAACCACCAGAAGAATGGGTCTAGCCATGGTGTTCAGTAATTTTGGGCAGTTGGATCACAAAAAATGTGGTATCGCTATGTGCTTTCAAGCAGAAGGATTGCAACCTAACCTAACCTAACCTTACTTAAATGTATAATCAGCACAACCAGAAGAATTGCTCTAGCCATGGTTCCCAGTGCGGTTATTTTGGGCAGTTGGACCACAAAAAATGTGGTATCACTATGAACTTTCAAGCAGAAGGATTCCAACCTAACCTAACCTAACCTTACTTAAATTTATAGTCGGTACAACCAGAAGAATGGCTCTACTCATGGTCTTCTATACGTCTGTCAGCTGGCTGATACGCAAAACAGCACTCAAACCGAACGCAAATTGTTTTAATAAACACAACAATTACATAAAATTTACTAAATAAGCTAACAGAAAAACTAAACAACAACATTTCAATTTACTTTCAGTTTCCCAATTCCCCAACAACAACAACAACAACAATGTTATCAATAATTCTGCAACAACAATAACAAGAACACAATCGTTAGGTAATTTTTGCGTGTAGTGCACATTTTTGTTCTAAACGACTAACGCGACGTGCGCGGCCAACACAGCATGAATTCTTGGCTGGACATATACAGCACTAAGTCTCGCACACCGGCGCGAGTCACACGCAGTGCTGGCGGCATTAGACGCCCGCACACGCGCCGCATGCGTGCAACCGGTGGGAAGGCGGCTTCAGCACGATCCGCCAGTTTGCTTGCCACCTTTGGACCACAATTCAATCGCTTTCAGGCGGTCAACTACACTGCACTGCAGCAAGGCGATGCCGAGTCGGGCGGCATTGCTGTAGCTGTCAACAACAACGACAACAACAATAGCAATAACAATAATGGCAGCAGTCAAATTGTCAGCGGCAGCGAGAGCAGCAACAGCAGCAGCAGCGAGGAGGACGTTGAAGATTTGTTTGTGCAGCGTCCGCGCCGCAAATTACGCCGCAAAATGATGCACAAGGGCGTCTATTCGATGCGAGACGCGTTCCCCAACGAACGACCGGTAAGTGATGAGCGAATGTCTTGTAAATGAAATTAAATGCAATACAATAAAATTGAATTAATTTTACAATGCAAATGGCGCGTGTGCGCATGGAGCAGGAAGCCGATTGCCCAAATCGTTATTCTGCGCGCACATTTTTGCAATTTGGTATTAATTGAAGAGGAGAAAGGGGCGCGCGGAGACGAAATAATGTAACATTGGCAAATTCGAAAGTGAATGCAAAGACGCAATTCGCATATTGTGTGTGTGTTTCTCTTTCGGATCTTGTTTCCCTGTGTGTGTCTATGGACTGGCATTCTGTCGCATGTCACTAATTTCATTTGTCTGTCGCAACAAGGTCGACACAAATTTGGTACATACGAGTATGTGAAATTTTCCTGTAATTCACTTGTAATGGCGAATTGTGTTACATTGAATTACAATCAATTTTTATACTTTAACGTTCTTATTTGCTCTTTTGTGTCGTATTGGGAAAATTTTAAATACAATTTTAAAAACCATAAATACTCTAAAGCATTGAGTGTCTGTAAAGTTTGAAATTTATAAAATTCTGTAAATATTTTAAAATCATAAAATAAAATTCTCTATCTCCATCTGAAGTCGCTAAGGTTCTGACTGGTTCAAAAATTGAATTAAATTAATTTGCCACAAATTGAATTGAATTAAATTGCTGCACGTAAACGGCGTACAACTTTTAGGTCAGTGGCGTACACAGGATTTCATTTGGTGGGAAGTTTTGCGTACAATTTTTGAGTCAAATACCATTCGAAACCATATTTTGTACCAGCAATATTTGTGTTTGGGGAGGGTTGAACCCCCAAAACCCGCCCTGTGTGCGCCAGTGCTTTAGGTAATATTTCTTATTGACAGCAAGATTTTTTGGCAGAACTAACAACGCACCACGTCATTGTAACTGAAAAACAATGAGCCCAACTTTCACATTTCACCGAACTTGACGTGCCTTTCTCGGTTAATATACCCACAATTTATTACCAGTTACTGTCACCTCTTTTGAGCAAATCTGGATCGTCGTTTATGTCGTTCAACAACTATTGAGCGATGCTCATGCGAAGCTTCTTTTGGTGATAATTTAGCAACACGTTTTATGCCCAAAAAATCAAACAAAATTCCATATTAATAGTCAACTTTTTTAGTGCTGATTCAACGATTTTCGATAACAATTTTTTCACTATTTCAACGTGTTGAACTTGTTGACATGCTGGGACGTCCAGAGTGAGCATCGACATTTACATTTTCTTGCATCTTCCAGGCTCTGTGAAAAGCCTATAATTTTGTTTGGTGTTTTTACTCAGGCAGGCCGTAACCCGATAACGGGTTGTTATGGCCAGTTAAGTAAGTAAGTAAGTTTTTACTCAAAGTATACTTGCCAAATGCCACAGTCGACATTTGAAAGGCGTTGAAGCACTTAATTTTATTTTTCAAATCAAAAATCGAATGTACTGAACTATTTGAATTGACCTTTTTTTTAACAGATCTCATATTTGAAACATCCTTTGCATTCTTAGCTATGTCAGCAATCTGACTGTGTAAGAAATGATTTTTTTAAGTAGTAGTTTGGTCATCATCTTAACTTTGATACATGAAGAAGTAGAGTTGCTCCAGAATCAGTTTAGCTAAGAACTTCCTACATTTTACGAACCCAGCGATTCCCTAAACTGAATCTCTCTACTTGGGCCCCATTCATACAACTCTAATGATTTTAAACTTCATAAAACACAGCGACAGTGTGGATTTTGTGAAGCTTTTATTATTACATTCGATCACTTGCAGTCTTACAGCTGACCAGATCTTGAACAAATGATTCGCTCTTTACTCTAAATTAATACACAAAAAACTGTAATCTCGGAAGAACAAAGTCCAACTCACCTTTTGAGTTCTATTTTGTAAAAAAAAAAATAAAACAACAATTAATTTTAAGTTTGTAAACGCAAAAAAACTGGAAAAATATTTTTTAATTGTTAAACTGGAAGTAAAAATAGTAAAATATGTTCTTTTAATCATTTTCTAAGAGTATTTCGATAATAAATAATTTTAGTTTATTACAACACATACCTCCCATGATTGGCCCAGTTTGAATTTATCAGTTCAGTTTTAATTTATTGTTAAAAAAAAGCCATAATTGTTATTTACGGTCTCTGAAATAGAGCAAAAGTTTTCAGTTAGCAACTTTAGTAGTTTCTGTTGCCCTGAAGTACAAATCAATTAAATCAAATATGAAACCAAGCTATTCTCTAACGTGACTTCAAGAAAAATTAATCAAATATGAGTCAGATATATTTTAATTGAAACTACATTAGTAGCAAATGAATCAAATAGGTCAAATATTAATCAGAGAAAAGTGTTTGGTTTGAATCAAATGAATCAAACAGAAACATGGCGTAGAAACCTTCAGTAGAAACCTTTGTAGAAACCTTCACCTTTTGATGTTTTGATGTTAAGTATAAAACGAATGAATCCAATAAGAATCAATAGCATTCCCTCGCTTAAAGAAATATGTATCAAATCCAAATCAAACAAACATATTTCGTTTTTTGAAACTTTAGTAGTAGAACATGAATCAAATAGGTTAAGTTAGGTAGGGACGAGTGTGTGCGACACAGACCGCACTTCTACTCGGAGGCTAAAATGGCCCAATAGTTGTATCGTTTCTATCTCTTCTTCATCTACACACATCTGATTTGATTTTATTTATTTTATTTTATTTTATTTTATTTTATTTTATTTTATTTTATTTTATTTTATTTTATTTTATTTTATTTTATTTTATTTTGTTTCATTTTATTTTATTTTATATTATTATTTTATTATTTTATTTTATTTTATTTTATTTTATTTTATTTTATTTTATTTTATTTTATGTGTGGATCCCCATTTTTGTCATCACATCTGCTGTAAATGAATCAAACATTTATGAATCCAACAAAAATATTTTAATAGAAAACTTCAATTCGAAGAATTATGAATCAAATAAATCAAACATAAATTAGGCAAAAATTGTTAAGTAGAACACTTCAGCAACATTTCATCACTTGAAGGTTAACTTATGAATCAAATGAATCAAATATAAATCAAATAACATATTAAAGGGGAACAGTAGAATTTGAAAATAAACAAATTTAGGGTCGTATGCTACTTGTGGGAAGAATGGTTTTTGAACGTTCAGCACAAAGTACGGGAAGACTACCTCCGGTGGGAATAAATAAGGAGCTGCATTCTAGAAGACACGATCCACTCTTAGCGCATTTTTGATGAAGTTCCTTTGTATTTGGCTATGAGAGTTCTGACTGAATTTTTCTATCCTATCAGAATCATATGTGTTCTGGTCACTTAAGACTCTTAGCGCATGTTTGTGGTGTTCCTACGAGTGGAATTTGTGGTATCACAACGGGCCCATAAAGGGGTCTAAGTTTGACTCATACAGCGGCATCTACTACAACCTACCTACCTACCTACGTATTTGCCGATGTGCGTCCTGAAGGCAACTTTTCGATATATCAGAACAACTGTATTAGGATATGGCATGACTGCAGTTATCGCTAACTGACTTCCCACCTTGACCAAAGATCGTATAACGTCGCAATTCACCTCAACCAGAGCCTGACTAGTCTTAATTTGATGACAGTTTAGATGGAAGGGATGCTGAAGTTGAAGTTCACTAATTAATACAAAATATTAATAATCCCAGTACAAAAACTACACTTCCAAAAATTACGTATTTTTCTCATAATTCCATGTATCCAAAACGTCACCTCATACCACTGTGCAAATCAAATCAAATCAGCTGTTTGAAAGCTTTCGCCAGTTGTAAACAAATCGTAAGCTCCAGCACTCTCTGCGTCAACCGAATCCACATGAAATCGTTCGCTGGAGCGTGAGAGCGAGAGCTGCCGGCTGTTTGACGCGACCAACAGCTGTGCGGGGAGCAACGCGACCACCTGTTCGTTGCCGGCAAAACGCCCCAAACAGTGACGAAAGCAGCACAACACGAGTCGCACTTCATTGGGTGGAGGAGGGAGGAGGAAAGGTGAGATGAAAAGCAGCAGCACGTTAGTTGCGAACTGCGCTTTGTGCGCCACTTTTAACGGTCGCTTGTGTTTTGCTTGTGATTTTCGCGGCGAAATGGCGGGACGCAGGGGTCATTGGGAGCCGATTGAAATTGCGGCGAAAAACCGAACGCCTTCAATCATGTTGGCCGGCGATGCCGCACCGCGCCGCTACTGCTCGGCCACCAGTCGCGCCAGCGGCACGTCATGCACGCCAGCGCTGCGACGCTTTTCGCTTTGCGTTGTGCCCGTCTTTTCGGTGCGTTTTTCGACTGTGATTTGGGCACTTGGAGCGACTCCAGACCGCTGCGGCCAGTTGTTGGCGACGCTGACGAGTTCAGTTGCCGTTAAGATTTTGCCAGCAACGGTTGTTTTCCGCTACGTGTCGTTGTCACTGTCGCACGAAAAAAAGTCACGTCGCTCTCAACTCCTGTGCACGGTGGCCGTTGTTCGGTGTGATTGTTGTAAATTCGGTTGTTGTTGTTGTTATTGTATTGGTATCACCTAAGCGGAGTAAATATTGCAACCGCATTCCTGTGTTGGCCAATTGACGGGTTCAGTGCAAATCTTCAAAAGTATTCAGCAAAAAAAATCAAAATTATTGACGTGCACTTACGGCACTTTTTGTTTGTGTACTGCGCGTGCATTGTTGTGATTGTTGTAGCCAGTGTGATTTTGTTGCATCTGAGTGCAGCAGCACCCGCGAATTTCTTCAGAGAAAGCGCAAAAAAGGCGCAGTGGGGCAGCGCCAGTCAGCGCGTCGCACTCCAGTCTGTCTCGCGTTGCGGTCATCTGCTGAAGCAGCAACAACAACAGCCAGTGACCGAGCCTGCGTTGGCAACAACAGCGGCAACTGGCCCGCATGTAGCTGACATTCAATTCCCAAATATCTTCCACACTTTTGGCACAGTTCCGCAATTGTGGGGCGTCCACTTCCTCGAGCACCAACGGTTCGTACACATTTTATAACATTTTCATAGCACTTCACTTCATTTACTTAAGACACAATTTGTGGTCATGAAGTGGAAGCAGTTGGAAGCGAGTCAAGCGTTGTTGTGTGTTGAGGTTAGGTTGAGCGCGAAAAACCAAAACAGAAATGTTTGACAACATCATTGCGAGAATGCTTGGAATTTGCCGTTTAGGCGCATTAAAATTCGTCATTTGAACAATTCGCCTTGTCGCCGAGCGTAAACGTTGAGCGCGAAGCGAGAAAAGAAAGTGAATGCACAAATAATTATGGAAAAATTAGCGAAAACTTGTGGGCAGGTCTTTGACATTTTTCAATCAAGCAGAAATGTGTGAACCACACAAACCAGTTCCTCTGCTTGAATTTCCAGTTGACAAGAAATAAATTAAAATAACATAAATTTGTTTTCGCTGATAAGCGGCAATAATTTCAATAATTTTATAGTTCAATACAATTAAAGTGTATACCGTTATTGATAGCTGGTTTTCTGTTTATTCATGAAAAAACAATTGCCTGTTAAAATATTCAAATTATGGAAAGCAAGTTTCGAAGTAAACAGTTCGACAACAAAATAGAAAATTCCTCTAAAATTTGAATATTTCAATAAAACTGTCGAAGAAGGTGTTGTCAGACTTGTGCAGTTGTGTGTAAAATTTAAACTTAGCTGCACTGTTTACGTCAAAATAAGCCAATTTCATAAAAATATTGATTTAAATCTTGTGTTAAACGATTTTTAATTATAATTCGAAAGTTTATTGCGGCTTTAATTGAGGCAATAATTAAGTTGGAAAAATAATTAACTTTCTAAAATGTTATCTCATAATTTCTATAGTGAAAAGGCTCCAAGAAATTGCAATTTATACAACAACAATTATACTATATATCGTCGTTCTCTCAAACCGTATCAAATCTATCTAAAATCTAATCTGATCTGCATTTGCTCCCTAGTAGCCTCAGATCTTCGAGTACAACGAGCTAATCAGCCTAAATGTTTGAGGAACTGCCTCATCTAAAGTTCATCCCGGCTTTCTCCAAAATTTACCAAATCCACCTACCATCCGTTAGTAAATATTGTGTACTGTTCTTCGCATGTCCAGTGAAGCTTTTCTCCGCAATATTCTCAGATCTTCGAGTACAATGAGCTACTCAGCCTAAATGTTTGAGGAACTGCCTCATTCAAGGTTCTTCCCAGCTCTCTCCAAAATTAAGCAAATCTATCTAAAATCGGTAGTAAATCTTTACATTACTGTCAAATTTTACATCTCAGTATTCTTAGACTCTCGGATGCAAAGCGATACTTAGCCTAAATGCTTTGGGAACTGCTTCATTCGATGTTCTTCAGGACTCTTTCTCAAACTTATTAAAACTATCTGCAATCGATTATAAATACTGTTCACTGATCTGCACATGTCCGGTGAAGCTTTGTTCTGTTTTCTAGTAATTCGTTACCCCTCATCAGGAGATTTCCTCCTAGATTTCCGAAATTTTAAGCCTTTTAGGAGAATTGTTTAGAAGGAACAATGGTTTAGGAGAAAGTTTAGGAGATTTTGATACTGATACATTTGACCACATTATTAGTGGCACTGAATCCTTCAATATTACAGGCTAAAGTGTCTAATTTAATTTAATTAAATTTTATGCTTCGAAGTGTATAATTTGTGCAATGAATGAAGTAAGTTTACAAAAGCAAATTTCATACCAAGCTAATTTTGTTTATGTTTTGTATTTTAGGTGAAGCTAAATTAATATGTAAATATATTTCTATTATTTAATGAGAATTTTAATTCCTTAGTTTACAATGACAAAAATTTAAACCAAAACATTTAGGAGATTTTCTAAATTCTTGGAAGGATATTTCGGTTTTATTTTAAGATTTAGGAGAAAGTCGTTTTAGGTAACTGGCAACACTGTCGTTACTTAGATAGAGATTGATGGAAACCTGCCAATAAAAAGAACCTGTAAACTAGGAGAGACAGTACCTATGTTTAACGGAATGACCAATGAAGGTGGTGGAGGTGTGAAATTAATGACCTGATTCAAGTCGAGAGGTTCAAACGGAAGATAAACTTGCATTTCTGAGAGCTGGAGCCAGGTACAACACCATTGTGTTATCTTTGCTGGAACTCCAGAAAATCAGCTGCCGCTAATGCCAGTCGGTTCTTTGGGTCATTCCCAAACAGAACCTTTAAAAAATGCTAACTAATTATACTGTCTTTGGTCTAGTTCACCATTTGGTACTCACTGTCGATTCTATCGATTGTGTTCAATCCAAGACATTTTGACTACTTTTAATAGTTATATTGTCTTTGATCCCACTCTTCCTCAATTTTGGCTAAACACGACAACAAGCATTGTTTTATAAAGAGCTTTTCAAAAATAATCATTTCAAAAATCCCATATCCACATTTTTTCACTTCTTTTGGAATTTGTGGACCAGTTGAAAATTTAATTTGATCACCTAAAAGTTATGGATTTTAAATTTCGTGTTAGTAATTCTATGATTACAAAATCTTATAGACTAGCAGAATAGTTTACAGATGTTTAGTAGTGGGCAGATATTCAGTATTGGGGCCCCATTCTTCTCTGTGTTAGAGAAGTTCGCCAAGCATGACATTAAGTCACTGCTGAACTTCGCTAAGGACACCCACTCACTCACTTTGACATCGATCCACTACAGTAAGGAGCTTTAAGTGGTAAGGGTAGGGACCCAGTAGGGTCTAGGCGTGGACTACTCTAACCTAACTTTTATAGGTATTATGTTTTAATTATTATAAAATAGCATAACTTTTTTAATATAGAGCAGTCACTGCTAGCATTTGGAAAAATAATATTAAAAGAGTATTTTATTGGTTCTAACTCCAATGTTTTGTTATTGAGATTAGAACTCCCTTCGATTCCTTTGTGTTCGTGTAATAAAAAAAAAAAAAAAAAAAAAAAACTTGGTATGTGGCATAGTCAGTAAAAGTGACGTCAATAATTAGGCACAGACTTTGCCTATCTGAACGCGAACAGGGATCGAAAAGGAACCCACTAGGTGGTCGAAGCGAAGCCCTCGGCAGGACAACAGAAGGCGATTTTAGTCCACAAGTATCCAACTACTGTTCAGAACATCCGGTTGGTATGTCAGTAATCTTTTATTTCTTAACATGTTTTTAACTATCTTTTGCCTAGAACTAAATCCTTTTCCTTGCGCCTACGTTATTTCAATCTCTGTCTGAAATGTTATTAAAGCTTAATGCGTATTTTTCGATTCTAAATTCTTAGCACGAACAAAAGTAAATATAAACTAAAGTCAGATTTTTAAATTGAGTCCCAAAGTAGTCAATGTGATTTAAGTGTCTTTTTGCATCTAAAGTTTTAGTATAAACTTAGGCAACTATAGACTAAATTAATACTTCAAACTCTGAACTCAAAATAGTCAATGTTGTTAAAGACATAGCTCTTTTTTGGATTTGAATTCTAAATATAAACCAGGACAATAAAATCACGAAAATCTGCCATACGTTAAATAATAAATTAAACTATTAGACTTTATAAAAAAAATAACAATTATACTTTTAACTTTTATTTTTTAGTTTAACTTATCTTCAAGTCACAAAATTCAAAGCTCTTCGAATTTGATCAGATTTGCTATTAAAATCTTAATTGCTTTTGTAATTGACGCTCTCTTTTTAATAAGTGAAATCCCTGCAATTAGGGAAAACCTCAAACTTCACCAACACTTTGATAAAATCACCGATTTCAATCGACAATCGACCATGCAATGTGCATGCAATTTCATTTTTTTTTTGGTTGTTGCCTAACTTTATTTTAATTAGAAAGTAAAAGTCAAAAGACGTGTATTTAATGCTTTGTGACAATTAAAAGGCAACTAACTTAGCAAAGAGAAACTAACTATCATAGCACAAGACAATATTTTTACTTATTGCCAGTTGGAAGATTGGCAAAGGTGTTTGCGCATTGAACTTGTAGAAAGCGTGAAGGCGCACATTGCGATGGCTGAGGTTAATTAAGTTGGCTGGCGCTTTGGTGTAGCTAATATTTACATATATACCATATATGTTTGTATGTACAAGTGTCCATTTTATCTCAACTTATGGACTTAGTTTATAGTTGAAATTTAGAGTCGAAATCTTTAGACTTTAGATACCTTTAGTCTTTAAGAGCAAGAACCACATTGAGACTAGAATTTGAAATATTACTTTGGTTTCTACTTGCCTTAGTTTATATTTAGAAGTTAAAATTCAAAAGACACTTAATTCTTTAAAACATTAAACACTTTAAAACCAGAGTTTGACATAAAGCAGGGAGACCAATCGAGGATGGGGATTAATCGAGCATCTGCTTTGCCAAAAAAATTTTTTTGCTTAGTTCATCACTACAAGACGACAGCTCCGGACTCTTGGGACCAGGTTCTGTGATGGATTGGTGCAAATATCTAAAGGAAAGATTACTGATCTAGACAATTTAATCGAAAAGACCAAATGGTTCCCAAAAAAACTCGTCTGAACCTACAGGGAACAGATAGCGAAAGGCACCGAAAGGAAATCGCAATGAACACAACAGAGTATCCGAGTGAAAGTCCATGCCCTAAATACTTCTTTTATAGCCTAACCTAACCTAAACCGTTGTTCTATCGAGGGTTCGCCAAAGTAGATCACCTAGTGGGTTTCTTTTCGACTTCCTTCTCGTGGTTAGTCAGAGGAAGTTTGTGGGTAATCATAGATCTCCTTTTTATTGACTCTTCATCTACTGACTCTTCTTTCTTCTCCCACGTTATTTTAAGCTTGTTCTTGTGATTAATGGTCCATAGGCCTTTTAGTCTGTTCATCAATCTTCTAGTAATCAATGTTGGACATTGACACATTATGGACGCAGTCTTGTGGTCTTGTTAGCCTAGTCTGCAGCTAACTTTCTCAGCAAGTTTAAGCCACGCTAGGTGTCTTCTGAAGTTTCCATGATACGTAATTAGTGTAGTCATCTCTCTAAGAGGTCCTCGATTTAGGTTAAGAACCTTCTTAGCTTCACTGCCAAATGGCTTCTTCCGATCAAGAGTGTCTATAGTCGGTGTTACCAATACAAATTTCATCGTATCTCGAGGGTATCCAATGGTCGACCTTCGACTAGTGAACTTAACCCTTTCGACCCCGAATTTTACCCTGTGTCTCGATATTACTTTTTGGTATTTAAATCATGAAACATTTGCCTAAGAAGTGTGCACACGACATTTGAAGTCGTCACGCCTGTTTGTTAGAGTTCTAGAGCTAGTTTACTTTTGAACAATTTTAGCTTAAAACGGGTTAAATAAATTTTGTATCAATAGTTTTAATTACAGAAAAATTATTCAATACTTATAGAAAAATACAAAATTATCACTTTTTGATTTTATTTAACCATTATTGAAGAAACAGCGTTTTGATCAAACGCGCCCAATTCGTAGACTTCAATTAGAACACAAACTTTCCTAGATATCGCTGCAAATTATTGGAAATTATTTTGGAAATAACAGTACAATTTTTGAAATTTGCTTTGAATTCACTTCGAAA
Organism: Melieria crassipennis; assembly: GCA_963668005.1. Taxonomy (NCBI): domain Eukaryota; kingdom Metazoa; phylum Arthropoda; class Insecta; order Diptera; family Ulidiidae; genus Melieria; species Melieria crassipennis. The sequence continues at coordinate 76,592,348 of OY764962.1, read as the reverse complement.
AATATTAATTTGTTGGTGTCTACTTAAATTAAACCCATAAATCAATCGTTGTGGTTGCTATAAGATGACAAATAGATGAAGTTGCTCTCAGGCAACTTTGGGGTCGAAAGGGTTAATTCATTCATTCATCTTGGGTACAGTTTCAAAGAAGTTCTCCTCTTAGCTATGAACATTGTAATTTGTCTTTTAGTTTCTTTGGAGCTCCTTTAGAGCTTCTTTTCAAATCTTTTCATACACTCACTGAAGGCTCGTTGAGCATCTTTGGAGGAGCCGAACCCACTGGAAAAACTTTGCTTTACAAAACTGGTAGCAGATCTGTTAGAAATATAAACACAAATTCTGTTTTTTCCAACGTCACAAACTTTAGAACCCAACCTAACCTCAAAGTATGCTAAACGCCAACTACAGCGAGCCCATGAAAAACAACAATAAAATATCTTTTATGACAGCCAGCAGTGCTCGCAATAAACTTAAACTACAACACAAAATTACACATTATTTAAATAATAATTACAAACGTGATTCAATTAAAGCACAAATCATGCAGAAATTTCACTTAAACAACAACAACAAACAAGAAATTTGAAAACAAAAATGAAAAATCATTCTTTCGACTCCACCAACTGCTCACATTTCAGGCCATAAATAAGGAATAAACATTAAAAAAAAATTCAAAAAAAAAGCAACCAAAATCGGTAAGTAACATTAATGTTAAACATTAAAAACATTTAAGCATTAAGTATAAATATTTGCATGTATAGTACACATATTTATTTTGTAATATAACGACACAGCAACTTTTCCATAGTGCCAAATTTGTAAAATGATCAAGTGTTGTTGTTGGTGTGCGGGCAAATTTCAATAAACACTTTGCCCAACAGCTACCACCAAACAAAAAGAATAAATTAAAACAAAAAATACAAGAACAACGAACAAAAATTACTTTTCAACTAAAAGTAAAAGTTAAAGTGAACCTAAGTGCGGCAATTATAACGAAACGAAACGAAACGAACGAACAAACGAATCGGCCCACAACGATCAAAGGGCCGCAAGGCGAACGCCCACGACTGCAGCGATGAAAACGGCAATAACCACAAAAACAACAACAACAACAACAACACATCGCAATGTCACTGCAAAACAACAACAACAACAACAACAACCGTAGCAGTTGTCAATTTGTTTGGTTGGCGTTTTTGTTATTGTTGTTGTTCTTGCTGATGACATAGCAAATTGTACGCGGCCGAGAATGCCGTTTGCAACCGAATTTGTTGTTTTATTGAGTTTATTTTGTGTTTCGTTTTTTTGTTGTTGTTGTTGTATTCACACTCTTGAGTAAATTAATAAAAGTTTGTTTTCACTCTTGTTATTGTTGTTGTTGCTGTTGTTGCCGCCTGTGGCTCATTGAATACCATTAAAAAGAGAACCATTGCAGTGGTCGCAGCCGCACGCCACATTCGCCGCATAGGCACAAACAAAGCGCGCGCACACACAACAAAGCCAAAGCAACAACAATAGCAAAACACAAAAAAACAAAACGAATAGAAGTACAAAAGTACAAAAACAAACAAATATAAAGCAGCAAGCAAATCAAGTCGCTGCGACAGCGGCCGGTAAATCCACTTAACGAGACGCGTTGATTTTTCTTGCCGATTTCTTGCATTAATTTTTTTCGCTCATTTATTTTATTTTATATTTTTTTTTATTTTTTCGTCTTATTTTATTTTATTTTTTTCATTTTCTTAAATTTTTGTCTACTTCCGTTGAGGGTGAATTTTTTTTCGCTTTTTCTTATCGCTTTCGCGCTCTCCATTTTTGTTGTTGTAGCACGCGGTTTATTTGCAAGTCTTTGAGCGTCCAATGCGCTGCATGTAAATGAGCGCAAACAATTTACGCGCGCCACCTTGCCACCTGGCACTTGCCACTTGCTACTTGCCACGTGTTGTGCTGTTGTTGCCACTTGCCGTAGCTGCTGCTTGCTACCTCGTCGACAACGAGCAGCCAACGAAAACAATAAACAAACAATTTGTGTCATTAACTGACGTGCTGACTTAAACGAGCGCCATTGCGTCCATATTTGTTGTTGTTGTACAGGTGTTGCAGTACTTTATGTTGACAGCATTTTATACATATATATGTATGTTTGTATGTATGTAAGCGCCGCGCAAAAATGAGATTCCGGTCAGCAATGCGTTGCTGCGCCCAATGTCTGTGACCTCCCCTACCACTGTGTCTCTGTCTGTCTGTTTGTCTGTCTGTCTGTCTGTGTGTCTATTTGTCTGTGTGTCGGTCTGTCTGTGCTCGAGCGTAAAAGCGAGTAAAGTTCAAATGTCAAGCTTGAAATTGACATAAGCGTTTACATAGTTTGAATAGCCTCATTCATGCTGTTTGGACTCTTTTCTCTTCAGCGTTTTTTTTTTGTTTTTTTGTTTGTTTTACTTCTTTAAACTTTATGCCAAGGGTAACCTCCGTGGGGACACGTAAATTTCAATGAACAAAAAATTATGTGAATTAAAAAAAAAACAAATATGCTGAACAATATACTTGAAGATTTATGTTCTTGAATACAACGCAAAAAGAAAAGAGTAAAGAAAATTTCAAGAACCGTTTGAAAACGTCCAGGAGTGAGTGATGGAAGACTAGCCCCGGAGGGGTTAAACGAGGAGCTCCATTTCCACAATGTGTTCAGAAATAAGATACTTGTTTGCTTTTTAAAAGAAAAATTAAAGAGTAGCGCAAGAGTTGCAGTTAAAAAATCTTTTGATGCAATACATTTTTTTGGGGAAAATTTAAAATCACAAATAATAATAAATAAAATAAATAATAAATAAAATAAATAAAATAGTAATAATAAAATAAATAAAATAAATACATAAAAGCTGCAACCGATTTTATTAATGTCTGACCCATTAATGACGCCATTGTTTTTTGTTTGTGGATCAGTCCAGCAACTTTCATTGTACTGCAACCGGACGTTCCTTGTTAATTTTCTTTAAGTATGCGCGACCTTCGTAAAAATCTGAGTTGATCCTGTGGTGTCAATGGGCCAACATGGTCGCTTCTCAAGACAATACTGTCAAATGTTTCAAACCTGAATCGGGCTATGTCAGTTAGACACAGAAGGTGGTTCGCCGTCTCATTACACTACTCGACACGAAAAATGCTCCTAAAGATAAAAGTATTATTTAGACTAATCTTCGGCTGCTGAACACGAAACTGAAAATCAAAACATTTTCTTAAGAAGGGTTTTCGAAAAATCTTCGAAAAACACTTTTTTCCCTCTTATTTCAGTTATGAGCACATATATCGTAAACCAACCATCCGACCAACACAAGCCCGTCGTTCAGAAGGCAATTAACTAAACTTTCCAACAATATATCGATTGTGCAAATCAGATGAGATTTGGGGAAGTTACTGGCAATGAAAGTTGAAAAAATTGAATTTTTGACCATTTTCAAAAATTATACATTTTCGAATCGTTTTTTTATAGATAAAATAAATGATCTCCTCTGGTTTTAAAATCTAAGATGAAAGATATATTATTTGAGCAAATATTAAGCCTAACATCAATAGAATTGAAAGAAAAATGACAAAGTTATGATGCACGGTGTGAAAACACCAACTTTTCATTTATTACACCGTGCGAAAAATTTTTTTTATTTTTCCGAGACCCATCCAAATGTTGATATAGACGTGAAACTAGAGGTCATTTATAATATCTTGGCATAGTCAGTTTTTCATCCTTCTTAAAGGACATTAAATTTTTAAGGACATACACATTTCAAATATTTTTTTAAATATTTTCGATTGTGCAATGATAAAGATATGGGTATCAAATGAAAGAGGAAAATTGTCTCCTCTTAACTAAATTTTCTATTTTGAACTTGTCGGCGAGATATCAGAGGCTTCATAAATTGTTCAGGTTGGTTTTGGATTTACTAACTCGAAGCGGCTTGCGATCCAGTGGCATCACATTGGGCCTAATTTGGGCCAAAAGTGGTGTCGTTTCAGAGCCGCCACTTCTACCTACTTCTACACAAAGACGGTCAGGACAACTCGATAATGAGCTTCCCGCAGCTCAAGGTTTAGCTTAGTTAGTTTCTGGCCATCCAACGCTCGGTCGGTAGATCTTTCTCCTTTCAGCTGGAACTGACGTCTGACAGTCAATAACCTGGACTTCATTTTTCAAAGTATCAAGGGGGTTTTTTAGTGTCTAACATAAATATGGGCACGACAACTTGACATTAAGATTAAGACATAGCCTTCCGCATTCTTCAGAGCATCTAATGGAGTTTTCAATGTCTGATTGATTTGTTTTTCTCAAAAGGTTAAAATTTTCATTGCTACTGTTGAGTTGATGTCCATCAACATGACTGACTCTTATCAGATAAAACTATGACCCGTTATTTTGCTGAAAGATTATACGAATCTCACTACCTAGTTTTTGACTATCCGAAGGTAAGCCATCATTACGGATCTCCCTTCTATTAACTTTGCCACGCCTGACAGTCAAAAACCTTAACCAATGAATCAGTCGGTCAAGCCATTTCTGTCTGACACGTTTCTCCTAGATGCAAGTCAGATTTTGTGCTTTCAAAAAACCCCAGATCCATTCAGATTCCAGATCCATTCAGATTCCATATCCACTCCATAGCTCTCTCTTAGTCTTCTCCAAATTCTGATCAAATAATCAGCTCCGGCTTGTGGTATTTCCGAATTGCAAAGTTTTACTGAAAGATAAATGGACCAATGGCTACGAAATGGACCCAACAGTTGAAAGTTTATTTCCTTCAACTGACTTAGTTATTAAATCAGAATTTATACTTTTAGTATGGATTCGGATGACAGCGCCAAGGAGCTCATCTCAGTCATAATGGGTCCATGATTGAGGTGGGCAAGAATTGACTTTAAGAGATCCTATACCAACCTTTTCAGCCTTTCTCTTCCTTTCCAGTTCTAGACTAGACTAGACTAGACTTCACTACACTAGACTAGACTAAACTAGACTAGACTAGACTAGACTAGACTAGACTAGACTAGACTAGACTAGACTAGACTAGACTAGACTAGACTAGACTAGACTAGACTAGACTATAGGCTAGATTCCCCAGATAGTCGAAGAGCAAAGGTAACTTTTTTTAATGGAGCACCAGACTCCTTACGTCTTTAGTCAGCATGCTGCCTTCTCTAGAAAGTTTGTAGCCTTACTTTATAGTTCACTTAAAAGGTTCTCGTATGATTCTTAATTAATTCTTATAAAAAATCCATTCATGTACTCAAAAAAACGTCTTCAACTTAGTCCAAAAGTTCTTTTTCAATGCGATTCATAACTTGTTTCCACTTCTGGCTAGCATTTTGAATTTCATTCTTACAAAAAGGTCAAACCTCTTGCTTCCAAATTTAAACATACACACACACACACACACACATACATAAATACACGTTTATGTAGTAAATGACCTGAAGACAAACGGCGCATAATTTTCGGGAGCAGATCCCCATTGGATGAGTGCTGCGGCCCATTGTGGCAACAAAGCGAAATTTAAAGTGCAAAGAAGAAGCGCAAAGGGCACACAAGATATGCGTTGATGTTTTGGATTTTTATATTTTCATTAAATTTAATTATGAATAAAGGTCAAATAAAACGGAGCATAACAAATTAAATGTGAAATATGAATCAAAGAAACACCGCCAAACAAAATGCAGACACAAAACATTTAAGTATGAAATGGGTGAATGATGCACGACAGTGCCGAAAAGTATGCAATAAAAACAAGGAGTTATCATCGTTAAACCTAACTGGTTTGGCTCAAAGATGTCCCAAACAGATAACGACTTCTTGTGGTATGTTTTAATAAAATTTGTTTTTGTCAGGAAAAAAGTTTTCCGTATTTTTAATTATGTGGTGTGATAATTAGTTGTTGTAGTGTAAAATTTGCTGCCAACTGTTCGAGCATGCTTCACACTCTCTTCAAAGTCTCTGAGCAATTTTTTCAACTTCTCCTCGTTCACATTGCTTGCACGTGCTGACGTGTTAATGTGGCGCACACATTTGCAGCGCAAACAGTACTTTTAACTTTTCGTGCGCGCTTTTAGGCGCCCATAAATTGTACACAGCTTTACAGTCGCCTTTTAGGCGTTCGGACATAGATTTTCATTCGCTTGAATTTTGACTTATTGCAAAGTATTTATAAGAGAGTGTTGAGTTATTTGTTTGGGTATAGTTGGTGCTTGCCAGCCGCCGTGGCTCAGTTGGTTAGTGCGTTGGACCGCGAGTCGAAGGCAGCGACCCAGGTTCAAATACTGCCTGTAATAACACCTAAAAAAAAATAACGGGAAAACTCGTTTTCTCTTTCGGTGGCTGTCCTTTCAGCTGGAAATGGCAAACCTCTGAGAGTAAAAATTGCTTATGAAAGAGCTCCCAACCTGCCGTTCGGAACCGGCATAAAAACTGTAGGTCCCTTCCACCCGCGTACAAATTCACACGCACAACACGGGTGGTTGCGGGAAGCTAGGCCTTAGTCTCGCGTAAGCGGGCTGTCGTGCCAGTCAATTAAATTAATTAATAGTTGGTGCTTTGAAGAGCTTATAATGATTTAGAAAAGATATATAGATGTGTCATTAAAAATTTAAATAAAGTCTATTAGAGATTTTTTCATTTTACAAAAAATCGCCAAATACAAAATTTTTCCATATTTAAAAAGACCAAAAAAGCTTAACCAACACAATAATCGAAGTGATTTTGGGCTTATTTCATGAAAATTTTCTGAGCTTTGCAAATCTACTTTAAAAGTCGCCAAAATGCCACAGAAAGCTTGAAAAAGTAACAAAATTCGCAGTTTTTCCAATTTTTAAAAGTCCAAAACAATCAAATCGAAACATAATTAATCCCATATTCTATTTAAATCGGCATAGAGTTCCAAATATCACAAACACAAATTTTTTGCGACTTTTCAAAAATGCAAGTTTTTGGTTTTTTAAAATTACCTAAAAACAGCCCACTCCCTTGATGGCAAGTTTTCTCAACTTGTTCAAACTAGCACCAAAAGTCACCGAAATCTCGCGGCTTATTGAAAAAAAAAAAAAAGATAAATACATAACCAATTTCTAAGTTTTTTCGCTTCTCACACGACCCAAAAATCCAAATTGAAACAACTTTAAAAATATTTAAAAGCAAATTTTCTAATCTTTCCAATTCAGCGGCAAAAACCACCAAAATCTCACGGCATATCGGAAAAAAGTCCAAAAAATGTCAAAGTTCAAAATTTTTCCACTTTTCAAAGGACCTAAAAGACCCAAACTATCATCTGAATTGAAACGATTTTGTGTATTTTCAATAGAAAATTTTCTTATCTTTTCAAATCAGCCCTAAAAATTACGGAAATCAAAAGTTAAAAAAATACAAAATTCACATTTTTCTTACTTTTCAAAGGACTCAAAGACCCGACCTATCATACAAATTAAAACGGTTTTGTATCTTTTTAATTTACATTTTTCTGATCCCTTAAACAAGCACTAAAAGTTAGAGAAACCCCACGGAAAATTTAAATAAGTGTATAACATAAAAATTTAAATTTAACCTTTTCTCACTCCTCAAAGGACCCAAAAAACCCAAAATCTCCAGGCATGTCGCAAAAGAGTCCAAAAACCTCAAAATTAAAAAATTCCTACTTTTCAATGCACTCAATCGACCCGAACAACATCCAAATTGAAACCATTTTGTATCTGTTTAGAAGAAAATTTTCTGATCTTTTCAAAAAAGTACTAAAATTTATAGAAACTCCACAACAAATCGAAAATAATCTAAACATTTGAAAAGTTCGAAATGTTCCCACTTTCCAAACGACCAAAAAATCTGAACTATCATAGTAAATTGAAATGATTTTGAATTTTTTTTATAGCTTTTCAAAAAAGTGCTAAAACTTATAGAAACTTCACAACAGATCGGAAAAATATTTGAAAAATTTGCAAAACAAAAAATTTGTCCACTTTTCAATGGACCCAAAAGACCAAACCAGTCACCCAAATTGAAACGTTTTTGGACCTATTTAGTGGTAAATTTTCCAAACCTTTTCAATTACTCACAAAAGTATTTAAGCCGCGAAAAATTCGAAAAAAACTGCAACAAATTACCAAGTACTGAATTTTGTTACTTTTCCAGTGGCCCAAACAATCAAAACGATTGAAAATGGAATCATGAGTTGGCCTAAAGACTCATTTTTTTTTTGTTACTTTTGTTACTATTTTTGTTACTATCCCCAAAATATCACCAAAAACCAACGTCAAGATCAACAAAAACATACAACTTCAATATCAAAAAAACGTTGCATAGTTTTCAGTGCAGCGCATCAATCGGTCGATCAGGACCAACTCAAACCGGCTCACATCCCATTTGGCCATTAACCCTCATCCGACGTTCAAAAAAACTCACACATAAGATGTTCGGGTGATATTTCACCCATATGGTACTTTGTATGTTTTAATGAATTTTTTGACCAATTTTAATAAAAAACCATTTGTTATCTTTAATCTTTATTATCTTTGTTATCTTACAAATAAATAAGTTAACAAATTTTTTATATTTTTTTGCAATTAGGGCAGTTAGGTTATTGTGGCTGCCTCTGTAAGAGACACACTCGGAGGCCTATTATGAGACCCGTTGTGATATACCACAAATTTCACCCGTTTTTAAATGTGTATGTAACACTGTTTTTCCAACATATGTTACAGCACACATTTCAACCGGATGGGGAAAGAGGGGAAGGAAGGGCAGTAGTTAACTAAAACTTTGTGTTCACCACATGTATAGTTTTTGCGAGAATTGCAAGCAGAATATGCCTTTCGGTCGTTTTGATACCAAATTGGCTTCGTGTTCCAATAGTTCTTTTAATTTTGTACGCTCTGATTTTCTGACAAGGTTTGAGAAATTGGCTATATTGAGATAAAAAGTCAGCATGAAGATTTCCCTTTCGGTAACGTTGCTCTACGCAAAATCTTTAGCTTTACTATACTAAAATCTAAGTCTTCAAGAAAACTCGTCGCTTGTACTTTTTGTTGTGATTCCAGCTGGTTCGACAGCGATTAGTTTTGCGTTTGACGGTATAGTTAGTGAACAACCAATTGGTCTAAAGTGTCAACTACTGCTTTTGACTTATTGGAAAACGATATAAATTCGGATAATTTTTTTCAAGCCTGGTTCTAACCATTCCCTGGTTATGATGAAAAGAGCTCAAAGGGGCATTTTTCACAAAAAGCCAGTAATGGTTTACTTAGTGTGTCCTTTTCATAGGACGTACATAGCAGTTATCGCTACACTTACTTTTCTCATATATGTCTTATGGGTGTTAACGAGCTTCATTCTTTATCACAAGCTTTACGTTTTTGGCGAGTGGTTTTGTCACCGACAGAACGAGAAATTGGTCTACCTGTTGTGTAACTCTAGAAATTATGAAGAGATTTTCCATTCGATTTATAAACAACTCTCAAAATTAAAATACCAAAAAATGCCTGAATATCACCAACGCTGATCCATGCACTGCCAAAAACTCGAAAACCTTCAACATTAGTTTTGTCAGTTACTATCTTTAACATTGATCTTCATTGGCATGTTGTATTGCTGACACGCGACAAAAAGCATAGCGAGTTATACCAACTTTAGTTGAAATAATATAATTGGCTCTTACTTTTCCGTTAAGTTCAGGAGGCCCATTAATCCATTAAAAGGTTTTGCCTATAAAAGCAGTTCAAAACTTTCAATCCAGTGACGTAATTTTATGGCATTTTCTGTATGTGTTGCGTTGAATTTCCATACAATTTGTATATGGGTGAAATTTCACCCGAACGTCGCCCACGTAACTTTTTTTATAATCACCGTTATAATGAAATAATCAATATGTTGTAGATAATTTCTAAAACTTATATTGGTTTGCTACAAATACAAGAAACCTTAATCATTTTGATAAATATATAGGAGAGTTATAGCATCCCAAAGTTGAAAATGGGTGAAAAATCACCCGAACGACGGATTAGGGTTAAGTCATTTAGGCTAAGAGATTTGTGCACACGCAGCCGCGCATCGGTCGCATTGCGCACGTGTGCACAGCGCGGAGCAGCCAGCCGCGCCGCAGTAGTGGCGGCTGCTATTGTCTGCCAAACGAAGGCCGAATGCCGCCGCAAAAGAACATTTACTGCCATGTAGACGCAGCACCCAGCATCGCCCATCGCCTCACTGCACCGCGCCCAGTCGCTCTCGTTGCCATTCATTTGTATGGCCGCTTTGTCGCGCCGTGTGTTGCGTCCGAACGGCGCGTTGAGCGGCAAAACTTTCGCACTTTGGCGGCGCAAAAGTTTCGCGCATATTTTCTTTATTTTGAGTTTATTTTTTATTTATTTCCGTTTCCGTTTTACGGCATGTTTTTGGCCAGAATTGGGTGATTATGTTGGCAATAATTAGGCACATAAATAATTTCTCGCTACACAAACCGGCTACAGCTGCGAATGGCAAACAAATGTGGCACGTTCGGCTTTAAACTTTATGCGCCATGCTGCATTTAATGCGGCTTTTAGGGGGTGGGTGGGCGGTGAGGTGTCGAGCGCTTCGACAACTCATAAATTTCATTAATTTCGCCATCAACTTTAACTGCGACGCGTAAAATCCCCAATGCAATTAAACGCCTAAAATGCTTTGCAATTTTCGACTGCCTTACGTTTGTTTTTATTGTTGACTTTGACAACGAAATAAAATAAAAACTTAAACAAATGCTGTGCGCTTCGTTGCTGCAATTCACGCGTAGAATGAAGACATTCTTTGCTTGCAAATTGAGCGCCTTGTCGCCTTCATCGGACCTGCCCCGCCTCGTGTGACAGCCGCCGGGCCATTCATATGCATCCGGATTGTGCCGACAGCTGTGTACGAGCTCGTACGTCGTACTTGAGTAATTTATTTGATTACGCTTGCAATTACGACAGACAACAGACGCCGTTCGTTTTGCGCTATTTTCCCTCCGCGAAAGCTGTGCCGCCTCAATGGAAAACCGCTCATGTGTGGCGTCTTATTTCGTCACCTTGTTGCATGGCTGCTGCCGCTGTTCGCAATCGTTTTCATTCAGAATTTGCTAATATTTTTACAGCGAACGACACAATGACAGTAACTTTTTTTGCAATTAAGGATTAAGGAATTTCATCGCATGTCAGTGGAAGTGTAACATTTAGAAGCATTTAAGCTTCCAGTGTCGCTTAGAGTCTTTTAAAATCGATTGAATTACTTACACCAAAGGAAAGAAAGAAATGTGGTTGCATAAGTTTTTAAATATAATTAAAATTTTGTCTTTTGAACCCTAGGGAAATTATAATATATTTAACAGATTGCACTTAAAATCCATTAAACAACTTTTTTTAACTCTTTTAGAACGTAGTTAAATTTTGAAAACCAAAATACTTTTGACAGGAATCTTCTTATTTTTTTTGCTAAGAAAGATTGGGCTAAAAAATTATGTTGCATAGTCACAAAATCTGTAATCATTTTTTTATCCGATGATATATAATTTGAATCAATATTTGGCGTAGATCATAACATCCGAATAACTGTTTTGAGGTGCATTAAAAACTTAATGGGAGGTATTATGCCAGTTGTTCCGAAGGGGTTAAGTCCTAAAAAGACTTGAAAGATCTTTTGAATTACTGAATACCTGAGAAAAGACAGAAATATTCTTCTGGGAATTTTAAAATGATTTCTTCACCGTATGACAGCCAATTTTATACATCAAAAAATCAATAAAGCTACTCGCAAAACTAGGGTGAGAAATATAGTTAAACTGGGTTTTTGGTTTTTCTCTCTGGTGTCAGGTTTTTTTGAAAAAGACTGCAATTTCAAGGACATAAATATTTGAAAAAATTATTTAAAAAAATTAACGCAATAAAGAATATCAATATGGGTATCAACTGAGAGAGAGAAAATTCCTTAGAGTTTAACAAAATTTAATTTTTTTGGGTCGTTACACAGTGACAGGGTCGTTCATGGACAAATTTCAAAAAATGTATAGTCTCAGAATCTAACGATTTTAATGTCATTTGAAAGATTAAACACCAACTAAAAAAATCTGAAAAATCTGTGAATAAATTAATTAGTGTGTGTAAGAGCTGCTCAAAGTCGGAACTTTTGTCACAAAAATATGTAAACACCCGTTTTCTGTTTTTTAGTGTATTGATTAAACAAAATCCTAAAAATTCATTGTTAACAAGAATTTGCTAAAACTTTCAAAATAGATTAAGAATTCAAGTGGGCATTTTTGCTTTCAATGTTTTCTAAAAATTTGTAATTTAAAATATTTCTCAGAAATAAATAGCTGAAAATTTGCAACACTTTTGTAGAAGAAAATATCTACAAATTATGTAAAAGTATGTTCCCGCATTTTTGTGTATTTTAAGAAGCATTCTTTCTTTGTCGAATAATGTATTCCGTATTGTATGTATTTCCGATATCCTCCGATTTCAGAAAATAATTCAATTTGAAAAGTGTTCTAATTACCTATTTTTCTATAAAATATCATTTTTATATCTCTGAAAGTATGCAATCAACATGAAAAATGAAAAAAATGCACAAATGCTATACATACTTGTACATTTATTATTATAATTTTTAATGCAAAACTAAAGGATCCTAATATAATTTCTGTTATTCCTTGCAATTATGAATGTTTACGTAACTGATTAAATGTAACATCGGAAAAATTCTAGCCAACACACTTGGTGCCATAGCTGACCAAAAATTACGAAAGTTGCAAATTTAAGTCTCAGCCATCTGAATTAACCCGACTTGGTTTCATTTTCAACCAATCATTTTGAAAAATATCTTAAATTTCCTTAACGCTTCAAGTGGCCCTTCTTGCCTTATCGACACTACGCATCAACAAGCGCAACATTTCAAGTATCAATGTATTCTAACTACACTCGTATATAGTATACAACTATACACACGCGCACACTATGTGCGCGATAACGTTGATCTAATCTAAGAAAGAGCCGCCACTCGCTCACCAGATTAGATCTAATAAATTAGGGGCTAATTTTGTCGCTATTGAATTGAAAAAGCGACAATTGCAGTACGCACACAAATTGTAAGCAGCCGGCAAATCAACAGTTTCAGCAGAAAAACGCCATCAACACAGTCACACAAAGCGCGTCGGTATGGGAGCCGACACAAGGCGAATGGCAGCGAGCAGCCATTGTTGGCGCGCACTTAGGACAAGTGGTGGACTTCTTCGAAGCAAATTTTGCTGTTGAGAATTTAATTGAGCAGGTACTGAGAAGTTTTAGACTTTTCTGATAGAAATTTGTCAGTCTATGAGTTTAACTAAAGTGGAGTAGTTGATTGAGTAGTTTGATGGGCGATTTGATGAGCTTAACTGAAGTGGAGTGGTTTATTAAGTAATTTGATGGGCGGTTTGATGTGCAGTTTGATGACAAAGATAACAAGTTTTTCAAACAGCCAAAACCACACTTCAATCGCTTTTGTTGTGGCCCACTTGTGTTCATTTGCCTGCTGGCCTCTTGATCTGAAATGAACGCCCAATTTGCCATCTACTCAATTTACTTAATTTAATTCGATTGGCAATTGGTAATTTGCTTTAATTTATTATCATAATGGAGAAATGCTCAATGCATTTGGATTCTTAGCAAATATCACCTGCAGGCACTGAAACTCATTTGGAATAGTAATTTCTGGCTGCGGGGTAGAATTGCAACATCAGCACAACTAAAGGAATTAAATTAATACAATGAGCAATTTCAATGACTCAGTAAACACTTCAATAATTATGGTATTTTATATTCTTTGTTCTCTTCTGAATAGGAAGTGGTGAATTAATGTAATTTATGACGGAACTGAGTGCAAAATGTAAGATTAAGACTAAGACTAAGACTAAGACTAAGACTAAGACTAAGACTAAGACTAAGACTAAGACTAAGACTAAGACTAAGACTAAGACTAAGACTAAGACTAAGACTAAGACTAAGACTAAGACTAAGACTAAGACTAAGACTAAGACTAAGACTAAGACTAAGACTAAGACTAAGACTAAGACTAAGACTAAGACTAAGACTAAGACTAAGACTAAGACTAAGACTAAGACTAAGATTAAGACTAAGACTAAGACTGAGACTAAGACTAAGACTAAGACTAAGACTGAGACTGAGACTGAGACTAAGACTAAGACTAAGAGTAAAACTAAGACTAAGACTAAGACTAAGACTGAGACTAAGACTAAGAGTAAGACTAAGACTAAGACTGAGACTAAGACAAAGACAAAGACTAAGTAGCTTGTGTAGCTCTTGGTGCCATTTAATTGGAAAAAAATTCTCGATTTTAGGTCACCTGAAGTCAGTGACCATGATTTAGTATCGCTCGCCTACGCCAATAAATCAACTTAAAATTTACACCGAGCAGTGATTCTTTGTGTACATAATCTTGTCAAATATGGTCTTCAATATCTCTTGTCGTGTCCTCGCAGCTCAAATGCAACAATTTGAACCTTTCTTTCAAAGGACATGTCAGAAATAGAAAGTTGCAGATAAAAATTCTCTTATATTAAAAAATGACTTGATTAATCAATCATAACTTACTATTCCATAGGCCATAATCATTTTGAGTTGGAAATATTAATAAAAGGTTAAAACTAAAAACTATTCATCACCTTCTTTAAAAAGTTGTATCTCCTTTTTGTGTACCAAAACTAAAGTCCTAATTTTAACTAACTAATTTTTGTGGTTTCAACAGAATCACTCCAACTTCATGCCATATCTAACTAAAACCAACTTAACGTAAATACTAACAAATCAAAAAGCATTTCCGTGACGCACCAACTATCCGAAATGGTTGAAATGGTTGCGAAATCGTGCAGCGAAGTGAATCCCTATGACGGTTACTTAATTCCTCTTCATCGCCTAATCCCACAATCACAGCGCATACTTGATGCATAATTTATAGTATTTTTATTATTTACATTTAAATATCATTTACAACAGCACAACAACAACAACCATTCGTCTACCTCTGTCCTACCTGCAAAATGAAAACGTTTTTAAAACTTTTGCGATAAATTTAGATACAAAAATTCGTCCAGCCATTATGCAAGGCAATTGTATTTGTGTATGTTTGTGTGTGTATGTGTGTGTTGATTTGAATATTTAGAAACGAAAGCGGCGCAAAGGAAACTACTTTTTGGCCAGCAAATTTCTTATGCAAATTCACTGCGCTGGATGAGACGAAACCGACAGACAGCAGTGGCCAGCGATGGGCGACAGAAGCCGCATCGAAAAAGCACCACCGAACAATTGTAACAAGCCAAGCCCGCTTTGGGCATCTGCGAATGTGTTGTAGGTCCGCATGCTCGGAGCATTTTATTGAAATGCATTCGAGGCAACATTTCCGTCTCTACAAACTCGTAGTACGTAACTAGTAATTTTGTTGCTGTTTTTGGTTTTCTGTTATTTTTGTTTTGTGGTTTTGTTTTTTTTTTTTCTTGCTTTCTGTTGGGTTGAGTTCATTTCTCTGTGTGGGTATTTTGCGTACAGTAGATATTTATTTGAATTGTGATAAAGGAAAATTTATAATGGGATCTGTCTGTCGGTTGTTTTGGCAGCTTCAGCAACTAATGTTGCATATATGTTATGTCGAAATGTTGTACGTATTGTACTTTTTTGTAAATAACATTGTAAACGAACATCTATCACTGCAGTTGTGTATAAGCAATAAAATCCTTTTATAGTCTTAAATGAAGGACTTAAAAGCATTACCTGGAATGGGATTTTATTTTCAAATCACCACAAACGTTTAAGGTTGAATTTTAAAGTATATTTTTATGATGACAATGACTGACTTCAAATAAATGCAAAATGTATTTATTTATTTATTATTTTATTTTATCTTATTTTATTTTATTTTATTTTATTTTATTTTATTTTATTTTATTTTATTTTATTTTCTTTTATTTTCTTTTATTTTCTTTTATTTTCTTTTATTTTCTTTTATTTTATTTTCTTTTATTTTATTTTATTTTATTTTATTTTATTTTATTTTATTTTATTTTATTTTATTTTATTTTATTTTATTTTATTGTATTATATTTTATTTTATTTTGTTTTATTTTATTTTATTTTAATTTATTTTATATTATTTTATTTTATATTATTTTATTTTATTTAATTTTTTTATTTTAGTTTATTTTATTTTCTTTTCTTTTATTTTATTTTATTTTATTTTATTTTATTTTATTTTATTTTATTTTATTTTATTTTATTTTATTTTATTTTATTTTATTTTATTTTATTTTATTTTATTGTATTTTATTTTATTTTGTTTTGTTTTATTTTATTTTATTTTATTTTATTTTATTTTATTTTATTTTATTTTATATTATTTTATTTTAGTTTATTTTATTTTATTTTATTTTTTTTAATTTTATTTTATTTTATGAATTTTGAACTTCGAACTTTAACCTCCCTCGGCGTTGCAGCCATTCTTAATTCATTCTTAATTCGACGGTCCTAGTTGAACTTTGGCCTCTCTCAACGTTTCAGCCAAGATTTCCTACTTCCTAACGTTTTAACCACTAATAAGGAAAGTGATTATCGATGCTGCCTGAACTTTTTTAATACAAAAAAAGGACATGTGGAGTTACCGTCTGGTAACTTTAAGTCAGGGGAAATTATTGTTGGTACTTATGATTAAATGCTTCGTTTCCCCTGTGTGAGGTTTAAAAGTTTCATTATGTAAATCTTCAAAGCGAAAAGCTGGAAGAAAATGCTGTAATTTTCTCAACGGAAATAAGAACTGCATTTCTCTCGCTGCAAAACCATTGCTTTTCAAATTTTGTTTTTCATTTCAGCTTTTCTTACAAAATGATTAAATCTCTTCCCATTCAATCACATCAAGTGTTGTTTAACTTTTTCCCACCACTGTGAAACTGTGTTGACTGCATCACCCATGGCAATCCTTGCTTGTGTTTAGTCAATAAAGACTATGAATAAAGACAACCTCACAATTTTTTGTTTGCCCTCATCCGAATCGAATCGAAGGCACAAAAATTCTTTTCACTTCAAATAAGTCAAACTCAAAGGCACAAGCAACAACCGAACGCAATTAAAAAAAACATGTCTCTCTTTGAAAATCCTGACCATCTGCGTTTGTTGCGTGATCTCTTGAATCCGAAAACGCAAAACAGCGACTCGGACACGGACGAAGATGAGCCGTTGGCGCGCAACAATTTCAGTAAGTGTCAGGCAGCTAAAACGAAACTGTATCCATTGGAACTCACTTTTAATGCGAACTGCAATTCGAATTGCAGCGCCGGCCAGCATTGGGGCCCCGCAAAGTCCGGAAAAGCGCCAAAAAGCGGCCGCCGCCGTGTCGCCAGCCGAGCCAAAGGCGCCAAAAAGCATCGAGGAATGGCAGGAAATGCAGGAAAAAGCAGACGCCGAGATTTTGGACACACGCAAGTGCCCCGAATACACCACGACCTATCGGCAGGCGGTGGGCACCGAGGACATCTATCTGCAGGTGGGTCGACGCTGAAATTTGTGCGCACGCAAACCGTTTGACGGTACTTATGGCAATCGGTCGGTCGATTGTGCCGCACTGTGCTTGCAGATGGGCAATCGTACCAATGCGTCGGCCAGTTGCGAGGACATGCTGGTGGAGATAGCGCTGCCCGAGGAGACGACGCCGGCACACAAAATGGATTTGTCAATTACGGAAGACGAAGTGGATTTGGGGACGCCAATTTATCGCCTTAAATTGCCGCTGGTTCACAAGGTGGACGTGGATCGCTGTCGCGCCAAGTACGATGCCGAATTGCGCAAACTGTCGCTGACGTTGCGCCTCAAGCGCGAATTTGATTTTGTGAATTTCTAAGGATTTTTGCCGCATCGGTTCGGCTAATGTATTTGATATGATAATGAACGGATTTTTGGCAAATTGTGAACAAAATTCGTTGTTTTGCAATTGGCGGTGGGGAAAAGCATGAGGGGGAGGGTTTTCGGAGTCGCAGAGAAAAGAAAATGGTGACAGTAGAGAGATCTGTGAATAAACAATTGAATAAAAATTCATTGCACTGTGAATAAAAAATGCATTCCGAAATTTCGGAGTTGCGCCAATTTCAATTTAATAATTTTCTTATTTTCTTTAATGTAATAAAATATTCTCTCATGACTTCGCAACAATTTCATAGTGAAAGACATTTGATTTGGAAATCTTTTCAAAGTACCAAATAAGCAACACAAAAATAATGAAAAGAAATTAATATAAATAATTCAAGGTAAAAAAATCATTTTATTTGTTGTTTGTTTATTGTCGTTATTTTCGAAACTAAATAAAAAGCAAAACAGTTGTTCCGAAATTTTAAAATTGAGTGCATTTTAATTAGAGAAAAATTTTTTTAAATAATTTCTGAATAATTTGTAGATTTTTAGAAATAATTTGATTTGGTAATCTTTTCGAAATATGTGTGATATGAGCAAATCAAATATTAATAAATAATTCTAAGTAAAATATTCATTTCGAAGTGCCGGAATTGTGCCAGTTTTAATTAGGGAAAAATACTTTGAGGCAGTTCCTTAAATTTTTAAATGTAATAAAATATTTTCAGATGACTTATTTATTTAACATTGATTTAGCATACATGATTGCTCTTTTAAATGTTACAAAAAGAGTACAGTAGCAACGAGTAATAATAATAAATAACATTAAATATAAATTAAATTAAAATAACATTGATTTCGGAATAATTTACGTGTTTATGTCGTTTCATTTGGAAATCTTTTCGATACATCAAATAAGCATCCGGCTCAAAACTTAACGATTAAAAACTGAATGATCCATCACATTTGAAAGTTACGGTTTCAATGTCCAAAATTTTGATTTATGCCGATTTTAATTGGAGAAAAATCTTTAAACATTTTTTTCTTTTAAACGTAGTAAAATATGAAAAGATAGTAGAATATATTCGGAGTTTATGTCATTTGATTTGGAAATCTTTCTAAAAAAAAGCAAGAAGATAAATCTTTTGAAAAATGTTTTGCAATTTTTAAAGGTAATATTTTTAAATGATTTCGGAATAATTTCATAGTCAATGTCATTTGATTTGGATATTTTTTGGTCATACATATTTGCGATATAAGCAAATAAAATAGAAATAATTATTTATTGTGTCAATTTTAATTGGAGAAAACTCTTGTGAACAATTTTTTTTACATTTTTAAATGTAATAAAATAGTTAAAAATTGTGAAAGATTTTAAAATCAATTCATTTGTATTAATTTTTCGGAATTAAAAAGATAACAAAATGTTTATATATCTACCTATAGTCCGAAATTTTACTTCAAACCCATCGAAAATGGTTCTAAAAAAAAATTATTTTCCTAAATAAAAATGTTAAATAAAATTCATTCATTGAACATTTTTTTCGAAATTAAAGAAACAAGTCAAAGTTTTAAGATAAGTTAAAATTTTG
Organism: Melieria crassipennis; assembly: GCA_963668005.1. Lineage (NCBI taxonomy): Eukaryota > Metazoa > Arthropoda > Insecta > Diptera > Ulidiidae > Melieria > Melieria crassipennis. The sequence continues at coordinate 76,572,843 of OY764962.1, read as the reverse complement.
TAAAAAAGCGTAAATCGAAGTTAAAGATTCTGAATTTAAAATTTAGTATTTTAAAAGAGTTGGTAATTTACTTTAAAAAAATATGTCAAATTGGACTCAGAATTTCACACTGTTCTGAATTTGTAAATTTAGATTTTTAGTGAAAGTACGACGATATTGAAAAATTCACATTCAGTATTCAGAGTTGTAAATTTACGCTTTCGGTAAAAACTATGTCGATGTTGAAAATTTCTAGTTCAACATTCGGAATTGTATATTTACGCTTCCGGGGAAAAATGAAATCGATGCTGAAAATTTCAAGTTCTATTTTGGGACTACTAAATTTACACCTTCTCAGTTTTCTCAAGTTTAACATTCGGAGTAGTAGGTTTACACCTTTAAGATTTTTCAAATTTTATATTCGGAGTAATAAGTTTACACATTCACATCTTTAACATTTATGTTTACTCCAAAATTCTCTCTTTCAAGTTTTTAACTCGGAGTAGTAAGTTTAAACCTTCATGTTTTTTCCAGTTTTATATTCGGAGTAGTAAGTTTAAAACTTCAAGTTTTCTCAAATATTATATTCGGAGTAGTAAGTTTACACATTGACATCTTTAACATCGACTTAGTCGCACTCGAAAGCATAGATTTACAACTCCGAATATTGCACTTGATTTTATTTATATCTTTACACCGAAAATCTTTCGGTCAATTGGAATTAATCAATGCTTTATGAAATCTTCTGATTATAGTTTAAAAATCCCTAGTTGTTGTTTGTTTATCGTTGGCCATTATCGTAAATAATGTGGGGAATTTAATTTGTAGCCAGTCGGGCGAACTTTCGATTCGTTATCAGTTTTGTGCAGCTTACGTCTGCTAGCAGCTGACAATTTATTGTCGGCGCAAATGACATTCTTTGTTTGCAGTTTATGCGCCCGAGTGCACTCGGTGCGCCTTTTGCTTTTATTGCTTTTAAATGCAAAATTTACAACTTCATCAGGCAGACATTTTCTTTGCTTTGGCTGCCAGTGCTGCCTTCTTCCTCTTCTCTCTTGCTGTACTAAGCCGAATGTTCAAATTGTCGTTGAGTGCAGTAAAAAATTCAGAGAAATTATTTGGCAGATATTATCAACGTCTCCACTTCTTCAGCTACTAATAACAGACTGCGATATGAAAAGCGCTGGCAGGGTGGGGCGTGTGAAAAGTTTTGCCCAAGCAATGACACCGAGAAAGGACACCGAACATTGGACATTGGCAGTGCATGGAAAACGCCGAAGCGGCGATACTTAGTGAGTAGTTAGAACGGCGTAAGTAGTGAGGGGAGGAAACAGAGCCAATGCCTACGTGCACAATTTTTTTTAAATTATTCTTGTTGTTGTTGCTGCGCTTTTGTGTTTTGGGCATGTTGAAAGCGGCCGAAGGGGGACCTTGTGCTACTTTGTGCGGCGACTGTTTGTGGACTCGATGCTGAGGTAATTTGCTCTGTGCTGTCGCTCTGTTTTTCCGCTCGCAAGTTTTTGTTTGGTTTTGTTTTTGTAGGCCGGTGTTGCCTTTTAATATTAGAAATTAATACCTTTTGGGGCCGCTTGTTGCGGACATAAATTATAAATATTACTTTTTAATAGTTTGTACAAAATGCAAAACGGGACAAAAACGGCTGCGGCGCATGTTCGAGTGAAACACGAGAATGTGTGAAATTCTGTTGTAACTAAAGCGAGTGATTCAAAAACGAGCAACGAGCAACGATATGTGCGACTTTAGTGTGGGCGAATTATGAAAGTATGTAAGTAGTAGAAACTTTTAGTGCAGTAAAAGTGAGTAAGCGGCTTTCTATTGTACGTCAAGGGGATTTCATTAGCATTGCGAAAGGATTTAAATTTTTTTTTAGAACGATTTCCAACTTTTGTTCTGAACATTGGGATTTCGTTTATAGAAATGTTAGATGCTGGTGAGGGGAAAAATTATTAGATTAGGTTAGATTAGATTAAATTCGATTCGATTAGATTCGATTATATTCGATTAGATTCGATTAGATTAGATTAGATGAGATTCGATGAGATTAGATAGATGAGATGAGATGAGATGAGATGAGATGAGATGAGATGAGATGAGATGAGATAAGATTAGATTAGATTAGATTATATTAGATTAGATTAGACTAGATTAGATTAGATTAGATTAGATTAGATTAGATTAGATTAGATTAGATTAGATTAGATTAGATTAGATTAGATTAGATTAGATTAGATTAGATTAGATTAGATTAGATTAGATTAGATTAGATTAGATTAGATTAGATTAGATTAGATTAGATTAGATTAGATTAGATTAGATTAGATTAGATTAGATTAGATTAGATTAGATTCGATTAGATTAGATTAGATTAGATTCGATTCGATTCGTTTAGATTAGATTAGATTAGATTAGATTAGATTAGATTAGATAAGATTAGATTAGATAAGACTCGATTCGATTCGATTCGATTCGATTAGATTAGATTACATTACATTAGATTACATTAGATTCGATTAGATTCGATTAAATTCGATTAGATTCGATTAGATTAGATTCGATTAGATTCGATTAGATTAAATTAGATTAGATTAGACTATATTAGATTAGATTAGATTAGATTAGATTAGATTAGATTAGATTAGATTAGATTAGATTAGATTAGATTAGATTAGATTAGATTAGATTAGATTAGATTAGATTAGATTAGATTAGATTAGACTAGATTAGATTAGACTAGATTAGATTAGATTAGATTAGATTAGATTAGATTAGATTAGATTAGATTAGATTAGATTAGATTAGATTAGATTAGATTAGATTAGATTAGATTAGATTAGATTAGATTAGATTAGATTAGATTAGATTAGATTAGATTAGATTAGATTAGATTAGATTAGATTAGATTAGATTAGATTAGATTAGATTAGATTAGATTAGATTAGATAAGATTCGATTCGATTCGATTCGATTCGATTAGATTCGATTAGATTCGATTAGATTAGATTAGATTAGAATGGACTCAAATCCTGAAAAATCGATGTTGGACATTGAATTTCTTCACATATCTTTCCTAAAGCATTTAATTTTATATAAAAAACTTAGCACCTTAAAGTTGAAATTTCCTTCAACTTTTTCTTCTTCTCAAAAGGCTGCCCTCCACAGCTTTGCAATAATTTGCAGTAATTTTTACGTGCTGCGCACTTGCGGTTGGTTGGTTGCAACGAGCTGAAGGCAACAAAAAACAAACGAAATTCTTTCAGCGTTTCTTGATGGCAACCAACGCCAACGCTGCGGCAGCGTACATTTGCTGCACATGTCATGCACTACTAATTTGTATTTGCAGCAGCGTCTGGTGATGTCCCATAATACACACACACACACATACACCAAGCAAACATGCCACACAACAAGCACAAATAGAGGTAATCACAGGTTTGGCAGCTGGCGGTTGAAACAAAAACGACTAGCAGAAACGGCTTAAAGTGTGCACACGCGCATGTTGCTGCCAGCTGCAGCTCAACAAAAATTTCCAAACGCAAACTAACACAAAACACACGCACACACACACACATACAAACATGCACACATACATCTAAACATGTGTAAAGTTGTGTGTGGATTTTTCTCATTTATTGTGCAGCATGTTATTTACATTTCAAAAGCCACACAATTCCTCGCATTCTCCTCTTGCCCCATTTCCTTCTCTCACCCATCTATTCTGCGCTCTCTTTCTGCTGCACATCTCTCCCTCTTTTCTCCTCTCACCGAAACATTCGATAAACCATGTCGCCATGTCAACGCCGTAACAGTACAAATGTAATCTAACCAAAATTTCGTAGCATACTGTGCAGCGTTTTATGTGCACTGGCAGCAGTAAAAACCGCAAAAATATTAACAGCGCAGACAGACACATGACCACATAAAAACACCGCAAAGTAGCTGCAACAACAACAACTAAATTTGACTGTAAACGTATTTGCAAACAAAAAACATAAACAGCGCGCAAATGTGTTGAAATATGCAAAGGTTAATCTCTGCCGCATGTTTTTATTAGGCGCCCAAACGCGTGCTTCACACATTGACGCGTGCTGGGCGCGAACTTTCGCTGCACGTCAGGTGCAACAATGTTGACAGGACGACAACGCAACAGTTGGTCGAGCTGACCGTTTACGAGCTGAGGCGACTTTATGCGTCGTTTTGGTGCCAAAGTGATTTGGTTTCTCGTAAAAACTGAAATAGCTGCAATTGGCCAATTTTCATGACAAACTTAAGCGCAGCAAATTGCACACAACCGCACGGAAAGTTGCGCACATTATTCCAGTGTTAATAGAAAATGGGAAATTTTTATTTGTTACTCGAAAGACTTGATGTTGCAGCTCAAATTTTCTTTAAAAGGTGATTGATTGATGTGAAAAAATAATAAAAAGTTTAAATACGTAAATTATTTGAAAAGCAAATAGAAAACCAAACCCAATCAAATCGATATAAGCACTTTGCTAAATTCTTACTGACACAATTATGGTCATAACAATTTTGAACGATAAGCGAGAACATTTAATGTTATGTAACAACTCTTATGGCCGGCGATACCATTTGGCCAATATTTAAGTACATAAAACCACTAACAGAAATTTATGGCCGACCAAAGTGCGCCGGAACGATTGCCGCATACCATCAGCGCCGACAGCTGATACAACCAAAGCAAAAAAAAAAATGTTCTACAATGACTGCGGGTTTTTACATAACTGGCAACATTGGCCAAGTTGAGGGACGGAAAGATGACTGCAAACTAGGTGGCCAGAAATCACCTCAAACTAAAGACAGCAAATTTAAGTGAAGTTTTAGGCAAATGTTTGTAATGGCTGATGATTATCGGTCCTAACTGACCTATTGATATGCTGCAACAATCCAAATACTCAGTCGTTTATAATTCAATCTTAAAAATGTGTAATTTTTAACTGAAAGTTAGAAGTAAATTTGATTTAATATATATATATAAATATCTCATTTATCAAAAGGAAAAGTGGGGCATCGATTATGTATGTGGTTCCAGCTCTAAAGTTCTATATCTATAAAAAATTATCTTAGTGTCTTATATACTGAAATCTATAGGTGAGATTGTCCTTGTCTGATTGACTATTAAAAGGTCACAATAGATCCAACAGGTCCTCATTTATATATTGTGACGATAATGCAATTCGCTCAACGCTGAACGAACATTGCATACTTTTCAGCGCCTGCGGGAATTATTGCAGAGCAGGTTCGAGACAATGCTGAAAATTTCAAGAATGAGTTACGCTTCGAACAAAGAAGTATAAAAAACAGCCAGTAGTGTCTGACCGATGGTGGATTTTTGGCCGAAGCCGAATATTAATCAAAAATTCTTTTAAGGCAAAAACTGATCAAATTTTGTTGTTCCTTCTTTATTCATTTTTATGTTAGTAATAAAAATTCTTTTAAGACAAAAACTGATCAAATTTAGTCGTTCTTTTTTTATTCATTTCTATGTTACACTTAAGAATTAATAAGAGAAAATATATATAAATATTTTAGCAAAAAAAAAAAATTTTTTTAAAGTTCAATTTCTAACAAAAACAAAAAAGTGAATATTTCAATTGATATAAATAATTTTTACTAATCGCAATCTTGATATCCAAAACATCCATAAAACCCGATATTTGATAAAATACTTTGAAACAAGGCACATTGACTTGCATTGCATGGCGTAAAACTTTGACTAAAGTATTCCGCTATTTTGGCCGAAGCGGAATATTTAAAATTTACTGAATACCGAAGCCGGAAACGAATATTTAGTCGAACACTAACAGCCAGGAATGGTGCTGGCAATCAGTTATGGTTCTCACGAATAAGAAAAGTGAAGTGAAAATGACTTTGGAAAAGCTAAACTAAAAATATAATAACCAAGGTCACTTTTTCAACTTTTATATAAAGCCACTATAGTATTGAACTGAATTAGAAAATTTTAGTGTATTTGTTTTATTTTGGCACAATGCAGCGATACGAACTACGTCTGCGTTGGCTAGTAAAACTAATTTTCATAACAAAATTTTATCTCATCTTGGCCTCAAACAAAATTAAATAAATTACGCTTCGAGGAGCAAGTAAGTTTAAAAGGCAGTTAGGAAGATGCTGACACTCAGTATTCGTTTGGAAAAGAAACAGAAAAATAAAGTGAAAGCAAAATGATGATTTTGGAAAAGCTGAAATGAAAGTAAAATGACTTTGGACGATTTTGAATAAAGCAACTATGGTGTTGAACTGCATTAGAAAATTTCAGTGTGTTTGTTTTGTACCTTGTACCTCGTATCTTATCTTGGCTTCACAACAAATTAAATGCATCCCAACTACTCAGTGTAGGGTAATGAAAATTCAATGGCGCACGGCTGGGGGGGTTATGTGGGTTCAACCTCCAAATATCTCCTTGATACAAACATTTTTTGCTGTCAAAAATACTTTCAGTTGGTATTGGGTACGAAAGTTGTGTACAAAATCCCCCCAAAATGAAATTCTTTCTGCGCCACTGAGAAAACATATCAAGAGTTATGTGTATATTTGTATGTGTTTGTGAATCAAACATTCAGCACGCATATTCCGTAAAGGGTTCTACATATTTCGACCAATATTTCAGCAACTAATGAAACAATAAATTCGCTTGCGCTTTGTGCTTATTGCAATGCAATAAATTTCCAACTACTGCCACTACAAAAATTCCTCAAAACTGTATTCAATGAATTTGCCACATATTGTAGCACTCGCTGCAACCAGCACCCACAGAAAACGTCATCGAATTGGCAATGCCGTGCAAAAGTTTCGCCACAGCAATCAAATAACTTTGCCGACTTTTTCTAAACTTTCCGTCTAGAATTGAATGCAAAATGAATTATGGCCTTCAATTTCAAATCAAGCTGACTGTTGTGGTTCTTTATGAATACCGTTAAAGTTTAGGCGAACTGTTTCGCCCGCACGCGGGTCAAGCACTTAATTTATCGCATACTGTGCTCCATTGAGTTCAAGATGTTATTTTACTCAATTTGGTCAACAACTTTTCGTGTTCGTTGCTCGCACACCAGTCAAATAAAAGATTTCAAGAAACAGACAAAATTTCACACAAGTGATAAAGCGCTCAAGTAGTCCATGGTGGCATTGGACTTGACAGGCCAACAACAACCACAACACCAACAACAGCACAAACAGTGCAAACGGCAGACAAATCGACGACAACATATGGGAAATTGTGCGCACAAACGTGTGGAGTGGTGCAGTCTTTCGCTTACCAAACGTTATGAGTTATATAGAACCGTTATGCGTTTTCGGCAGGTTGAAGTATGTGGAAAATGGACTACACACAAGAGGGTGAAACATGGGCGAGACAATGTCCCAAATTTGGGGTTTTAACATCTTAAAGTTTTTTTTTCAAATTATAGAGTCAGTTTGATGTGTAAGTAAAGCAAATCATTTGAGCATTTTTTAATGTTTTTCTATGGTTTTGGTACTAAACTTTAGTAGAGAAGTTGCTTAAGAAATTATGAAAATTCATTGAAGCTAGTGAAGTATTTTTAAAAAATTCATCGTTTGATCAAAGTGACTTGTTTTCAATATTAAAGCTAGTAAAGCAACTCTTTAAAATCATTAATACTTCAATACTTAAGTTTTTTAAGTCATTTTTGATATTTATTGAACGGATCTAGTGAAAAGCTATCACTATATGCTTAAGTTCAATACTTAAGCTAGCTTATATGACGCTTAATAAGCACTTGCTTGAGTACAATACTTAAGCTACTTAGGTCATTTTTGAAATGCATCAATAAATCATCAATATGTGCTTAAGTTTAATACTTAAGCTACTAAAACAACTTTTCAAATACATCACATTGCTTTTGTGATGCTTCATAAGTTCGTACTTATGTCTGATACTTAAGCTACTTAAGTCATTTGTACATTTATTCAACAACTCAAGTGACATTTATTAAGATTGTACTAAAAATCGATACTTAAGCTACTTAAATAAACATTAAAAATCGTGAAATGATCTATATGACGCATTATAAGTGCCTTCTTAAGATTAATACTTAAGTTTCTTAAATAACTTTTGAAATTCATTAAGCAATACTGATGAAACTCTATGAATATAGGCTTACATGTTATACTTAAGCTACTTAATTGCCATTTAAAATACATCAAATAGCTTTTTAAGTACTTACTTACATCCGATACTTAAGCTACTTAAGTACTTTTTGCATTTATTCAACGTCTTAAGTGACCTGTTTAAAGTATATACTTAAAAATAGAACTTAAGCCTAAAATGCATACTTATGTTCCTTATGCAACTTTCAAAAATCATCAAATGGTCTTTATGGCGCATTATAAGTGCCTACTTAAGTGAAATATTTAAGCAACTTAAGTAATTTTTGAAATTCACTGAGCGACACTAGTCAAACTTTATCAATAAATGCTTAGTTTCAATACGCAAGCTACTTAAACAACTTTTAAAATACATCAAACAGCTAATATGACGCTTTACGTACTTAAGTACAATACTTAAGCTACTTTTTAAGTAACTAATTTTTAAATTTTTTGAACAATGAAGTAACCTTTTATAAGTATGCATCTAAAATAAATACTTAAGCTTCTAAAGCAACTTTCAAAATTCATCAAAAGGTCCATGTGACGCATTATAAGTTCGTGCTTAGGTATAATACTTGAACAACTAAAGTAATTTTAAAAATTCATTGAACGAGTTTAGTAAAAGTTTATGAATATATACTCAAGTTTAGAACTTATCCCTTCCTTAAGCAACTCAAGGAACTTTTAACATTAAATTGTAAATTTCATTTGCTTCTTTAAGTTCTTAAAATGATTTTTAATCCATCTCCTACCACACAATACTTAAGTTGCTCCAGCACGTTTGAAAATTCATCGAATAACTTAAATTACTTTTTATAAGTACGCACTTAAGTCCACTGCATGAGCTATGTAAGTAACTTTCAAAACCCATAGAACAATCTGAGTTTTCATATAGAAAACCAAACACAATTTATTCTCAAATCCCCAAAACCAAAGACTTCTTCCTTACTTCATAAACTTGGTGTGTGAAAAACTCTTACCGGAAAATTGAAAAATCTAATGTAATCTTGCAGAAAATGTGGTCGCCAAACAAAGTTCACAACCAAAGAAACTTACGCCACAAATGCAAATTCAAATAAAAACACCAACCATTGCAACTAAATCCGACAGATTGAAGTGCAGTAGCGAAAAGTTCTTTTTCCCGAGCTGCATGTCGAGCAGATCAAGATCCCTTAACTCGCCGCACTTAAACCTCAAATAAGATTTCGGGTAAAGTAAACTTTGGCACAGACGAAACAAAAAATACGAGTGCTTTACCGTTACACTTTTTTCAGCCGCATATATCCACAAATGTCTATGGGTTTTCATCAGCCAGCACCACACAAGTTTTAGTTAGCAAGAAGCAAAAACTAACAAACAACAACTACAACAACACTGATATTTGAAAGTATTACTTATCGAAATGCAAACAAACCGTACTTGACAAAAATCGTACTTAGTAGCAGCGAGAGTACAAAACAAATATGCAAACAGCGACATGCAACCGAAAAGTAACCCAGAACGTGCCGAACTTTTGTGCTTTGCCGCAGGTCAACGGGCGCAAAGTTGCCATGGACGGAGTGTCGACGGTAACCGAACGTAATTCAACATTGGTGCAAAAATTTTATTCTAAAATTGTTTTGCAACTCATTTGCGGCGTTCACAGACTGATAACTGGTGACAACTTATTTGGCAAAAAAAGTAAATTTTCTCAAAGCAAAAACAACACAATTGAAATTAGTAGTAAAAATTTACTATAAAATATTTTCCTAATCATAGCGGTACTTACGATCGGCAGCAAGTGGTTTGAACGAAGTGTTCATTTTCACTAAACAACAACCAAGCAATGCAAAAGTTGTTAAAAAAAAATTAATCGAAAAATTTTTGTTAAAATTTTATTACTAAATGGTTTCCTACTAATTAGCGGCATACACGATTTGTGGCAACAATTAAACAGTTTGGGAAAAGTAAATTTTCTCAAAAACCATAAACAAACAGTGCAAAATTTTGTAATAACATTAAGTTGTAAAATATTTTTCTATTCATTGGCGGTATTCACTATTCACGGCAACTAGTTTGGAAGAACTGTAAATTGTGTTTAAACCGTAACCATAAAATAAATTTCCAAAAAAAACTTTTTTTAATTGGACTGCTAATTATTTTTCTACTCAATTGCGGCATTCACGATCTAAGGCACCTGATAAATTGTTTGAAAAAAGTAAATTTTCTCTAAACCATAAACAACAGTAAAAAAAAAGTAGAAAATGCTGTTTAAACATTGCATTGTCAAATGTTTTCCTACTCATTAGCGGTATTCACAAATTAAGGAAACTCATTTGGAAGACATTTTCTCGAAATGACAAGTAAACAGAAGGGAGAAATATTAGTATAAAAATAGTAACAAAACAATGATAAAAATTTTTTTGTAGAATGTTTTCCTGCTCATTAGCGGTGTTCATAATCGGTGGCAACTGATAAGCTGTGAGAAAAAGAAGAAATTTACACTAAACATTAGCTAAACAGTGCAAAAATAATGCAAACATTTTATTTTAAAATAGTTTTTTTACTCTTTAACCGTATTCATGATCTGTGGCAACTGGTAAACTGAAAAAAGGGAATATTTATCCTGAACAACATCGTACAGGGCAAAATTAATACAAAAATTTTATTGTAAAACTATTCTTCTACTCGTTAGAGGAATTCACAGTCAATGAAAAATTAGTGAAAATATTGTATTGTGAAATGTTTTTCTGCTCACAAGCGGCATTTACGATCGTTGGCAAAACAATGGCCAAACAGTGCAAAATTAGCTAAAAAATCGTATTTTGAAATGTTTTTCTACCCAAAGACGGCATTCACGATCGTTATCATCTTGTAAACAGTCAAACAATACAGAATTTAATAGGTATTTATATTTTGTTGTAAAAGTTTTGGTAGTCATTGGCGGTGCTCACGCTCTGCGGCAATTTGAGTGACAAAAGGCAACATTTTTCTCAAACAAAAAGACACAAAAAAACAAAACAGAAGGGCAAAATTTATTGCAAAAGTTGCATTTTAAAGATTTGTTGTTGCTCATTGATTTTAATTAATGATCTGATAAATAATAAATTGAAAATTTTGCGAACTCCTTGACATCGAATTTGATTATTGGCAAATTTATCAAAAATTTTGTTATCTAATTCTTTGAAACAATAAAGTGGATTTTAAATATACCTACTATTGCCAAAGCCAAGGTTGCATTAATTGTGTCAAAGGCACTCGAAACTCAGCTAATTTTATAAAAAAATAAATATGAAACCACAACGTTGAAGAGAATGGTTTACTCTCCTCATCTGCTGCTTCTATATTCTTCATTCATTTATGCCTTTCACTCGAAACATTCGCTACAGATTGTGAATACCCCTATTTAATTCTACTGCCACAGCTTCATGGCATAATGACACGCAAAGCTGAACTGTCGTAGGCAAGAAAAAAATTTGAAACTAATGCAAATTGTTTCCCAGTTGTTTGGCTGTGCACACAAGAAAAAGTAGTTAGTAGTATTTGCTGACGTGCTTTTTATTGTTGTGTTCTTGTTGAGATTCCTTTACAATGGAACGGAATCAAATAAAGTAGAAGAAATTGCAGATTTGAAGAGTATATCTTGCAAGTAGTGGACGAGTTGCTAAGCAGCTACAACAGCAAAGAGCGGCGGAGATGGCCGACCAGTCTTCGCTCGTCTGCGCTCGTCCTGAAGGCAAACAAAGCATGAAAACTTTCCAGTGGACTTTATTAAAATGTCAACAAATCGAAACGACAGCATGCCTCGGAAAAAATGTGGACATAAAATAGTGGATAATGGGTGTAGTTAGGTGGCCAAAAATACGCGCAAAAGTGCTAAAATTACAAAATACGGCACGTGCTGTGTCAGTGAGTTGAATGCTGCGCCATCACGGCAACTGCAGATTTTCGCCATTTCCCCGCAATTGCATATTATTTTGCATTATTATTTCCTCCAAAGCCCCCAACGGTGGTCGACAAAAATTGCAATCGCTCTTGGGAGAGGCCAAGCAAAAACCCAGACCGTCGGTGTCTGTGTGGGTGGGTCGATGAGTTGGCCCGCCGGCTGCCTGTCTGGCTGGCAAGAGTAATGATTTCTTTTATTCGCTCATACATTCGATTTCTGCGCTTGATGGTAGTTTGTGAAAGTTTGTTGGCTGCTGATTTTTTATTTTCATTTTGCTTGGGTCCCTTTAATTTATTGACCACTTTAATGGCAACGAAATGCAGCACTTCCATCCGACCATTGGCGCCAATCGCAACCGATGCAACTGTGCGCGAATTGCATTGTGTTTGGGGAATTTATATTTATGAGTTGCGTTTTGTGCCAGGTTTGGGTTTCAGTAAAAATTGAAGAGATTTTAATGGCTGAAGAATTGAATTTTAAAGCCAAAAGTAGATTTTGTGTGACTGACGTAAGATGTCTGGTATTTGTTATATAAAAATGTTTAAACAACTATGCATTTGTGACAAAGTGCCACAATACCAGAATCAAGTTCAAATTTCTAAAATTTGTATGTGACAAATATGTCTCACTAAAAAGATGGAGTTAAATTTTTGAGAGTTGTATGAAAAGTGTGCCTGCATTTTTTTTTCATTGAAAACTTTAAATACTTGAAACTTAAATAAAAAAGCACTTCAAACGTTGAAAATTTGTATGTGACAATTATGTCACACTAAAAAGATTGAGTTAAATTTTTGACAGTTATATAAAAAGTGTGCTTGGAAATTTTTTTTATTGAAAAATTTAAATACTTAAAACTTAAATAAAAGCACTTCAAATATTGACGTTGTAAATTTGTATGTGACAAATATGTCACACTATAAAGATTGAGTTCAATTTAGGACAGTTATATGAAATGCCTGAAAAATCTTTTATTTAAATACCTAAATACAAAGCAACGCCAGAGAGTTGACACTCTAAATTTTTATGGGACAAAGTGTCACACTAAAAAAATTGAGTTCAATTTGCGACAGTTATGCGAAAAGTGTGGCTGAAAAATCTTTTATTGAAATATTTAAATACATAAATCCTTAAAATTTAAACAAAAAAGCACTTCAAACGTTGAAAATTTGTATGTGACAAATATGTCACACTAAAAAGATTGAGTTAAATTTTTGACAGTTATATAAAAAGTGTGCTTGGAAATTTTTTTTATTGAAAAATTTAAATACTTAAAACTTAAATAAAAGCACTTCAAATATTGACGTTGTAAATTTGTATTTGACAAATATGTCACACTATAAAGATTGAGTTCAATTTAGGACAGTTATATGAAATGCCTGAAAAATCTTTTATTTAAATACCTAAATACAAAGCAACGCCAGAAAGTTGACACTCTAAATTTTTATGGGACAAAGTGTCACACTAAAAAAATTGAGTTCAATTTGCGACAGTTATGCGAAAAGTGTGGCTGAAAAATCTTTTATTGAAATATTTAAATACATAAATCCTTAAAATTTAAACAAAAAAGCACTTGATAAGTTGACTCTGTAAATTTTTTTGTGATAAATGTGTCACACTAGCAATTTGTATTCAATGAAAGTTTTATAAAAAGTGTGCCTCAAAAATCTTTGATTGAAATACTTAAATACATAAAGATCACCAGAGACTTTTATGCTATTACATTTTTTGTGACAAATTTGTCACACCAACAATATGGAGTTCAGTTTTTAAAAGTTTTATGAAAGGTGTGTCTGAAAAATCTTTTATTGAAATATGTGTACGCTCAATACTTAAATAAACAAACGCCCGATAAGTTGATGCTGTGAATTTATATGTGACAAATGTGTCACACTAACAATATTGAACTCAATTTGTCAAATTTTGATAAAAAAAAAATATTGAAAAAAACTGAAAAATATTTTATTGAAATACTTAATACAGAAAGAGCACCCGAGAAGTTGACGCCATAAATTTGTTTGTGAACAATGTGTCACACTAACAATATAGAGTTCAGTTTGTGAAAGTTCTATAAAAAGTGTGCTTGAAACATTTCTGATAAATTCATGTAAACTATAAAAATCGAATTTTAAGTTGCTGCTAAGGACTCTAGCACACTGTATGTTCTTATGACAAAGTGTCACAAACGCTATATAAATGCAAATATGCACTTGGGAGAGTTACATATTTAAGCAAAATACAAACATATAATTAAAAGTTGCTACTAAGGGCTTACAAGAGCATATATTTGTGTGATAAAGTGTCACAAAACCCACAAATAAAAGCTTAAACGAAGAGTTTCTAATAAATTCATGTATACTTAATGTAGAATTTTAATTTGAAGTTGCTGCTAAGTACTCGATTGCATCATATATTGTGAATAAAGGTGTCCCAACAGCTATATAGTGTCACAATCACTATATTAATGCTTATACTATAATTAAACTCCCAACACATTAAAAAATAAAAATAAAATTTGGTTTCTAAGTTGCTCCTAAGCGCTGGAGCGTCTTGCATTTTTTTGTGATAAAGTGTCACAACCGCTACATAAATACAAATTAGAAGCCTAACATAACTAAGTAAAATGTAAATCTTATTTAAAACTTACCACTAAGTGTTTATAAGTGGTTATATTTGTGTGACAAAATGTCACAAAAGCCATAGATAAACATTTAAACGTAGGATTTCCAAAGAATTCATGTAGAATGTAAAAGACTGGTTGAAAGTTGCTGCTAAATGTTTTTACGCATAAATTTTTTGTAGGACAAAGTGTCCCAAAGGCTATATTATTGAGAAAAAGTCATCTATGATTGCACAAAAGATTCAAAAATGTTACTTAAACTCGAGTTCGAAGTTCCTAAGCTGAAAAATCTGCACCATATTTGTGTATGACAAACTGTGACAATGCATTGCAATGGTTACAAATCCTGAATATGATTTTCCACACATTCTAAATGTGAAATGCGTATCTTTTGTGGATGTGAAGTAGTTCACAGTCCCGCAAATGCATCTCTCATGTTGTTACGAAGCAGTTCACAGTCCCAAAATTTTGTGTGACAAAGTGTCACAGCCTTAGTTTGCGAAATTTTCAAATATAATTTTTTTTAGTTTTCAACTACAAACTTCATAAGTTTCTATTTGAAAAACCCTAAAAAAGTTTCATTTATAAAAACTAGTCGCAGTGTGCTGCTGCTGTTTTTGCACATAAACTTTGCAGTAACGAGAAGTTGTGCTGTGCTTTGTCTAAGCCTCGAATATATGTTCTCGCATAAGTGCTCACTTTGCATATCTTTTTTCACTGGATTTTGGCATTAAATTTTTTGTTGTATTCTAATAAATGCAGTTACGAGAAGTTTAACTAAACCTAAGTGGTGCACACATGCTGGGAGGGTCACAAATGTTAACGTGCACTGTGGCAACGCTGACACAAGCAATGCGCCCAGCTTATGGACGTGTGCACATATGCAACTCGCAAAAAACGCCAACACGAAAGCGAATACACCCACACACATACATAATAAATCCGAAACAATTCCGGTTGCACTGCACATGCAAAACAAAAATACATAAAAATCAAAAAATGAAATTCAACAACGAAAATGTGGAGAAAATACGCAAATCACTGCAACATTTGCTGCCCTCGCCAAACATTTGATAAACAACAACATGAATATTTAAACGCTCGAGTTGGACGCACGCTCGGAGATTCGCGGTGCAACTGTGGCGGCCAGCCAGAGTTGCCAAATGTCTCGCGAGGCGAGGTCGAGGCGATCTAACGAGCGCGGCCAAAGTTAAACTATGAATTGCGACAATTTGCAAAGCTTTAAAATGCAGCAGTTACATTTGGTCCGGTTGTTGTTGTGGTTTTTGTTGTTGTTATTGCTGCTTGTATCACAGCCATAGTCGAGTGGCATAAAAACGAAGGAGCGCCAACCCGGCAGAAAAAGTGGCAACATGAGCCATGCGCATGCCGGTTGATGTCAGTGTTGTTGTTGGTGGTGTTGTTGTTGTTGTTTTTAGTGTTGCAACTACACGCTGGCAGCTGCTGTTGTCGCAGCATTTTGTCCGTACGTACGTACACAGCATTGGGCAGAGTTGTGGCATCGTTGGCGCTCACCGACTCACTCGCCGACTTTCACTTTCGCGCACAACATCAACAACAACAACAATAATAACAACAACAACACAACATCAGCTATGATGCAATTTCACAGCCAGACGCGCTGTGTTGCAAGCAGATTTTGCGTCCCCTCCTTACTTTTCCTTTTCTCTGTTGTTGTTGCTGTTGAATTATTTTCGCCATAGCGCGCGCGCTCACACACACACACACACATAGCATTGCCAACCGCCAACAGCGAGAGTTAAGTTGCTCTCATGGCAAATAATAGCGCGCAATATAATAATTTTAATTTCAACCATAAGTAGCTGCAACAACAACAACAACAACAACAACAACAGCAACAAAACAATACAAGCAGCAATTGCAATCACAAGCCCACAAAAGGTAACTGCTGCACTTAGCACGCAACTTATGGCTGCAGCCATTTGGTCCTTTCGCCCTGTGGCCGTTTTGTTCGTTGGCGCTTCTCGCCAACCTTCGCGCGCGCTGTAATATCGCATTTTCATTTATTTATTCAATTTCATTGTACTACGGTGTTGTTCTGAAGCATGGTACAGCAATTAATTGAAAAACACCGGCAGCCATTTGATGCTTTCCGTCCGCTACGCAAGAATACAGGATGCGTCCTCTAATACCTTTTCTGAGTTTTATAAACAAAGAACAGCTTAATGTCTCTCCTTCTTCTACATATTTCAGAGAAAGAAATCTCCATTGTTGGAATCAAACGTATCTTAAGGTTTCCTTAGAAGCCGCCATGTAGTTACTTTGTTGAACAGCAAATGAAAGGATTTTGGGTTCGAGCTGTGATTGAACTATCTTTCTCTCGGTTTCTATTTTAGAGAAAAGAATCTGGTTTTCAGAAATGAAGCTGGCCTACTTTATTGATTCACAAATGAAAGTATATTGCGTTCCAGTTCCGACTGAACTGTCTTTTTCTCAGCCTCGGTCCCTTAGAGGTCATCGTCGGTTAGTAGTCACTGTGCTGAATCACAAAAGGATCTTGTGTTCAAATTGTGAATCACAACTTGTGATTGAACTGAAAGAAAGAAAACCGTTTCTTGTAGTGGCTGCGCTCTCACCAGGCAATCGTAATCATCTGAGAGTTAAACCATGACCTATGAAATGTTTAAAACTCGCCTTTCGAAGTAAGATGTTAAATTTCAAGTCTTAACGAATTGACTGAGTTACCTTGGCCATTTGTAACATATATCTGGATGATAATGAATCTTGTTTCCCTCTCGCGGAGCAGCCTAGCAACGACAGCACTCTGACATAGACACGCCCATTATAGTGCAATTTCATGTTCCCGGTTAATTTTCTTTAAAACTTCCCGTCCTCCAGAGAGATCTGAGTAGATCCTGGGAAGCCAAAGAGTCACCGTTGTCGCTTCTCTATTCATCAATGCCAAATGTCTAAAACCTGATTCGGGCGTACTTGAAAGTAGTCCGCCGTCTCTTTGTCCTTCACACAGGCGGGATATAGCACTCTGTCAGATATTCATACGTTTTCCATGTGATTTGCGCATAGAAAATGTCCCGTCTGGGACTACGGTCCAATATATTGATGAGTGCCCAGATTTTGAACGTATTAGACACTTATGTCTTGGCCGGACAGCCTTCGCTTTACAAGAGCAACAAATCGGTTAAAAGAGACCCAGAATCTTTGGGGAAACTTGACGACAAGGGCCTCCTGATTGAAGGCTGCGAGATTACCCAATGGCGGGATTCGTCAGATCTACTTCAGGTAGTCGGTAGCCCGAGCATTTGCTTGTCAAGGAGGTAGTAACGTCTATAAAAAAGCGTACATTATCTTCTTTGTAAAGGGTGATTTTTTAAGAGCCTTCGGATTTGATTAAAAAAAAACACATAAAATTTAGAAAAATTTATGAAATCTTTATTTGAGTCGATAGAATCTATATACAAGGTGCAACCCAAAGTAAACAGGACTTTTATAAAATAAAGAAAACGGATGATTATTTTTGTATAATTCTTTTTATTTATTCAAAATACTCTCCTTCTGCTTCGATACAACGTTTTGCACGGTCCAAAAGCATTTGGAATGAGTGTTTTAGGTCATCGGCCGGCATCGCCTTCAGAATGTTGGTACAAGCCTTTTGGATGTCCTCAACGTCCTTATAACGGTTTCCTTTCATCGGCAAATGCAACTGACCGAATAAGTAGAAGTCACAGGGAGCCATATCAGGCGAATACGGTGAATGATTGATGGTAAAAATTCGATTTTTGGTCAAATAATCGGTCGTAACTAGGGCTCTGTGAGCCGGTGCATTATCATGCAATAAACGCCAACTTCCTTCCTCGCGATATTCTGGCCGAATACGACGAATGCGATGCACCAAACGCTTCAAAACTTCAACATAAAACAAAGCGTTAATTGTTTTTCCCGGTGGAACAAACTCTCGATGAATTATTCCCTTTGAATCGTAGAAACAAATGAGATGAGTTTTGATTTTTGACTTCTCACGGCGGGTTTTTTTCGGATTTGGCTCATCTGGGTGCTTCCATTCGGCACTTTGACGCTTTGTTTCGGGATCATATTGAAAGCACCACGTTTCGTCACCGGTTACGATGTTGAACAAGAAATTTGGATCACGTCTCGCTTCCCGAACGATGTCTTTTGCGTGCTCAATTCTCTGCGCTTTTTGGTCGTCGGTTAAAGTGTGCGGAATGAAGCGAGAACACACTTTACGGAGACCCAAATGTTCGGTTAAAATGCGATCAATTGATGTTTTGGAGATGTTCAATTCCATTTCCATCAATTCCAATGATGATTTTGGCTGCATTTTGATAAAATCACGCACAGTTTTGATGGCATCGTCAGTAATCACAAATTTCGACTGGCCGACGTGTTCGTCGTCATTCAAGTCTTCACGACCATTCTTGAATCGATTCAACCACTCATTAACACGGCCACGGGATAAACAATCATCACAATAAACTTGCTTTAACAATTTAAACGTTTCGGTAAAAGTTTTACCAAGTTTAAAACAGAACTTAATATTAGCTCTTTGTTCGATCGACATTCTCGTACCAAAGTTAAAAACATACTGTCACATTGAGCGGGATATTTCGGCGTCTACTAGACCAAATGTCATGAAATTTAGACAGTATGTGAATGAAAGATGTACCTTTCCAACGCATGTCCTCACACATAGATGGCGCCACCAGAAACGTCCCTATTGCAAAAGTCCTGTTTACTTTGGGACGCACCTTGTATATAAAAATCAAATAAATTTCGTATGTGTTCTATAGACTCCCAAACCACCAGACCTATTTTAATAAAATATTACGTGTGTGTTTACGGGCACCGTGTGGAAGGTTCTTAGCATAGGGGGCGTGGCATTATTCAAGGGGGCGTGTCACCGCCCATACAACTCAATTCTTTAATATTGAATATCTTCAGAATTATAAGTCGTATAGCATTGAAATTTGGTACAGTGTCATGGCGTAAACATGTTGTTCGACCGGTAAAATTTAATGGGCGTTGGACAAGGGGCGTGGCACTTTTTAAATTCCGGTGTAACTTTCGAACTATAGCGTTCACATCAGTGAAACTCGGTACAAACTAACGATTTGGTCGTGTCCTTCGACAGGGAGAATAGGGTGGGTTTTTGACAAGGGGGCGTGGCACCGCCCATACAAGCCAACTTTTTAATACGGAATATCTTCGGAATTATAAGTCGTATAGCATTGAAATTTGGTACAGTGTCATGGCGTAAACATGTTGTTCGACCGGTAAAATTTAATGGGCGTTGGACAAGGGGCGTGGCACTTTTTAAATTCCGGTGTAACTTTCGAACTATAGCGTTCACATCAGTGAAACTCGGTACAAACTAACGATTTGGTCGTGTCCTTCGACAGGGAGAATAAGGTGGGTTTTTGACAAGGGGGCGTGGCACCGCCCATACAAGCCAACTTTTTAATACGGAATATCTTCGGAATTATAAGTCGTATAGCATTGAAATTTGGTACAGTGTCATGGCGTAAACATGTTGTTCGACCGGTAAAATTTAATAAGCGTTGGACAAGGGGTGTGGCACTTTCTAAATTCCGGTGTAACTTTCGAACTATAGCGTTCACATCAGTGAAACTCGGTACAAACTAACGATTTGGTCGTGTCCTTCGGCAGGGGAATAGGGTGGATTTTGGACTAGGGGGTGTGGCACCGCCCATACCACTAAATTTTTTAATATGGTATATCTCCGGAATTGTAATTCGCACAGCATTGAAATTTCGTACAGAGTCATGACGTAAACGTCTTATTCCACCGGTAAAATTTAATGGGCGTTGGACGAGGGGCGTGGCACTAGAGCGTTCACATCAATGACACTCGTTACAAACTAACGATTTGGTCGTGCCCTTCGACAGGAGGAATGGGGTGGGTTTTTGACACGGGGGCGTGGTACCGCTTCCATTTTTTTATACATAGATTGTTTATCCTGACTGACTGACTGATTGATTGGTTGATTTATCATCGCCCAGCCCAAACCGCTGAAGCTACAAACATGATTTTAGGACTGTAGGTACATCTTGAAGAATTAACCTTCGCCAAGAAGGGATTTTTTGAAATTCGGGGTCTAAAAAGGCAAAACATGGGTTAAAGTGTTGTATGAAGAAACGTGGTTTAATAAACATATTGAATTTGAACTTCCTGAAAATATTCTAATATAGATCAAAACTTATTCGACACGTATTTTATAATTTTTCGAAAATCAAAATGTAACTGGCCCAACAATGGGTTAAGGTTTATTTGCGGAAAGACTCCGAAACAAACAACACGAACCGATGGGCCTATTGACTTTAACAATTATAAAAATAATTGAAATATATATAATTAGACACGTGTTTCTCATTATTTTAAAAATCTAAATCTAACTTGATCAACGACGGGTTAAAAGTATGTATGGAGAAACTGTGAAATGAAAAATATGAATTAGACTTGACATCAAACTTGGGGAAAGTACTCTTTGTGAGAAATAATCTGACACGTGTTTTTCACTTTTTTGGAAATCAAAATCTAACGGGGTCAACAATGGGTTAACAATTTGTATGGAGAAACAAGATTTATTGGGCGTTCTGACTTCAAACTTATCAAAAGCAGTTCAATCGGGAAATAATAAAAACGTGCTTTTAATTTTTTTTTTTAATCTAAATCTACCATGGTAAACCAAGGGTTAAGAATTTGTTTGGAGTAAATGTGAAAACATATGATTTAAAGGGCCTTCTGACTTCAAAATTTTTAAGACACTCGAAATCAAAGATAGACACATGTTTTTTTTTAATCAAAATCTGATGGGCTCAAGAATGGGTTAAGAATTCGTATCGGGGGAAACAGAAGAGCTTGCGTGCAAAGCCGCAGGGCCGAGCTAGTTATCTATATAATTCAATGTTCAAAGATGATTTCATGTAAATGTTGACCGCGGCTGCGCCTCAAATGATTCATACGCTGGGTCCAATTTTGGCATACTCTCTCCAACATATCGGTCGGTATCTCACGGATAAATTCTTCAATATTGGCTTCCAGTTCGTCAACCCTTGCGGGCTTATCGCTATAGACATGAGCCTTAACATAGCCCCACAAAAAATTGTCTAAAGGTGTTAAATCGCACGATCTAGGCGGCCAATTGACCGGCTCCAAACGTGAAATAAACTATTCACCGAACTCGCCTCTCAACTATTTATTGTACTATGGCTCGTAAATTATAGATCACCGCAATTGTAGAACCTCTGTTATTTGCAAAATCAATAATTGCTAAATATTTTTGAATATCAAAGAGAAAAAGCAAAAGAAGAATTGAGGGCTGAAATTGAGTGATCTCTTCCTAAAAACTTTGCTTGCTTATCACAGAATTTAAGTTCCAACTTAACCAACACCATGGAAAGAAAAACAATTTCTTATGCAAAACCAAAACTTTAGATTCTTTAAATCATGAAAAAAGTTTCTCCAAACACATGAATGAAGCAGATCCAAGTGGCTGGGAAGCTGAGTTGGAAATAATTGTTTAAGCTTTGTAATTATCCCAACGTTTTGATCAGATCTTTGATGTCATCAGGAAGGCTAATATCCCCCTTAACGCTGTTTGTTCTGACTTTGATAGACTTGGAGAAGAATCTGAAGCTTTTGACTAGAAGACAGATGTTTAGTAGGCCATTGAACTGCTAGGGCAAGTCCTCCCGAGGTCATAGTGCCTTATCGCTGCTTTGCAAGCCACCTATAGCCATTCCTAATCTCATCATCATTAAATTGTTTAAATATCATTACTACCTCACTTCAGCCTCTCGCTTTTAATTAATCATATTCTTCTCCCTCAATTAATGTCAAGTCACCCTGTTTCTGCCACAATAAATACTTCCCTTGCGATGGTAAGCACGCACGTGCGTATGTACGCAGGTTTACAATGACAATAATACGCATACACATATTTATCACAGCCCCTCATCTGGGCGCACTTTGACAATAGAGTTCACGTTCTCTGGCTTGTGGCTTCAGTAATTATTTGAACTCTAGTGGCAATACAGCAAGTAGATAAATTTCAGTTTCCTGCTTATGTGCAGCATTCAATGCATCTGCATTTGCATAATAATTATTATAGACACATAATTTGATACCTTTACCGAAAACAATTCTGATCGCTGCTGAATCCCGCATGCGATATGGTTGCAGCTGCTATCATTCCTTTGTCATGGTGCTATGTGTGTGTGTGTGTGGATGGGTGTGGGTGGGTGCAAATTTAATTTGCTAGAAATGTTTCGTGCATGGTTAGAGGATTATGCAATTGCCAAAGTGGTAGGCACGCCACATCATGTCGCAGGCGTCTAATGCACAGAAATTTCAACTTCCTTGTTAAGTGCACTTTATGCTTGCAATTTGTAAGCAATTTGGCTCTAAGGCAAAAGTTTTTGGTTAAGGATATCCAATTGTAGTAGACATTCTGTGTAATAACTTCAACTCCGAATATTTGGATAAATTTCATTGGACATTTTGTTTTAATGAGCATTTAATTATTATATTTTAACACGTATTGAATTATTATTTCCATGTGATTTGTTCTTTTTGAAGACGAGATTGATAGCAAATGCAACTAACACATATGGAATAAAATTAAACTTAAACTATTTAAATGCTTTGAAAATGTTGATGATAAGCCAATATTTAACTCTTCTTAAAAAAGTTTGAAATTTCGGCTCATAAATTTATGTTTTTTAGTCGCTTAGTCGCTAAAGCCTAATAGCTCTAGCTCCGAATACCGAACAAATTCAAATGATGCTATTATACGTCTTACCTGACAGTTTTAGAGACATTCGACCTAATAATTAGTAGGGTAGCGTGGTCCGAAACCGACCCCCCGATCGACCGATTGGCAAATGCAATAAAAGTGCTTTCAATTGATATTTTTTCACAAACCAAATTTTGTTTTTTAGAATAAACATTATTCTAGGTTGTAAGTAGCTTGACAAGGTTTTTGGAAACTTTTTTTTTTAAATAACGAGGTCATATTCAAAGTTTGCATATTTGTTGTTTTCAAAAATCGTGGTCCGAAACCGACCTCCCCATCAAAATTCATTCCCCATAAAATTTATCAAAATTTGATGGCACCTATTCAAGCTTAGGTCATAACGAATATAAAAAACTTACCTTTTGATTTTTCAAAAAACAATAAAGCACTTGTAACTGAAGTTCCGTGTAGGCTCAAAAATGAATTTTATTCCTGTCAAAACACAACACGTCACATAACCACGAAATAAAATGTGTAATATGATGGCTCTCCGCCTACAACTTGTAAGTGTTGTAAGAGCTTTTGAATGCCCCCACCGACAGTTTGGGGGGCAGCATAACGACTGAGAAACATGTGGAGGTCGGTATGGGACCACCGGCCGGTTTCGGACCACGCTACCCTACGCCAAACATTCAAACAAAATACAATTTTACGATTACATGGTTCATTTGTCATTTGAGTAACATTCAGACAAATAATTCAAACTCCAAATTTGTGAGCAAAAGAAAATATTTAGTTTATACAATGTAATTAACAATTTTGAAGAGCTTGTGCTTAATAATTCGATCTCCGAAAATTCGGAGAAAATATATATGCAAATTAAATGGCGTATTTTATATTGAAATAGTCTCATTTAAGATTTGAGAAACGTTGAAGCCAATTATTTAAACTCCGAATTTTCGGACAAACCCAAATATTTAGTTTTTTTAATTGTATATATCTTTATTTGACTCTACCCATTTTATTAATCAATTTTAGGCATGACTTGAATATAAATACAAAATTTGAACTCCGAAAATTCGGAGACGTGTGTTTTTTTACTGATATTTTTAATTAATCGTTTCTGTACATGACTTAGACATAAAACCGGTTGTTGCTATAATAAACATAACTTTTATTGTGTATTTGCTTGCCTAAGTTGATTATTCGAGGGTCGATGTTCATTTCTCTACAAGCAAAGTCAAGTAAGAAATAAGTTTTTATAAATATATTGGGGCACTACAAAAAGAATTCTCCTTCTTCTGTTTAAAAGTAATGAATTTTTTGCACGTATACCAACGCAATTGAAATTCATTGATAACAAAAGTTTTTATTTGCAAAACATGTGCTTGTATTTACAATTCAACCAATCGCAGCAACAACAACACAATGCCAACAACACACATTGAACTGAAACTATTGAATTTAGCGAACCGAAAACCCGAATGAAGCAAATGAATCGTAAAATCGCAACCATAAAGCGTTATAAACATTCAGTTGGTAATAAAATATTGGCGCATTGGCGTCTTTTTAAAGTCATAAACACTGTTGGCGCTGTAAGCAATTGAAAATTACTTGAATTTGGCTTTGGGCAGTTGGAAAATTGTGCCCTTATCAGCGATGCAGGCATTAGACAAAGAATTGAACAAGCAACAACAACAACGAAAAATTAATAATTGCCATAAATGCCAGATAACGCAAACGCGCTAAGCGATTGCGATAAACAACAAATACAAACCCAATAACAACAACAATGCGCAAAATCAACGAAAATTCGGGCGAAAGCCGCAATTTTCCACATTTCGCTTTCAGCAGCAAAGTGCAGTGGAAATATTCAAAAAAAATGAAATGAAATAAATCCGGCAAGCGGCAAAAAAAATGCAACGCTGTGTTGTTGCAGCGTAACAAGGCGTCGTTGTCCTCAGTGCCAGCGAGTGCGACTGCATGGTGTGTGTGTGTTTGTGCACTCTACGCTGGCTGTTGTTTGTATTTGTATGTAATTTGAATATTTTTTGGCTTTCTGCCCACAAATTTCATACGGTTCAGCTGCGCCGCCAAGCCAGTCACTTCGCCGTTCAACCAGTCAGCCTAGTTTGAATTTTACTGCTACTCTTCCGCTGCTGCCATTCGCCAGAAACCGCATTTTGGGCTCCCAGTCGGAAATTTGGTAAGGTGATTCCAAAGTAATGCATGATTTATGCCTTATTTCGTATGCTGAAAACAGAACCGTACAGAAGTAAGGTATTCGTAAGCAAAGTTTTGAATACTTCAATTTTAAGCTTACAAAGTAAGCAAGGAAAAGTATGCATGAAAAATATAAAAAAACGACGACGCCCGAACAGAGACAAATGCTTACCCGGTAAGGTATTCGTAAGCGAAGTTATGAATACTTCAATTTTAAGCTTACAAAGTAAGCAAGGAAAAGTATGCATGAAAATTAAAAAAAGGATATAAGCTACCAAAAGTAAGGTATTAGTAAGGTATGTTCCGAGTAGCTCCGAGTTTGAAAGAAAACAGTGAATGAACAAACGTAGCGGGTTGGGCTCGATAGTCTAGAGGGTAGAGCGCTGGCTTTTCATGCCAGATGCCCTGGTTCGAATCCTAGCGCGGGCTGTTTGAACACTCATCTATTTCCATCGCTATCCACATGAAGCAGTTGAGAATTATAAGAAAAGCACAAGTCAAAATATCGCAGGCAATAATAAAATTTTTATTTTTATTGGAAAAAGTAATTATTTATTTGTAATCATTACGTATAGCTTACGCTGTAAGCTATATTGTAAGGCATACTGCTTACGTTGTATGCTATTGGTAAGCGAAACGGTAAGCATGTGTTCGTGCGATGCTTACTTTTTCAACTATGCGTAAAGCATGTTTGGTATGCGCTCACTTTTATAAAGTCGCATTACCTTATCATACGAAAAAGTAAACAGTATTTGGAATGCAAGCACGAAGTATTCCGAGCACTTTCTTTGCATTCCTTTCTATTTCCAAAAGTAAGTGAGAGGGTAAGCATATATGATTCTTTTTATACTTTACGAAATAATGCTTACGTCAGGCGGCCATTTCCTTAAAAAAGTAATGGGAATTCGTAAGGGAAATATGGAGTACTCCACAACGAAAAATAAGCATTCCGTAATGCATTGATTCATCGTTCCATTTCCGACTGGGCTTTTTCTATGGGTGTATGTGTATGTGTGTGCCATTTTCGGGCGCCCCGCTCGCCGCCCCCTAACCGCATTTGTTCTCTGTGTTGATTTCGTTGCGCCCAAAACGCAGCGTTTTGGGAGCGAAACGATGCGAAATGAAACGGAAAAAAATGGCACAGCATTGCAATGAGAAATGTGCGCCCACGTTTTTTTCGCCCATTCAATTGGACCAAATGGCTAGAAAGCTAAAAAATCGGCTGCTACACCAGCGAAGTGCACTGCAAACAGCGGCAGCTTGCACTTGATTTGTTTTTGTTTTTCGCAGAATTTTGTTCTTCGTACTCTAGTTTTGTTGTTATTTTTTTCTCTTGTGAATTTTGTAAAAACTCAAACTTTATGTTCCGTGTAAGTGTTGATATTGTTTTGTTGTTGTTGTTGTGTTTGCGCTTGTTATTGTATTTGTAGTCATTGGCTGTTGTTGTGGTTTTCGCAATTTTTAATAGTCCACTTTTTGTTTGTGTTTTGTTCCATATTTTGCTGTTGTTGTGTTTGTTTTTTGGGGCGCATGCAAATCCCTCGTCGCAACGGCAACACTGGCCAGCCGGCTGGTCGGCTTTTGCGGTCGTCATGAAGGAAATTATGTTGCCTTTACTTTCTCTACTATCGCTGCTTTTGTTGTTGTTGTTATTGTCGCTGCCTGCCATAACCCCAAAATCAACAATTGAACATTTGATTTTGCTGTGCACAGCTTTGAAACTCCAACAGCAGTTGGCAGTTTTTTATTTGTAGCGTTTTGCCATATTTCACATGCATTTTTTTAGCGTCCATGTGTTAATTGTTGACGCATCAATCTTTGCTCTTTTTCAACACTTTCGAACACTGTTCGTAATTGTTGCATTCTTTTTTGAGTGGGATTGAATTTGATTGCTTTGTAGCTTACGTAAAAATAATATGCAAATTTACTATACCAATGAAATTTTCAATACGAATTTCGCAGTACAAACTTTGTTCGCTACATTCAGTTATAGATTTGATTTAGTTATAGATTTGAAATTGTTTAAATTTTTAGTTTCAAAAGTTGTAAGTCTATTGAATTGGACTTTTGTCTTATTATTTATGTATGTAGCCACGCCCTTATTTTCCATTTATTTGCAATTTCAGTACATGAGATCAAATCAAATCAAATAATAAATTCAAAGAATGCGATCCAAATTAATTTCACTACAACACTTTTTACATGAGGTCATCTCACATAAATTATATCGCATACATCACATCACATCATCATATCATATTATATTACATCATATCACATCACAACACATCACATAACATCATCACAGCTCGGCCCAGCACATCACA
This sequence comes from Melieria crassipennis, assembly GCA_963668005.1. Lineage (NCBI taxonomy): Eukaryota > Metazoa > Arthropoda > Insecta > Diptera > Ulidiidae > Melieria > Melieria crassipennis. The sequence continues at coordinate 76,544,836 of OY764962.1, read as the reverse complement.
TCACTTCACATTACATCACAACACATCACATGAAATCACATGAAATCATTTCAAATCAAATAAAACCAAATCAAATCAATTCAAATCAAATCCCATCAAATTAACTTAACTTAGATCACATAAAATTTAACCAAAGCACAGCAAAGAAAATCAAATTAAGTTAAATCACATCAAATCAAGTCAAATGAAATCAATTCAATAAAATCAATTCAAATCAATTAAAAATAAATCAATCAAAACATTTAAAAGAGATAAAATCAAATCAAGTAAAATTAAATCAATAAACTTAAATCAAATCAAATCAAGCAAACCAACTCAAGTGAAATCAAATCAACTCAAATTAAATGGACTAAAATTAAATTAAATCAAGTCGAGTCGAGTCAAATCGAACGATTTAAATAAAATCTATTCAAATCAACTCGAACCAAATCAAATAAAACGAAATCAAATCAACTCATATTAAATCATATCAACTGAACTCAAATCATACAAATCAAATCGACTTAAATCACCTCAACACAATTTAAATCACCTCAAATCAAATCAAATCAATTCAAATCAAATTAAATTAAATTAAATTAAATCAATACAAATGAGCTTAAATCAGATCACCTCAACTCTAATTAAATCAAATCAAATTAAATTAAATCCATATAAATAAATCAAATGAAATCAGCTCAAATCAAATCAAATCAAATCAAATCAAATCAAGTCAATACAAAACAAATCAATCAGATCGAAATCAATACAAATGGACTCAAATCTCAAGGCAAATCAAATCAAATCAACTCAAAACAAATCACCTCAAATCACATCAATTCAAATCAATACAAGTGAACTCAAATCAAATAAAATTAAATCAAATCAAGACAATCAATCAACTCAAATCACCTCAAATCAAATCAATTCGCATCAAATTAAATCAAATTAAATCAATTCAAGTCAAATCAAATTAACTCAAATAAAATCAATTAAAATAAACTTAAATCAAATCAAATCAAGCAAACCAACTAAAGTCAAATTAAATCAACTCACCTCAAGTCAAATTAAATCAAGTCAACTCAAATCAAATAAAATGAATACAATGAATACTCAAATCAAGTCAATACAAACCAATCAATCAGATCAAATCACGTCAAACCAACTCAAATCAATACAAATGAATTCACATCAAATCAAATTAAATCAAATCAAGTCAATACAAATTAAATCAATCTAATCAACTCACCTCACCTCAAATCAACTCAGTCCACATAAAATTACAAAAATTCAAGTCAAATCAATTTAAATTAAGTCAACTCAATTCAAGTCAATTCAAATCAAACAAATCAAATAAAGTGAACTCAAATCAACTCAAACAAATCAAATCAAACAAATAAAATCAATACAAATTAAACTCAAATCAAATTATATTTAATTAAATCAAGTCAATACAAATTAAAGTAATCTAATCAACTCAGTATACCTCAAATCAAACCAACTCATTTCACATCAACTTAAATCGATTCAAGTCAAATCAAATAAATCAACTCAAGTCAAAACAAAACAAATCACCTAAATTGAAATCAAATCAATTCACATCAAATCAATACAAATGAACTTAAATCAAATTCATTTTAATCAAATCAATACAAATTAAATCATTCTAATCAACCCACCACTTCACATTAAATCAACTCAGTTCACATCAAATCAAATTCAATAAATCAGTCAAATCAATTTCAATCAATTCAAATTAAATCAAATGAATTATGTATAACAAATAAATAAATATGATCAACTAAAAAAATACTAATACTAAAAAATGCTACAGCGTGATCTACAAGCAGATATCAACTTAATAAGAAGACCAGTTGTGTTGTTTAAAATTAATTCAAATCTTTTTTGTATATAAGAAGTCCTCATATTCCTATTGGATTCCTTATGTTCTTCAAGCAGAATCAATTCATCTGCTAAAAAATTGTCTTTCATAAATTATTGATCAACAGTGGAGTGCCACCGATTTGTGAATACAGTTTTTTTGAACGTAACTAAAAAGTAGACTTTGTATTTATTTTAGATACGCGAATGGTCTGAAAAGTGTCCGTCTTAACAAAGATACAAGACATTTTCTCATACAATTTTTTAAATTTTCCTACATGGTCTGCTTGTAAGTATACATACTTCTCCCAGTAATGCTATCATTTCTTAAACCCGTTCAAATAGATGCAAGTAATTTTAAAAAAAATTTTCTACAAAGTCTCCTTGTAAGTCTACACACTTCTTAAAGCGATGCTCCGATTTCTTTCTTAAAACAAAATGCTGGTTAACAAATATTTCTATAAAAAAGTGGCATTTCAAAAGTGAGAAAACATTCAAGTTTTGAGCTTACAACGAGAATTATGTAGACATAGAGATTTCTAGCTACTGATGCACTGCTCCAACTACAAATAATTACCTAAATAATTAAAAACTTAAAACTATTTCAGCTAATTTATAAAAATGCCAAACAAGTCACACGGCACACCAAGGTTCCTTAACCGATTAGCCGACTTCATTTAATTTCTCAATAAAATCGCTTATCTGTCACACTTCAGCCGCAATGATAAATGCGCTCTTTGGACTAACTAATAAAAACACGACTGCGCTCGGCCATAAATTTCGCGCGTTCATGGTGCACTCGTCTACTTGTTAGAGTGCCGCGACGCGGTGCAATGCGCAGGGCGGTGATTTTTTGTTTTTCATTTCGCTGGCAACGACGCTAATCACTCAAAGGTGCTTCATGTCGGTCTCCGTCAGTGCTAAGTTTGTAACGCTTCCAAGTGGCTCTATTTGCAGATGCGAACGATTCAGCGCGGTTATTTTGTCTTTGCTGCTTTTGCCGCTTTTCCAGCTAAACATGACAGCGACACTCGACATCGTGCAACGCTGTGACGCCGTGACACTCGGCAACGTGCAGTCGTGAGTGTCGCCAACAAGTTCAATTAAAATTACAAACATGCAGCAAGTTGTTTGCCCCCCGCGCTGGCAGCCAGCAACGCCTCACAGTTTAGACACCCGCATTCACACACACTCACACACACATACACACTCTCACACACACAGCTGGCGGCTTGCAGAGACCGCTGGCTGCCGGAAAATCTTAATAAAACCAATGAACCGAAGCGTTGCAGCGCACATGGGCGGTCAGCCAAACGAACCGACAGACAGCCAGACCAAAGTCTGACAGCGTTAACGCGCTCACTTTGGCGCATTCAGCAGCAGTTGCAGCGCCGCCCCCTCGCCCCGCGCGCCCTATTGCGGTCTGGCGCAAAGTGCCAGCAAACGCTGCGCCAAACGGCAAATGTCAGCAAGCAACAAAACAACTCGTTTGCTCGTGACCAGTGCAGCCAATGGCCATTGTAGTCTGACGCTGCAATTGTGCGAGTGTGTGAGTGAGTGCTGCTGCGTTTGTTTGTGTGCGGCTGCCGCATGCTGCCGCAAGGAAGTGCTCGGACCGGCGCTGCAAGTGCGGCCAACAATTGAGCCGTGTGCGCACATTCGTGTTGGCATTTGGCGCGCAGCTAAAAGTGCAAAATAAATGAGCGGAAAAAGGAAAAGGCGATTTGAATGCGAATTTCCGAATTTGATGTAGAGGCGCTGCAGCCGTCACCGCTGCCCGGGCGTGAGAACAATGACCATTGGAGTTAAAAAGGCGAAAATTTACAAGTGCACTCAATGAACAGCACAAAAACGTTAGGAAAAAAGGCTTTAGGACGGACACTGGTCTGAGCCTGTCAGCTGGCCGAACGGACAATGGCAAACAACACGCAGCAGACACTAAAAGCTGAAAACCATTTTCGAGGTGGATGCAAGCGCTCAACTAAGCTGAGATAACTGGCCACGTTAATTGCGGAAAAAGCCAACGGATATGAGGCTGGCGCACTTGAAATCAATTCGTAATAGTTGGACTTTGTAATTTATTGAGGACTTTTGCATGCATTGAGCAATTAAAGTGAATGAGGTTGGGTATTTGAAGGAAATGTGTGCGTATTCAAATCAAATTTGTATATATTTGAATGAAATGTGTTTGGTTTCTAATCAAATACGTTTGAATTCAAATGAAATGCGTTCAAATTTATATGAAATGTATTCAAACTCAAAACGATTGAATCAAATACGTTTGATTTCAAATCAAATGCGTTTGAATTCAAATTAACTACGCTGAAATTCAAATCAAATACGTGTGATTTCAAATAAAATGCGTTTGAGTTAAAAAAAGCGTTTGAATCCAAATCAAATACGTTTAAATTAAAATCAAATACATTCAAAATCAAATCAAATTCGTTCAAATTCAATTTCGAATTTAAATCAAAAACGTAAAAATTCAAATCAAATATGTTTGAACTAAAGTCAGATATGTTTGAACTAAAATCAGATACGTTTGAATTCAAATCAAATACGTTTAAATTAAAATCAAATACATTCAAAATCAAATCAAATTCGTTCAAATTCAAATCAAATGAGTTTAAATTCAACTCAAATAGGTTTGAATTAAAATAAAATACGTTTGATTTCAAATCAACTACGTTCACATTCAAATGAAATGCGTTTGATTTCAAATCAACTACGTACACATTTAAATCAAATATGTTCGAATTACAATCAGATATGTTTGAATTCAAATCAAATGCTTTGAATTCAAATCAAATAAATTTGAATTCAAATAAAATACGTTCACATTCTAATCAAATATCAAATCAACTACGTTCAAATTCAAATTAAAAACGTTTCAATTAAAATCAAATGCTTTGAATTCAAATCAAATACGTTTGAATTCAAATCAAATACGTTTGAATTGAAATCAAATACGTTCACATTGAAATCAAATACTTTCAAATACTTTCAAATTCAAATCAAATACATTCACATTCAAATCAAATATCAAATCAACTACATTCAAATTCAGATAAAATACGTTCAAATTTAAATCAAATACTTTTGAATTCAAGTCAAATGCGTTTGAATTCAAATCAAATACATTTTAACTCAAATCTAATACGTTTGAATTGAAATCAAATACTTTCAAATACTTTGAAATTCAAATCAAATAAATTCACATTCAAATCAAATATCAAATCAACTACGTTTTAATTCAAATAAAATGCGTTTAAATTCAAATCAAATGCGTTTACATTTAAATCAAATACTTTCAAGTTCAATTCAATTGATTTGATTTGAATTCAAAACAAATATATTTAAATTCAAATTAAATACGTTCAAATTCAAATCAAATACGTTTGATTCCACATCAAATACGTTTAAATTGAAATCAAATGCGTTCAAATTTAAACCGAATGCGTTCAAATTCAATTCAAATACTTTCGCATCCAAAGAAAATGGTTCGAATTCAATTACAATTCAAATACGTTCACATTGAATTCAAATACTTTTAAATTCAATTCGAATTCAATTTAAATTCAATTTAAATCATTCCAAATACGTTTGAATTCAAATCAAATATATTCAATTTAAAATCGAATACGTTCAAATTCAAATCAAATACGTTTGAATTCAAATCAAATAGTACGTTTGAATTAAACTCAAATCAAAATCGTTCAATTTCAAAAAAACTACATTTGATTTCAAACTAAAATGCATAATTTTCATATCTTCCTGCACTTTTGCATGTCTCACCAAACTCCAAAAGCTGCTCTCTTTCACATTTTTCAAGCAATTGGTTGCTACTTGCTCTGCTTCTTCTTCTCGCTGTCGCTGACTCAAAGCTTCAGCATCGCTGCACCGCAGCCATGTACGTGTTGTCAGGCACCATTGGCAATAACACTCAACTTTTTATGGCCCCATAATTTCAGCCAATCGTTACAAAAAGCCAACTGCAAAGCGCCTCCACGTTGCCCGCCAACCACTCAGCCAACACATGAACCAACCATCAAATGCATGTGCGACGCCTTGTATGCCACGCACGTACGCCGACAAGTCCTGCTAATCACTTTCACGTCACACACACACACACACACACATACACACGCAACAAAGCCACCGCTGCACATCGCCTAAGTGCACTTTGGTCATAACATTTTTCGGCATTTACTGTCAAAATGGCGCACGAAAAAAAAAACACAAACATATAAAAAGCCGCACTTGGCCCCGGAGTGCACACTTTCGCCTATTTGACTGACAACGGTGCATCGGCCGCAAGTGAGGCGCAAAAAAGTGCAAGTGGCAGACAGCGAGCGCTGCCAGTCGCCAATCTGCACCGCACAACTGTTCAGTTCGCCTAAAACAAATGCAAAAACAAACGTGCAGTCGACACAGACAACGTAAATATTATTATTAAGTGACACTGTGTCAAGGCTGTGTCGCATTACGCGCGCGCCGACAGCGACGTGCAAGTGGCACAGAATAAATAAAATCGGCGCGAACCGAACATTTTACTATAAATGAAAATGAAATCATAAATGCGGCGGCCCAAAAGTGTGCCACTCGTTGCGAAGGAAAGGCGGACGCGCGCACTAAAAAAAAAATTTTTTTTTAATGTCACAGTTAGGCAGTGACAGTGGCCGCGTTAGGTAGCTTGACAGCTGTTTTTGTTGTTGTTGTCGTGGCACTGATAGTATCGCTGCTGATTGCTTTCTGTGTGTATGTGTGTTGTTGTAATATGAGCTTTTTCTCTCATTTTTTGTTGTTGTTGTTGTTAGTTAGATTTTTTTTTTGTTGTCGCTGTTGACGACAGCTTTGTGGTGGCGGGGTCTCATTAGTGCGCACGCAGTCATAAAATTTGAATATGCATTCGGTGCGACGTTCACACTGGCAGGATTACACATCAGCGCCGACATCCTGTGCGCTCGCCTTCCGCCCGTTCGTCGCATTCGGCGGGTGAAGGTCAGCGGCAATTTTGACGCATTTGTTGTGGTTGTTGTTGAAAATCGCCGACATTGAAAGTTAATTAAACAAGTGCAAAGTTGCAAAAGTAGTGGAAAGTATTTGGAGCGCTTTTCCGCAGCAGATTTTTGAACATTGTTGCTTTAGTGGCGCAACAAAGGCAAGAAATTTTACCTCTTTAAAGTATGAAAACCTAAAAATGTATAAAAGTTGCGTGCTGCAACTTAAATAAATGCGATTTTCTTTACTTTGATTGCATTACTGAGGCTTAGTGAGGCTGCTTGCAACACTTTAACACTAAAATGCCGGACCAATCCAACGTTCTTTAAATGCGTTTTCTTCAACTTTACTAATTCCTTCAAGAAATAGGAAAAGTTGGAAGGATTATTTATATATTATATAATTATTATTATTTATGTATTATATAATTAAATTATATACATATATAAAAAAATTATATAAATTCTATGAAAATATATATATTTATAATATTTTTATGAAACATTTTTACTTAACTAAACTTAGACTTCTTTTGACTTACAAAATATTTCGTTTGATTTGGCTTTAAAAATTAGTAAAAATAAGGGAAGAATTTCCTTTCAAGCGATGCAATAAAATAATAAAATACCTCAATGGAATAATTTTGACATTTGGGCGCTATAGTGTTAATTTTCATGCACCACTTTGTGTATGAAAAGCGGAGAATTACGAAAACAGATTTGAAGACTTTTTGGCTCAAGAAACATTTTAGTTAATTTGGCTTTAAAAAATAGTAAAAGTCAGGGTTGATTTTCTTTTAAAAACTATGCACGAAACTATGTGTTTTAGTGTTAAATTTCATGGGCCACGGAGAATTACAAATACAGATTTGAAAAGATTTTCATCACAATTGTTTTACTTGATCCGTGCATTTTGTCGCTCAAGAAATATTTAAGTTAATTTGGCTTTAAAAATTAGTAAAAATAAGGTGAAGAATTTGCTTTCAGAAAGCGATGCAATAAAATAATAAAATACCTCAGTGGAATACTTTTGACATTTAGGCGTTTTAGTGTTAATTTTAAATTCAATAAAATTTTAAATAAAACAATTGGAATTAAGAAATCATCGAATACCCTTCGTAACAATTATCTATTTTTTTTTATCTTTTTGCTCCTTTGGCTTATGATCCTTGATCTCTATTTTGATCTTTTTAGCTAATGATCACCTACAGGGACTAGTGAACAATATGGGTCCTCCTATATTACTTTCTATTGTCATAACCTGTAGTTACTGATGCATTGAACCACAACTAAACAACACTCGGGTTCGAATCCCCACTCAAGCCATAGCAAAACAAAGATCAATTAATTTCGGTTGCTTTGGTTTTAGTTGAGTTAGTTCAGTCTCTGAAAGAGTTTACAGCTTTTTTTTATAGGAACTATTTTGCTTGACCTCTGAGCCTTCTTTGGCTGGAGAGAGCTCTCTCTCTCACTCTGTCTCACTCTGGAAGCAATTATAGCAAATCGCTAATGACAACTCTTTTGCTTGACCCTTGACTTTCTTTGGGTTATCCTACATTACCCACCAGTACCTATTATCCTTCATTTTATTTATTAAGCACCTTAAGCTTGAGGTTATAGAGGCATTGGACCAAAATTTACTGGAGCATACAATTGATTACGGCAGTAGTACTGCCTTAATGATAGAGTTGACATTTTTTAGAATGTTCATATTATAGTTATTTTCCTTAATCTATTACTGACCTCAAGTCAAAAGTCAGTCCTTTCTGCTCTTTCAGCAGACACTTTCAGGAAGATTTTATAGAATATCCTTTATGGCAACTAATTCCATAAATTGTTTCGTTCCGCAAATTGTTCCATTACTCATACAAGAAACCGAAGTCAACGAATTTCCTATTCGAACACTGATTCAAGGCCACTTCCATAGCTCCATTTTCAGCAGAGTTATGTTTGTTTCTCTGGAAAACATGGGTTCAAGACAAGAGTCCATAACTTATTCACTCAAAACCCTGTCCCCTAACCTATAGATCCTTCCAGAACTGACGCTAAATCTGGCTTAAATAGACGTATCCCTTTTGCTTTGGCTCGTTTATTAAAATAAAATGTTTAGATTATTCTTATGCCAATCACTGTTACCACAAGTCAATGAATCTTCTGTGTGAATTCTAGGCTACTTGACTACTCAGTAACTTCGCTTTCAGAAAGTTAACTCTCACTTTCTGACTTTCCGGAGCCATTTATAGAACGTCAATTTTGTTTCTTGATACGTTACTGATGCAGCGTCGATAACCTGGCATGAGTGCATAAGCCTATCATCCCAGTGGCCGTAGGTTCGACTCCTACCTGGTGCATGGTCCCGCACTCTCCCAACTTTTCAAATTTTTCCTGTCCTCTAAATATTTACTATCCCAGCAACATACCCCAGTTCAAAAATTTCCGACCCTCAGATGATCCAGAAAACAAATGCCGAAGCATTAGCCAAATCAACGCACCAAACCGATCTTAGCGAAGACCCCAACCATCCTGCTGTCATCTCCTTTACACAACAGATGGCGCTATGAATAGTAGCTGGGAGGCGTCATTTCTAAGCGGCGGTAGATGGCAACCCCATCACTTAGGACAACTTGCGGCAGGCCAATCGTCTATCCTGGCCGAAAAACACAACCGATTAACATAACCAACACAAGGCCAATGTCTTGTGGAAGCCCTATGCTCCCAAGAGGAGTGAACAAGGAAAACAAATACATTGCTAATGCATTGGACCCAAAGTTAATAGGGGTTTTCCTCTAGTAAAAAGTGTTTTGCTGGATTCATTACTGATGTATGAACCCACGAGTGAAAGGACCTACGGTTCGAATCGCTATTCTGTACTACTTTGAAAGCAGCTTTGTAAGCAAAGAAAAGATTTAACTTTGACTTTGTTTCCTCTGAAAGAAGTCAAAGAATATCTTTCATGTAATTCCTTCAATGTTTCACGTTCAGAAAATTATCTCTCAATCTCTGGAACCATTTATGGAACATCCTATATGTAAATTAAGTTCCTCATTACGTTACTGATGCATTGGATCCAAACTTAATAGGGCTTCTCCTCTAGCAAGAAGTGGTTTTGTTTGATCCATTACTGATATATGAGCCCACGAGTGAAAGGACCTACGGTTCGAATCCTCACTCTGAACTACTTTGGCAGCGACTCCTTAAGCAAAATAAAGATTTAAATTTGACTTATTTTTCTCTGAAATAAATCAAAGCATATCTTTCATCTCACTTGATGCATCTCATGTTCCTTACATATCGTCTCATCAAAGCAAAAAATCTCATTAAAAGTCTCCGTTTCTATGAAATATTTCAAATTATTAATACACATTACGTTATGTGGCCGCCCACAACTTCTTATCTCAGCCAGTGCAACCATTAAGCCGTAAATCTGCTGCTTCATTAGAGGCCAAACGGCAAAGAGACGCGCTCGCTGGCTGTACAAAGGCGAAGAGTCAATTACGGACAAAGCAGAACGCAGCAAAATTCCAGCTGCAACAGCAGTCAGTAATGAGCGCGAAAAAGTATTTAATACCTCTACACAAATTTACCGACCAGCCACGGCTGACAATGTTGCAAGTTCAACGTCGAAAGCAGCAATTTAAATGAGAAAAAAAGAAAACTCAGCAAAGAAAAAGCGTGGCGAGAAAAAACGCGCATGGAAATTGTGCACAGCTTGCAACGCTTAGACGGCGCCAGTGTCAGATCGCGGCGCAACAGTGTCTTGACTGACAGTTTTTTAGCATTTACGCGACGGCGACGACTTTCGCCAAAATTTGATATTCACACATTTTGGCTGAATTTCACTTTCGTGCGCCAAAGCGAACAAAAAGCAACAAAACGACAAATTGAAATGGAAAACGTTTGGCTAAAATAACAACAAAAACAACGAAAGCTATAGTAAAAAAAAAACAACGCTTTTCACAGAAAACTCAATGATGCGTTTCGGTGTGGCAAATGCCACCAACAACAACAGCAACTAAGTGAGAGCCAGAAAAATCCATTTGATTTGCTGCGTAACGGCTGCTGTCGCGGCTGAAAGGTGCTGCTGTCGTTGTTGTTGTTGTTGTATTTGTCATTGCAGCATTTAATAAAACCGAATCTCATTTAAGCGTTTCTCGCACCTGACATGCCGCCACCACAGTGTCGTCTCGCTTTTCGTTGCCGTGTCGGCGCACAAATCAGAGATGTCACACGGCGCGAGACGATTGCAGCGGCGGCAGTGAATAGGGCGCGAACATTGTGGAAAGGTGAAAATGTGGCTGTCGCTAAAATTTGTCATTGTCGCATTTTTACTTCACTTGGCAGCAGCAGCAACAACAACAACACCACCACCACAGCGTCAGTGAAAAGCGCGCATCATTTACATTCAATTGACACTGAATTTAATTTCCCAAGTGTTTGACGTGACATTTGAATTGTTAATTTGTGCAAATGTGTGCGTGGTTATTTGTGCAGCAACACATAGACACACACTCACACTCACACAAAGTATTCGCTGCGCTGACATCTGTGTGTGCGCGCTCTTCCCGGTAACAACGGCGCCAACAATTCGCATCGTTAAAATTTTGTTTCGCTGTCTGTCTGTCTGATGGCGCCGAAAGGACCAAAAGGGCGCCGCTATACTTTGAGCCTCAATGCAGCGCCGACCCATGTTGGATATTTGCTAAATTGGCAAGTTGGGTCTGACAGGTAAGGCGTTGTAGTTGGCCTTCTACTGTTACTTGGCTGCTTGTTGTTGTTTCGTTACATGTTGTAACTTTAGTCTTTTATTGTTGTTGGTAAAACGAAACGCAAGAAATGCCTCGCTGTGCCATCATGTCAGTGTCAATGTTCGACACCCGCATCACCTGTACGCCGCTTAATCTAACCGCCCGAACGGTGCGCGTGTGCGTGTGACGGCAGTTGGTCACTGGCAGCCGTTCGTTTGGCAATGTTAGTTGATTGATTTCAGCGACTAGAGCTCTGCTGTTGATTCATCCTTGAGGCTATTTGTTAGTGAATGAAATTGATTGATGCCATGAGCCGTTTTCGAGTCGAATTCGGCTGCCCCTCAGCTGGCTAATCTACACGGCAGCACATGTTTCAAATGGATCTTTTCAATTTAGATTACTTTTTTCTTAACAAACAGCAAAATTGACTACTTTGAAGGCCTTTAAAGAATGAATTCTCTCATGACCAGTTTTCTTTCAAACTTCTTCTTCTTCTTCTCATTGAATAAAACTGTCACGAAATATCATCAAAAATGCATTTAAATTTTGTTTCAAAATTACGTGAAAATGGCTCGCAGCAATGAGTAATCAGCACTTGACACCAGCGATTACGCTGACATAATTTGGCATTTCCTCAATGACAAATTATTTGCACGTTACAAAACATTCTCGCACACACGCACACACACACACACAAACAACAAACTCAACAGCACAGCGAGCATTAGCTGAATTATGAAGCCAACACAAATTTGCTGCATACTTACAGGCACTTTGCCGTGACCTTCCCTTCAAGCCAAGCCAAACGAAGCTGACCCGAAGCAATGACACTCGCTGTCATTTGGCGCATAGACTGACAAAACAGCGCACAACCGAAGCAGAGTAAAGCGAGTTGAGGAAAATAAGTTATGTCGAAAGCGTTGAACATGACAGTACAGCGCATAGGGCAACATTGCTGTGCCCCACGGCCATAACAACAACAGCAACAACAACAATCGGATGCTAAAAGACAACAGCAGCCACTCGAGCAGAAACATGTTCACTACTTTCAGCCAGCACTCACTTTGGGCGATTTTCGCATTTGTCTTAATTTGTGACAAAGGCACACAGTCGGCAATGCCCACACAAACACACAAATACAAATACACGCACATTGCGCTCGTGTGTGTGTTACACCTGCTATGTTCGCCATTGGGTTGTTGTCGCTGCTGTTGTTGTTGTTAGCGCTAAAAGTGCCCGAAAGTGGTTGGTCCTTAAGTGTGACAATGGAATTTCTTCAAGTCGCTTCGCTGCCACTTTCACAACACTCATACACACTCTTACCCATACACACACACACGCACACTTACTCATATGCACACAAATATGCTTGACAACGGCTTTCACACTTGTCGCCGCTGGCCGCTGTCGCTCGGCGCTCACATTTTCACAGCTGGCAGCGTGCTCGTAGCTCAGCTCAATGATGTGCTCGCGTTGTACCCATTGTTGTCTCACTCTACATACATACATACAAACATATATACATATATTTTAATATGCATATGTCCCAAGTGTATTGTTGCTTGTTCTAGTCCCCAGCCATAAGTTAAGTTGTTTTTATGATTATTTGCGTGACTCTTGTTGGTTTTATTACTGTGGCATTTTCTCATTTATGTTATTGTTAGCTTTGTATTGTTGTTTGCATTGTTGTATTGTTGCCTAACAGGTGTGTTATTGCAAATAATGAAAGTCTAAAACACTAATGAGTTTTACTCATTCAATAATTGAAACCAAATTCTTCAATGTTGCTTTTAATAGAAAACTTTCAAAGTTTACTAGGCGTATGAGTGATATTAATTCATAAATTATGTAGAAATACATTTTTCATTCATAACTTTACCTCAGTAAATACAAATACAAATACATTCATAACTTTTCCTCAGTACAGTAAAGACTTCCCTACAAGAACAGTGACAGTGAAATTTGGGTCAGGTTTCCGAACAAAGTTTCTATCATTTTTATACAGACGCACAGTGATTCGACTCCATACAACCGCGGGACAAAATTAGAAGGAGTGGTCCGTTCTTCATAAAATTTGGTATACTAGTTAACCATGGTCTGCCGAATTGAAATCTCCATTTTTTTTCTTAAACTGTTGTAGTTTGGTAATGGGAGACTTAAATTTGCAATTTTCGTCATTTTTGGTGAGCTATAGCAACGAGCGTGTTGGCTAGATTTTTCAGATTTTACATTAAAATCGGTAACGTCAACATTGATAATTGCAAAGAGTGACAGAAATTGTCTAGGACCTTTTAGTTTTGCAATAAAAACAATAAAAATAGACGTAAGTTTTACTTTTTTGCAGTTTTCTCAATTTTTCATGCTGATTGCATACTTTTAGGGATATATAAAATAAATTTTGTCGAAAAATACGTGTTTAGACCAATTTTCAAATAGAATTATTTTCTGAGATCGGAAGATATCGGAGCATGTAATTACATTATTCGACAAAGAAAGAATGATTCTTAAAATTGAAAAAAAATTCAGGAACATACTTTCACATACTTTTTAGATATTTGTCTCTAAGTTTTGCCAATTTTCAGATTTTTAATTTAGAAAAATATTTTAAATTAAAAGTGAAGTGGAATTTGCTCAGCTTTGCAAATTTTGAGAAAACATTAAACATTGATTGAAGTGCAATTAAACATTGATTGAAGTGCAATTAAAAGACTTAGTTCTTACTGCACCTAATGTTATTAATATTCCAAAAATAAATAAAATAAAATAAAAAAATAAAAAATTAATTAAAAGCGAAAATGGCCACATCATTTCTTAATCTATATGAAAAGTTTTAGCCACTTCTTGGAAACCATGTATTTTTACAATTTTTGTTTACTCAATACACTAAACCACAGAAAATATGCGTTTACATTTTTTTTTAAAAAATGTTCAACTTTGAGCCGCTTTTGCACAGAAACTCATTAATTGTTTGGGCTTTTCTTAGTTGGTCTTTTACCTTTCAAATGACATCAAAATCGTTAAATTCTTTTTGAATTTTGTCTATGGAACGAATCACTGTGAGACGGTGTGAAAAAACTTATAGAAGCTCTCGTGTACGTGTGATTTTTTGTTTCACTCTAACACACACCTTTCACATATTTATTAAACTATAGTGTTCTCCACTCTAACGCATACCTATTCCCACCTCCAAATATTTAGTTTTGTATAGCTATCTCACTTACTCCTGATGGGAATGTTAGTCAGTTGACCGGTCAGGTGCCGGAATGTCTGACTGAAATGCTGATGCAAATATCGGTCACAATGTGATGTATAAACCGGTCATTCATGACCAAAACTCAATAATGAAAAAATTCTGGTTTTTATTGAAAATTAAAAAAAAAAACTTTGTTTTTACTGCTGTCTGATTTTGTTTCATGGAAATTCAATATTTAAAAAAGTTAAGTAATATAAAAATTTAAATAATAGGGGTATTCACACCGAGCTCGTTACTTCGTTACTTCGGTACTCGGTAGTTTTCTATGTGTATTTTGTTTTTGTTCAATTTTTGTACAAACACAAAATACACGTACAAAACTACCGAATACCGAACTAACAAAGTAACGAGCTCGGTGTGAATACCCCTAATATAAAAAATTAAATTATAAAAAATGTATTTCCGGTCCTGCCGGTCCTGCTTGTCTGATCACATATTGTCGCAGTCGAAGTCGAAGGCGTCTGCTTTGACCCTCAATTCCTCAACTCCGTTGCCGCCATCACTGGCATCGGCATCCTTGGCGCTTCGGCACTTGCTATGACCCAATTTTTAAAGTACTGAATTATTTTAATTTTCAAATAATATTATTTAAACGAAAAATTACGAATTCTTACCTTCTTTCTGCCGGCTCTTAATCAATTTTGTTAAATTTTTTCAAGCAACACCGATGCTTCTTCTTTTCAGCAGGTGCTTTCCTCGTTGTCTCATTCTAACACATTCGCGTATATGCAATAAGTTTTCCTATGTTTTTTAAAGGGTTTGTTTCATTTTAACTGAAAGACAAATTCCAGCAATATTTTGTCGCATATGGGCCCAATTTCATGCAAATGTATTGGTAAATAAAAAAATGTTATGAATGTAGTGGAGTTTCGATCAGCCATGTCTGGAAGGGTTTAAGCTCGAACAAAAATATTGCTTCAAAAACGCGCTTGAAAGTGTTGTTAAAGTGACAGAGTAGAGCGCTCGATTGTACCTTCAAAGGCAATCATTAGCCACGTAATAGCTAAAGTCGGACATTCCATTTAATAATAGCCAAAACCAGTCAGATAGTAAACTGATCTCCGTCTTATAGGAGGTGAGAATCAGTGCCTTCCTAAAAAATTCCCTGAACGCGCACTTCTGCCTGTGAGACAATAAAAATTGATGAAAATTTAAAGTCATTTTTAAAATGATATCAGTTTGAATGACCAACGGGGCGCATGAGCAATATTTGCTTAGTATAAAAAAAATATTTTAAACCGGAAATGCTTACCAAAATACGAGATTTATAAGGAAGATCTATAAAGAAGTGTCGTACCTTAAACATTTTTAGATCTATTGTGATCACCCGCCTACTTCTTGCCCTAGGGACAAGATTCCTTCTGGACCTGAAAAAGGTGGTGCTCAGAAAAAGTGGCAATTTCAGATTCTTTAAGAAGTCGAACTGGTTTGCCCCGTATTGAGATTGATTGGTTGGGTACAGAACGATTTAAGAAGGGACTCACAATTGAGTGAGTCGAGTGATCTCCGTCTAATGAAGGAAGTGACCGTCAGTGGCTTCGTACAAGACTTTCTGATCGCAGCACTTCTGACTGGAAAACTCTTGCAATGTTTTGAAGTCGCATTGAGACGCGCATATAAGTAACTTCTCTTTTCTAAAAACAAAAAATTATAAAAAAAAATTTGAAGTGATTTTTGAATGATCAACGTGCCGCACACAGTCTTCCCTACCTAATCGAAATTTGTGATCTCCTTATAGCTTTTAAGACAAAAACAATCTCATCTGTAGAATCTCAATCAGAACAATGTCTACTAGAAAAGTTGTAAATTGTATTAAACTTTGCCGAAATATGAGTAACTTTTCTTTTTCATTAGAATAAAAAATAATCGAATTTTATAGTTTTTGTGGAAATGATACGAATTTTAATGCACAAGAGCTATAAGGAAGTGGTATGGCCTGAAATTTGTTAGATCTACTATGATGCTTCTATAACTCATAAGACAATGTCAAACCGATGTCTGATGTTCCGATTTATATGAACTTTGTTATGCATTACTAGGCGTATGAGTAACATTTATTGAATGCAAATGCCAACAAATTTCTTTTATAAAATACCAAATTGTCAAAAAATCATAAAAATGTATTAAAATTATACCAATTTCTAATAGAAACCAGGGCGTATACGTGATATTGCAAATTTAAAAATTGTTCCAAACTCACTTCCAAAGCACTTCCCCATTGATTTATTTTCAATGATAATAATTCGAGTTATATAAATAAATGAAAAAACAAGATTTTCCAATTGAAAACGAGGCTTTAAATTCTTCATGTATTCAATGAGCTTTTGACAATGGGCTTTTGACTGACACTGTCGCCTTGTGTGCATTGAGAGCCAACGGTGCAAACATGCAATAATGATATGTTGATGTCTGCATTGTTGTTTGCGGTGTTAGTAAGGCTTTGTTTTTGTCATCTCTTGTTTATGTTATTTTCATTTCGTTTTTATAGTTAAGTACTTCTATTCTTTTGCTTATTATCCTTATTAAAATCTTGAGAGCGCATTATTCATAACTAAAGCGTTGGCTCTCAAGTAATAAATTAGATAAAAAATAAAAAAAATATATAAAAAAAAATATAATAAAAAATAATAAAAAAAATATATAAAAATATGAAAATATAAAATTTTCATATACTGACACAGATATATGTTCAGTTATATGATGTCAGCACATACAAGAATTAATTTCTGAACAGATTTAAACAGAAAACCCATTTCAATGCTTTTGATAAATTTTTGGGATTTTTTTTATTTATTTATTTAATTCTTTTGTTGCATTTTTGCCCGTTTGTCTCTTACTTTTGTTGGCAAATGACAGCAAAATGAAATATTGCAAGCTGAGCAAACCATGTAAAACAAATGTGAATGCTCTGGTTTAAATAAAAATTCAAAAACTTGAAAATTTAATATCGCTACTAGCAACAACAACAGAGCAAGAGTTCTTTAACTTTTCCACACCATAGCTGCACTTACACACATATTCGCATTCAGATTCATGCGACTTGCGTGCAATAAGCAACCAAAGACAGAAACAAAAGCACATAAAATCACTTGAAAATCACTGAGAAAACACCCATACAACATGACGTATGAGTGACATTTGTAGGCGAACACATTCGAATAAAACGCAGCCGTTGTTCGTTTCAGCACAACTGATTTACAGCAACAAATGGCTTGAAAAAATTGCATTTAAAAATTGTGTGAACGACAGCACAACCAATACAAAAACAACAAGCAACAAAATCACTTTCGTTCGCACGCAGCCGCCGCGCAGTCAGTCAGCCAGTCAGTAAGTCAGTCATTCGCTCAGCGGAGCGGATGCATTGCTGCCAGTGTGATGACGACGGCGTTGCGGAGGCGACACACAGACAAGACGCATCGCATGTTTGCTGTTTGCCTGTGTTTTTCTTGTTGTTTATCAACACGACAAGCACAAAATTGCATCAGTGCAAATAAAACCGATTGCACACACACACACAACTACACAATTACATACAAAAGCACGCATACAGTGACACATAGCCACACACAAAGCACAACTCTGAACAACAACGAGAAAAGTCAATCAAGTGCAAGCGAAAACAGCGACAAACTGAACTCAGCACAAAAGCAACAATAAAAAAATCGTAATCAACGCAAAGCGACAAATAATAAGAAAATAAAGCAACAAAAAGCGATCGTCGAATTGTAACAAATGGCAAAAACCTATTAAACCACAACGTGTGTGTGTGTGTGTGTGTGTGACTTTTGCTAGAATGGAAAAGTTCAAAGCAAGAGTTCAGCAATTTGCAATTGTTGGCGCGTTATTTGAGATTCCTTACACTGGATTCGGTTCGGATTATTGAACTTTGTTGTTCCAATTTAATTGCGCAATCGCAAACAAATATCAGTGTTTCGAATAGAAATAATGTTTCTATGTGCCTTAAAATATTTCATCATATGAGCGACGCAGCAGATTTTTTTTATTCTTCTGAACCAAGGTTTGGTTAGGTTAAGGTGGCTGTCTGAGCGTGGAACTTGCCGGAAGACACAATCCTTTTGAACTTCGTTGTTTAAATTTATTTACACAATCAGTCTTCTAGATAGAAATATTGTTTCTATGCCTTCAAATACTTTCATCATAGAGGAACTCCAAAGCTCTGTAATGCTTCTTGAGGCTATTAGCAGAAAGGCCAAAATCTAAAGAAAAATACAAATTAGTTACTCGTAAAGAACATAAGAAGAAGAAGAAGCACAACTTAACAGTTGTTTTAGTAGCTCTCTTCCCCACATGAATGCTACTCTTCCTCTTCGTGACATTACTTCTCCAACTTTTTTCTCAGTTGTTTAACCTTTCCTTTCTTTCTTTGTAGTTCTTTCTTTTTTCATTACCTTTCATAATTACATTTTCTCACTGCTTTTGTTATTTCCTCACTTTTTTTACGTTCCTGTTTTTTTTATTTCTCATTATTTAATTTCTAATTCATTCATTTCTCATTCATTTATTACACATTCATTCATTTCTAATTCATTCATTTCTAATTCATTCATTTCTCATTCATGCATTTTTCATTCATTCATTTCTCATTCATTCATTCTACATACTTTTTTTCATATTTTTTCTCTTTTGGCTTCTCTTTGATTTCTCTTCGTGGTCTTATTCTTTTTCTGATTCTCTTTTTTGGGCTTTCCCCTTTTAATTTTCTCTCCGTGTTTCTGTTGTTTTTCATTTGTTCTGTATACTTTTTCTCAATCTTTTTTCTTCTGGCTTCCACGCTTTGAATTAATCTTTAACTCTTTATATTACTTTTCGTATTCTTTTTCTGATTATCTTTTTTTTGCATCTCTCTTCTCATCTTTTTTCCGTGTTCCTGTTGTGATACATTTTTTCTAAAAGCTCTCTTTCATTTCTTTCTTTTTCTTCTGGCTTTCACGTTTTAAATTCTTCTCTCAGTGGCATTGTTTCTATTTTCTTTTATTTTTCGTTGTCTTTTTCTGATTTTCTTTTGCTGTTTGTTCTTCCCCACTCTTGTCTCAAGTTTCATTTTATTTTTAATTTTTCTCTAATTAATTTCCATTCTTGCTTTTTTGCGCTTTCATGCTTATTTTTTTTACTTTTTCCTTTTTTTCTTAATTTTTTTTTCTATATTTCCTTTTTCATTCTTTTCATTACTTTTCACTTATTTCTTCGTTTATTCTCTGTTTTTCTTTTCCCACTCTTCAAACTTATTTTTTTTCTTTTCCTCTTTTTATACGTTCCTTTCTTAATTTCATCACTTTCTTTCCATGCTTTCTTGCTCATTCTCCATGTTTTTACTACTTATCAGATTTATTTTCTTCTACTACTAAAGTAGATAAAGTACTTTTTATATATTTGTACTTTTGATTTTTCCCTCTAATTTTCTTTTATTCTTTATATTCGGTTTCGTCTAATGTTCATTTAATCTTCGTTTTCACTTCTAATCTAGTTTTCGTTTCATTTTCCTTTTTGCGGTTTTCTCTTTACTTTCTAATTTCCTCTACTCAATTTTGTAAGTTTGGCTTTTTCTACTATTTTTCGTTTTCTAAACATCTTTCTTTTTTCTTCCTTTTCTTATCTTTGCTAGATTCTTTTCTCCCTTCCCTTCCCGCTTTTTACTACTTTTATTAATTTATTTCTTTCTAATTGCTTGGTTTGTTTGGCTTTTCCAATTGTTTTCAATTTCGTTTTTTTCCACTCATCTTTTCTACTTTTTCTATGTCTTTTTCTACTAGATTCTATTTCCCTTTCCTTTCCTTTTACCTTTTTAATACTTGTACTCATTTCTTTCTTTATAATTACTTTCTTTTTTTTTTTACATATTTCTTTCTTCCTTTAGTTTTTTCTTTTTTTCTTCTTTCTGTTTTCATTAAAATCGTTATTCTTCCTGTATTCTTTCATTCAATCTAATTTTTTCCTATTTCTACTATTATTTAGTATTATTTATATCCGTTTTCTACGCTTTTCACTTATTTTTATAAATATACTTTATCCTTTTTTCCTTTATCTGTTTTTTTAATTTTATTTTTTAGTTTTTTTTTAGTTTTTTTTTCATTTGTTGTATTTATCTTTATTTCTTTATTTTTTTTTTTTTTTGTAGGTTGATAATTTTTTCCGATATTACTGCTGTCATTCTACATTCATAATGTTTTCAATCTTCTTACTGCTTTCATTCTACATTCATAATGTTTTCAATCTTCATAACCAATTTTCTTATCTTTATCTCCTGAAAATTTCCTTTTTTACTCTTTCAATTTTTATGCTTCTTTCTTCTCTCCATATTCTTCTCGCAGTTTCTTTATTACTCTTCACTTTCCATTCTTTTGTTCCCTTCTAAAGGAAGAGAATCTTTCCTTATTTTGCTTCTCTTCATATGCTTCTTTCAGTTTCTTTAATTTATACTTGTTTTCTCTTTCTACTGGTATTATTTATGCTCCTCCCCGTATTATTTTTCCTCATTCCCCTTCTTCTTTTACCATCCTGTTCATACTATTCATACATTTCTATTTTTCTCCCTTAACCCTTTCGCTACAGGTTTTTACTGGGGAAAGTTAAAATGTTAAATTTATCAATTACGTCTCCTGTGTGATTACATCAACAATATTCCATAATAATTTTTCTAATTATTATTACCGGACCCTGTCTTTTAGAGTGTTGTTATGTCATAGCAACCATTTCGTTGTGACTGTAAGAATTACTAATTATTAAATATAAAATTTTCTACACATGACTAAAAATTGAATATGTATTTAAAAAAAATAAAAAAAAATTAAAATTTAAAATTTCTAAAATAAAATGTCTTTAAAACAATATATCTTCATTAAAGTAAAAGACCACATTAAAAGTTTCTCTAATTTTTTTCTGTTTCTTCTTTCTTTACTATTTTAAGATATTACATTAAAAACACGTGTATACTATTTTCTTGAAACTTAAATATGCAGTTAATTAATTTTGTATTATTCCTAAAACTTCAACCTATTCTAAGGACCAACAAAAATATTATTCTTGAAACCATAGAGGGTTCAGTACCATAGAGGGTTCCATACTGTCAGAAAATAGCGAAAGAGTTAATATTTTTAATTTGTATTATCTTTAATCATCCCCTTCTCATTCTATCTTCTGCTATATCTTCTTTTTTTCCAATTCTGCTATTTCCTCGCATTTCACTTTTTACATAGTTTTCTCTTGATTTTTTTATTTGAAAGCACTTTTTTCAATTATACTCGTTCTTGCCATTCATCTACTCCACTCTTCTATTACTTCATCATTAAAATCCGCTCAAAAAGTCACGCCCAGCGCGCACACGCCACTTGCCGCGCCTTTCACACTCTTCGCAGAACTTTTCAACAAGTCGACGGCGCAAAGTTAAGTCAAAAGTGCAACTTGCCACGCAGCTCGCCTGGCAGGCAGTGCCGCCGACATGGCGCTGACGCGCAACTGTCACGACAAAAGCGCGTGTTCAAGTGCAGCGGCAGCCGTAGCAAAGTAAAGTAAAGAAAATAAAAGAAAATAAATGGCTGCAGATAGGAAAAAACGCCGCGAGCGTCGCGCGTGCGGAAATAGCAAAGCGCTGACTGCATTGTCTCGGCTGCAGCAGTTTCATTCGAACTGCTGCCATTGCCACCGCCACTGCTGCTGCCTTTTCTGTTCTTGTTCTTGCTGTTGCTGTTGTTTTTTCGTTGCAATAGAGTTGTTGGATTTTTTCGCTATCGTTTGACTGTCCTTTGTTTGTCTTCGAACGTTGCGCCGCAACGCGAAAACGAAAATAGAATTTCTTCTATTGTTTGTCGATAGCGCTGCCGAGTGCAGCCGCACGTACGTCACGCATATGCAAAGGCGTTAATTTCGTTTCAAGCACAAAATCTCGCCAATCACAATGGAGTAATTTTCAAGCGTCAACAGTTGCAGAAAAGTGTTGTAAAAAATTTAATTAAATTGCATAGACTGTCGAATTCTCAAGTTGTTACACAGTCATAGAGATGGCCAAATTGTAATCAGTGTTGAACAAACTGGGTGCCGCCCAATCACTGCCCCATTGACTAAACTACGCACACACTCGCACTCACCCACACATGGCACCCAACAAAAATGTCGTCCAAGTAAATTTCTCGCATTCACTTCAAAGCCGCTGCCAGCACTTGTCGCCGTTCTTAGCGATGCGCTGAATATCTGCCAAACTGCAAAATTGATGAAGCAACTAGAAAATGCGCCAAAAACTACCGCACCGCATGCCATATTTGACTTTCTTCACCCAGTGCCGTATGACCGCATTAGGTGCAAGCCTGCCGTTTTGGCATAACGCTTCCATGTGCTGGCCATTTGTTGGTCTACTAACGTCTGCACCAGAAGCAAATGCATTCGTGCCACCTGCCCAGTGGACCAAGCATCGTTACTGTGCGCCTAAAACTATGCTTTGGCCTTCAAAAATTCGTTGCTAGTGCTACAGCAGCAACGCCAGCTGCTCTTATCATGGCCCCGGTCACAATGCGACATGTGCCTTGTCTGTATTTTCATGGCGTTGTTGTTGTTGTTGTTGCTGCTGCTGCATTTCAATTATTGAAAACGCGCAAACCCAAGTTGTCTTTATTCGTGCACCACAGCGGCGAGCCCACATTGCGTATGCGTAGAGCGACGCTCGACGCAACTCATGGCCTCCAGTGGCTGTGCTGGTGTGCCGTCTTTGCGCGCTGTGCTGCGTATCTGTTACATTTCGACCAATTTTTGGCATTGCTGAATAATGCAGCGACCGAAATCGGCGCATAGCCTGCGTAAGCAATGCGCTTCTGTTGCCACTGCAGTGTTACTCATACGCACCGTTGTGCTGAGCACAAGCGAATGAAATTGCTTAAGCTTTGTGTTAAAGTTGTCAATGAAAATGTGAGTTTTAAAGCTGAGGAACAGATTTTTGTTGCATCAAGTATTAATATTTTAAATATTTTTAAATGCTAGTATTGAAATAATGGAAAATTCAGCAAAAATTTTACTATTTTTGCTGAATTTTGAGTTCATTATTTTTGCATGAAATTGAAGGCTTTATAATTAAGTCCTTTTTACGACACTTTATACTTTTGTTGAATTTTCCTTTATTTATCAAAGACAGAATCATTCACTTTGAGTCAAAAATTCATTGTTTTATTCTGTAAGTTATTGCCATTTTGAAGGTAATTCCCCTATGTCTCTCACATAGGAAATATAGTTCCTATTGGCAAACAACTGAAACAGTCGTGAGCCAAATTTTTCACCAGCAAACTCATTCGCCAGAGAGAAGCACATTTGGGAACCACTTGATGCCTGCTCCAGACTATAAGGTGGGTGCATAAGAACCTCCAAACCAAATTCACGCTGCTTCTGGGGACTCACTATCGATGTGTGTTGCTTGATGGAGCAAAATTCCTCTCCTATTGGCCAAAGTTGGTAGCTTGTGGGCAATTGCTTCCTTTAGACCGTCCAATTGTTATCAGTACAAGTACAAACAAAGTGTTTGACCGTAGGAAAAAAACCTCATAGTAGATGATTCTTTACCAATCCCATCAAACATACAGCAACACTTTTCTGACAAAACCTTTCTCGCCGTCAATACTGGCTTGACCACTATCTACGCCAGTCCACCGCCATTCTAAAGCGACCATTGTCGCTTGACATTGTCGTAAGTGATTCATTTTTCATCATCAGTCACCATTCACTTCAGAAATTAGTCTATTTTATTGCGATTCAACAACAATTCGCAAATGGAAATTTTCTAAGGAAATTTTTATTTTTGACGTTATCTCTTTTTTACGTACTCATACATCGAGCTTCTTTTTGTACTATGCTTTATTTAAGTGCTTCGAAATGGTCTTTTGTGCAATGTTCAGTTCCTGGGCAATCGAAACAGTGCCTACATGATGATCGTACTCCGCAGTTTTCACAATTTTGTAGACATTTTCAACTACTGGTCTTCCAGGGCGTGTTGCATCTTTGGCATCAAAATCAACGAAAAAGAATTGACGAGACAAAAATTGCTCGTATTTGACTGTCACACTAATCACATTGGAAAAACCATTGCGGTCAGTTTGACGATTTTTCATTTTTAAATATCTATATTTTCTTTAGTATTTCTACTAACTTTTGCTTTGGTGAGTTTTATTTTTTTTTTTCGGGTTCTACAATCAGGGTTCTACAGTTACAATTATCCAAATCCAAGTCTTTATAGGTATGGAAAATTTGCGGTCTTTCTAGTGTTAAGACCATAAAGACTATTCGCATTTTGAGTGGGCTGGTTTTGACTTTCTGAAAGGAAAACTGTAAAATGTGGCGTATTTTTCCTGTGCTGGTGTCTACAAAACTGTCAAACAAAACTAAATCAAGCAAAATCACTCTGTCTGAGAAGTTTTCTAAGTACGACATCTTATCCTTCTAACACCATCCATATTCATATTGTAACGAAAATTAGTTCTACTGGCCAACACAGGCGTAGTTCGTATCGCTGAATTGTGCCAAATTAAAAAAACACTGCATTTTTTTAAAGCTGTTCTGAACCGTAGTAATTTTATTTACAATTTTCCAGAGTAACTTAACGTTTTCTTCACAGAACTTAATTAAAATTAAAATGTAAACTTGGAGATTATATACATACATACTTTTGGATAGTGTTGTTTAGTTATTCAAGAACATTTGTTGAACAATTGTAAAAAAAAAAAAAAAAATGGAATTACTACTACTTTCACTTCACTTTTCCTATCCGTGTGGCACCAAACTAACTCACCGCATCATTCCCAACTGCCTTTTATATTTGCCTGCCCGAAGCGTAACTCATTCTCGAACGTTTTAGCATCGCCTCGAACCTGTCTCTGCTATAATTCCCGCAAAATTAACATACTTCCTAAAAGTATGCAATGCAGCTCCCTACAAATGCCCGTTTAGTACTGTGTTAGCTATGCTTGGGGACCCACAGTTGCACAGAGCATCAATGTCACAAACTTATGATTACTTTTTCAATATTTTTCCTTTTCAATGAAATGAAAATATAAACAACAAGGAGTTGTTTATTTTTCCATTACAAATATTGACAACTTTCTTTCTTATCGACGTTTTTCTCTCCATTCAGTACAATTCTTTCCTACTTCATAAATAGCACAAATTTCAAGCGCAGCTAATTTGACTGTCGTCTAATGGCACTTTTATTCTTATATTAAAATGTTTATTGAAGTGTAAAATTTGTGAAAATTGTGCACAGTTCTCCGTCAGCATGCAAAGCGTTCGCTTGCAGACAATAAAGCCAGCTGACGTTTTAGCATAAATCGGCCATCAAAGCGAAACGAAACCAAAGCAGTGAAACGCACCGAGACCAAAGCAGTTGCATGCAGTAATCTTTCCATAAATATGCAAACGATTAGGGATGTGCACGCTAAACATAACAACTTACAACAGCAACAACAACTAGAAAATTTCACTTACTTAAACAAATGAGTGATTTTTCATTAAAAACCATTTAATAATGCCGCAATGCGGACGCTACCACACTTTCGAGAAAATTACCGAAACCACCAACAAGTCGAGCGCCACAATAATCGCCTCCAGTCTGAGCCAGAAATTAAAAGGCAGCACAGGCACGGCTCATTTCCGTCCGGGCTGTACTTGTCCGTGAAGTGCGAGTAAATTTTGCGGTCGCAGCGCTTTAAAATACAACGCCAAGTCGTCAGTTGTGGCAGACGGCGAGCCGCTCGTCTAGCACAGCAAATGGTGGGGATTAACAGAAGTTAATAAGAAAGATAGCAAGCAATGTGTGGCTGTGGTAGTGGCAGCAGCAGCGGCAGCTGTGAAGGATGGACACAGCTTAGCGGCCAGCTCGAAGCCAACAAAAACCGAAGCAAACCCAACGAAGACGTTCGAATCGTTGTGTTTGTGTTGTTGTTGTTGTTGTTGCGTTGCTTCTGGCTTTGTTGTGGCCACCGTTTGGCGCATGCAGTGCAGCAGCTGAGGATAACAATAACAACAACACCAACTGTCGAAGTTTTCTCCACGCTGCCTCCTTGTTTATTTATTTATTTATTTAACTGTTGTTTCTTTTCCTTTTCATTCTTTATTTACATTCTTTATGTATCTATGTGTGTGTGTGTGTGTGTCGAATAGACCAGCATCCTTGCTGCTGAAATTTTAAGTGAGCGCAACGCACCATTGCACACAGATAGAAACAACAAAAACAACAACAACAACAACTAGAAGTCCACCAACCAAAGCAGCGGAAAACGGGAAATCATAAAAATAATCAAAAATAATCACAAATTATTAGTTCCACTGCTGACGTGCACACTTTGGCTTAATTTTAAGCATCGTCTTGGATGATTTCGGCAATTTTCTTTATTTCAATTTCAACATTTGGGCTTCGGTATGCGCCACTGAACGGTGGGTTGGATTTTGCTACTTTAGGGCTCAAACAAAAGCAGTCGGCCGGCAGCTGTCGACTGTGGACTGCCGCCAGCAGACTGTAGACTATCGACGCGAAGGGATACTTGTTGTGCGGAAGTGTGGTCGTAAAAAATTAATGAAATTCTCAACTGAAAAGTCGACAATAATTTCAATTAAAATATTCCAAAAAAATGCGTATTTGGCTACGTGGATTCAAGTGCCAACCCAACACGCTGCAAGAGACAGTAGGGATTTTGTGTATTTATGAAATAAATAAACCATCTTAAAATTTTAAACTCTGATGGTGTCTGTAAAAATAATGAAGCGGAAATTGAAAGAAAAATACTGAAATTATGAGCGATGTTTTAAATGCAAATTTCATTTGCAAATTTCATTTGCATTTAAAACATCGCTCATAATTTGTTTTCATTTCATTTTTAAGTTGTACAGACACAATCAGAACATGCATTTTTGTTGCAGTATTGGTTAGGTGTACTTGGCGTTATTGTTGGTTTGTTGCCTTGTCTGTGGGTTTCTGGTTGATTGAAGTTAATTTTGTCTTTCGTAAGAAGAGCAAAAAAATATAAATATTACATGATTTATTTTCCCAGTTCCATGAATTCATCTAGTAGGCCCGTGTGATCCGATGATTGATGTGGCCAACTTTGTAAGGAAATTTTCAACAAAAAAAAAATTGTATTTTGAAATAAAAGCAAAATTTTTAAGTGGAAGTTGTTATTATTTAGTTAGAAGTTCTTTGCTCAATTCAAATCAATTTTTGCTGAAAACTGCATTTTTATTAAATTTTTTATTAAAATAATTACCTAACAAATTAATTAATTACATTACAAAAATTATGTAACATTTTATAAATATTTTTAAGGTGACCATTTGCCCCATTTGTCGAATATTCAAAGTGCTAAACAATTAATTTTACTCATACGACCCCACGGCCGCTGCAACCACTCACCTTTTCAACTATATTTTTATTTTATTTTTTATCTATTTTAATTAACTTTAATATAAATTCAAACTTTAATCGAAATGATTCTAACAAAATTTGCCTAGTATTTTGTGTTCATTTAAACCTGTCCTGCATTAAGCGCCCACTTTCCCAGACTTTTCATTATTTGATGTTGCACAAAATTAATGTTAGTAGCTTTTTCAATTACTGTTATTTTTATTTCATAAAAATTCAAAATATAATCGAGATGAATTCAATACAATTTGCTTTATCGCTTTGTGCTCCCTTGTACTCACTTGTGCTCACTCACGTGTCCAATCTGTCGATTATTTGATATTGTACAACATTAATATTGCTCATAGCCCACCGTTGGCTTTGCAATCACTCCCCAGCTTTCCATTATGAAAATGAGAATACAGAATTTAATCGAAATTATTTCAGCTCAATTTGCCTATTCCTCGTGTGCTCACTTAAGTTTTGGCTAACTTTAAGCAACCGCTTGCTCAGTTATCGAGTTCATTCATATTCCATTAAAAAATGTTACTCATACGCCACCATTGGCTTTTAACTCATTCAATATTAGTTGCCTTTTGCCATTATTTGGATTTAAAATTAATTTTTTATGAAAATACAAAATTTAATCGAAATTATTTCAGCAGCATTTGCCTATTTTTTGTGTGCCCAATTAAGTTTTGGCTAATTTTAAGCTGCCATTTGCTTAATTTTCGAATTATTCCATATTCCATTAAAAAATGTTACTCATACGCCACCATTGGCTGTTAAATCATTCACTATTAGTTGCCTTTTTTCATAGTTTTGATTGAATATTCATTTTTTATGAAAATACAAAATTTAATCGAAATTATTTCTGCACAATTTGCCTGTTTTTTTCTGTTCACTTAAGTTTTGACTAATTTTAAGCCGCTAATTGCTCAGTTATCGAGTTCATTCATATTCCATTAAAAAATTTTACTCATACGCCACCATTGGCTGGTAAATCATTCACTATTAGTTGCCTTTTTTCATAATTTTGATTGAATATTTTTTTTTATAAAAATAAAAAATTTAATCGAAATTATTTCAGCACAATTTGCCTGTTTTTTTCTGCTCACTTAAGTTTTGACTAATTTTAAGCCGCTAATTGCTCACTTTTCGAGTTCCTTCATATTCCATTAAACAATGTTACTCATACGCCCTCGTTGGCTTTTAAATCATTCACCATTAGTTGCCTTTTTACATTATTTTGATTTTAATTAGTATGAAAATTGTTTTATAAAAATCTAATCTGAATTATGCCAACAAAGTGTGCCTGTTTTAAAACAGAGTTAAAACCGCCATTTGCTCAGCTTTCGAGTGTGTTAATATTTCATCAAAAGATGTTAGTCATTCGCCCCAGTGCACTGCAGTGGCTCTACTATCACTCACCATTAGGCTCCATAGAGCCACACCTTATTTGAAGCACCCATTTCCCTTAATTTGACGATTCCATGATGTTCCATGCAATTAATATTACGCATACGCCCCTCGATCACTGCAACCACACATCATTAGGTCATTAATTTTCACTTTTATTGTTTCTTATGAATTTTCCATTAAATTCTAACAATTAATTGCAACGCTTTTCACAAAATGTGCCGCATATCAAATGCCTCAAATTACATTTTGCCATTAAAACGTCGCCTAAGCGCTGAAATTAATTATGCATTACGCCACCACATCAAGCAAAATCAATTTCAAATGCGCCACTCAAAGCTTGATTATGTACAACTCAAACCGATAATCTGCTAAATGCAATCATCAACGAATCCAATTAAACGAAAGTAAGCTGCGCAACACCGATATCGCAGGTAATGTGTTTGAAGACAATGCAAAAGCAACAGCGATTACCGCAAACACGAACTCATATGATGCATAAATGCAAAAACAACAACAACAACAACAACTCTCTGCTGCAAAAACAATGTCAATTCGGAATGACTGATTACATATTCAAAGACAGGCGCCGAGACAGTGAAACAGCCACAGCCAAACGCCATGCACAACGTTATCAATAACGCACACGCATGCACAACTACACTTTTAAGTGCAGCTACAACAACAACAAACCCAAAATTGACATCATTATTATTGCCCACAGAGAGCCGAGAAGCATTGCATTGGCCACAGCGATGATAGCAACATTTACACTGATAGTTATTAATATTTTGCCAATTCCCAGCATGATTCGGTAGAAATTGCGGCCGAAACGGCTTCACTTCACTTCACTTCACTTCGTATCGCAACGCTTCGAATCAGCAGCATACAGTGTGAAGCCATAAGCTCATTGCCGAATCGCAGCGCTCAATCACCGTCATCAATCACCGGCACTGCCTTTTGTTGCCTGATCTCCTGGCGCCAATGCCAACGCCAACGCCAACTGTCTGCGCACTACATATCGGTATGTGTGTGTGTGTGTGTGTGTGTGCACCTGCCTATCAGTCGGCCAACCTGACTGGGGATTGCACGCCTATCTGCCGCACTGTTTGCGCCTGCAATGAGTTTGAACATTTATTTCGTGTGCCATATTTCGATTTGCAGAATTGAATACTTTTTCAAGCGGAAACACTGCACGCAGTTTTTACTTCATTCGCATCCCATCATACATACATAGACGCCGGCATATACTTACACTCGTCGAAGCCGCAAATTCACCAGCCACAAACACTCATGAGTTCAGTTGTTCATCCGACGAATTGCCGATACGGATTAAAGGCTTCGGAACGCATGGCCAACTTATTGAGACTTGCCACGGCAACGGTTTCGGTTTTTCTTTATTATTATTATTTTTTCTTTTCTTTAGTTTTTTTCTTTGGTTTTTTTCTTTTCCTTTCGCTTTTTTTGTCTTTTTTTATTATGAAGTTTCTGCCTTTTTTTGTTTTCCACAGCGAAAAATTGTCTGCACCAACTTTAAGTGGACACATGCTTACGCACATAACACATATGTGACAAAAAGTTTCATCATTACTGCATTTGTTATGATTATTGATTGGACTTTTTGCTTCGCGTTCGCTCTGACATGACATTTGTAGCTGATGATTTTTTGACTTTTCGGGTTATGTGAGTTGTCAACAACTTTGACATAAGTTCGGGTAATGCACGAATTCGAAATTGATTTGCGGTCGTCATCAAGACGAATGTCCTGATAGAATTGGCATCGGAAGGATCACATATGTGCAGCACGTGAAGGCAAAGCAGCTGATTAAAATTGGTTCCATTGATGTTGAACGCAATTATCTTTAATGGCATTGCATTCATATCACTCATACGCTCCGTTGAACCCAACTGAAAATTTAACTTTTTATTTTGATTCAAAGACAAAGTAGTAAAGGTGAGAAGATATGAAAATATACATATTTAACTATATATTAAATAATTTTTCAGAAATTACTTGTTCACGATGTTTCAATTAAGATATTCAGAAACTTCTTATTCTGTATTAGTTGTTGAAAAAAAATGCAAAAGCCAAATAATCGAATTTCAAGTTGAGAACAAGTGCTAAGAAATTCGAAAAATTACACCAAAAATATATATTTTATTTGGAAACTCAGTCAAAATTTAGTTTAAAGTTAGGAAAAATTATAGAAAAATAAACAAATGACTTCAAAAACTTAAATTTTGTATGAAGACCGAATTTAACATTTTGCAAAATGCTTGGAAATTTCACGCATTATGCCAAAGAATCTATATTTTATATGAGGACTCTATTAAAACTAAAAAAAGTGCCAACAAATTCGAAATAGTAGGCCAAAAATGCAATGTCCAATGTTCCATGTTTAAAAAAGTGCTCGAAAATGTCTCGAATTACAACAAAAACATTCTTTTTGTATAGGGACCCCATTAATTCCGAGTTGAAACTTACATATTACACCGTGCGACAGCATTTTTCACACCGGGAAAAATCCATATGGATTCATATGCGTGAAACTAGAGACCAGCTATAGTAATACTGCGTACTCAGTTTTTCATTTCTACATCCTATGTCCTTTTGAAAGGACTTCAAATTTTTGAAGGGGATAAAAAATATAAAAAATACTTAACCTCGTTAGATGGCGATATGTATATCATATGAAAGAGGAAAGGCTCCAGAATTTAAATAAAATTAATTTTTCATCTATTTGTAAAAAAAAGGATATGAAAACGGTCCTTTGAAAATTTAAATTCTTTATATCCTTGAAAATTTATATAGAATTTTCTTCAAAAGTGAGTATATTAAAACCCCAAATCTCCCTGATCACTTGTCAAAATTTCATTACTCTAACTTTATTAGTTCGAAAGTTATTTAAAAAAAAAGGCGGAAGCTGCAATTCTAATGAAGTACAAAAATTCTAATTTATTTGAGTATCAATATTTTAAATAATAATAAGATACAAAATCTATGAAGCGAGAATAATGAAATGTTGACACGTGATCAAAGAGATTCGGGGTTTTAACATACTCACTTTTCAAGAAAGTCCTTCCTTCCTTTTTTGCCGAAGCTGCATTGTCCATACGGGAGCCATGGCCAAGGAAAACTACATTTTTGCTCATTTGGTTAACACAACACGTGTGTGCAGTACTTTAATATTTTCATTCTAATTTCATCTAAAATCTTACCTAATTAACGTTACTCATACGCCACGTTGTCAAACAAACAGTTTACGTTTACCATAGTTTTGCAAATTTTGAGCTTCTTTTCAACATCCCAAACTAATAACACACTTTACAGCTAAATAACTATTATTATTATTATTTATTTATTTATTATAATTAAAATTACAATAAATTACCAGCACTAGCTACCAGGGCTATCGGCTTGAAATATTTGTATGCACCTGAAAAAAATGTATTTTCAAAGCCATCTTCTCTCTTTTTATTTTGTGAAACGCCCACAGCATAAATCAATTACTTTCTACATAACTAAACTCTACAAGGAAAAATATGCAAACAATTCCTTGTTAACAAGGCCAAAAAGGGTCAGTCAGCATCAGCAATTTGAGCTACTGTCTGTTGTATGCTGTCACAGGACACAAAACTCGACCGACTAAATTACAACCACACCAATCCAATCCTAACAGCCAATGGCCACATGGCTTGGCTTTCTTATTGCTTCAGCAGATTGTTTTTACCATTAATGAAAACTACAACAACAACAGGTACAAAAAAAGCAGCAACAAATTACCAGCGCATTTTTCATCAGTTAAAGCGTTGGATGCAAAGTCGAGAGGAACAAAAAGCGTTGGATGCAAAGTCGAAAGGAACAAAAAGCGCAAATGAGATGAAATGAATGTTGCTTTGTCGATGCTCCAAAGCGAGTGTACCAACTGTGAACGTGCTGGTCGGCAGTGCTTGACATTAAAAAGCAATGAGCCAATTTGTACCGACGATTATTGATGAAGGTCAGACAGACATGAACGGCGTGGAAGAGCATGAAAAAGTGCCACCGAATGTTGGCTGGCAGTGTTCGTAATGAGACGACTGACTGTTAACTGATAAATCAGCGCTATTAGTCGACGATGCTGCTAGTCACTTGCCCGCTGTCAAAGACAGACTACGAGAACCCTTGGAAATTGCCGCATGCATGCTCAAGGCACAACAGAGTTTTTTTTTTTTCTTACAACAATGGATAGTTGCGGCTGCCAGCTGGTTGAGCAGCCATGTAGCATTGTAACTACGTCAGAGCGTCTGTCAGGCTTTTGTTAAATGAAGCTCAGTTGGACTTGGACATGGAATGTGAAAACCATAGTCAGCGTCAATATGGCAGCAATATTACATTGCTGCCTTATTGATGACTGCGCATGTAAGTCGATTTGTATACAAAAGAAAGTGGGAGTTTTACAGCGCAAATGAAGACTTATTGATTTGTTGCGAAGCAATGTTTTTCTATTGATTTACTTATTCAAAAAGAAACTTTGTGCTTGTGCAAAAAAAACAAAAAAAAAGTATTTCAGCTCTTTAGAACAAAATTGTTTTGTTATAAAAAAACATACAAATATCTACAAATATGTTTTTATACATATATGTTTTGACATACATATGTTGCCACGCCAACGCTCACATTTCAGCCAAACTGAGCTCATTGGGTGCTCTGTCGTTGGCAATGGTGATGGCTAAGTGTGAAGATTGATTGACCACTTTTGGCTGCGTGCGAAACTGACACTTTCAATTTAAGAGCCACAAATGTAAACTACCACACACATATAAACACACACACACAGACACACAGAGACATGCAGTTGGACGCGTGCTTCGGCCCTTTTCACATTTCAGCGCTGCTAAAACATGCTTCAAGTACTAAAGTGACAGTCCGTTCTGAAGTAAACTGAACTGAACGGCCAAGCTTTATGGCATTCAGCACTGCCAACAACCAACAGACAACTAACAATACACACACACACACACATACACAGTCACGTATTTCAAGCGGTTATTTATATTATTATTGTTATTGTTGCTATTTCTGTTCTATCATGAACACTGCTTGGCAGCTAAATTTGCTCGCCTAACGTGCGCTGCTTGTAACTGCAATTTGAACAAAGCGTCAAGCATGGAGTTCTATAATTTCTGAAGCTACTCCT
Source organism: Melieria crassipennis (assembly GCA_963668005.1). NCBI lineage: Eukaryota > Metazoa > Arthropoda > Insecta > Diptera > Ulidiidae > Melieria > Melieria crassipennis. Next base: position 76,509,998 of record OY764962.1, on the reverse strand, counting down.
ACAACACTAAATACAACATTCTGCCGAACGGAAATAACCACACATCCATTTCATACTTTGTTTTCATTGTTGTTGTTCATCAAGGAAAACGCTTTGCTATGTTGTTTACTATATAGTGTAACTCGAAGCAGTCAGTGACTGTTAAATAAACTTCAAGTAATAGCTTCTAAACCACAGGAGTGTTAGGCTGAACATTTGATGTAAACACATTTATCTTTTTACATTTGAATAAAGCTGGCAAAATTTTAAAGTCTTCCCCATGGTTTGGAATGTCAAAACTGCTGAAAAATTAACACTTTGGTATCACAAAAAGAGACTTCAAAGAGACTTTGAAAGAATTTTCAAGACTATATTCATTTCTAATAGCTGGTAATTTTTTATATTATTAAAGTTCTTGTAATGTTACAACTGTAAAAATTTAACTTTTTAGTGGTAGAAAGAAACTTGTAGGCATTCTTAACTTAGAACCGCGCAACTGTAGTTTTAATTCAACACAAATCAATATACAAAGTTCATTTCAAAGTAAACAAACAATTGAATTTTCTGGTGTTCTTGAAAAAGTTCTTCTTCTTCTCCATCTTTTCTCAATTTCAAGTCAAAATTTCATGATTTTTTTTTTTCATTGAAAGCAAAGTTATTTCATTGGAAGTGGCAACATGTTTGTGTCATCGGTAGAGAAATAAGCATGGAACAAAGAGCCAATATTAACTTTGGTTTTAAACTTGATAAAAGTTTTACCGAAACATTTCAATTGTTGAGCCAAGTTCAAGTTGAGGTGATGATTGTTTATGCTGTTGTAAAGTTCGTGAATGGTTCACGAGATTTAAAAATGGTCTTAAGAGCATAAATGATGATCAACCTCAAAGCCAACCGAAATTCTTCGTGACTGCAGCTTCCATTAATCCTTTTGCTACAGATTTTTACTGGGTATAGTTAAAATTTTTAATTTATGGATTCAACCTTTTGTAAGTTTATATCAACAACATCCCATACTAAATTTTTTAAATTTTGTTTATGAACTCTGTTTTTAGGATGTTTTCATATGAGAGCAACTATATCGTTCTAGCTGTAATAACACTGTGCAAGTCGAAAATTCAGACATGGGGGGACCTACAGAGCGACTTTCTATAGGTATACTGAGTTGAGATCCACCAGCCGTTTGGCTGGATTGGCTCTAGTTTAACCCTTTCAGTCACAATGTCCAATATATTGGACTACAGCCCATACAATTCATACTGAACGGGTTTATTTTCATGTCGGAAAGGGTTAAGAGAAATCCGACTTTGAAGTTTGCTCATTTTAGTCGAGTTCGTCGCTTAAGTCTTCGAACTTTTAAATGCTAATAGGTCCTAAATCGTTCCGAATATCGCTTTACTGTCTTCGGCAAGTTTGTAGATATTTTAACGACCAACAAATTTGCTTAAGACACTAATCAAAAAAAAAAATACATTCAAACTGTGTAATTACGATATGTGAATTTTTTGCGCAGTGCAACGTGGAGTATGAGTGTAATGAGTCATGAGTTAATTAGAATTAAATACGCTACGTTGCGCTGCGCAAAAAAAATTTAATGTATTTTTTTTGGATTGGTGTCTTCAGCAAATTTGTTGGTCGTTAAAATATCTACAAACTTGCCGAAGACAGTAAAGCGATATTCGGAACGATTTAGGACCTATTAGCATTTAAACGTTCGAAGACTTAAGCGACGAACTCGACTAAAATGAGCAAACTTTAAAGTCGGATTTCTCTTAAACTAGAACCAATCCAGCCAAACGGCTGGTGGAGCTCAACTCAGTATACCTATAGAAAGTCGCTCTGTAGGTCCCCCCCATGTCTGAATTTTTGAGTGTAAATTTCACGCACAGTGTAATTAATTAAATATAAAATTTTATACGCATAACTAAAAATCGAATATTTGTTCATTTAATTTGGCTAAAATTTCTTTAAAAATATTGAAGTAAAAAATTAAATTTAGAATTTCTCATATTTTGAAAGCCTCTTCTTTATTTAGTATAGCATTAAAAAAATTGTTTACTTCTCTGCTTTAAACTTTAATATCCAGTTTATTAATTTCCTATTTTTACTAAAACTTCAAACTACTCTAATCACCAACAAAAGAATATTATTCTTGAAACCATAAAGTGTTCAAACCTGCACAAAGCAGTAAGTTATGGCAACAAAATAGCTAAAGAGTTAAAATTGTACATGAATTCATTGAAGATCAGCCAATATCTTCTTTGAAATTATTAAAATTGACTTTAATCAACTCAATTGCATTAATTTATTGCAATTTAACTGAATATTTGGCTACCATAAAGTGTGCACACAGTTTATTCTGCACAAGTTGACTGACGGCCATCTCAACGATTGGCACTAGAAACCGATTTTTTTTAAATTAAAAATCACATTTTTACCATCAACTACTCACCGTATTTGCCTGATTTAACAACGTGTAGCTTTTAGCTTCCCAAAAAAATTTATTTATCAATGAAAAGAAAGCATTGAAGCCAAAAGACTCTAATATTATGAATGTTAAAGTGTTTACAAAAGTTTACCCTTTGTGCCCTGGCTGATGCCTCCCTCCTTGTAAAGCAAGTAACGGGCCCACCTCCACTAGCGACTTAAATTGCTTAGCCATTTCTTAGAAATGCTCAACTTCGGTCATACAGCTTGCAGGTCTCAAGACAGGACCAGTCGACAATGACCTGTTGCTGATAGGTTTGCAATAGCCCCATGAAAGTTTCCACACTCATCGACCTTTAGACCGTTCAAACCGCTGCATTGTGTCATAGCTTCATAGTAACTATGAGATCACTCATATGAGATCACTCATACATAGTTACTATGAAGAAATTAGCTTCTATTTGCAGATTAGCTCAACTTAATCTAACTCAAACCCTTCAAACTTGGAACTAAGTACTTCCTCAGAATGCTCAAACCGCACTGCAATCGATACTAACCAGCTTTCACTCTTCACAACGCATTACTCTTCCTCAAACGCCCTTACTTAAGTACTCACTTAAGTGAAGCTGCCGTACTTAGAGTCAACATCGAAGAGCATCGATACAACATGTGCTCAGCGTTCAATAGCAACCAACGCATTCTTGGACTGATTTGGCGGCAATTTGCTGCCACCAATCGGCGCCCCGGCACGAGCACTACTTAGCAAAGGGTTTAATAAATAGCTGCAATGTGTAACTAACAGCGCGCACACTTTGCCCCACCAAAACAAACAACAAAACACAACAAACCGGCAAAAATGTTCAGACAGCCAAAAAGGCGAAAATGAGCGCAATGGCACGTGAGCGACTATCCCGGCCGCCATGTTTGTTTGGTGATGCTGTTAGTTACGATTGCGCCAACATTAGCGACTACGTGTAGGACTGACTGTAGCCATGTCTGTGTATGTGTGTGTGTATGGCATATCTATGTTTTTAGGTTTGTGCGCACAAGAGCGCCAGTGTATTTGTTTTCCATGCCATTAGTCTAAATTAAATGTGAAACAAAATACGCGGCAGAATAGCTTATCGCAAATTTTCGCACGTTTCACTTAGATATGCCTCGGCGCGCGCTTTCGCCATGGTTCGCTGGCCTTTTTTGTACATTTTGTCTAACGCGCCATTCACTCGTTCACCAACGCCAGCAGCCAGCAACTGTACGTGCATAATATTTCATGCACGTGCATCTACCCCTAACACACACACACACACACACATACAACAGCACTCGCCCTGGCATACGCGTCGCAGCAGCCATACCGAAAGTGGAGTACATTAATCATTCGCTAACATATTTAATATTTATTTAATACGCTTACATTACGCATCGCACGCATATACACTGGACGTATGTGTGAAATTCCAGCCGGCCTTGCAGCGCATAGAGCGCCGTCTGGGTACCGCGGTGCGTATAAGTAACATTAATACGTGCAGCAACAGACGCGCCGTTTATGCAAAACGCACTTATAAATGGCATTCGTAATATTTAGTGCCAACTATCTCGCACACAAAGTGGTTTTAAAATTCACTGCTTGCCATTGCCAACTAACCGCCGATGTGCGAGATGCAATAAAATGCAATTTATTTTAAATGTTTTTCTCATTTTTTTCACCTGCTGCCAATGTTGCTGAATACAGCAGGCACCAACGTGACAACAAGCTGCATATTTCTGCACACACACACGTACACGCACACAAACACATATCAGCATCTTTGCATTATTTTACTGCAATTGTGAAATATATGTCACTCATACGACATGTTGTGCCGCATTGTTCTATTGACAACGTTTCATTTCCGCTGCGTACGCTTTGCATATTTGATGTGAAGATGCATTGACACACCGCAACAAAATGATCGTGTCACGTAATGGTAAAATGTTTTATAGTAAAAGAAATTCATTAATTTTCCAATAGATAGATGGCTTTAGTAATTTGTATTTCGCGTTGTATTTAAAATGTTTCAACTGTAGCCGTAAGCATCAACACAGAAATTGGGGAATCGGTATGAACTCTTCTTCGTTTATACAACTTCTGGTGTAGTATAAAGAAATTCATTATTTTTCCAATAGATGGCTTTAGTAATCTGCATGTCGTGTTGTATTTAACCCTTTCAATACGACTTTTGGCCAGTGAAGATATTTCTGTATAATTGAACTAAATATGCTGTAAATAAGTAAAAGAACATGTTTACATAATTTCAGATTTTGTTTGTATTTTTTTTGTTTTTATGCACAAAGAGCACGCTTACACTTCTGAACGTATACCAAGTATGAATTAGTTAGGTTATGCTAACCAAAACACGTGTTGTGAAGTACTGACTACAGACTACTGTTTAGTCCCATCCCAGCACTTTAAAAGCGAATACTTTTCGCACCAGTAATTTTTGAACATTATCTGGGACTTATATATCCCCGCAGTATTGAAAGGGTTAAAGGGGTCAATACGTGTAAACGGTATATTTTTGGAATCGCGCATACGCCGGAGGTCCAACGTTGGGCCCAAATTCTAATAGAAGTTGTGCCGGCGCCCCAAAAATCATCTGAAAAAATATTGCTATTAGTTATTATGAGAAAATATATGTACCTTCTAAAGTAACTAACAAAAAAAATATTTTCTCGAAAATACAAAAATACGGTCCAACCGAAAGAAATGTCCTTTTTTCTTAATTTCCCGAAAATGGCGACGCGGATTTCGCCAAAAACAATGCAATTTTTAGTTACTTCAGAAGTTCTATGTTTCAAAAAGTTGCTGCCCAAATTTTAGATCAGTGGGACTAAAACTTGCCGAGATATTCTACTTCCATAATCCAATAAGGTTAGGTTGAGATGGGTGTGTGTGCCTTCTTTTCACTCAAAGGCCTGAAAAATGCCCATCGTGAGTCCTTTCATATAGATGGGTAAATGTCTTCCTATCTGAACGAAGTTCACTTCAGTAAATCAACCAGTTTTAACAAATCAATTCTACTTTTTAGTGAAGTTCAACAGATTCCATAGTTCAGGTTCTGCTTTTTTGATCTGACTAGACATTAAGCTAGACTCCAGATTCTAACTTGATATGACTGCCTAGGTGTCAGATCCTCAGAGTAGAGACGAGATTCAGTTCAACTCTCTTTCTTTTATCCATTTACGTATCTTTCAGGTAGACTTTATGGCTGTCTAGCCTTCAGATCCTTTAAGTAAAGACCAGCTTCAGTTCAACTCTCCATCTTTGAGCCACTTGTGTCGTTAGTACAACACTGCAGGCATTTTTTTGGCAGCCTTTATGACTGTCTGACCAGCAGATTCCTCAAATAGAGACCAGCTTGAGTTCAACTTTCCATCTTTAAGGCGCTCGTTTAGTAAGTACATCACTGCAGGTATCTTTCAGACAGATTTTATGACTGTCTAGCCTTTAGAACCTCAGAGTAGAGACCAGCTTTAGTTGAACTCTCAATCTTTTAACCATCTACGGTGTTAGTAAAATACTTTAAGCGTCTTTCAGATAGACTATATGACTGTCCAGCTTTCATATCCCTTCAGTTCAACTCTCCTTCTTTTGACCGTTCGTCTAGTTTCTACATCACTGGAGGCATCTTTCAGACAGACTTTATGACTGTCTAGCCATCAAATCTCCAAAGTAGAGGCCAGCTTCAGTTCAAGTCTCCATCTTTGAGCCGCTTGAGTCGTTAGTGCAACACGGCAGGCATCTTTTTGACAGACTTTATGACTGTCTAACAATATCTCCAGAGTAGAGACCAGCTTTATTTGAACGCTTCTTCTTTTAACTGTCGGTGTTGTTAGTACAACACTTCAGGCATCCCTCAGACAGAGTAGAGACCAACTTCAGTGCAATTCTCCTTCTTTGAGCCATCCATGTAGTTCGTAATGCCAGTGTTGCCCTCTTTTAGAGTCAACTTTCAATCTTCCTTAATCGCGTATTGAATGCAGGTCTTTTAACGAAAGTCTCTAGAATGAGAACTTAAACTTAAATATTCAATTTTTATTTAAATATTCACCAAATAAATGTGAAAATACTCAACTCACGCCTTTACCTATTTCAATTATTTAACTTTAAGTATAAAAATAAAATCAATAAAAAGTCCAAATCTTTTTTATTCAAACTCTAAACAAATGCTCAAGAATTCAAATTGAACTCCATTCTTTTTAGGTGCAATTTAATAAAATATGCTAAATGTAATTTGTCTGAGAATTTGACAAAAATTTGAATGAGGATCTCCTCTACGCAAAACTTAATTGAGCACAGATATAAATTGAACAATGACTCGTTGTGTTAATGATAGACAAAATAAACAAAGCTTCTGTGTCTTCAAAGGTGAAATTTAATAAAATATGCTAAATGTAATTTGACTCAAAATTTGAATAAAATTTGAATGAGGATCTCCTCTACGCAAAGCTCAATTGAGAACACAGATATAAATTGAACAATGACTCGTTGTGTTAATGATAGACAAAATAAACAAAGCTTCTGTGTCTTCAAAGGTGCAATTTAATAAAATATGCTAAATGTTATTTGACTCAAAATTTCACAAAAATTTGAATGAGGATCTCCTTTACGCAAAACTTAATTGAGCACAGATATAAATTGAACAAGGACTCGTTGTGCTAATGATAGACAAAATAAACAAAGCTTCTAGTCTCTGGCGGCTCTTTTGACAAGCTTCACAAAACAACTAAATACAGATTTGAAAAAAATTCAACATAGATTCACATGAAATTGCTTCGACTTTTCAGTTCACTTCATTACGCATTGGTTTCACGCAGTTTAGTTTACAAGATTCAGTTTATCAATGCGCTGTTAGATGCTTATTTAATATTTTCATAAATTTCACAAGAAATTCCAACAAGTAATCAAAGCACTTTTCAAACCACTTTCAATACTTACTAACGCCTCAATACTTGTTCAACTCGTCTTGTTTTTTTTTTTTTTGCTTCAACAAATATTTTACTTTGAGCGCACGCAACCCTTCAGCGGCATTACTTGGCTGTTTGTGTGTTTGGGTATTTGTATTTGTATTTGTCTATGCAAATAACAATGACAACAACAACTACAACATTAAGTAAAAGTTTTAGCCGTCATGCATTTGATTGGCATCATTTGAAAATGCCAATGCAGGCAGACACACACCCACACACACGCACATACAGTTGCAGCAGAGAAAGCACTCGCACTGAGTTAGAACACACACCAAGCTCACATACACAAACACACACACACACACATAGACAAGCGCCAAAGTGTATAAAATCGCACAAATTCGAAAATGTTTTTCATCTTTTTGCACTTGATGCGATTTTACTTGCGCTGCGAATGTTTGCATTTGTGAACGCCAAATCTGTGTGTGTGTTAAGCTGTTTAAATGTGTGTGTGTGTGTATTCAGTCACATTTGAAATTGAGTAAAGTGGCATTGGATTCGAAAGTATTTATTTCAAATTGCAAAAATATGCAACATTGTGTTGTGTTGTGCTTGTTGTTGGTGTATGTCAAAAATCCCATTGCACCACTGCTTCTGTTCTGCTGTCGTTTGCAGTAAAATTCCATGCTTCTAAGAGGAAAATATGTATGCATTTTCAGGCTTTGAAAGCCAACAATTTGAAATTATTAAACTAAACATTGATGTGAAGTACAAAACCAAAGTTACCACAATTTGTGTGTGAGAAAATAATTTATTATTGCCAAAGCATTGTGGGATTTTATTTACCTTTTGCATATTTAGAAGACTTTTTCAATGCATAAAATACTCACTAATAGGATTTTAATTATTTTTAGACGATCAACAAATTTTAGAAATGTTTGCTAGCCACTTTATTTAGAGTTGTCGCCGCTTTTTGCTGGTTTTAGTTCGGCTTAGTATCGTCCATTGATTGGCTCTGCTGTGAATTAATCGACTGTGGGTCTCTTCTACATATTTATGTTCAAAGTAAGCCAGAAGAGTTCATTGCTTTAAATTTGCACTCTTTTTGTAGTAGAACTCTCCTGCTTTCCAAAACTCGATCGACCTGAGCGCTGACTCGATGGAAAGTCTAGAAAATCGACGAATGCATATCTACCTCAGCTTTTCTATCAGCATTTTTGTCGAGTGTTGTTCCTGAACCATAAGAGATAGTTGCCGTAAATGTTCTCTATTTTTTTTTATAGTAGAACTCTCTAGCCTTCCAAAAATAGGTCGATGTGGTTGCTATCTCGAAAAAAAGAACAGAGAATTGGCAGAAGCCTGACTACATCAGCGTTGCTATCGACCTGATCGATCATGCTTCAGCGTTGCTATCATGAGTGGTTCTTCCAACAACCAGAAGAAATAGCTGCTTTAAAATCTGACTCTTTTTGTAGTAGAACTCTCCAGCTTTTCAAAAATCTATCGACCCGGTCGCTATCTCGACGTAAAGTCGAGGAAATCGACGAAAGCAGTCAGTCAAGCATCAGTCGAGTATTAGTCATGAGCTAGAAGAGTTAGCTGCCTTTTTACTTTTAATTAAAAAATAAAAAATAAATTTCTTAAAATTTTTTTTATAAAAGCATAAAGAAAAATTAATATGATACAATAGATTTTTTTCAAGTTTAAAATTTTTTAAAACTCTGTCCAATTCTTTACACTATTCATTACAACAACTGTCAGCGAACGTCGTAAGATTCAACCAGGAAAGCAAGACCGCACTTGTATGATTCTTGTAATTCTCATCTGCTTCATAGCGATAGAAGTAGACAAGCGTTTCACCAGCCCGAGCTGGGATTCGAACCTAGAGTCTCTGGTATGAGAAACCAACGTGCTACCCGCTGAACTTTTGAGGCCGGAAATGTGACTAAGACAGTGAAGATTTCATATGAAACACATTTGTCCTATTGTGGTGAAAGGGTTAATATTACAACACTTTTTGGCATTGGCCATTCTGTGGCGCATAATAACTTTTCTCTATTTCCATTTTGTTTAGGCATAAAGGCGAGTAAAGATTGAAAAAGAGTTATATAAAGCAACCAAAATAAGTTCAAGAGTTTTCTGTTTTAATCTTTCTGCTATTTTGCCACTCAAATCCAATTGTTTTGGTGTTATCAATGCTTAAAATTGCAAATACAGCAAACATTTGCTGCTCGATTTACGCACAACGCCAAATAAATCGAGCATTAAAAACTATGCACAGACAATGCACAAATGCGAGTATTACACTGCATTTGTATGCAGTTATGTATATATGTATGTGTGTGTGTATATGAATTTTATTTGTTGCTCCCACTCGTAAATTGCCGCACATGAATTCGATAATATTTTGCTATTTTGGCACAGTGCTTGCAATAAAACTTTTTCGCTGACAATAAAACTCAAAACCCAATTCAAACTTCAATTGCAATACATCGCACACACACACTCACACATAAATATACACACATACAGATACATTCACACAAACAGCTATTCACAACAACCAACCACAGCACTAATGGCTGCGTTGTCTATCGCCAAAGCGCGTCAGCAGAAAAAAGGTAGAAATGTGAGAAAAAACATTTTGAAAAAAAACCGCAAGCTGACGTAATGCGATTATGCAGTCTGCAGAGCCGAAATTCTGACTACGTTCACCAAGTGTGGATTTCAAAAACAAAAATAAATATAAATAAAAATTTAAACCACAAAAAGAAAACCAACAGCTAAAAGTGTTGTTAAAGCATAAAGAAAATGAAGAAAAAATTTATGTAAAAACAAAATTCATGCTAAAACAAAATTTATGCAAATAATGCAGTATAACAAATTAAAAGCACATCAACAACAACTAAATAGAATAGAATATTTTAACAACCAAATGCACATCTAACTTCACAAAGCATAATAAAAAGCACTCGCGACTTTTTTCTAAACGTTTGATGTTTCCTGTATAAATAATATTTTTCTTTTTTATATTTTTATTGAGTTTTTTTTATATTTTTTATTAATGGTTTTTGTTGTTTTTCTTATATAACGCACAACAACACTTGCATTAAATTTGACACTGTGTAAAAGTTGCTGGGGAGAATATGAAAATTTCTCTCAGCATAAATTATGACCACATTACGGCAATGTCTTCTTCTTCTTACAGCAACGAAATACAATACTCGTCTACCAGCAAAACCAAACGCACAAATACAAATTTAATACATAGACTTTTAACGTTAAACTTATAAAAAGAAATTAGCAACAATTGTAATGCATAGAAACTTAAACTTTTTATAAGCAAAAACAAAATATTAAAAAATCAAAAATCTTAAAATTACAACAAAAAATTTATAAAATCCAAAAAATTTAGTAAAATAAACTTAAAACCTTAAAAAAATCTAAAAAAATTCATAACCCAGAAACTAAATAAATTCAACTCAAAATGGCCAACGACGACATTGCAACAGCTGAAGCACCCGCAGCGGCGCCTGCCAACGATCAGGTAGGTTTTGCTTACCCCATTTTAACAGCCAACATAAATTTGGCGCCATTTTGGCTCGTTGAAGTACTACCAATTACATATATATTATGTGTATGCATATTTTTTTCGTTTGCCTGCCATACTTTGCACTTGCACATTAAACTTTTTGCCATTTTTTTTGCGTGGCCTGTAATGACTTTTACAACTCGCCTCCTCCAGCAACGTTTTAATGCCAACTTAACTTTTTCTCCGTATGCCAGTTTTCAAAAATTTTGTTTTGTTTTCGTATTACTGCCCGACTTGTAGTTGTGATTTTCTTTACTATGCGCAGCATAATTTTAGGCGCATTATTGTATTGTTCGTAGTCTGCAGTTTGACAAGTTTTCTCCCATTTTCTGTTTAAGTTTTTTTTGCAAATAGTAGTTTAGTCATTTAAAGTTTTGTTAAAAATATAAATGAACTCTTTTTGATTTAAAACTCAGACACAGTGCGGTGCGTGACCGAAATAATTACCTAAAAGTTTTCACAAATTATAAATTTAAAACTTTCCTCTCACTTTGAACTGCATCCTTTTAGGGGCATAAATAAAATAAACCCATTAACATTTTAACGTACGTTTTTAACTTTTCTCAGCGTCTGTTTTCAGTACAAAGTCGAACGTGAAAAAAATTTACCAACATTTTTTCCAATGTTAAGTTGCCTGAACTTTCGAAATCTGGAATAGAAATTTCATAAAAATGGAAAGTGACATTGGTGAATTTATTTATTTGTCAAAAACATGAATTTTTCATTGAAAAACACTTTTCCCCACTATTTTTTTTTCGAATTCCTAAGCAAAGATCTCTATTTAGTGACTTTTAAACATACTTTTAGGAACACAAAAAAATCCCAACAGCTCAAGATATGCTACAAAAATCATACGTCATTCAATTTATATATCCGTCTACCAATTGATACATCTACCATCTCTTCGTCAGATGGTCTATCAGACCATATATTTACCCATTAATCGCATTAATCTTCGCCAAAAAATTTTTGATCAACCTGCTTTCATCTTTTTGGCCCTAACATTTGGTCTCTGGAACCATTGATCCCAATTCAAGTCAGTCCGCCTTTTGATGTGCCCATCTGGTCCTTCGTTAAATGATTGCTTTAACACTGGAAAGACCGCAAGTTTTTCATACCTGCAAAGACTCGATAGCATGCACGCTGATATCTCGAAAAGTGCATATCGGATTTGGCTTATTTTTCACAAAATAAATTTTAAACAAATATAAAATTGTTCACGAATTCTAAAGAAAATACAGATATTTAAAAATGAGAAACCGTCAAAATGACCGCAATGGTCTTCCTAGTGTTAACTTTCAGTACATTCGTCTGTAGTTTCATTCATCTCCTGTAACTTCATTCCTCGATCTGCATTTTTATCATTGATCGGTGTAACTTTCGATTATCTTAGGTCATCTCTAGTCTTTCCATTGGTCTGACATCTGGACTTTTTCGTTGATTGCTTTAACTTTCTGTCCATACGACAGTTTTTTCATTCATATCTGGTCACTTTGTTTTATTTTTTGCATCTGTATGTTCACTTCTCCAATATCTACAAAGTCTTTTTGGTCTGTCGATCTGCATTTATATCATTGATTGGATTCTCCCTCATTGTTCTGTCAGCTGAACTTTTTCATTGATTATTTTAACGTTCTTTCCATTCGTCAGTCTTTTCATTCATCTCTGATCCATTCATTGGACATGCATCTATTCTGCATTTTTCTTGCTTGATACTTTCATTTCTTCAATACACCACTTATTGATCTGTTGATCTGCATTTCCCTCATTGGTCTTCGGTTATCTTAATTCCACTTTCGTTTCTCTTAATTCATCTCCCTTTTTTTAATTCCTTCGTTGTTGTGACATTTATTATTTTTCATTTTCGCTTCGCTTACTTCTTCAAATATCCACAGTCTGTTCAACGGTTGATCAGTCTTTTGGTCCATCTCTTCATTTATCTCCAGTCCTTCCATTCATCTGATGTCTCTCCATCCAGTCCTTCCCTTCCTATTTTTTGCTTTCTCCATCATTTTCCTCCTTGTCAACTTCTCTTTAAGCACATCATTCAACTCTGATTCATTCATGCATCTACTCAAACATTCAGTCATCTCTCATCTAGTTTTTTTTTCCTTTTCGATCTATGTCCCTGAACTCAACTTCTCTTCTACCACATCATTCATTTCTGATTCATTCATTCATCTACCCAAACATTCATTCATCTCACATCTAGTTTTTTTTCTTTTTCGATCTATATGTCCCTGACCTCAACTTCTCTTTAACCACATCATTAATTTCTGATTCATTCATACATCTATCCAACCATTCATTCGTCTCACATTTAGTTTTTTTCTTTTCGATCTATATGTCCCTGAACTCAACTTCTCTTCTACCACATCATTCATTTCTGATTCATTCATACATATATCCAACTATTCATTCGTCTGACGTAGTCTTTTTCGATCTATATGTCCCTGTCTTCAACTTCTCTTATATCACTTTATTCATCTCTGATTCTTTCATTCATCTATCTATCCAAGCATTCATTCGTCTGACATCTACGTAGTCTTTCTGTTTTTCGATATATATGTCCCCGTCTTCAACTTCTTGTCTACCACATCCTTCAGCTCTGATTCATTCATACATATATCATTCATAAATCTGTCTATCCAAGCATTCATTAGTCTCACATCTAGTCTTTTTATTTTTCGTTCTATATGTCCCCGTCTTAAACTTCTCTTATATCACTTTATTCATCTCTAATTCTTTCATTCATCTATCCAACCATTCACTCGTCTGATATCTACGTAGTCTTTCTGTGTTTCGATCTATATGTCCCCGTCTTCAACTTCTCTTCTACTACATCATTCAATTCTGATTCATGCATACATATATCATTCATGAATTTATCTATCCAAACATTCGTTCATCTCACATCTATATAGACTTTACATTTTTCAATCCTTGTCTCATCCTGATCAATTCGTATTTTATCACTGAATTCGCATCTAATCTATCCAACCATTCAAAAATTTCTCCGTCTGCCTTGAACCGATAATTCATTTAAAAAAAGTTAAAAAATTACTATACATGTTTTATAGAAATTAATGTGATTTGTTTCACTTCTCTGTTCTTGGCCACACCAAATGCTGATAGAGCTTCAATTTGATTATCGAGTTGACACACCTCCATATTTGTCGATGACCTCCAACGGACAGAGAGACAAACATTTTACTTTGTCAAAAACCGCCTTCCAACCGTTTAAATTCTCTCCCTTTTGATTCACTTTTAACATAATTTTCCTGTCTTTAAGGATTTGTTTGTTATTGACCGAAAGAAAAATCAACAGCAGTGGGACAAAACGGTACAAATAAAAATATAAAAAAGGCACTCAAAAATCACTGAATCACTTATACAAATTTAAAAAAATTTTAACGAATATTTTTAATATATCATGAATTAATAATATTGAACTTTCTTTATTACTAATTAAAATATTTTCGTTATTTAAATTTCATATTACTCCTAAAAGTATGCTATGATTTTTGTCAGCCACTTACTACTTCTTAGCTTGGTAGAGTGTTTTTTTAAGTAATTGCAAACGATTTTCTACCCTCAAACACACACAAATATAACCTTCAGCCAGCCATAATTATTCGCTAATTCACTTTCAATTCAAGGCCTTAGCAAACTTTTAGGCTTATTAAATCATTGATTTATGCCGCGCACAATTACAAGTTGCCAACAAACAACTTTCCATCTACAAAGCATGTAAAGCATGTGAGCAAACGAGGCGGTGGGAGCCAATATTACATACTTCATTACATTGAAATGCTTTTCGTAGCCCCTCACATACACTCACATACACAGCACAACACACTCACATGACCGGCCCTCATGACACAAACGAAACTGCAAATTATTTTTTGGTGCAGCGCCAAGTGGGATAACGAGTGAATTTCTTTGCTTTCACTCGCTGTATCCGCTTTCTTCCTGCATTTCCTTTATTTGATTATCATTAGCGATTTCGCAGGCAGTCCGCCAGCCAGCCAGCCAGTCAGTCGGTCTGTCAGACTGCCACGCTCACTGACGCGCTCTGACCAACATTTCGCTCTCACATCGCATATCGCCGCGTCCTGTGTGCTGTCGTCGTTGGCGGTTGGCGCTCGTACCATCGCTGCGTCTTTGGTGCATGACGTTTTGCTGCATGAAGTTTAAGTGAACCAAGGTTGCTGCCGCTTTTTGCACTCTGGCCGCTTTAATTGTGTCAAAGACTCGAACGCAAAGCGCCTCTCAAAGTCGTACGTTGCTTACACAACATTCGCCCGGACGTGGATTGTGAAATTAGACAGCAGAGAAAACCGCTTCAATCATTGAAACCCGCATTGGTTGTGTGGTTATTGCAGTTGTACTATGTTCTCCTCTTTCAATTTTCCATTTTCTGCTTTTTAGTTGTTTGCAAAAACACTTAACCTGGGCGGATTTGTGCATTGTTTCAATTAATTACACTTTACCATTAGTTGAAGTTTGGTGTTCAGTGTGTTGGGCGAAAAGAGGAAAAAACATACCAACTGAGTCTAATTGGTAAATAGTTGTGGATTTAAAATTAATCTAAACACAGGAGTGTTTAGTGTTTAATCTAAACACAGGCTGTGAAGTTATGGTTTTAGTTTCTTAAAATTCCCATTAATTAATTTACTAAGCAACTTTTAACCCCTCATTGACCCCGTCAGATTTTCAGATTTTCATAAAAATGAAAAATACGTATCGAATTATTTTACATTTAAAGAACGTTCATCAAATTTGCAGTGAAAAAGCGCAAAAACTCATGTTTCTTCATAGAGACATTTAACCCTTGGTTTACCACGTTAGATTGCGATTTTCAAAAAAATGAAAAACCTGTGTCTAATTATTTTTGATTTCAAGTATTTTCATCTACTTTGAAGTCAAAAGGCCCATTGGTGCATGTTTTGTCTTGCACTTTAACCCATTGTTAACCCCGTCAGATTTTGATTTTCATAAAACTTAAAAACATGTATCGAATTTTTTCACATTTGGAACACTTTGACCAAGTATGAAGTCAAAAAATCCATTAACTCATGTTTTTTTTTTACAAACTTTTAACCCTTTGTATACCCCTTTAAGTTTTAATTTTTTTTTTTAAAACACGTGTTTAATTATTTTTGATTTCAAGTATTTTCACCAACTTTGATGTTTTTTTTCGTAGTTTTCCCGTATACGAACCTTAACCCATTGTTTACCCCTTTAAGTTTTGATTTATAAAAAAACACGTTAAAAAACACGTGTTTAATTATTTTCTATTTCACTTATTTTCACCAACTTTGAAGTCAGAGGGTCAATTGATTCATGTTTTTTCGTACTTTTCCCGAACCTTAACCCATTGTTGACCACGTTAAATTTTGATTTTCGAAAAATTGGAAATTATGTGTTAAGTTATTTTTAATTTGCAGTATTAACATCAAGTTTCAATTAAAAGACCCATTAAATCCGGTTTTTTTAAACAACAACTTAACCCATGTGTAACCCTGACCGCGCCAAGCAACACTGACTGCCGGCATATGGCAACCCCGAATTCGGGTTGGCGTCAGTCTGAAGCGGTCGCCGGAGAAGAGCAGAACGGGCAATCTTACAATCGTACAATTTTCCAATTTAAATAATCTCAATATTTTCAATAAAGTATTTTTGTCTAAAAATTACATGTTTTCACATGTTTCGCCCTTTTACACCCCGAATTTCAAAAAATTTCATATTAGTTGAGGTTCATTTTTCAAGGTTTAAATCTCATATTTGTAGCTCATTTTACTTTTTGAAGTCTTCCCGTATACGAACCTTAATCCATTGTTGACCCCGTTAAATTTTGATTTTTGAAAAATTGAAAATTACGTGTTAAATTATTTTTAATTTAGGGTATGTACACCAAGTTGGAAATCAATATGCCCATCAAATCACATTTCTTTATACAACACCTTAACCCATGTTTTGACCTTTTCGACCCCGCATTCCAAAAAACCCATCTTGGCGGAAGTTCATCTTTCAAGATGTACTTACAGTTTTAATTTCATATTTGTAGCTTTAGCAGTTTGGGCTGGACGATGATGAATCAGTCAGTCAGGACTAATCAATAGATTGGGATTCTTTAGCTAGCAATATTTTCTATATGTATATGTTTTCGTCATAAACTTAGATACTAGGATAGGTAGACGAAGATTAGAGGCTAATTTGAACCATTGCGATACGTCAGGACTTAGTTCTAGGTTAGGTAAGTTTAGATTAAAGTGGCTGTCTGGACACCAAGGCCTCAAAATGGGCCCTCTGTGATACCACAAAGAGAGACTGACCTCTCTAACTGCAAGTCGGAGGGCCTACACAAGCCAATTTGTGGATAAGCCCCAGCAAATCTATTATATTGACTGAACTGAGACTGTCAAAGTTGTCGAAGAAAGGAGAGCCTACTGACAGAGAAGGTGACTTATATTCTCTTTCTCCTCTTAATTTTTCCAATACGTCCAACTGTCAAGACCTGTCAAAATGGCGTCGACCAGCGTTTTAGTGCACCTGGACTTAGTCCTACTTCAAGTTTTTTTCCATGTGCTTAACAGATTTTTGTTTTTTCCTTCTTTTTGTATTATACCTGCCAAAGTATTTGCTATTGAGATCTTTTTCAGTTTAACTATTTCTTCATATCTAATTAAAAAAAATTGGATGATGTTTAAACATCCAAATAACGCGTTTGGTTTCCCGAACTCAAATCTTTGAAGTTTAGAAATAGCAGTCATCATAATAGATCTATGTAAAAGGTCGGTTCTAAGTTCTATTCGTCTTCTTTTCCCCATAGATTTTACTATTTAAAGATGTTAAATTCTTACTATTTTTGTTGGGTTGGGTAACAGCCAACCCAACCCCAACGAAAATAGCCATCCATTGCCGAGAGATATTTGAGTAGTAACAACGTTTACATAAGCTGGATGACTGAGCACAAAGACATAGAAGGAAACTGTATAGCCAACCCTACAAGCAGAACCAGAGAGAATTCCAAACATTCGTTCGCCAATAGCAAAATAATTGTTATGGTTGATGAGGTCGACGGCACCGGAGGGTCGCATAGTTTTTTTGTTGGTTATATAAACATCATGATGGGTTCTTGTCATTACTTAACCCTTTCGGGACAAAGTTTAATTTTGAATACCAAAATTTTGAAATATTGGTTATGATTGGTTAAGTCCACGGCACATAATTTGTTTGTTAGTTACTTACTTAACCCTTTCGGGACGATGTTTAAATTTGAAACATTTTCTTGGTAGAAATGTTCCTATGCTTTGAAAGTTGAGATAGAAAATTAAAACATGTGGTACACGACTTTCTGAAATTATCCTTTTATTTGGGGACGCATAATTCGAATAAGATTTGAATAATTGTTTTCAGGTGCATTAAAAACTAAATGGGACGTACTATCCCAGTAGTCCCAAAAGGGTTAAACGGTCACATACCCTTTTGGGCACTTAAATCAAGTATATTGAAAGATGAAACATGATGAAAAAATCAAATCCTTGATTTGCCGATTTTTTTTTAATTTTCAGCTGTAAAATTCAAAGATGAAACATGATAAAAAAATTAAATCCTTGATTTTGAGATTTTTTTAACTTTTCAGCTGTAAAATTGAAAGATGAAACATGATAAAAAAAATTAAGTCCTTGATTTTACGATTTTTTTTTTAACTTTTCAGCTGTAAAAAAAAATTAAATCATTAAAAAAAAATTTTATGAATTTTATATTCTTTTAAAAATATTTTTCTGTGATGTTTACTTTGTTTTTAAGTCGAAACATAACAAAAACTTAAACAAACTCATGTCTCGATTTCACCTCTCATGCTTGGAAAACGTAGTTTACCTTTGCCAAACGTTTGTCTTCTATTACTTAATTTTTGTAATGCGTATTTATAGATTTTATTCCAATATTTTTTGATATCGTTCAATTGATTGCTTAGCATTATTGGTTCCTTCTCAAGTTGCAGTTTAAACATTAATAGAAAACTTTCTACGTTTATTGCAGTCGAACTGACTTTTCCTTACATCTATGAATTTTCGTATGAAATATTTTTTGTTGGTATTTTTCTCACAACCGTTTATGTTGTTGCTTGAAGGCTGGCCTTGTCTTCGGTAGTATGCACGACTGCTTCTGTTCGATTTTTCTTAACATACAATACTCGCCTCCCGCTCGACCCGCCCCCACGACCGCCTACTTCATGCTTGTTTGGGCTATATGGATTTTCAGTTTTGGTTTGTTTTTGCGTTCGTGTTCGAAATTGTAATTTTGACGCAAATAAACAGCAGCAAAAACAATGCGGCCGACAAAAATTATTATTTTATCTTTCACTTGGAATGCGGCAATCACAACAACAACAACTACTTATGAGAACCTGAAGTATCTGGCAGCCACACATCAATATTTTCATCACTGCAAACAACAACAGCAACAACAACGATGTACTCTTCATATACCTCTGCCGCAGCAGCAGCAACAACACCAACCACAACAGCAACAACAACAACCGAAACCGCAGCAATATCACCACAACAACAACAACAACGTCAGCAATAACACCAATTCGAACAGCGTTTCCATGCCTTCGTACGGCAGCGCCAACATGGCGACACCGTTGCCGCTCGCACCCAACGCCAGTGTCGAGTTTGACGACTTCTACTGGCCGCAATCCGGCAAGCAGCCGAGCAATTGCAACAGCCTGCACGCTGTCAGTCTGACGGTGGCGGAGAGTGCGAGCGGCGCCGGTGGCGGTGCCGGCAAAACGTTCATAACACCCGGCGACATACCGCCACCGCCGCCGCATCCACCCAACATAAATGGCCGGAAGCGATTTCTTTCGGCCGGAAGACAACGTTCGCGCTGCCACTGCGAGCATCCCATTGAAATAGTTCAGCAGCAGCAGCAGCAGCATCCGCCGCCACATGCAAATCACAACGCGGCCCATCAGCACCTGCCACCGCAACAGCAACAACAACAACAACAGCAGCGCCCACACAACTACAATTGCCCACACAATGACCACAATCACTTGCCGCCGCCGCCGCCACTGCCCCGTGAGCATCACACGCTCGTCAACGCCAGCCTGCCGCTGCCGCCGCAGCCCCAACCGCAGCACCAGCACCAGCCGCTGTCCTACTACAAGAGTCATCATCATCATCGCATGCTCGACGATCCGCCGCCCGGTTCGTACATGTCCTCGACATCGTCCACCAAAGGGGTGGACGCGCGCAGCATGAAGGTAAGGCGTTGATTTCTATTTCAGCTGTTCCGCTGTTGCATGGCGATTGACAGCGGATGCGCCCAAAATGCTGTAGGCGGTAATCACTCTTGTTCGGCTGCTTGTAATGGGTCACTTATTGAGCGGCAGTCGAGCGGAAAATCAAATGTCAAATGGCATTGTGCGAAACGAAAAAGCCTCGCGTAGCACTCTCAATAGGGAAATTGTGGCGAACTTCCGGGCAGTATCTTCTCTCCGCGCTCTCATGATTACAATTGGCTTACTTAGGTACACCGCTGATTGATTGACTGCAGGCAGCATCCAAAATAAAGGCCAGCACCCGTCTAAGGTTCACTACAGGGGCTCGTATATTTGTAGATCGTTTTGGTAAATCTTGACGTTAAGGACATCTATCTAGTAACGCCAAGAACTCAAACGGAGTCTATGCGAGACTCTTGGGGCCAGCCAGTTTGACCTAACCTAACTTTCAGGCTGTTTACTCAGCACTCTCACGATTACAATTGGCTTGCTTAGGTACACCGCTGATGGATTGACTGCAGGCAGCGTCCCAAATAAAGGTCAGCACCCGTCCAAGGTTCACTACAAGGGATCTTATATTTGTAGATCGTTTTGGTAAATCTTAACGTTAAGGACATCTATCTGTTTAGGCCAAGAATTTAAACGGTAACCTAACCTATCCTTCATGCTTTTGCCATAATAAGACCACCTAAAAGTATGCTGCAAATAGTCACTTTTAACTTGGCGCTGGTTACTAAAAACTTTCCTTCACATTTTTTATAAAAACTAAGTTCCCTCCAAGGGCTCATATACTCGTATTTGTAAATCTTTCTGGTAGGTAGGTAAATGCGTTTGGCAGTCCCAAGAGGAGCACACTTCGGCCAAAACGGCCCATTGTGATACCCCATGTGATCAAGCGTAGAACCGCTCATTCTTTGAACCAGTTGGAACTATTAACGAAGCTTAGTAGACGGTGACTGATCTTATCAGCTAAATCCTCTATCACAAAAGAAGTTTCCCAAATAGGGCATCCTTCTTCTGAATAGAGCAGCACAGTTGCATAATAGGTGAGGCATTTTTCTTCTTACTCCTCTTCCATGCAGCTGCGACAGAACTCGTTTGAAAACAGCCCCAGCCTTTTAGCGTAGGCGCCAGTTAAACAGTAACTCGTTGAAACACCAATCATGGCTCTGTTTTGTGTGAGGAGTACTTTAGAACTTCGAAGGTTTAAGGTTGAGCAAATTTGGCGTGCAAGGAAACTTGTATTACATTCACCAGGTACCGGACACCGAGCGCTGTCATGCCTCGACTTAACTGCTCGACAGTACTATGCCGAGCGAGCTCATCTGCTCTACAGTTCCCTGGAAAATCCCTATGACCCGGAACCCAGCATAGGTGAATTTGAAGCTGCTGGGCAGTCTCGTTGAGAGATTTGCTACAGCTGAGGGTAATCTTTGATGCTATTATGACCGCATCCATATCCCTAAGAGCGGATTGGCTCTCCGATAGTATCGGGATATCTCTTGCCTATTATTTTGATAGCTCTTAACGTTGAGGACATCTATGTGTTAAAGCCAAGAACTCGAACGGCCCTTAGAGCCAGCTAGTTTAATCTAGCCTAACCTTCGGGCTATTAGCATCAACATACTGCCTAAAGGTATGCTACAAATAGTCACTTTTAACTTGGCACTGGTTACTAAAAACTTTTCTCCACATTTTGATCAATTACTAAGTTCTTCTAAGTTCGCTACAAGGGCTCGTTTATTTGTAGATCTTTTTGGTAAATCTTAACCCTCAAATGCATGAATTATTTTCACGTTTGCTAAATAAAAATTGGTTTTTCTTTTTAACACAGAAAACCACTGAAAAGTGAATTAAATATTAATAAACTACTAAATATAAGCTAACATATTTCGAATGTGCTTGTCGTTTCAAAATATTATATCGGGGTTTAATTTTAAGATATACACAAATATGTTAGTGTGCCTAAAGGCATCAATATGCCTTTGAGGGTTAACGTAAATTTGTAAATCTTTTTGGTAACTTAGCGCCAAGACCTCAAACGGAGTCTATGAAAGGCGCTTAGGGCCAGCCAGTCTAGCCTAACCTAATCTCATCTTCAGGCTATTAACATCAACACACTGCCTAAAAGTATGCTGCAAATAGTGACTTTTAACTTCGCGTTGATTACTAAAAACTTTCCTTTACATTTCTATCAATTACTAAGTTCTTCTTGAAGCTCTGATTTCTATCAAGTTGAGAGCAAATTTCATTTATAAAATCATTGCTTATTAGGCTTTCCGCCTAATTGAATGTAAGCAATTATATTAAACTTTCATTGGCCAGATGCCTACAACTTTAGCTAATTGTATGCAAAGGTGTGAGCATCTGATATGCGCTCAAGAAAGCCTAAATTGTGGCAATTCACTTTTATAGTGGCCACGGTGTTTACTAAACAATCGATGGCCCAAGGCTTATGAGCTTTTGGGGAATAATGAAGCACCGTTGTAAGTGAAGAAGTCGCCTCAGAAAGCGCAGCATTCATACAAAATTATTGTATGGACGCACACTGCAGCCTTTCTTTGCTTTTGCTCTCTCGCTTTTCATATCTCGATTTTTCTCTCCTTGGCAGGCCAGCCCACCACTTGAGGCTAATTAATTTCGAATGCGTAAGTGCGCGCACATGTCTACATGTGCGGCGTTGCTGTTAATGGCCGCATAAACACTTTAATGTGTTCATCGTTGCTCTCTTCCTACAACAACAAAAAACAACACCACAAAATCGTCGAAAGCTGTTAACCAGCTAAAGGCTCAATTGTTGCGCTACTCTCTGGCGGCCACATTAATGCTATTATGTGCACATTAGTGTGCTGCCCCGCCCCCATTCCCCCAAACACTTCGCACACTCAACTTCAGTGCTGTTGCTGCTACTGATGTCACTGCTGACTGAAGTTGTTTATAATCTGACATTTTTTTGGCTCTAGGTTTTTGTGCCGTTTAACCAGCACGCCCACACACATACACACACAAACACACTCATGTCTGGCATGTATCGCGTGCTCAATGGCCCCCGCAAAAATTGTTGTCACGTGAAAAACCGACTTTATGACTTTCCACAATACTTTTCCTTCCGGCTTGCACATCTTTGCACTGTGTGTGTGTGTTTATATGTATGCAATGACAACAACAAATTACCTACTCTATTACCAATGTCGACAACAACAGCTGTGCGGCAAATTCGGCTGCGCTGCTTGTTGCAGCCGCCGCCAGCATATTTCATTGTGTTTGCGTAATTACCCCAACTAAATAATGCCAACAGCGCCCAGCTGGCAGTGTGCGCCAGACACGCCGACAACTGCCACTGGCTACAACAACCACTCCGCAGCAACAGCACACCACAACTCTGTGACTGTGTTTGTGTTAATTGCTGCAGAAACGGCCCGGGAAGTGCGGTTATTGCGCGCTTTGGGATTGTGTGGCTCAAAGCGGCATCAAAACGAAAACAAAAACAGATATGAAATTGAAAAGTAAAAGTAAAAGAGGAAATCTCTGAAAACCCACTTCCCAACGGTTGGTAAGGACGGGAAATGTGGCAGTGAAGCGCAGCACTCGAGACTACAGGCGTGCACAAAAATTATGGGTGCCACTTTGTCATTACTCATGCACAGCTTTGAGAATAATTGGCTTAGATTTAATTGTACACTTTGCACAAAATGTACATTAAATTAACCCTTAGATGCTCATACACCACAATTTTGATGCGGCGAAATAATATTAAAACATTTGCATTCTTTGAAATTGAACCCGCAATCAAAATTAATCAATCTCTGAGAGAATTAAAAATGGGTTCATACTTGTTTATCGAAAAACTTGGACCCATTGACTTTAAACTTGATACGAATACTCGGACGTGAACAAAAATTGCTAACGATGGTAGAACATGGACCTATTGACCTCAAACATGGTGAAAGTACTCAAATTCAGAAATTATTAAAAACACATTTCTCAGTCAGAAATGAGTAATGGAGTCAGGAATGAGTTAAGACTTTGTTTGTTAGAAATAACTACGATTAAAAGGGTCTAGTGATATAAAGAGGTATTGAGATAAGTTAGAAAAGTGATCTATAAAGAGGTGGTGGGATAAGTTAAAAAAGTGATCTATAAAGAGATGCTGAGATAAGTAAGAAAAGTGATCTATAAAGAGGTGCTGAGATAAGTTAGAAAAGTGATCTATAAAGAGGTGGTGGGATAAGTTAAGATTTACTGAAATAAGTAAGAAAAGTGATCTATAAAGAGGTGGTGGGATAAGTTAGAAATGTGGTCTATAAAGTTGGAAAAGTGATCTATAAAGGGGTGCTGAGATAAGTTAGAAAAGTGTTCTAAAGATTTACTGAAATAAGTAAGAAAAGTGATCTATAAAGAGTTGCTGAGATAAGTTAGAAGAGTGATCTATAAAGAGGTGGTGGGATTAGTTAGAAATGTGGTCTATAAAGTTAGAAAAATGATCTATAACGAAATGCTGAGATAAGTAAAAAAAAAAATCAATAAGAAGATGCTGAGATAAGTTTGAATGGAGACCACATCTTATTTACCTGGGCAATGATTTTTTTTGTGGAATAATAAAATTCACGCATTGAAAATCGAACGCAACGACAAGTAATTCTTAAATATTCCAAATGCAAAACAAAAATATACAAAAATTTAAAAACGAGTTTTCAACTTCTTTTGTGACTTTCTTCTAGAGTTCGAAAATAAAAATTTAATTGTAATAAAAATGCATTTTTAAATAAATATTTTCGAATTTCACATATCGTTTGTTCAAGGCAAGTATTTATAATACATATTAAAATATTTACAACACAATCAAAAAAAGATTGAATAAGTAATGAAATATTATTAAAAAAACAGTGTGCATTTGAAGGTTAAATATTATTGATGATCATTAATTATAATTAGTCCCCTTTAAATGTTGTGCACATGTGCCAACGTTTCTTACGAAAAGCAAAACATTTCTCATAGGCTGAAGACGGTGTGGCTTTCCTCTCCTTTAGTGAAGCACTTTTCATTAACTCGTTTTTCATTTCTCATTTCTGCTTCAAAACGCTTGCCATGAAAAAGGAGTCTTGCTTAGGGAAGGTGGAAAATTAAAAAAGTTGCAGCTAAAGCCAAATTTAATGACCTCAAGTATGAACTCGAAATATTACGATGCATAAAAAGATATGATTATGACATTTTTTAATAAATTCTCGTCTCCTGCGTTGAGATAGCAGACAACATCTGGTCATCTTGGCAGCGTTTGAGTTCGCCGAACTGAAGGAGGTCTGGGCAATGGGACTCAAACACCTATTTTGGTTCGCCAAAAGCACTCATATTCCAACAGATCCTTACTGCACCTCATAAGTGGATTTCTATCAATTCAGCTAGTTGTATCTACCTACCTGCCTATGCTTTTTTATAAATCAGTGTAAAAAATCCCTACATTACTGCAAAGCAAGCCAATGTCTGGCGCTGACAAATTGAAATTTCTTCAATACATTTGCAGGATTATATGAAAAATCAATTTTGTAAAAGACATAAAATAAAAATCCTGATTATCCAGGAAAAAATCAAAACAAAGGCATCAAAGTAAACGCGCGTATTGGAAAAAAAAAACACGTGACGGTAGGGCAAGCGGATGTGATGTACAAATAAGACACGTCACATGACAGGCAGTCACAATAGGTACATACAAACACACATTTACTTATATGTATAGGTATGTGTGTGTGAATGCATTTGAGTATTGGCTGACAGGGGCAACTTATTGACTTGTGCGCTGCTGCCTGACTGGCGACCTACCTCACCATCTGACTGACTGTTTAGCTTATTTGGCAAACTGTCTGCCCGGCATGCAATATGGCATTATGTACATTTGCGCTGGTGTTATTCAAAGTATTCAGATTGCCAAATAGTTTCGTTGGCTACAGTGCGGTTGGCAAATATTTGCCGCTACCTATGCGTGACGACGTTGTAATCGTACTACAACAATGTAACCATGGCATGGCGCACACTCGAATGTGTTGAATGAGTGTTTGTAGAAACATTTCGAGTTGGCTGCCGGTGTGTGCACAGGCGCACAGAATCCAGTCGGGCAACAACGGCTGCACTTCAAATGCGCCAAGCGAACTAAATATTCATAGCGATGGCCTCGGCTGACTGCGACTGACTGTCTGACTGCTTGGCTGGCGCCCATTGTACTCTTTCCTGCCTCTGCCTGCCAGCTTCATGTTGCTAGGAGCGCTCCTTGTCGCCCCATGGGAAACGCATTTCTTTGCTTCCTTTCTTTTATTTTATTTTTTTATTTATTTTAATTTTTCATTTTTGGCGTTGTTGCATTGGTTTTGTTGTGCTTTATTGTGTGCTGTCGCTCCTTTGTGGGCGCCAACATATGCCGCCGTGTGATTTTGCATAATGAAGCTACGCGTAGGTGGCAGCACTGGCACCACTGGGCAACGGACAACGTTATGCTGGATGCAGCTATCATACATACATACATACATATAGCATTCATACATATAGCTTGCCAAGGTCCAGTTTTTTTTTTTAATACCTACTTTTTGTTGTCCCTGGAGCCGCATCGTTCGTATGTGTAAGTCCGTCTGACCGCATGTCCGACTCGTTGTCGCTGCATGCAACCGTCTCGCCATCCCTTCAACCCACGCTCTGTACCTCCCTTTCATGTTCGCATAGAGCGCAACCCGCACCCCCATTCCCACCTAACCTATCCGCACAACCATCGGTCTTTCCGCATTGAAGCGCGTACGTGCGGCGCAGCGTGTTTTTCGAAAACTCTGAACATGCCGCATGCTTCTTCTCAGCCTTTTGTTGCAATTCCATTTCTTTTGTTGCCACTGCCATAACACATTGGCCAAGTCTGCTCGCTGGCACTTCCTCAGCCGCACCCACCCGACTCGCGCCAACTGAATACAGTCGCCAGCAATGCGTTTGTCTTTTGGCATTCCTTTTCGTTTGCTCGGTCGTTCAATTTCAATTTCACTCGCAAAACGATGAAAATAAAATTTGCTTGCCGCGTCGCCGCCATTCGCATTCATTCCTCGCCAACTGAAGTTTTCTTTTTCGTCATTCTTGTTTTTTTATGAACGAACTTTAACTTGGTCGTATTTCAAAAATGTACATGACATACGCGCGCGTAAAAGCAAAATCTCGCGGGCAATGAATGAAAAGTGTGAACTTTTGACTTTCGAAATTGTAATAAAGTGAGGCTAAAAGAATAACGCGCACAGTGGCAATGTGCTGGAATGCTGATTGGTAAGACAAAAAAAAAGGAAAACATATTCTGATGCCTTGTTTGTATGTACGTAACTGTTTGAGGCAAGTTTTGACAGCAATAAAGGCAACAATTGAAAAGTCTCTTACAACAGAAATGTCAAAAGTGTACAAAGAGTGTCGGAACTGTGTGAGATGTGTTTGTTCATAATTCAAAAAACGAAAAGAAGAAAAGTCTTTATTTAGCATAATACAAATAATCCCATTTATGTCAAATATGCACTCTTTGTTCAGTAAGCTTAAGTCTTTCACATAGAAACCTTCATCCCTATTGGCAAATAACTGAAACATTCACAACATTGTCGATTCTCACAAGCTGAGCCAACTTTATCACCAGCAAAATTATTTGCCATAGAGAGGAACAGTTGGTAATCACTTGGTATCAGGTCCATACTAAAAAATGGATGCTAAAGCACCTTCCAACCAAGTTCTCGCAGCGTCTGGAGACGCACTCACGATGTGTGTGGCCTGTTGGAACACAATTCCTCTCCTATTGGCCAAATTTGGCCGCTTCTTTCAGAAGGTCCAACTATTGACAGTTCAGTTTTAAATTAAAATGTTGGCCATATAGAAGCAGTTCATAGCAGTTGATTCCTTGTCAATCCCACCAAACGCAAAACCTGCCTGACCATCAATCCTGGCTTGACCACTGTTTGCACCGGCTCACAGCGATTCGACCACAAGCGTTTTTGCTTGACATTGTCGTAAATGTTCACTTTTTATCAGCAGTCATCAAACGTTTCAGAAATGAGTAGATTTTTGTAGACTAAATAATCCACTTTTCATCAGCAGTCATCAAACGCTTCAGAAATCGGTAAATTTTTGCAATTCAGCAGTGATTTTCAGGTAAAAATTTGGTCCAATAGGGTTTTTTTTCGGTTTACTTGTGTAGCACCCATACCAGGGGGAGGGGTTAGGGGGTTCAAACACCCAATTACAACAATTTCTAATGCAAAATATGGTTTCGAATGGAATTGGGCTCAAAAGTTGTACGCAAAACCTGCCCCCGCTCCCCCCAATGAAATCCTCTTTGCGCAACTGACCCCTACATTACGTTTTTTGGTATCCTCTTTTCTTATTCAAGTGGTTCCAAACGGTTTTTTGCTATCAAAGGTTTGTAAAAGATATTTTCAATAATTATTCATTCTTATCACCCAAAAAATCATTTTTTTGTTTATTCTTGAAAATGTTTTCTTTCATTTGATATGAATATTAATATTCTAGACTGCGCTGAATTTTTTAAATATTCGTGCCCTTGAGATTTTAAATTTCTTTTAAAAAACATCCTGTCGTTAGAAAGCAAAACTAAATATGCAGTTTTACTATATTTGGCCTCTAATTTTGAGAGTATATCGATTTTTTTTGCAGGGACAGAAAATAATAGTACCTAATTTAGGAAAATCATATTTGAAAAAATTACTATGAAGAGAATGTCATACAACTAAATTAAATATACCAAAACATTTCTTTTCGCACAGAGAATCATATTTGACAATAAACTTTTATTTTGTTAGTTTTATATAAAATTAAATTTTCGAACTGACTGACTGAAACAAATGACTTTCATAAAAAAAGTCACTGACTGATTTTTATTGATGACTTTTAATAAAAAAGTCACTGATTGATTTTTGTATGACTTTGCCACTGACTGATTTTTGTTGATGACATTTATTAAAAAAAGTCACTGACTGATTTTTATTGATGAATTTTATAAAGAAAAGTCACTGCCTGATTTTCACTGACTTTTATACTGATTCACTTTTTATAAATAAAAGTCACTGGTTGATTTTTATTTATGACTTTTATAAAAAAGTCACTGACTGATTTTTATTTATGACATTTTAAATAAAACTCACTTACTGATTTTTATTGATGACTTTCTTAAATAAAAATAACCAATAATTGTTATCATAAGACAACTAAAATAAAAATACAGTGGTGTCTGGATATAGTGAACTAATTATTGCAAGACCTGTTCACAGTATCAAGGTTGTTCACTATATAAAGGTTAACATTTTTGTTCAAAAACTCGTTTTATTTGCTCAAAAAACACTTTTTGTTTTTTGAAAAAAAAAATCAATATTTAGAGACTCCATATCAAAATTTTGGTGTTCACTATATCGAGGTGTTCACTATATCGGGTGTTAACTATACCCAGACAGTCGTGTCTACATGTCTATACAACCATTTTTATGTGTGAAGTAATTAAATAAAAATCTAAAATAATTTTTATAGAATTTTGAAAATATAAACTAAAAACATGTTATTTCATAAACAAAAGTAAAAAAAAAATTAAAAACAAACTGTTATGTGTGAACTAATTAAATAAAAATCGAAAATAATTGTTATTAAAGTTTTTTAAAAATATAAATAAAAAATAACTGTTTTTTAAACAAAAGTGAAATATATAAATATAAAACATCTGTTATGTGTGAAGTAATTAAATAAAAATAGAAAATATAATAATTGTTACTATAGGATTTTTAATATATAAATTAAAAAAATAACTGTTATGTGTTGAGCCATTAAGGGAGTGTTCCCGGGTAGAAGTTTGAAAAAATCGATTTTTTTTTTTGGCGTTTTATTGTACCTTATACTATATACTATCACCCCCCAAAGTCGTTTTTCAATCCGCAAACTCAGTACCCACTTTTTTGCATGTTAATTGAAGTAATCTCAGCTCTTTTTGCTCCGCTGATACATTGCGCATGATACCTTAAACGCGTTTTTCTCGAAACCACATTTTTTGTACTGGCCGATAACTTTTCTCAGCAACTATGAGAGGTATCGACTTGAAATTTTGGGAAAATGTTCTAGATAGTTTTCATTGGATGCTAAACCAAACTTTTCATCAAAAAATTATTGTTAAATATATTTTCAAGCACTCTAAAGGTAAAAAAAGGTGGCAGAACTGGACAATTTTTTTTCATATGGCCGCCATTTTGTTTCTAATCAACATTTTGACTAAAACTGTGGTTTAGCATCCGCGGAATTTATTGCAGATTAATAATTGCATACCCGTTTCTGTTTCACATTACTGGTTCCCGAAATTTCTTATCGGCCAGCAGTGAAAATCAGCGTGACAAGGTCACATTGACCACTGAAAATTTGTACTTAGAAAATAAAATTTTTTTACACAAATATGAGTTTCTGTTCTCCAAATAATAAGGAACAACAAGCAAAAAACCAGAATATTGCATGTTGCCTTGTAGCTCCAAAAACAGCCTAAAATCGGCATTCTAGACGGGAACACTCCCTTAAACGAAAGTCAAAGAAAAACACTTGAACATTGATTTAAAAAAAACCTATAACTGTTACGGTCCCTGATTGTTTTCGTGTGTAAAATTCACTGTTGTACAGTGTTAGTTCTTATCAAAACTGTCTACCAAAGTTGTATATTTTGTATTTTCTTAGCCGATTGTCACAACAACAACTAAAAGTTCTCACATTTTCCCCCAAAAAAAAAATAAAATAAAAAAAAATACTTCCTTAATTTCATGCTTCAACCAACTTCAGCGACAACTGTCACTGTCAACAAATGTCAATTTGTAGCAATTTTTGTATCACTGAAGTCTAAAATTTCCGTCAGTTTTTATTTATAAACCCATAAATATTTCCATTATCACTTTACCTACAACTATGTAATCCAGCCTAAAAGCTTCTAACGTGCGCTCGCTTTTCGAGAGTATAAAAAATTCACACCACAACAACAAGAAGTCAATCCGTCAACATCTGCCGCTAATTTATTCCAACGCTCGCCGCGCGCCCAAACTTTGCACCAGTGTCGGCTGCTGCGGCACTGAAGTGCCTACAGTTTAATTTAGGTGCGACAACTGTCACTGACTCGCACGCGACGACTGCATTAAATATGCAGCAGCTGCACAGAGCCTTGACGGCGGTCTATGTGCCGCCTCACATCCATGAAAATCGTCACTTGTTGGCTTTAACACTTTATGCAGTTTGGAAAATATTCATTTTAGTGAGAGAATTTGTTGGCAAAAGGTTAGAAGAGAAAATTCGTGCTCAGGAGAAACGGAAACCCTGCCCTAACTTTTTCCTCTTTCGTCAGTATTACATGGGAACAATAATGCAGATTGAGTTTCTACGCCAAAACTTAGATTAAAAACATTCTCGAGCAACATGAAATTGTCTAATGGCTCAATGATTGATTTAACAAAAATATAAATGTAGATATATGTGTGTAAATATTACAAAAACTATCTGAAATATATCAGCTCCAAATTGATCATATTTTACAAATCATCATGAATCACAAAAAGCAATAAACTTCATATTTACTCTTATTATTTTATTTAAAATTTCATTTCAAATCATTACACGCACTTCTTTGAAATCAATATCGTAAAAACTAATCATTTTTTTCTCACACAAATGGCATGTCCGCCAATGAATTTTGCGCGTAATGCAAAACAATGAAAATTCTTAACGCGTAAATCACAATTTTTATGAATTTTGCTACCTCTACATTAATGCACAAGAGTGACCAAAAAACTATACAAAAATTCTTTCGTGTATTTTTTTACCAGCGCAACGCCCAAGCTGGCTTTTCATTAGCCATGCAACGTAATCTCGCCATAGATAGCGCGAACGTGCACAGCTTCGACAACGAGCGACAAGTGTGCGTTCTTTATGCGAACAACACTACCGCAAATATTTTGGGAGAACAAAATTACACTAGTTGACAGGAAAAATGAACCATGACCATGACCAAACAGGAAACAAAAATTTGCTAATTTTGGCAACCCACGATTTATGAAAAAGTTGCAGAGATGAGAATGCAGTGGAATCAATCGAGCATCTGTCATCCACTACAATAACAACGACTCCGGACTCTTGGGGTCAGGGTTTTCGATGGACTCAAATAGCTGATACACAGATTTCTGAACTACATTTCTTCCAAATGGTTCCCTTTCTATAAACTAACCTTACCTTGGCAATAAAAACCCAAATATCTGAACATATTTAATCAAAAGCGGTGAAATTACTGTTCCAACAGAAGTTTGAAGTATGAAATAATGTTGCACCGATTCATTGGTCTATACTATTAGTCTATAGCTATTCATTTCATGGATCTACTATTTATGATATCAATGAACTCGTATCCATCCACATGACGGATTTTTACCATATAAAACCAATTTTCTATAATCCTGGCGGGGAACTGGCCGTAGCAATTCACTTAATTGGGCTTTTAAATCGCCCTTGAATTCAGCTATGTAAATGGCGAAGGTAATTATAGATCTTCCTTATAAACCATGTCAAACATTACCTCTAGAACGTTATTGTGACTAAGAATCATTAGGCACCCACTTTTGATAATTATTCCAGTGATGATTATCCCATCTAATCTTCTAATCGTTTTGTCTACAGTGGACATTGATACACTGGATTTTCAGTTGTTTCATTATCTTCCAAACATAATCTTCAGGTAACTTTTTCAGGTTGAGTCGTGCTAAATGTGTTCTGAAGTTTCCATGTCCCGCATTCAACCATTTCAGAGTTCTTCGATTTAGACTGAGAACATTGTTGGCATCACTTATTAATGGCTTCTTTAGAGTCAATCAAGGTTGACCTAATCCATCTTCCGTGATATCTTGAAGTTATTCAATCGTCGAACAGACCTTCAAATTTTTTAATCTAATTCTAAGTTCAAGTCTAGAAAATTCTTCAGGCACTTCTTAACTGAATAATGTGATGGCTCATTTTGCTTTGTTCAAATGTGTCCTCACTTACTAATGGCTTCTTTAGAGCTGATCCAAATTTTCTACAGTTGGTCCCAGTCCATCTTCCGTGATGTCTCCAAATTATTCAATTCTCGAAAAGACCTTCTAACTTAGAATTTCTTAATCAAATTCTAGGTTTGAGTGAAAAAAGTCGACTTCCCATCCCATCTTAGCTGGATCATCCGCTGGCTTATTTTGGTCTATTCGAACTATCCTCACTTACTAATGGCTTCTTTAGAGTCGTTCGAGATTGCCTACAGTTAGTTTCAGTCCATCTGCCGTGATATCTACAAGTTATTTAATTGTTGAACAACCTTCGACTTTCGAATTGTTTAATCAAATTCTAGGTTTGAGTACAAAAAAGTTGATTTCCGATCTCCTCATTTGAGTCTTCTGAACGTGTTCTTACTAACTAATGGGTTTTTCAAGGCTGATGGAGATTATCTACAATTGATCCCAGTCCATCTTACGTAATGTCTCGAAGTTCTTCAATTCCCAAAAAGACCTACCTTAGATTTGTCTAATCAAATTCTAGGAGGCAAGCGCGGATCCAGAAAAATATTTCGGGGGGGTTTTAAAATGTAATTCTTTAATATTTATAAAATGTATTTTAATTTGTATGTAGTTTTATAGCCGATCCACATATTTCGGGGGGGGTTCCAACCCCCAAAACCCCCCCCTGGATCCGCCACTGCTAGGAGGGACTGCGTACAACTTTTGAGCCCAATTCCATTCGAAACCATATTTTACACCGGCAAGTTTTGTATTTGGGGAGCTTGAACGCCCGAAACCCCCCTATGTGCGCCACTACCCAACTTTATACATTTTTTAATTCTAAATCAAAAGGTTTTGATGTGCCCATTCTTGATAATTAATTTTTTTAGTTTTAATCCAGTATTAAGTTTTAATAAAATAAATAATAGTTTTTTTCTACTCATCATTATTTCTATGAAGATATTATTTTTGCTCTCAAAAATCATATACAAAATTTTTAAAATCGCACAATATAATTAATTATAGAAAAGTGACAATTTCCAACTCAATTTTGTATTTTACGCTAATATTAAAATCCTTTTTTTACTACCCAAAAATAACTGCCATATTTGTTGCTTAGTGTTGACGTATTTTTTGACACGCCAACAGGTTATTACCACAACTGCAGTACAACAGCTACAATGGCTTTGATTTTGTAAGCAGCATACAAATCGGATTTGCTGATTAAGCAAACAATGAAATTGAAACAGATTTTTTTGTAATTTTTTTATTTATTTTTAACTCATTGGACGTGCAATTAATGTGTAAGGCAGCAAGTGAAATGTTATTTGTTGACACAAAAACTCGCTTTCAAAATGTTGGCGTTACGTTGTCAGAATATAAAATACAAAAATCTCTATGCGACCTTCGCTCAAAATGCTTAAAACAACCAACAAAATATATTAGTACAAAGTTG
Organism: Melieria crassipennis; assembly: GCA_963668005.1. NCBI lineage: Eukaryota > Metazoa > Arthropoda > Insecta > Diptera > Ulidiidae > Melieria > Melieria crassipennis. Next base: position 76,475,256 of record OY764962.1, on the reverse strand, counting down.
TGTGACAATTTCAACAACAACAACACAACTAACTAACCGCCGCATAGAAATTGGTTTATTTTTCGATTCACCAGTCAATAAATGCCAATTCGCGCAATGACTGAACTGAAAGTTGGTATTTACTTCGTTTTTTTATTCAACTGTTTAACTTTTGCGCGCATTACATAAAATTGTGCGATTCGTTTGCCGGAGCAGTGGTCGTAATGTTTGTGTGTTGCAAGTGGCCAGCAATAAAATTTACGACTCTTGCTCGCTGCCACAGCACTTTCAGGCCCAATTCGATTATACACTGAACACACTTTTATACATACTAACAACTTTCTCGTTCGTCACTCGCCACTCACTTTTTCCTCAAGCAGCGCACGAAACGTTGGCGTGTTTGCTGCGCGCATTGCACTTGCGCCAAGCGTTGAGACGTTGCGCATGCGCAGTCGTTTCATTGTGGGGAATACGTTGAACCCGCATCGCTGCAACTGTCCGTACGTGGTCGCTGTTTATTAACAACAATGACAACAACAACATCGTCATCGTGCACCACGAGTACGTGACGCGCAATTACGATTTGTGCCGCAACGCGCAGTTTTTGAGTGCTTCTACGCCACTCACCTCGCAACTTGGCCGCACTGTTAACGCTTTACGGCCCATTCGCATGAACCGACTGTCTGTGCGAGTATATTTAGTAGAGACAAAAGCTGTACTTAAGTCATTTGTGTCAATTTGGAAAATGTACTTTACTTCCGTTGGCGCATACAATGCGGAATTTTAATGCCCACCGGACAGCGCGTACTTTTTTTTTAATAATATTTGTGATTAAAACTATGCAAGATGTCAATATTCATTGAAACTTTTCAACCACAAAGAGATAAATATTTTATAACATTTTTGAATTTGATTTAGTTCTTTATTTCACTTTTTTATAAACCGTTTTTAAATCTCATTATTTTTTCAGATTTTTTTTTGTAAAGAAAACCAACCAAAAAACACAGATTGGCCGTTGGGTATAACTCTTTTAGAACTGCATCTCAGTTTATTAACAAATTTTTCAGATTTTTGGCAGCGTAATTCTCATGAAAATCGACAGACGCTATTAAGTCACTGATTAGTTACTGAAAAAATCTGCAAAATTTCTTAATAAGCTAAGACTCAGATCTGAAACAGTAAAACCCAACTCTTGTACATATCAGCAAGTTTGATTAACTGAAGTTTATATGAGTTCTGAGACGTTATTGTCCGACTTCTTCATTGAGTCCTTGAAATTTTATCAATTTTTGGCTATTTACTTGACTTCTGATGAGTATTGGCCTACACTAATTTAGCCAAAAGATTTCATATATAAGAGACTGAAAAAATCAAATAAATTAGTCAATGAACTGATCTCTCAGGTCTGACGCAACTCTTGCATTGAGTCCTTGAAATGTGTTCAAAATTTGACAGCATTCTCAATCTCATTCGAATGAGCCATTAATGTAGTCAATGATTTTCAGTTATAGCAGGTTGAAAAAACAAAAAAAGGTACAATCAACTGAGGCTCAGATCAGAAAGAGTTATGACCTGAGCACATAGACGACGGCAGCGACACGACCGTATCTGTCAAAGTATAGAAGCAAAACGTTCCTATGGAGACGATTATTTTGACGACCACTGAGCACAGTTGTCGCTGTCGCCAAACACGGAACTATTTTTTATTTTGTAGACGATAAAACCAAAGCCAAACAAGCTCCAATAATTCTCTACAAGTCACCAAAGATGTGTGAGGCCATGCATTGTCGCAGTGGATTATGATTCCTATGCGATTTTCTTATTTTCATTCTTTGCTTACTTTCTCCAGTTTCTTTAGTTGTTGGTAATAAAAATCATTTTGAAAACCTTTGTAATCCCACCAAATTGACAGCACGATCTGTTTTTAATGCAATTCTGGTTTCATTGTGGTTTGTGCTGAATCATGGCGCAGATCCCTTTCGTTGGATATTATAGTAAACGATCAATTTTTCACAACCAGTGGTGATTCATTTTGAACAAGTTCCGACTTCATAGCAACCACATAAAGTGCCGTTTTGGTGCCACATCCTTGTTTTGTGTTGCTATTGGCCGGTATTTTAAATACGCATTTTGAGATCCATTTCAGCTATGAAGGGAACAGGAACTCCTTAGTTGCAATGATTCTGAAGTCTTTCGAAATGAGAGTCCCGTGCGAGCATAGTCAGTCATAGCCAGAAACTGGTAGAATGTGTCCTATTCTGGTTGTACTTTGATCATATTTTCCTTAATGTGTTGCAGGAAGACAGTTGGCTCCATCTGTCCTTAGCACGAACTTGCACTTCTTAACTTGCTGAGCGGAATAGCTACCAGCTCAGCGTCGGTAATGTTAATAAGTGATTCCATGTCCCCATACTGTCACTGAAAAATTCTATCCGGCACAACCCAGACAAACTGATTCATATATTTACAATCAAAATTAGTGTGTACTAGAGCAGTCCGTATGTATTGAAAATGGTGCATATGTGATTCATTGATTCATGTATTTATAATCAAAATTAATGTCTTCTGGAACAGTCTGAAGGTATTCAAAATTGTGCATATGTGATTCATTGACAAAATCATCAGTTGTAAAATCAGTAACATGATAACATGATATATGATACATTGCGCAGAAAACTTATTAATATCCAGTAATGTGTGACATAGAAATGGTATCTGAACGATCAGTCTTCAACTTCAGCCTGTAAATCAATACGATCGATGTCTCAATGGCAGCAATGATTGTTTTCAATACCCTGTCTTATGTTATATCTCACGTCAACTGACTTCACTATAAATAATACAAAGTTTTCCTGTCCCATTGATCTTTTCAGAATTTGGTGTATTCGCAAATGAAAATACGCAAATTGCGTATCATACTCGGCGTGATATTAGGTTTAGTTTTGCTCGCACTGCTGAGTCTGGCATTGTACTTTGTGCTGCGCGCCAGCGAGGCGGACAGTGCACCCTCCGAAGTCGTTCGAGAGGGCATCCACCTGGACGATGTGATCAGTGGCCAGTTGCAGGCGCGACGCTTCAACTCCAGCTGGTCGATGGGCACGGGTCTCATATACAAGGAAAACAATGTAAGCGATTTGTATTGAATATAGCCTAAAGTGGCTGTGTATATAACTCAAATGCTACTAAAGACCTTTCGACATTTACAGTCAATTGTGGAGTACGATGTGAAGGCGAAACGAAAGAAGACACTCATGTTCGACGAGCATGTAAGTGAAATATGCGCATAGCTTGAAACCTTTCAGAATGAAACAATGGAAGAAATAAACAAATCAGATCTGATAGGGTTCATTTAATTATTTATTTTTATATTTAATACCTTCAAATCTAATTACAGCAACAATATGTGCTATTTGAGAAGTCCGCCGATGAGCAGCTGCTGCTTTTGGCCAAACACTATAAGAAAGTAAGTGATCCAATGTTTCCCTATCTCTTCGACAGCCAATTTTTTTAACATTTACCTTTCGCTGCAGAACTTTCGTCACAGTTTCGAGGCCGAGTACGATATCTACAATATTTCATCGGGCCAAATACAGCCGCTCACCATTAAGGGCTCTCAGCGCTTTGTTATCATGGCACAATGGGCGCCCGTCGGTCATGGTCTCATCATTAACTTTGAACGTAATCTCTATTACAAGCCTACGGCCTTTGCCGACGAGATAGCCATAACAAGCGACGAGAATCCAGGCATTCTGAACGGCATACCCGACTGGGTCTACGAGGAGGAGGTCTTCAGCTCGAACGTGGCCACCTGGTTCAATCCGAATGGCACCATGATTGCGTTCATCAAGTTCGACGACACGCCCACACATGTCATCAATTTCCCGTATTACGGCGAAGCGGGCGATTTGCGCTATCAGTATCCGTACAATCGTTTGGTGGCCTATCCGAAAGCGGGCTCGTCAAATCCGCGCGTTAGCCTCTTTACGGCCGATTTGGTGCGCGCTGCCCAGGGCGCTGACTTTCTAACGGAAATTCCCGTGCCCAGTTCGCTCAACACGGAGACAGACTATATTATAACAGTGGTGGATTGGCTGGACAAAGATAAGGTGCTGTCGGTGTGGATGAATCGCATACAAAATTTGGCCTATCTGCAGGTGTTTGACGGTGTCAAGCGCTATGAGGTAACTTCCAGAATCAACGTAATAGGGAAATCCCTGCTAACAGCTATTAAAAGACTATGACTTTAAAAGACTTTGAAAAGCTTTCTAAGAAACTTCATTCTTTTACCATATCGAATTAATGTTGTTTCGTTTCGTTTTTTAAGATCTACAACATGGAATCAAAGACTGGCTGGGTTGATCTTTTCTCGATCCCATTCAAGAATCGCGATGGTACACGCATCGCTCTAATACTGCCACAACTGCAAAGCGATCAGGCCTACTATCGACATCTGTGCACACTCTCCACCAAAGCGTCGCACGGCAATCCCGAAGCACTGACCAAAGGCAAATATGTGGTACAGTCCATATTGCACTGGGACAAGTCGAGCGATATCATTTTTTATACCGCCAACACGGAACAAAATGCCGAGATTATGCACGTTTATGCGGTGAAAGCGGAAACGGGTCAGAATGCCATGTGTCTGACATGTAAATTGCATATCTCCGGCGGTAAGTGAAATTACTTAACAAAGTTAGGTTAGGTTGGAGTGGCGGCCTTCTATGTGAAAATCACAAGTGTTGGCTCATTGTGATACCACAGAGCACGGGACGACTCCTCTTACAGCACAGGACATCATGAAGATTCTGTTATGAACCTGGCTATATTCCCGATATTTAGAGGCCATAGTTGGGTTAGGCTACTGAGTAAAGCTGAGCCCAGACACCTAAATAATTTAACTGACTGTTTAAATTTTGTTAATAAAAAACTTGACTTGACATTTCTTTGGCACAGATGTAACGCAAACATACTACTCGGCCGATTTTAATACCGATCGTCAAGTGGTCATCAGCTCTCAGGGACCAGGCATACCAATGACCATCATTTACGAGTGGAGTCATGCCAATAGTGAGTAGTTGGATTAGCAACAAAAAATCCGTTTAATGAACAATTCGATTTCTTTTCAGATCAAATAACTTTAACGAAACTAATCGACTGGGAGACCAATGAAGCTTTGCGTGTCAAGCTGAAAAATACCGCCTTGCCTACAATGGAAATACACACCTTCTCGCTACCCGATAATTTTACTGCCAAAGTGCTGCTACAATTGCCGCCCAATCTGGATCGCAGCGGCAACACAAAGTATCCCATGTTGGTGGACGTTTACGGTGGTCCCGACTCGTACTCGGTATGAATGAACTTTTCATAATTCTTGCTGTCTATGTGCTTTACTGTATCATCTCACAACCATTTTAGGCTGTGGACAAATGGATAATGGACTGGGGCACCTATCTAACATCGAATCAATCTGTGATCTATGCCAAAATCGATGGACGCGGTTCCGGTTTGCGCGGCGATAAGTTATTACATTCCGTTTACCTCAAATTGGGCACAGTGGAAATAAGCGATCAAATTAGCGTAGCCAGGTAGAACTAAGCAATTTGAATAATGTTATTTAATTGTGTAGTAATAATGTTCCTTGTTTTGCAGACAATTGCAGCAAACATTCAACTTTATCGATGCCAATCACACCGCCATTTGGGGCTGGAGTTATGGTGGCTATGCGGCAGCCATGGCTTTGGCCAACGATGACAGTTTGGTCTTCAAGTGTGCTGCGTCGGTGGCGCCTGTTACCGACTGGGCTTACTATGGTAGATTCTGAGTAGTCCATTTTAGTTTGAAAGTAACTAATTTTTTAATTCAATAGACTCAATTTACACGGAACGCTACATGAGTTTGCCGAAGCTGAATGGGATCGGCTATTCGAATTCACGCCTTAGCACACGCGCTGAGAAGCTGCGCGGCAAGAAGTTTTTGCTCATACACGGCACTCTCGACGACAATGTGCACTATCAGCAATCGATGATATTGGCCAAGAATTTGGAGCGTCACGATATTCTATTCAAGCAGATTGTAAGTGTACATGGAGTTGCTTCATGGAATGATGGAATGGCAGAGTTAAAAGTTAAATTTTGAATTTAATTTATTTTTCCAATCTTCCCTTTCAGAGTTATCCCGACGAGGATCACAGCTTGGCCAGCGTACGACCACATCTCTATCATTCGCTGGATCGTTTCTTTGGCGAATGTTTTGCCAGCAAACGCATGATGCGCAGCAGCAGAAAATGATCGTCAACAACAACAACAACAACAACAACAGCACTACAGAGCATTAAACATTAATCGCTTACATAGAAAAATCACAAAGTGTTTCAAAGCAGCGCTGAACGTTTCACTATCAGCGCGCAAAATCCACACAGAGCAGCAGATATAATAAAGAAACAAATAAAAACATTGCAATACAACCAATAAGCAAGCAAAAAAAATCAAAACCAGGCGCCTTAAAACAAAATCATTAAAATAATGTACTACGAATTTTTTGTACTTAAGCATTGATTTAATTGCTTTTAGTTCAAACATTCGAAAGAGAAGAAAGCATTTAAACGATTAATGTGCGCAGCCCATACTTGTAGGAATTTAGCAGCTTTGCAAGTGACAGGCGCACACACACACACACACATACATACACACACACACAGAGACGTAAAAGTCAAATTTGTGCACGCGCAGCGAAAGCTTGCAACAGGTCCAATAAATGCCAAAATGCAAATTGTAACAATAATTGACAAGTTTTTTGCAAATTCATAGTTCATAATGTTTAACATATACAACAACAAAAACCAACAACAAGCAATTAATGTATTAAAGAAACAAAAAAAAATCATTTCGCATGGAGGCAAAATCCAAATGGCAACAAATATGTTGTATTTAACAAATAACAAAAACAACATCAAACTTAAGCATAACAGCATAAGTGCAATTGTCTTGTTTTATATAAAATTGTAGGTATTTGTTTTAATTTTCTTATGGCGACCAGCATGTCGCCAAGTAGCGTGTTTCTGGCTTTTGTAGTCTTTTAGTTGTCATTTATATTTGTTTTAATTTCCTTCTCCACGTACACTGTTTGGGTGTGTGTAAGCATATATGTGAAATTTTACAAAGCAAAAATAGGTTAACAAACTCCAAGAAGTGTTGGTAAAGTTACAATATTTTTGCAAACTTAGGTACTCACTGGGTACAGACATACACACATAAATACAATAAATATCAGCATTAAGTAGTAGCGTTAGTTCAAGTAGCTGAAGCAAAGCAAAACATTCTAAACGAAAACAAATGAAACATAACCTCAACAACTTAAAACATAAAAGCTAAACAGAAAATATGAAATACTTAGCAGAAGTGACGTTTATTTTTGTAGCTTTCAAAAATGTTATGGTGCCACAAACACATTCGCAGCGTTTGTTTAGAAATCCAATGTATATACTTAGTTCTTTTAGATTATTTTAATTTTGTTTTATTTTTATAATTTGCCAAATTGCTTGAAAATATTTTTGTATAACTGCAAATTTCGATTACAATCACAAAATATGTGAAATATGTTAACGCTTTTCATTTTGTAGCAGTAAAAATCAAAATATTTTAGCCACAATGTACTAAAGTTAGCAATAAAACATATAAAACAATAAATTTCAAGCTTAAAATTAAATATATAGAACTTAAAAGAGAACAGTAAAAAATCGTAATGTGCATTTTAAAAACACTGAATAAATTGTAAGCACTACTTCTACAAAACCAGCGTAGGAAAAGTTTATAATCAAACTAAAGTAGCGCTCAGATATGGTGGAACTGCGTAGTCGGTTTCTAACTACATGATTTTACCCTTTTTTTTATTTTTGTATACCTTTTCAACCCTTTTTTTATACATACATAGTAAAAATTTTCTTTTATGTATATACTTCTTTTATATATATTTAAAATTTTTTAAAAGCACACATTTTATTTTTAAACACTTCTACCAAACTCGGGTTGGTTTTATGTGATTCAAACAGTAAACAGTTATAATTGTGATTTTTGTATATTCTTTAAAGAATTAATTAGACAAAAAATACACACAAATCTTCGTTGCAAGTTTGGTTTTCAATAGTTTTATTACACAAAAAATACACACAAAATCTTCATTGAACTTTTGGTTTGTTAATAGTTTTATTGCAAAAATAAGATACACGAAATCGTCTTTGCAATTTTGATTTTTCAATAGTTTTATTACACAAAAAAGAAACACAAAATGTTCTTTGCAATTTTGATTTTTCAATAGTTTTACTACACAAAAAAGACACACAAAATGGGGGTTTGGGGTTTCAATAATTTTATTTCAGTTTAGACTTTTGGTTTTTCAAAATGTTTAATTATGAACAATTCCATTGAATGTAAACTCGGAGTCTTACCATATCTGATTGCTACTTTCTCATTTGTATTGATTTTTTTCTTGTACTGAAGCAAACGTACATTTTTGCCACACTGTGTTGTGTATATTTTTTTATACTTTTATTCTTTTTTTTTTCTTTGCAGTGTTTTCTTTGATATCATTTTAATATAACTGTTGTATATTGTATTGTTTTCCTGTTGTATTAATTTTAATTACAATATGTTAAATAATATTAAGTCGAGATATAATCAAACAATTAATATAACAATAAAAAATTGTAATGCAAAGAATTGTGAATTTTGAAATGTACAATAAATAAAAGTAAAGAACATTCATTGAAATTGAAAGCACTGTGTTATGTTTAACCTTTTCGCTACAGGTTTTTACTGGGGAAAAATAAAATTTTAAATTTTACGTTTTAGGCTTCTTGTGGTTATATTCCATAAGAAATTTTTTAATTTTTTACTCGGACCCTGTATTTTAGAGTGTTTTTCTATGAGAGCAACCACATTGTTGTGGCTGTAATAATTACCTAAACATAAAACTTTTTACGCATAACGAAAATTTGAATATTTCTTCATTTACTTTAGCCAAAATTTAAAAAAAAAGTATCTAAATTGAAAGAAAACGTCAAATTAAAAGTTCTCTAATTTTTTCTGCTTCTTCTTCCTTTACTATGTCAAGATATACCATTAAAAAAACGTGTATACTTCTCTTCTTTAAACATAAATATTCAGTTTATTAATTTCGTATTTTTCCTAAAACTTCAACCTATTCTAAAGACCAACAAAAAAATGTATTCTTGCAACCATAGAGGATGCAGACGTCCACAAAGTAGCATGTTGCCATATGGCAACAAAATAGCGAATGGGTTAAAGGAGGAATGAGACTTACACTTTGATGTTTTCAACAAGGAAATGATCTTCCATGTCAAGGACATGATTTCATGTCAAAGACATTCTCTTTCATGCCACTCCTACCTACCTATCTTTCACTTCGCCATGGTACAACGACTCACTGTTTTCGTTATGGACAATTTTACTGTTGTACGGTCGTAGTGAAAAGAGAAGTATTGCTGATCACCGTCCAGATGTAAAGGAATCTAAAGAGTACATCTTCACAAAGTGTTTAAAAATTGAATGCTGTCTTAACTTTCAAAAGTATAATACGCACTTAAATCATGGAACCCTACAGAGAAGAATCAACATGAGCCATTGGGAGTCAATAGTGAATATTTGTTCATCTGTATGACTATGCGGTCTTCAAAAAATATCCGGGATGTCATGCAACAAGAATTGAACATGCTTTTCAAATGGGCTTCGGAATGCGGATTTAAATTTAAATTTATTCGACGGCGTATTTCAAAATATAAAAAACATGACACCCCAAGCTTGTCATGTTTCATTCCCCTCTAGAACGGGAGGAAATTGGGTACGTCCCCTCAAGTGGTGATGTTCAACATATCTGTGAACGAATGCAAATTGGTAGCCAATGTGGGCTGTGGGATTTATGCAATTTAAAGCTGCGCCAAGCAACTCACTGTGACGTCTTCCCAGCCGAGATCACAGCAATGGACGCAGCTACTAGTTAGCTTGGGGTAAGCAGGATATCGGCAAGAGATATGCTGATACTATCGGACATCCAATAAGCTCTAAGGTCTCTGGATGTAGTTTTAATACTATCAAAAACTGTTCTCAGCTGCACCAAATCTCTTAACGAAACTAGCCAGCTGCTTCATATTCACCTTTACTGGACATAGGGACATTCAAGGGAAATGAAGGGCAAACTCTCCTTCGGTAGGGTACCACTGAGCAGATACGTCAATACTTTCGAATTCCTCTTTTAACCTGTAAGCTTCGTACTCAATACAAGAGTAACCTAAAATGAGTTGAAGGCACACAAATTTGGTCAACCTTATACTTGCGTCGTTCTAGAGAACTGCTTTCAATTAAAAGTGTCAAGATGAGAAACTTGATTTTTGTTCTAACGGGTCACAATGTAATTGGCATCCACGCAAAGAGGTTAGGTTTGCTTTCGAATGACTTCTGTTGAAGTTGTATGGACGAGGAAAAGAAAGAAAACACACTTAACCTTCTATGTTATTGTCTTGCATTATCTGGAAGAAGGAAAACTCACCTGGATAACTTCGTTTTCGACAAGAAATTCCTAGATTGTCAAAGGACGTTAGGAGCTCAAACCTTTTCAATGAGTGAGCGAATATAAGTTCGAGTAGTTGTGATATCACAATTTAGGATAATGTAATGTAAGTAGGATCCGCCTTAGAGAAGCCACTCCTACTTACCACACTACCTAACATCTTCTTTGTTTCGCCTCATGCGTTCGATACTCAGACCGCCATGGTTCAACTGAGTCGAAAGCAACCAATTAGCAATAAAAAGCAAACCTTCGAGAGTAATATTGTCTATGAAAAAGCCACCAAGTAGACATTAGAAATCGCAATAAAACTGTACGAGTATGTCAGTTCCATCTGTGTAAAAATTAACATCTGTGTATTAATAAAATAAAAATATTTATCAAATTTAATTGCAAAAGAAAAACTAGTAAATTAACTTCACTAGCAATTTATTTTCAAATTTGATGTTTGGCTAAAGTACGAATTAAAACTTTCACACTTGATTTATATAAACCTTGTCACATATACCTAGTTAGAAGTAGAAGTCTTGAGTTATTTCTATTACTATTTGTATTTTAAAGTTCTTTTCGAAGATTAAAACAAAGGTTTGCACATTATTCTAAAGTTTGAGGCTCGATTGAAGTTTAAAGGTTTAGTGGTTTAAATGCTAAATCTTTGCCGAATTACTTGTTTTGAGTAGGACATGTTTTTTAATTGAAAATCATAAACCTATGAAAAGTAGACATAAACAATTATTTGTAAATCACCATATACGTAAATGCATGGAACTGGACATGATTCGCCTTATTGCACTTTTGTTCATCCATCATCACGAATGCCCTCAAACGTTTTCACTAAACATAAATTAATTAAAAAACCAGTACATTTCCTTTCAGTTCTTGACTTTATTGCAATGCTTTCATTCATTTGTATATACTTAGTCAAAACTAAATCTAGCAATTTAAAGTTGTTAATAAGTTTGCACAAAATACGCCATCATGACAGACAATACATAATCGCACTACATATATGTATGTATATTGTATAATACATAAATAATATGTTACGCCTAATTACAAATGTATAATAGTGATTTTAAGCATTAATCGAAAACAGTGCTTACAAATACATGTAAATCAAAAATGATTAATAAAATGTTGTGAAATACGACATACAACTGTCACTGGTATGCATTCGATTGCGGTGTATGTATATGTGTGTATGTGAAGGTTTTTCACTGTTCCATAGTTTCACTTAATCAATAAATTTATGCTAAATGTAAACAATTATTGTAATTTAAGAATTAATTGACGGCAACACAACTGTCGGCCTGTTGCAATTATTACACGATTTTTAACGGCCAGTGGCCAGTGTGTGCACGTCTCTGTTGCGCCCCAATAGTTTTGTATTTATGTACTGCATATTTACGCTTACAAAATACTTGCAACATTTCTACAACATTACAATTAAATTGAAGATTTAATTTAAAATTTTGTAGCATAAAAATTGTCAATGCCTCAACACGTCGTTCAGGCGTTTTTGATTTGTTACTTCATTCATTCATGTTTAAATTCTTCAAACTACAAACGAATGATTTGTTTATGTATGTATGTATGTACAATGTACATACACACTGTATATGTACGTATGTTTCTTTTTACTGCATGACTTGCAGTTAATGACAATTTCTAATAAAATGTTTCGCTTTTTGTGATCATTACAGTTGCTGACAATTTGAGTTGTATGTCTGTACGTATGTTGTGTTTTTGTCAAAATATCGCTATTGTTCAATATGTTGGTACAGGGTGGTATACAGTAATTGCCATTGAAATGTGATCGTTTTTATGCTTATTTTTGTTTGTTTTTTTTTGCTGTCTTACTTGTTGACTTATTTTAGACTTAAGTGTAACTACGTGATTTTCTTACAACTAATAGCAAAATGTTTTTAAAATGTAATATTCAACGTAATTCTACATACACACACTTACACTTATACATTATCACTTATATGTAGTTAAAGAAAGTACAGAAAACATTGTCAAGTTCTCAAACGAAATATAAGTCTGCCACTAATTTTTACACAATCTTAAACTTTTTAACTTTACTAAATATGTTGACGATTTTGAATTTCGAATTTTACAATTATGCATTATTGATTTGATTGAAATTTTACTAAAATATATTAGTATGCATATTTTTTAAGTAAAATTTGTCATTATTTGCGGTCTATTTTTCTTTGTTTTTAATATTTATACTTAAAATTAAAATATTTACAGTTTGTTAATCCATCGGTGCAAGTCGGTGAAACGTTTTGCTTTTGCGATTGATTTGTTGTTTCTTATTGTTCCTCATTTTACATTTAAAAATTGAAGTGTTGTTTTTTTCAGTTAATCGTAATCAGTTTCATTGCATTTATCGTCAAAATTTGATCTGCGGTTTGCGCCCAACAAAAGTGCTTGTCATGTCATGGAAATGTTTTAAGATTATTTGTAAATAATTTGACTGAATGAAAAATATTAATTAACTTAAGCAATAATAATTAAGAATTATTAAATACGATAACAATAATAATAAATTATTATTATTTATAATTAACAATTAATAAAAAAAATTAAAAAAAATAACTTAACGAAATGAATGAATTTAACAAATTTAGTTGTGAAAAAAACTAGTGAATTCACTTCAAGTATAGGAAAAAAAACTGCTTTTCTTGCGGCAACAGATGAACCCAATGAACCCAATAAATTCAGTTCACTCGCATTTGCAGTTTATTTTAAAGTTTCAGATATGGCTTAATTTATCCGAATTAAATATTTTCTCACACTTTATTTACTTAAACATTTTCACACAGGCGTAAAAATTGAAAGTTCTGAGTTATTTCTAATACTACATATATAAAATTTTCTTTGACATTCAATTTAATTTTTTTAAATTATGTACTTTAAAAACACATCTTTTAATTGACAATCCTTTACTAATGAAAAATAGTTAGCCATAACAATTATTTCGAAAATCACTTCCAACACCGAACTTCGATTTTTACACATTATAGGGAAATTTTATACTTTGCCAGAACTCAAAACCTTGTTCGAAACAATTTTCAAAACTTGTTTAGATAGAACACAAAACCATGTTCAAGACAGATTTCAAAACTAGTTTTGCCAAAACTCTTAACCATGTTAGAGACAAATTTCAAAGTGAAAACTTTGAGCTTGAACATAATAATCATTAATAATTTCTTCAAAAATCACTTCGTAAACCGATATTAGTTTTTTTACAATAGTTTGAACTTTGTTGTTTGTCTAAACTTTGGCTGTGAATTGTGATCAAGACAAATATCAAAGTGAATATTTTAAGTTTAAGCCAAACAATCATGAAAAATTACTTCAAAATTAATTTCAAAAACCGATATTAGTTTCATAGTCCATATTGGGAAATTCAATATTTGTTTCAACTTTGCCGAAGCTCTAAATTTTTCCGGGCTTTTTTGTCACCTAATTGAAATTTTTGAGGTTAAGCAAAGCAATGGTTAATAGTTTTTCATTCACTTTATTTCAGTAATCGTACATAACCATTTCGAAATCCATTGATGAATGTGGAGCTAATTTCTAAAAACTGGTACTGATATATAATTTTTCTAAAGTGAAATTGTGTCCCTTTCTTCGAAGGAAAATTATTAATTTTGGCATTGAATATCGTAAATCGAAGTGTCTCTAAGTCGCATAGATTTTAAGAGAGCATTGCTAGCTACTTTTAAGTTTTCTATTTTGTAAAGTCTGATATCATAGGCAATAAATAAATACAATTAAATAATTAAGTAATCATTTTGAATTCTATTTTGAGAATCAAAGTCTGCTTTGCAATCAAATTATTGTTCGATTTTTAAGAGTTTTACCATTCAAAAATTGTTTTTTGTACTACAACTTTTTTAGTAGTGACTTAAAGCAGCATTAACATCGGCCTACGAATCAACTTGTCTAGTCTACACAATACTTTGCATTAGCATTTTCCAGACAGCAGACTTTCACTATTAGACCCAGTTGGCCACTTCAAGCTAGCCTAACCTGAACACAATGCAATTTTACTTTCGAAATATCAAACTTTTGCGAAACTATTTATAGCTGATTTTCAAAGCGGAAACGAGAAGTTTAACTTCAAAACCTATAGAAACGAAAACCAAGTTCCACTGCAACTTGCAGCTCAAGCTTGAATATAGAACTGACTTGATCTCTTGATCACTCACTCACATTTGATGGATCACTTTTTAATCGTGGCTATGTTTGCCTAGAAACATTTCATTAAATTAAAAAAAAAATAATAATAATGTGTGCCCAAGTTAACTAATATTTTCAAAATCAATAATTCATTTAAAACATTTTTAATACATTTCCATGACACGTTGCACCTACAACACCTGGAGCGCATCTAACTGCGGTTGCACCGCAGCGCCAATTGCCTGCACCGTTGCGAACATCAGTTGAGGTACACCTCTTCCACCTGCTGCTCGCTGTCGCAATCCTGCTGCTCTTGCACTTCCTGCAGCTGCTGCAGATGGTGCTCCTCCACCTCCTCCTCGTCCTCGTACTCCAGCAGCTCCTCTTCGTGCTGCGTCTGCTGCTGCTGTTGCTGCAGGTGCTGCGCCGTGTGGTGCTCAATGACGATTTGCTGATGGTGTTGTTGCTGCTGGTATTCCGCTTGCTGCAGTTCCTGCTCCTGCAGATCCAGCGGATCCAGCACGGTGCTCGTGTGCTGCTGCTGCTGTTGCTGGTGATGATGCTGCTGCTGCTGACGATGCGTCAGTAGTTGATGATGGCCATGGTGCTGTTGTTCGACCAATTCGTGCTGTTGTTGTTGTTGGTGCTGCTGCTGTTGTTGCTGCAGTTCGCTGTGTGTGGTAAAGACCAGCGGTGGCGGCGATGTCGATGCCACCGTGCCGGCAGTTGTGATGTGTTGCTGTGTGGTTTCCGTGCCCACCGAATGGTTGCGTACAATATGACCGGCGGTCGATTTGCCGGAGCGTGTTAGCGTGACGGTGACCTCGGAGCCGAGGCCGGCGAACGACACAGGTGTCGCGGTGCCGACGTTCGCCGCATTGAGTGCTGCCGCCGCCGCTGCCGACGCTCGAGCATGGAGGATTTTGCGCGTTGTTGTTGGCGCCGCTGACACCACCCCGCTGGCGCTTCTGACAGCTGCTGCCGTTGTGGGCGATGTGGCGGCCGACGCATTGGGCGAGACGTAGTTGATGAGCAGCACGCGTTCACCGGTCGTTGTTTGGGCCGCATGTCCGCGCAGTATGCGCCGCGTGCCGGCCAACGGTGCAGTGCCGGGCGTTGTCGACGTTGCCGCTAGACTGCCGCCGCTCTGCACACGATTCACCACTCGGCCGGCACTAACGCCACCACCGCTGCCGCTGCTGGCTGCGCCTACAGCCACGCCTCCGCCGCCTCCTCCATTACCGCAGATCATATCGTTGGCTCATCATTACGTATTATTACCGCCTTTCAAAATGAAAACCTTCTTTACCAAAATGTTCTTATTGTTGCCCTAATGTCATACAATTTAGTTTTAATTTTTCGTTTTTTGTTTTTTGTTTGGTTAGATGATTTTATGCAGTTTTAATTTGTCGATTTATTGTAATAATTATTGTTTTTTTAATTTGTTTTGGTTAAATGGTGAGATACGAGGCAGCCACAGTAATACAAAAAAATGAAAGAGAAGACAAGAATAAATTGCATCGTTAATGATTATGTTACGATAATGAGAAATGCGTTTTTAGTTACAAATTTTTTCTAAGGTTTTTTGCAAATATGTGTAATATTTGAGGTTAAGACGGCAAATGGGAACGTTAGGGAATTTATTGCGCAAATTTATTGTGTCAAATAGGTTTGTTAATGGAAATTCATTCAAAACGTATGTATGTATGTACAAAGAAATTGTGAAAAACAAATGAACTAATAACGTTACGACTAATCAAATAATGTCAAATTGTATTCAATGAAAATCTACTCAAATATATACTTGATGAGAATTTTCCAGGAAACTGAAAACTTTTCAAAGAACAAAAAACAATAATGGAACATAAATTGGAAACCGTTGTGCCATACAAACCAATTTAGCAAAAATGGGGAATGTTTTTTAATTTTAAATTGTTAAGCCCAGCAAGGTGTTAAACCAATTTAAACTGAAATTGAATGTTTTAGGGGGAGTTTTTTTAAATTTTGTTTGTCGCCAGATTGAATAAAAGCTATCCGAAGATTGAAGATAACCGACTTCTTTGTCTTTAACTGCGCCATTTTTCGGCTTGACACACATCGGGTGCCACCCAGCCTAGCTAAGCTCAGATATATTCTGGTCTTAGAGATAGTTCAAGAGGTCTCAATAGTCAGTACACAGTGGGCAGCCAGATGAAGTCACCAATAAAGTAAAGTTGAGGTGCCAATAAAGTTGGGAAAGACAGCTCAATAATTCGTCAACCATCGCTCTTTCGGCTTAACACACTTTTGCTGCGTCTTCAGTCTAGCTAAGGTCAGATATATTGTAGTCTTAAAGATGGACCAAGGAGTCTTGACAGTCGGCACACAGTAGACGGCCAGATAAAGTTACCAATCTTCAATCACACAATTATCAAGTATGTTCCTCGAACCTAGTACACAATTCTAAGTCCGGATAATGGGTAAATTTCAATATTCATTGTCTTAAATAATAACCGATTCTTAAACAATTTTCAGAAACAATGTTCAAATACCTTTTAGCTAATCTTCTATCTTTTATAATCTCCTAGGACTTTATAAAACTAAATATTTTAGCGGGCCACGCCTAAGGGAACCTTCAAAAGCATTTTTGTTTTGTAAGATTATATTTTTTGATATTTTGGATGTTTCCTAGGCATGAAAATCCTTGCTATATCATAACTTTTTGCATAAATCAGGACCTAGAAGTGACCTTCTTTGACTCATAGTTAGGGTGGGAAATATGGGACTTCCAAGAAAAAAATGGAAAGTCTGAGCCAAGCTAAGTGAGAGCCCTCATCCATATGAGTCCAGTAAGAAAGACAGTATCTTATACAATTAGGTGTAACAACTCCATAACGAAACTCACTTCTAATGTATACGTCAGCGTTAATTGAAACTTTTCTGCTAACGACTGAACCCGAATTGCAGAGACCTCGATTATAGAAAAACTGTGACTGAAAGAGGTTCTCAGAAGAGTGACTTACAAGTGCACAAAGAATTGAATTCCTCAGAAGCGTGGCGAAAAGGTGCACAGAGGATTGCCTTCTTTTGGCTTTTTGCTCCTAATGTAATGTAATCTAATGATTATGGATCGATCTGAGACCCATGCACAGCTTTACTGTGCCCTTAGATCATCTGGTATTTTACATATGTGCTCAATTATGAAATGTATTTTCTGTTTCAGGTCGATTCTGTCGAAATCAAACATCGGACCTGGTACTATCAATAGGCCTCCCACACACTTCTTTTGCTCCTAAGGCCCCTCAGTATTTATGCACTGCATGGTTTCAGTCCGTTTATGTGAGTGGCTAGTTAGTAAGTACCAGTGAAAACTGCCAAAATAATTCTTTATTAATCGCATTTTAGTTTTCAATATGATTCTTCATCATTTGTCATATAGAGGAATAGCGTAAGTCGAAAATTCAGGCTTGAAAAACATGTGCGCATAGAATATTCTGACAAATATTGTTTCAAAAGCTCAGCTTTCAGATTCTTCAAAACGGATGATATACATTTAAACTTCTTAACTTCTACAAAGCTCCCTCTCTACTCTACAATAACTAAATTCTTTTATGTGGACTTAAAATACTCTTTCATATGGCCACAGATATATTGTATATTTAAAATTTTGTTCTTACTAATTTGAATATAACTTGTTGAGGAAAGTTTTCGATTAATGTCTAAGTGAACTAAGGCTTTTACTAAATTCATACATCCATCCTATCTGAGTTCCTAAGTTATCATAGCACAGCAATTTCATGTACAGACAGCTAAAGATTATTATTTACGTCGCACTACTTTTGTCGCACTCGAATGCTTTGGAATTTAATAAAATATCGATCGGTTTGTTTGTACAAACCTATTCCTATAAACATGTATTTTGTATGCTTTAGTTTGTCCTATGGCTAAGGTCAACTAATGAAGACATCACTTTACTTCTTCATATATTAACTTCTTCATATAGTAACGTAATATTATTTTTTATTTATTAATGCTTAAAATTTCCACAAAATAGCATCTATCTATTTTCTTTAGCAGCAACAATTCGTATGCACACCACTCTCCTTCTCTCTCCTTCTCTCTCTCGCTTTCTCTCTCATATAAATAACACAATTCTACATACATTCTAAGATTACGCAAACTCATGCTAAGCCATTCAACCCACACAAGCAGCACATTACTTTAGAATAATAAAGTAATGTGCTTTAGAATAATAAAGTAATGTGCCCTCGATTTTTTATCATATTTATTATATTTACATATTTATGTAGGAAGGTGTAGCATGCTCAAAGGAATTTTACTGGCAGTTTTAGGGTCAAAAAACACTACAATTCACCATAGCGTATACGGGGGTAAAGGGGAAGGAAATCAAATGCAATTAAAATGTTTTTATTATAAACAAAACCAATTGAAAAGTAGAAGAAACAAAGTAGTTTAAGGGCCCAAACTGTACAACGCACACAAACTTAAGTGGAGAGTAAAAATAGTGGAGAATAAAAGAAATAAAAAATTATATTAGTAGCATTTTTTTCATGTTTCATTGTTTTATTCAACTAATTAATTAAATTTCAATCGATCAAATCAAATATATATATATATATGTATAGATACGCTTAAGAATAACAAATTAATAGTTTTTTGAAGAGGCTAAATATGTATGCAGTATTGTATGTATGCACATTTTGTCTAGGACTTCAGTAAAGTAAATTTCAAAAATCGATTTCAATTAAACATAATTTAAAGGTTGTTGGTGTTTGTAAAAGTAAATTAAAATTAAATTAAATTGCAAAACTGCATTTAACTTTATTTTGTAGTGTTGGTGTAGGTTTTCGGTTGATCACCGCATCACTGTACTAATTACAAATTACAAAATTACTAAATACAGCTAAGGAGTTGTGAGGTGCAAATTGCGGCATTAATTAAAAACGCAAAGTTAAGTAGTAGAGATAGGAATTTCTTGCACTGCACGAAACAAATCAATGAGTTATAGTTTTAAGTAAAAAAAAGTTATGCAATTGTGTGCAATATGTGAGCGCCAACTGCACACAATTGCGTCTATGTACACGTTGCGTACGATCGCCGGCTGGTTAAGGTTGAGAGTAGTTCAAGGCCAAGTCGCAGATAGCAACAAATTGCAATGAAAATACATGAAAATACAGTGAAAAGCATTCTAAAGCAGCTACATTCTACACACGAGCAGCATGGCAAAAGTTCTTAACTGAAATACAAACTTCACTGAGGTGACAGTTTTATCTTAATCGAGTAGGCACTATAGGGTTAAAGGCAATACAGGTATTGTTTGATTTTTTCGTATATTGATTCTGTGTTCTTTTATCTTGTGGTAGTCTTTGAGATGTACACACGCTTTTTGGTTGTAAAAGGGTTAACATTAAAATTACATTACTAACAACTACAAAGATGATAACGTAAAAACTTAAATGTTGCTGGGTAAATGTGTCTACAAGTAAAGGTTACATATGCAATATGTATGTAGATGTGTAAGGCCCTATTTATGTATAAGTAAAGAATTAAGTAAGCAATGGTTGTGTCTTATGAGCATCAAGAAAATTTCATAAATTGATGGCATTTCTTGAGAGCGCTGCACAGGCTGGCATTATTTATAGATTGAAAAACTATGGAACTGAGACGCAAAATATATGTTAAGCTGAGTCAGTGTTTGGTTTGAGTTTAAACTGATTATTTATTAATTTGATCAATCAAATAGGTTTCATTGGGAAGCAATAAGCCAAAATTATTCATAAAATTTTAAACTGATGAATGTTTCTTTTCACATGACTTTTCAATGATTTTAACTTATAATTTGATGATTTTAACTGATAATTTGATTAATATTTATATCATTTTCTATGAATTTGATCGATCAAACAGTTTTCGTGGGAAGGAAATATCTACAATGATTCAATTAAAACCTTAAATTCAAGAAAAACAATATTGCCTACATCAGTGTTTAGCACTCAACAAAAAAAAAAACTAACTTTGCAGTGGCTTGATTACTGATTATTTGATTTATATTTACAATATTTTCTATTAATTTGATCAATCAAATAGATTTCTTTGGGAAGTAATGAAAGTTAATCATTCAATTAAATCTTTAAATTCAAGAAAATATTACTGCCTACATAAATGTTTAGCACTTTCAACAAAAAAAAAACTAACTTTGCAGTGGCTTGATTACTGATTATTTGATTTATATTTACAATATTTTCTATTAATTTTATCAATCAAATAGATTTCTTTGGGAAGTAATGAACGTTAATCATTCAATTAAATCTTTAAATTCAAGAAAATATTACTGCCTACATGAATGTTTAGCACTTTCAATAAAAAAAAACTAACTTTGCAATGGCTTTAACTGATTATTTGATTTATATTTACAATAATTTCTATTAATTTGATCAATCAAATAGATTTCTTTGGGAAGTAATGAACTTTAATTATTCAATAACAGAAAATATTAGAGCCTACATGAATGTGTAGTACTTTCAAAAAATAATGTATTTAATGAATTAATTGAATTGTTTGTCAAAGCTAAACTATAGATTTTATAGACTCAGGCGCATTTAAGATGAATCAAACAATAATGCTGAAACAGTTAATCAACAAATGTCTCAAATTGATTCGTCTGTTTGATATATACATCAATCAATTGAATTTTTAATTATAAACAATTATGTCTTCAATTAAATCATCATAATCGGAAATTGCATCAAATTGCATTTACTTTACTTAAAGACTTACACAAAAACAAGATTTATAAATTAATAATTAATTAAATATGAAAACCAAATCATTTAGTTGAAAACCTAACAGTTGAAAATTGATTGAAATTAAATATTAGGAAACATTATAGACACCAAAAATTGCGATTTTCTAAACTAATAAAAGTTTAGTTCTTTAGTTTATATTATTTGAAGCCATAAAAATTGCAATTCTGATTAGTTTGCATTTGCAAGTATGTACTTAATTTTGGTTTCTAACAAATGATCTGCTTTAAAATGCAAATAATTGCTAGCATGTTTTACTTATTTTTAATTTGCATAATTGAATTTTTTAATACTAATAAAATTTGTTTTCTATTACATAATTTTGTTTTTCAATTAAAACATTTATATAAAACCTAATTTTTTAACTATCAATTGCTTTAAACTACGAGTGACTGATTTTAGTTTTCATTTTCGATTATTTTCAATTTGATAATTAGCATTGTTTGATTGTTTAGCATTTTCAACTATTAAAATTTTCGAAAAACAAAATCGCTCTAAAATACAAATTTTCAAATGAACACTTTAAATTTTTCATAATCAATTGTAGTAACACAGATAATAATTATTTGCATGATATTTAGTTGATTATAAAATATTCAATTAATTGAATTATACTTTCCAAGTAATGTTCAATAAAGCAATTAAAGACATAAAAACCTATTGTATGATGTTTAGTTAGGTTAATTATACTTTCCAAGTAATGAAATTAAGTTGAATAAAGCAATAGAAAATATATAAAATATTAAAAATGGAACTTTGCATTGAACTATTTATAGTACTTCTTACTATTTCTCAAAAATACAATGTCTAAAAATAAGTCATTATTTAACTAATCAATTTTTGATTAATTGATTAACTGTTTATAATGCAAAACTATACAAAACTCAATCAATACATCGATATTAATTAGTCGAATCGATGGTGTCGTAATCATTGCAAAGCTGTCCAAAAAAACAATTAATCGATCGACATAAATTAATAGCAAATTAAAAAAAAACATAATTTATTGATCAGCACGTTGCTCACAAATTTCTTGAATAGGACTCTCATTACTGTCATTAATCGAATAATGCATAAGGCTTGCGAAAAAATGTCAAAGTTAATCACCTCTAACTGGTTTTTAATGTTTGTGTTTGAAGACATAATTGGATGAGTTACTACTACATCAAATAAGCATCCAATGTGCTGATTGATGGCGCCTATGCTAGCTTTTGTGCACGACTCAAGAAACACAAAAAGACACAAATAGCTGGTGCTGCCTTACGACTACATTCTTACAACCATTTCAAACTAATGTACAATAAAATACAACTCAAATATAAACCATTTGAAAGGGAATACAAACGAAAAGCAAAAGTTATATGTTAAATATTACGTTGCAACTACTTAAAGCGAAATGTTGAAGCCAATGCAAAATGGGAGAGGAAGGAAAAGCGGCCAATTTCAGCTGGATTTCAGACACTTGCAGTGTCTGCCGCAGCTATAGACAGTCGTTTGGGTGAAACGTATGAGGGGGGCGGAAAAAGTAATTAGGCGTGCGCAAAGCTACACACACACACACACGCTGTGCTGCCGGAAACATTGACCAGTGTTGCTTGTTGCGGTGTCGAATTGTTTGGTTGCGCTGTTGATTGTTTCGTTATTTTTTGGTTCGTGAATTGTGTGGCAGCTTCGATGGCTGCCGATTTGTATGCGGTACATTGTTTGTTTGGTGTGTGGCTGTTGCGCTTCGGTATTACGGTACAATCTATGTTTCAGTGGACGCAGTCAGCAGGGAAGGGTGGCACGCCACGGCACTGTTTTCAATTATTTGCACAATGTGCACTAAATATGGATGTGTTGTTTCTGCGCGTTTTGTTCATTGTTACTGTCGTGTGTGTGTTGCTGCCTGCCGCCCTCCGCCCTCCGCTCACATTTGCGAGTGTGACTGAAATTCACTCATATTCACCTGATTGATGTTGCCCAGTATCTGGTGTCCCTGCAGCGTCTGCACCTGTGCTATGGACAGCGAGGTGGTGCCGTCGGCGTTTTCGCTTTGCGTCACAATCTGGCCGCCCGTCTGTTGCGGCTGCGGTGCGCCCGTGGTGGTTGTTGTCGTCGTTATGTTGCCCGATTGATCAATGATTTGATGGTGTTGTATTTGTTGCTGCTGTTGTTGTTGTTGCTGCTGTTGCACCTGCACCTGCTGTACGTGTTGCTGCTGTTGTTGCTGCTGCTGCTGTTGCTGCTGGGCACCTGCCGCTGTCGTGGTCACTGTCATGGTTTGGCCTTGATTCTGCGCATCCGGATCCTTTTTCACTTGCACCGTTTGCAGTGTGTGCAACGACTGCACCGACTGCACTTGCGGTATGTTGCTCACAGTGGCCGTTGCAATGGTCGATGTGCCTGCGGCATTGCTGGGCCCGGCACCGCCAGTTGTAGTCGTTTTCTTGCCAGTGAGCGCTGTAATGTTGACAATTTACATTTGGTTTTAGTGTTTTTGCGAAACTTTAAAAAGAAAAAGTTTACGATTACGGCCTATTGAAAATTTGCCAAAGGTGAATGATCGACCAGTGGCATAAAATATGCAACATGTGCAACACTTAACCACTTTTCCATCCTTTTATAACAAAATAAAATACTTCAAAGAACAATGAGGCCCACTCTTTTCTAACCAAATCAAACTTTCCAAACTGTGAGGCCTTCAAGTAATCATTTGTATCAACTCTTTTATAACAAAATAAAATACTTCAAAAAACAGTGAGGCCTTTAACGAATCATTTGTGTGCACAATGTCGGAACGAACGCAGACAGCGCTCAGCCCACAAATGGTCTTCAAACCCCAGCAGGTTCAACCGAGGAAAGTTGATTTGTCTCAATTCCAAATCTATAGAGCCTCTTACAAGAAGTCAAAACGAACATAGATTGACGAGTGTATCTTCTTCTTACACCAGCGGCTACCACACCATTTTCTTTAGGCACTTTAGGACTCATCTATCATCATTAAATTCTCATCAAATCCACTTTCAAATCCTGTAATTCCACTAACATCCAGCCTCACCTATCTATCTCTGAAAAGCAACCCACACCTTCTCACAGCCTTTCATCAGTCAAATTTACGTAGTCATAAGCAATGGTACTGTTGATTGCAGCAGCTAACCTAAAGCACAATCAGATCCCCCAGAAATCAGCCAACGCTTTCCTCTACCATTCTAATTGCCTATCCAAGTTAGTAATCCTGCACTAGAAGTCTGTGCCATGTCTGTAAGAGGAACATTCTTATATATAGCAACATTGTTGTGTAATTCCCATCACTTCTCTTTCTATCTTTTCGAAATTGCTTTCGTCACTCTCAATATTTTGCCACAGTGCGAACGTTGATGCGAATATTTTCTTGGGAGTGTTCTCGGGAGCACTTTTTCCCAGTTGTTCATTTCTTCTCTTTTACATTTCTTCTCCATTTACAATGAATTTGCAAAATAAATTTTTGCATTTGAAAATATTTTTGCAACACGAGTGTATCCATGAGGAAAACCAAACTGAAAGATCTAACTACAGAATGAAACAATAACTAAAATTAAAATGTAAACAACGCATAGCTAAAGTTTGGTTTTTAACATGTTCACTTTATTTCGGTTTTCTCTGTTTGTTGTGTTCTCTTCTTTTCATTCATTAAATTGATCATTTGAGCATGTTATGCATTCTTTATAAAATGATGAAGATTTTTACTTATACAAAAATTTAAGCGACAACTATAAACAGCTATGTTTTGTACAAAGAAAGAGAGAAGATTGAACTTTAATTAAATATGCAAGAAAATACTGCATAATATTCGCATTGTTGTGTAATTAACTAATTAAGCATTAATTGTAAAAAATTTTCAACACATAATTGTAATATTTTCAAATGCCAGTTTAGTTTACAATTATAAAAAATTGAGAGTTTTTCGGTCAAGCTAAAATCGAACAGAATCGCACCCATGTAGTTTAGCGCCCCCAAGTGTATACGGTATGTACAAGTCGCTGCTCTCTATATATGTAAATCGTATGCACATTACAATCAAGTTGCACACATTAGGTCGCGCCTCACGGATGTCCAAACACGTCCTCGCTAACGAATTCTATGACCTCTTGCATGCCACCACCGCCGGCAACAGCGCCACTCGGCTCCTGTTTCAGCGCGCCCACCTGACTGTTGGCCACAATGGCATGGCCCACAATGGTCGGTGTATTCGATGTGCCGCTTGTGGTGGCCAATGTTACTGTCGCGCCAGGAGGTATGGCCGTATTTGCAATACTGACAGGTATGGCCGCACTTGCAATACTGACATTGACGCCGACTGCACTTGTGCTTGAATCAGTGACAGAGAGCGCCGCCGCCATTTCCGCTGCGTTACCGGACTTACTTTTCTTCTCCTTTTTCAGTCCGGGCTTGGCGAAATGTCTCAACTCCAGATGGCGACGCAAGTTCCTCGATTGACGTATAACAGCATAACAGATGGGGCAAGTGGCTGGTTGTTCCGATTGTGAGCGCGAGCGTGATTCTAGCAAAATAAGAAGAAATAATTTATTATAGTATAAGTTGTTTCAGATTTTTTATGTTAGTGTGAAAATTTAGTATAAAGCTCGATCAACAGGGGGAAGAATTTGGTTTATGAGGAAGTAAATTTCCTTTAGAAAAGAAAAATTTCCAACATGTGATGGAAAGCACAGATCAACATGTTTTGCAATTAGTAATTTAACACGATTCCTAATAAAGCAAGTGCAGATACCCCCTTTCTAAATCTAATATAGCGACAAACTATTTTCTTCATTGTTTTCCTTTCAACCTAACCTAATGAATCACATTAGTTTACAAATTTCTTAGTTAATTAAAAGATCCAATTAGTAAGAAATTGTTAAAACTAACCAAATATAATCATTTCTTAATATTGACTCATAACACTTCTAAATTTAATTTTAATTATAGCATTTGGTTACTGTTCCAAAAACCTCCATCCATGTGAAGACTAAACTACAAAGCATTCAAGTTAGTGTAACTCATTTACTCCTAAAAACAGTTGCACCAAACCATACATATCAGTAGTAGTGCTAAATATAAAACGAAACCCTGCAATTTTCAAAAGAATCCTACTTCAAGCACACTTCACTAAGAACAAACACTAAATTGCTACACTTAATAAAACTCTTTTTTTGAAGTCCTGGTCGATTTCGGTTCGTTCTATTTGTCTTCGTTTTCCTGGCATGCTTCCTACTGCCTACTTGCTCAGCCCGTATCCACTTAAGCCAACTCACTTGCCGTACCACTGGTATTTTTGCTACGCTTAGTGCTCTTGGTAGCACTTCCCGCAGTGCTCACTTCACCGCTCGTGTCGACCGTGCTTATCGGTGTCAGATTGGGATCCATGGTCACGATTGTTTCCACTTTGGTCACTTCGGTCTTGATGTGCGGTGTCGATGTGATCAGCTGTGTCTCATTGCCGTTTTCAATGGTCTGTTGCTGTTGCTGCTGTTGTTGTTGTTGTTGTGCTTGCAGTTGTTGCTGTTGCTGCTGCTGTGCCTGTTGTTGCTGCTGTTGTTGTTGTTGTTGTTGTTGCTGTTGTTGCTGAGTTTGCTGGACAACGGTGCCGGCCGCGTGGGTAGTCGTCGGAGTAGTAATAATCGTTTCCATGCCATCAACTTTAGCAATTTTCGGTGCAGTGGCTGTGCATATGAAAAATTACAGATACATTGGACGTTGAACAAAAATGTGCGGCAGCATGAAACTTACGCGACATCTTTTTGACACGCGGCTTGCGTTTGCGCGCAGGTAAAAACTGTTGAATAACATCCTTGGGCGTTTCGGCGGTCACAATCGTTTGCTGCTGTCCGGTATTGGTCTGGGTGGTGGTCTGCAGGAGCTGGCCAGCCTGATGTATATCCTCGACAACGTGTGCATGTACGGTCTGCTGGGGTGCGGTGGCAATGGTGGCAATCAATGGGTCCTGGTCCTAAAAAGTCAACACACAACACAATATGTAAGTTGTCAATAGAAATAGACAGGCGCCAGTTGGGCACTGGCAATGGACACTCACGTGATGCTGTTGGGGTATCATGTGCTGCAGCTGTATGGAGTGCGTGGTGTAGTCATCCTTGGTCACTGTTTGTGGCGCCAAACCTTGAATGTTCAAACACTGCGCCGCCTGCAAGAGCGACGGCAGCTGAGCATGATCCACGCTCACTTCGCCGCGGTAAACAAACTCCAGCAGCGCCTCCAGGTCGTTGGCATTGACGCCGGCCAGCATTACCACCGGATGCTTGCATGGTGTGTTCTGTCGTCCAAGCCAAGCAGAAAGCGTAACCGAAAAATACACAAGAGAGTTGAGTGAATTAGAGAACGTGAGATGATTTAGTTGTAAAACGTAAATAGAGAAAGCTACATAGCCAAATACAAAAAACAAACGAAATTGCCATCATTTCATGGCTTCATCCCCACCGAGACACTCATGCTCAAGCAGTCATTCATTCAATGTGTCGCTCATTCACTCACGAGCAAACACACACACAGTCACACAACGCAACTACTCGCATACCGCCAAAGGAAACGGTTCGTCTTCAGCATTTTCTCTAAAAGATTAAATCAACTTTTCTCAACACAAATTTTGGAGCGAGCCGCACGTCTGCAGAAACTACTCAGCGGCTGCTCAATTGAACTCGACACTTGAGAGCAATAATGCAGAGAATGAAAAGTCAAGAAAAACTCGCACTCTCAGGTATTAAATGACCGCGCTGCTGCATATCATCGGACGCACATTGAGGGAGCACACACAAGTGCGCCAGACAAACAAAAACCGGTGAAATTGAAATTGCCACCAATAAATGTCAACCGCCGATTTGTGTACGATTTGTAGTGCTGCAGACGCCAGCAACGAGCGATGAATGCACGCGGAGTAGAAGCAATTTCGAAATTGGCATGCGGCGCGACGGCCGAGTAACGAATGGGCGTCTGAAATCCAATTAGAGTCAATGGGTTGACGAGTGCATGGGCTGTGGTAGTGGGCGACATTGACGATGGTATTTTTGTAAAGCTTTAGAAATAATTAAGTATTGTTAAGAAATACATTTTCATATGGATACAGACGAATGGTAGAAACTACTGAAACTACCTAATTAAGAAATTTCATAAACGAGTCGAACGTGTGCAGTAATTCGCCATCATGGATAGTATTCAGAGATTTATGATTAAAATCTATTTGCTGACAATATCGCCGCTTAATGAAAGCCAAGTTTAAAACAAAAAAAAAACCCCTTTATGAAGCCACTCATTTGAATGACTTAATTTGTTGAATGACATCAACGTCGATCCAGATTTGCTCAAAAGGGTCATGCTGGTGACGAAACGTGAGTATGTGGATATGACATTGAACCCAAAGCCCAATCATCTCAATAAAAGATTTCTGAATGCATCCCATTTATGTGTTAAACTTTCGAAAAATACTGCGGTTTGTACAATGCCGACACAAACAGCAACAGATGAGCAGAAGCACAAGAAAAACGGGAAATTAGAGATAAAAATTACAAAAATCTTTATGAAAAAAAAATACGTTCTCTCAAAATTCATTTTTTTTTTATATTTTTTAGATTCATGGTTATTTTACAGTTTTTTTTTATTTATTTCAGTTTTCGTTTTATTTACAAGTTTAAAGTTTTTAACCCATTTTCGGCCGCTACCAGAAATAGTCAATATTTTTGAAATTCCTTTTAAGGACTTACATTTAGGACCTTAATCAAGAATATTTTTGGATTTTTTTTGTTTTTTTTTACAAATTTTTTTTATAAATTAATAAAAATTCAATTTCAAATAAAAACAAATATATATGTACATAGTTTTAGTCAAATAATAATCAAGCATGAAAACAAACAATTGTTGGCTTATATATGTACATACATGACATACATGACTTCTGGCCAATCGTCGATTTTTCGACCACTGAGAGTAAAAATATTTTCATAATCTTATGGATATCAATTGATTGTGGTAATTTGGTCTTTAGGCTTCGTAAATAATCAAAAATAAATCAATAATTTGAAAAGGTTATATATTTTTCAGAATATTCAAAATATGACTAAAAAAATGCTTTTTTCGTGCCTTCGCCAACATCTCTAAATTTATCGTTTTTAAAAAAAATTATTATTTCGAGGGGTTACCAAAAGACTAAAGCTATTTTCTGCATCAAAAGTTCAAAGATATAATGTCTAAGTGCAGAGCTACTATCCTTCAAAGTGGCTGGTCGAAAAATCGACCAGCGGCCGAAAATGGGTTAAGTATTTGTTTTACTTATTTTTATTTTTTATTCATTTGTTTTAAAACTTGTATTTATTTGTTTAAGTTTCTATTTATTTTTTTTATTTTGTAACAGTTTTCTATTTTGTTTTCTTACAAAAATAGTGATATCTTTTAATTTTTTCATTGTTTTTAATTTTAAATTTATTTATTTAATTTTTAAATATTAGTTACCTTATCTTTGATTTAATTTTTTATTATATTTTCTAATTTACTTATTTATGTTGTCGTTTTTTCTCCATTTTATCTTTTTTCTTTACTTTTTCTTTATTTTTCTTTTATTTTTTATTTCTTTTCCTATTATACACTTTTTATATTTCTATTAATGAATTTTTGCATCTGTATTATTTAATTTTTTATGTTATTTGGTTTTTTATTTTCTAATTTTTTTATTTTGTTTTCTTATTTTATTTTATTTTAATTTAATTTTTAATTTTTTGTTTTTATTTATTTGTTGTATTGCATTTTTTATTTCAGTTGTATTTATTATATTCCTTTTATTTTAATTATTATGCTCTCATTTTTAATTAATTTTTTATTTACTCTTTTTAATTTTTTACTTTATTTTTTTAATATATTTGTTTTTATTTTGTATTTATTTGTTTTTCTTTTTTATTTATTTTTATTTAATTTTATTTATTTTTTATTTTTTTATTTTTTATTTATTTTTTATTTTTTTATTTTTTATTTATTTTTTATTTATTTATTATTTATTTTTTTATTTATCTTTTATTTATTTTTCATTACACTTTTTATATTTCTGTTATTAAATTTGTTTATTACAATTTTGTTATTTCAATTTTTAAGTTATTTTCTTTTTTACTTTATTGCTTTTGTTTTTTTAATTTAATTTTTTTTTAATGTTTTTACATACTTGTGGTTTAATTTTTTTCATTTTACTTATTTTTTATTTTATTCATTGTATTGTTTTTGTTTTGTTTACTTTTCTTTTTTTCTTTTAACCTAATTTATTTTTTTTATTGTATCTATTTTTTTTTAATAGTTGTATTTCTTTTTTTAATTTTATAAATTTTTTTTTAATTTTAGTTATTTTTTTCATACTTTATTTGGTTTTTTATATTGTATTTATTTTATTTTCCTTTTGTTTCATTTATTTTATTTTCTTTTCGTTTTATTGTTTTTATTTTATTTTACTGTTTATTTTATTATGTTTTCCCCTCTTTTTATTTTTTAGTTAATTGTGATATTTCAGTTTTTATTTTAAGTTTTTAATTTTTCTATTTGCTTTTAATTTTATTATATTGTTCTTATTTATTGCTGTTTATTTTAATTGTTTTTTATTTGTTTCTTTAGTTGTTTTATTTTGTTTTATTTATTTTGTTTTTAATTCCCTCGTTTATTTCATTTCATTTTTATTTCGTTTACGCTTTTATTTGATTCCTTTATTTTTTTCCTTTTTGTATATATATTTTTTCCGAATTTATTTTTATGGTCAAGCATTTAGTATTTTGAAATAAGTATTTTCACATTTCAACAAACTTGTAAATCCTTTAACGCTCAGTTACATTTCATTTGTAGACATAGCAACACTACCAAACAATAACTACCAAAGCATAAAATTCCTCCTCGCAGACCGACTTCACTCCAGACGTAAGAGACCGTAAACCAATAAATCGTTGCCGCCAACATGTGCTTTCTTCATATTTCATTCATTTTCTGGTTTTTATTTGTTTTCTGCTCTCACCCAAACATTATTACTGGTTCTGTGCTTCGACTGGCAACTTTGGCCAAATAAATTTCTTGAGGGCAGTCAGCCAGCCACTACGCTCGCCGCGCCGCTCTCCCAGAAGACACAGCACTCATCTTCACCGCATTGTGCTCTACAATTTGCTTGAACCCATTTGCCACCTGCACGAAGGGCAGCCGGCTCCTGTTCCGCTCCCACTGCTGATAGTAACCACAAAGAACAACCGCATAACCGGCGCACGCAAAAATTATTGTCGGAGCAGACCGAGCAAATGGCTCTGGCGGCATCTGCGAATGCAGCAACCGAAAAAAAATCAAAGAAATCAAAAGTGGGCAATAAAGTGGCACCAGCAGCAGCAGCCGACACTCTATAAAAGTGACAACGAATTATGCTGCGCCACCAGGTAGCAGCAACAGCAGTCAACTGCCCGCCAGCGCTCCGCCCGACTGTCTGCCCTCTGATGGCTGCCGCTCTGAGAAACAGCAACAACAAAACTAAAACGCACACATACGCTCTGTTTACGCGGAGGAGCTCCACAGCACGCCAAAGGTGCACGACTGTAATGTGCGCGCTCGAGCTCAACGCTAACGCCGCCAGAGCCAGAGCCAGTCACAGCCGACGCAAATTGAGCAGGAGACAACGGCGACGGGTCAAACCGACCATTGCATGAATACAGAGGCACCAGCACAAACGCGTTGAACCTACGCTCGCAACTCGAAGCTCACAGCGCTGAGCAGCGCGCCCGCGATAGCCAGAACTGCGGTGAATGCTCCACGGCCACTGCTGCTGCCAGCTAGGGTACTCTGTTTATCATTGTTGTTGCTCGTCGCTGTGTTTGTTGTAAGTCGGAGCTGATATCTCGCCAAAGAGTGCCGGCCGCAGAGCGATGCTAAAGCGGCACACTTTTCATTAATATGATTGTGTTGGCCGCGCTGACTTGACTGACACTTTCGACTGCTTGACTAATCCACTACCAGCACACGTCGGAGACCTGCTCGCAGACGTTCTCGAGTTGCCGGCAATCTCGTGCTCGCTAATTGCCAGTCGGTCACAAGCAGCAGCAGACGCTTTTGTTTTTGTGTACAAATTGTTTTGGTGTTTTAATGTCCCCCAGCCGAACGATGGCTTCGAGAACTTCCCGCGCCGTTTCTCAAAAGAGGCAAAATGCCTCTTCACGACGTGTGACTTATGTGGGCATTCTTAAGAGGGCAAACGTTTTGGCGGTAAAGTTACAAGCGGCCAGTGACTGCCCGTCGCGCAGGTGACGAAGTTCAGCGGGAACGTTCGTATAAAACTGGAGCCATTCTGACAAAACTAAACCAAATTATAAATTCAAATACATATTAGCTCTGCTGAGATCAGCCTGATGGCCAAAAGGGGAAGCATTCCGTCTCGAAGGCGGCAGACAACAGCAGCAAGAGATCGTTTGTGCACGTTTATTTTATTTATTATTATTTAATTGTTATTATTATTTTAATTGTTTCTATTTTAGTTTTTCATATTTTAATTTTTTATATTTTTATTTTTTTATATTTTTATATTTTTTTTTATATTTTTATTCTATTTTTTTATATTTTTATTCTATTTTTTTATATTTTTATTCTATTTTTTATATTTTTTTTTATATTTTTATTTTTTTATATATTTTTATATATTTTTATATTTTTTCATATTTTTTCTATTTTTCTCATATTTTTTATATTTCAATTTTTTATATTTTTTTACTTTTCTTATATTTTACGTTGATTTTTTTAACATTCATATTTTTTTCTTTTATTTTTTAGTTTTACGTTTTTTATATTGATAATATTTTCCTTTTTGTAATTTTTTCTTTGTATATTTTTTTACTTTTTATATATTGTACTTACATTTTTTAACTTTTCATATTTTTTATTTTACATACTTTTAGTCATATTTTTTTTACATATGTATATGTTTTTGCTTTTTATATTTTTTTACATGTTCTATATTTTGCTTGTTGTTCTTTTCAATTTTGTAATTTTGTGTTTTTTTTTTCAACTTTTTGTCAGTTTTTATTATTTCATTTTTAATTTTTCAGTTTTTAGTTTTTTAGTTTAAATTTTTTAATATTTCTATTATCTCTACTTTGTTCTTTATTTATTTAATTTATTTGATTTTTTCGAATATTTTATTAAGTTTTTATTTATTGTTAGTTCATTGGTTTTTTCATTGTTTTATGTTGGTTGTGGTTCCTTTTTACGGACTTTGTAATATTTTTTTTGTTTTTCTTTTATTTTTTAGTTCTTTATTTTTCAATTTTTTTTCCTATTTTCATAATTTGTAATATTTTATTGTTTTATTAGTAATTTATTTTTTAATTAATTAATTAATGTCCTAGGTTCTTAATTATGTTTATTTTTTATTTATGCAGTGGACGTCCAGTATAATGAACTTTCCATTTAATGAATTTTCGATTTAACGTACGGCCAAATTTTTTCCATTGATGGTTCTATATTACGAACAAAAGTGTTGTTTTTCACCCTTCGAATTGTTTTTATTTGAGCATTCATTTATTTGAGCATTCTTTACATTAACAATGAATGTTTGGTTTCGTCAAGTGAACGGTACCTCAATTGTTTTTATTTTTGTTACGTTGAAACTTTTAAATTTACGTCAAGTTGCTGATCATTTTCACAGGATTTGTTCTGCGTTCGGTCGGCTTTTTTCTTTTAAAAAGTAAAATTTCAATAATCAATCAAGAAAAAATGCCATACAGAAAAGTTTACTTGCGGTAAAGATGCAATCGCGCATCGAAGACTTTTTCACTTTCTTTTTCATAAAACAAGATAGTCGTGTCTGGGTATAGTGAACCCCCTATATAGTAAACACCTCGATATAGTGAACACCCAAATTTTGAAATCGAGCCTCTAAATACGGAAAACAATTTTCAAGCAAAAAACAAAAAGTGTATTTTGAGCAAATAAAACGAGTTTTTGAACAAAAATGTTGGCCTTGATATATTGAACAACCTCAATACAGTGAACAGGCCTTGCAATAATTAGTTCACTATATCCAGACACCACTGTATTTGTTTAACCTTCTGTCTGTCCTTTGCTCAAAATTGCGTTCGCTGTACTTTGGGGTCAGGATGACCCCAATCAAACGGTTTTATAGTTTACTGACAAAACATGAAGAAATGTTATACATAAATCACAAAAGAAAAGGGGAAAGCCCCGAAAAGTGTTTTTCTCAATTTGTTATTGGGTTGTAAGCGCGATTAACACTAAATAACACAAGTAGACGAGTGCACAAAACCGCTCAACTGTTTTTTTAATTCCGCCTGGGGTGAAATAGACCCCAAGGCACAGGCAGAAGGTTAAAAACTGAATATGTGAGACTTATTTCTTTAAGAAGGATGGTTTAAAACAAAAAAATTTCGATCGATTTAACGAATTTTTCGATTTAACAAATTGGGGGTACAACATAAGATTCGTTATATTGGACGTCCACTGTATTTGGTTTGTATTACTTTTTATTTTTTTTAATTATGTTTTTTTATTTTTTATTATTTATGTTGGTTTTAGAGAACTAAGATTGTGTTAGTATGTAATAAATAGGACAAAAAGTCAAAGAGCCTCTGAATTAATGAAAACATGATCTCCTTCAAGTATCTGCAGAATGCTACTAAGCTCCGAGCACAAAGTCAAACAACCTCTGAGGTTTCTGTATTCGCATTATTGCCACTGCAGCGCGAACATCACAAGCAAACATAAAAGATTTCATAAAAGTTATGACGCCGTGAAATTGGCAACCAATTAGTACCTTTGCAAATACCACTTTCAAGATACTAGTGGGCTTTCGGCACAGTACACCCACTCGAATAGTGAATTGTAAGCTTGCAACATTCAGAGCAAATGCACAGAGCCGGTCACAAGCTCGCCCCCCCCCTGACATTCGGTCGGACATGCCCACCGCCAGAGAAAAGCCGAGTTGGCGTGCTGCCCTTATCGAAGCATTGGCTGCGATGCTGCGCACGGTAGCAGATACACAGGCCAAACTGTGCTGTGCTGTGTACGCCCCAAGGTGTATTAATAAAGGTGAACGCGTAAGACCAGCAACAAAATTCCCATGTATTTTGTTGTTGGATTTGGGTAACTAGCTTGTCAAAATCAAATCAGAACACAAGCAACACAAAAACAATTTTACCAATTTTTGACAATCTACATCCCCATTCGCAAAAAATCAAAAGAAAATCAAAAGAGAATCAGAAGAAAAAAGTGTAAGCAGCTGTGTTGACACCACTACCTTTATTAATGTGCCTTGGTACGCCCGCTCAGCCGTCGTTTCCCCTGCCTGCTGCTCTTTCTCCAGCCACTCCGGGGCGCATAGCAAATTTTCTCTACGTGTGACGCTCATCGATTTTTCAGAAACATAAAAAAACAACACACGCACAGACACCTTCCCCTGCCAACCGCTCTCGTAACTCACAGGCGAGCACTAATAGAATTACATTTCAGGATTTGAAAGCGATCAGAGCGAGGAAGAGCCGAGCTCATTTTTGTAAAAAAAAAAAACAATAATAATAATGCAAACAAATATAATGGCTACCATTAAGTTGGCGCTATCTGACTGCTTGCGGATGCTGAAAGCGTTTGTGCTCTATTGGTGGTTCTCTGTTTACGTGGGTTATTATAAATGCAGAGTATCGGCCAAATGATTTAAGTAAAACTCTCTGTTTACAAAAATGTGCAATGGTGCCAAGTGAGGATAGTTTATGAGGAGTGCAAAGAAATTGGAAAAGTGTTAGACAATAATAACATTAAAAAAAAACTTTAAAATTTAAAGGTTTTAGAAAAAAATACTTCCAAATAAAGAAAATTAGCTTAAATTCTCTTAATAGTTTCTTTTTTTAAATTAACATATATTTTCTAAATAACATTTTTTAAAACCAATTTAGAGCTACTTTAAAATATTGCGTGGAGCAATATTTAAAAAGTTTTTAGAAAACATTTTAGTGGATTAGAACCAAACTAGAACAACACTATGTATGTATATGAATTGCTGGTCATTAGCTGTTTACAAAATATTTTTTACATTAATGCCACATTTAATTATTAAAAAATTGTCACGCATTTTAATTTTAATTGCTCGTCGCATTGAAATCTCTATGTACCCAAGCACTTGGATTCGTTGCGCTTAGGTAAATGTGCCGATATGGCAACTCGCATACTACTGAAGGCGAAAAATCGGCGACATAGCAGCAAAAAATCGATCGCAAACAACTAAACACAAAACCTCGCTATTTAAAACGCAGAGCCGAGCAAGCACGTAAGCACTTTGACTGCCTGTTGGATGTACAGATACAAATTATATAGGCGGAGAAATTTTTGTGGAAACGGCGATGACGCGCTCCCTGGCCAGAGCAAACACACAAACGTACACTTCAACAGCCGCTGGCAACGAGTACGAAAAAGGCAATACGAAAAATGCTCGCATGAAAAAGAAACGGCAAACAGGCACTGAGCATGAGCAGTGTTGTTGCTGTGCGGCCAACGGTGCATAATCGCCAGCAGTACGGTGGGGGCAGGGAACGCACTATGTGCTGCGCGAGTCATACGAAGTAAATAGCCAAACACGAACAGCGACTGGCATTTCCCCTGCGAACGAACCAAAACGAGCAGCAACCTCAGCAAAAGAGGTCGTCGGCGGAGCCGTATCGTACGATGTGGCATCGACAAATTGTGCTCTTGTGCGCTCTCGCTCTGGCGCGCACCTTTCTCGTTGGGCCGTAGCCTGTGCTCTATTCCGCTCACACGCACCGCATGCAGGCAGCGCACGTAATGGCTGGCTGGCGACTTGCTGTTTGCTGCTGCTTTGTAAAATTGTTAAATTTAGACAATTTTTTTTTATTTCTTAAAAAATTATGTAAATATTATAAATCGAAATCGCGGCAGTACAGTGCTGCACGAAATCAGACAATCCGGCACAGTATCTAATTGCTAAGCAATTGCAACGCCAATGCAAACTACTTAATGACTGGCAACAATTCCGATTTCAGTGCGAAACCGAAAAACTCGTTTGCTGCTCCCACTGCAAATCCGCTTGGGCCACTCGACGCCTGTCGCTTGGCTAGCCGGGCTGCGGACTGAATTGATTTGGACTGGCATTGTTGCGGCCGCACAAGAGGGAGACATTTCCTCATTTGCCTCAATTGCCAATTGAAATCTTTAAAAGAAATCTCTAAAATCTGCCGTGGTAGAATTAAAGTGCCGCTCGTCACTCGGCGCTCGGCTGCCTGCTACCGCTGCTTACAACGCAGGCCGTTCGTTCGACGGATGGACAATGCGACGATAACAATGAATGGTGCGCTGCGCGGTGCACCAGTCAGCCAACCAGTCGGTGAACCAACCACCATCACACACTTTTCTCAACGTAATCTTTTGGGCTGAGTTCCGCTTTTGTGAGCTCAGAGTATAGTTGGTTGGTGGCAGCGTAGAGTAAGTGCAGAGTGGATAGTAGTGGCATGGAGTGGCGGCGGAACGGAACGCCGGGAGCGGAGAGGCGGGCCGGCGAGGGTGAGCTGAGCACACCAAGCACATTTTCAGAGACTGAGAGGAGCTGAAGCCTAAAATACGAGCAAGATTGCAAGACATCAAAGAATTAACCTATTTGAAAAATTATCTCTGTTTACAAACAAACGGCGTTCTTCTTTTTTCAGCTTTTTATTTACATTTTCCTCGACGCGACTCCGCTCTGCTCCGGCAGGTTGTTGTTATTGTGTGACAATGAGCGCACCGAGCGGCGGCATCTCATGAATGGACTACTGCAGCCTCTAGAACGCACGGACGGACAATCAGCGTGTGAACGGTGCTTTGCGATATCAACAAACCAATTTGGAGGTAAAACGGCTTTGGATGACAACAATGCCAACCGACCCGACCGCAGAACACAACTGCTGCAACATCAAAACAAACCATGCAGCAGAAGAATCCACTAGACAAGTGAAGCTCAACAGTCCACACAACAATCAATAAGCAGGAAATGAACCAGATTCAATTTCACACATTGGATTGAAGATAAAAAACATAGCTTGGGCTGCATTAAACGTGAAATGCTAATGTTGATTGATTCGACTAACATTGCAAATTATTTGTGATAATGTTGCAAAATGAGATAGGTAGTAGGCATTAGCAGTAGTCGATTAGAAGATTCGCAAAACAACGCGAAAATAATGTCGACATAATCACTAATGCTGGCACATTGTTAAAAACAGGGTAAGGTTATCGCTTTTAAATCTTTCCAACTTTACTTCTACCATTGCATTCGAATGCTTCCCTGAGGGAAATTTGGGATGTGCTGCTACTACGTGAAATTTTCATCAAATACAAAAGTATTTAATACTTTCCCATACATAGTGTTTTGTGGAATTATTTGTGGTATGTTCTCTGTAGATAATCAGAACTTTATGCCTATAATAAACCAATTACTAGAGCATAGCTATATTTAGTATAATTTTAAAATTCCGCTAAATTCAGAAAAGTTTAAAAATGAAACAAAATACTCGAAAACTTTTTCTCAATTTTTTTCTCAATCATTTGTTACATTGCATTCGAAATGAACAAATCGTCACTTTTCAATTATATCACTTTTCTATTCCAAGTACTTTTAAACCGGACACCAGTTTATGGTGTTCAAAACAAGTTGGGCTGTGTGCTGAACTTATTGGGGAGAAGCGATTCGGGCTGTATACAAGACCTACGCACCTTTGGTAGTCTTGAGTGAAATTTCAAAAGGGTCATTCATGTACTGCCTTTGTTTTTGAGGCTCAATACAAATGTTAAATACACATACGTTTTTCGAATAGTTAAATCAAACTTGTACCCAGTCCCTATAATTCAGGGCGCAAGTGCCCGTGTCTTACATTTAACCATGCTTGGTTGAACTTCAGGCAACTCCTCCAATCTTACCCGAATTCCCTCGCACTACACACACACACACACACAACACTCGAGCATTCCGCCACATTTTGGCTATGGCAATTTCTCGATCGGATGCAACAACTCCATACGAAACTGTGTGTCCAACTTACCTTCAGCAAATCCAGTAGAAACGGCGAGGCTGCACACAGCACTATCTTGTGCGCCGGAAAGCTCCGCCCGCCAGCCGCCAAGGTGCAGTCGACCAAGTCGTTGTGACAGCGCAAGAGTTGAATGGCCGTCACCAGTGACGAACCATAGTCGCCCCATGTCAGGGAGTATAACGAGTTCATTGGCAATGCCATCATCGGGCCACCAGTTTTACAACGGCGTTAAAACGTCGTTGTAGCACAATATGATAGGGAAAAAATACTGGCTGCTTGCACCGATGGTCTACTACTACAGTGTCTATACGTTATTACTGTGGTTGTGGTTGTTGTTGTTGTTGTTTGGCCACTTTAGCTTTTCGCTACGTCTCTATTGGTAATGCGTTGACTGCTGCGCTGCTGGCAGTCCTCCGCTGGTGAAAACGTTTCACGCGCAAACCAAAGAATTTCAATAGAAACTAAAGTGAAAAGAAATACAACAAAATAAAGAACGTCAAGTACAACGGCCAACATATATTGGTATGTATATGCATGAGTATATAATTTTGCGTGTAATTTGTTTTTGTGCCGACTCTGCGCACACTCAAAACCACCGACGAAGACGATAGCGACGGCGACAAAAATTGTCAGCAGTGCTGTGCTTCGTTGTTTTCGTTTTCATAGCTTTTAATTTCTACTTTTCTCCGTGCTATTTGTGGTGACGATGGTTGCTGTTGTTGTAGCGGCTGCTGCCAGTATATGTGGTAAATTTCCAACACGAAATTGTTAAGTGAAATTTCTCTATTGAATAATAAAAATTGTGCGCGAGCAGTAAGAAAAGGCGAAAAGCGCTCGTGTGTTGCCAGACCGAAGCAAAAACAACAAAAAAATTCAAGGCAAAAATTGTACATGCAGGCAAAGTACACGTCTCACTCGCTCTTATGCGCTCTGCCGCACTCGCCATAGCCAAGCAAAGAGGGGAAGACTCGACTTGAGTTACACACGAATACTGCCGCAGCGGCTATTTACGTTCTCTCGCGCCCTCCTTGTCGCTCTTTCAGTGGACAATTCGCGTGAATTTCATTTTGCTGTGGCACTCGCCTGCCCCGCTGCAGACGATTGATAAACGATTCGACAGCGTGTAGTTGTTGTTGGTGGTGGAACTGTATTGTCGCCGTGTTGGCAACTGCGCCGCAGCAATGCTCCGACACATTTCATACATTGGCCGCATTGAAGCGCTCTACTCAATGTATAACTGTTGGTCGGCGGGGAGACAGCGGGGGCAAGTATTGTTTGTGCAGCTGTATAGGGGTGAGGACAATCAGTGTTGTCTTTTTGTAAAAGTCGAGAGGAGATCCACATTTACTTTAGAATGCGAATGGTACGCAAAGATGTTTGTTTTAAAACTAGATTTTTCCTAAATATTCCTTTTTTTAAGAATCACTCGAAAATGTTCGTGCATTAGAACTGAAAATGAAAAATTTAAGCTGCTCATAAACAAAACCACTTCTTTTTCATGCTCATTATTTTTTCATAGCTTGAGCGGAGCGAAAACTCTCCTCAATTTATGCTCCTTTTAGTATCGCACTTTCCAACGCAGCCACAACACTGTCGTTGGCCATACATTTTTTTCTCTGTATCCTTTTCAGCGGCGCTCGTACAGTTTGCACTCCCGCCGCCACGATTCCACTTTCGGCCCTCTTCGCCCCTGCCGATGTCTCTTTTCCTGTCATTTTTCGTTCGTGCTAAGCACAAATCTTATAAATATGCTGATTTCTCCACAATGAATTTTTAATGCCGACAATTAATACATTTCAATGTAGACTTTTCTTAAACATTCACATTGCACTTTGAACAATGATCGGCTTTGTAGCACTTTGCCCTTAGTGCAACGCCAAGGCAAGGCTCCGGGGCGGGCAGATAAATCACACACACACACACACATTTCACACATATGCGGGCCAGCGCATTATACATTTTGCTATAGGGAAAATTCCACAATGACTGGCTTCAAGCCGAAACCACGCCAGCAAAGAGCTCAGCTCTGCACTTCATGTTCATAAAATTCTTCATTTAAATCTCCCGCTTTGCAGATTTTTTTTCGAGACAGAAGAATTCTTTTCAAATTTCAGTGTTCTTTTTTTCACTTTTTCCCTGTTGTTCTCACGAGTGCACCCAACTATTGAAAATCTCACAGAGCACACAAGCCAAAAAATACTCACGACTACTCGCCGACGTAGAAAATTTCCTACTGAAAATTTGAGTTCGATCGAATTTCGTCTACGGCGGCAGCAGCAGCAGCAGCGGCGCGGTGGCCCTGCTGGTGCTGTTGCTTCGCTCGTTTTACGAGTTTTCCCCTCTTTCTCTACACTCTTGCCGCGCAGGGGCTAACGTTCATGCGCTGTGTTGTTGTCGGGCGCTGTGGGTCGTTGAGGCGGCGAGTAAATATACGTGCACAAATAGAGCAAGATGGCCGCTCCTCTCAAAGTACAGTCATTTACTGCACTGCACAGGCGGCGGCGTTGCCAGATATGTGTGTGCGCACACACGGAAAGCGGGAGAGAGTGGAGCGGTGGAGCCGCGAAGAGCTCACGTATGTTTTTCATTTGTAATCCAACTAGAAATTGTGAGGTTTTTTCGTTACGGTTGTGATTGATAACAGAGAAATCTAATTGATGAAAATTGAGTACGTTGATGTGTTTTTGTTTAGGTGCTCATATTGATTAGCACATGAAGCGGTAAATCATTGCGATTGTCTGTATTGTCTCGAGGACTTTTTAGAAGTTTTGCATGCCGCATAATTTATTAGAGATATATGTGAATTGTTATATGAAATTAATTAAACAAAGCAAATAAATATTTCTTTTGATTTATTCCTAAAGTAAATATGATGGATTTATGAAGTTCGCATTGAGCTATACGCACATCCATCGACACATCCAAAGACAGCCTGCACAAATATATAATATAACACCTGGTCATAGTTTTCTGTCACCATTAATTTTGTCGAACCTTAATAGTTTTACTTTTAATCTAGACAGACACATATTGTTTTAAAGGGACAGGCAGCTTTAAGACTGGCAAATTTATGAAGACAACCGTTTTTTTTTTTGCATGTTGCTGAAATATTTTCATCTTAAGGGTTGATTAGAGTTAAGAAAACAAACAGATTAACAATGCTGTATCAAATTGGATGACAAAGTATTAAAAAATGTTTTTCGGCAGCTACTTTATTTTGTTGTAGTGTGCACTTTAAAATTTTAAATCTTGCAATCTGCTTTTCATAGTCTGGTAACACATTTGTTTGGGATTACTTAAAGCATTGCCAGCTCTAAATATCACAAAAGGGTAAAATTCTGAAAATGAATTGAAATCATAGTGAAATAAATCAAATAAATGAAATCACTATGATTGCAATTTTAACAAAAACTTGAAGGAATCAACGTTAGGCAAAAAACAAATAACAAATATATACATTATGTTTAAATGATCAGGAATACGTTGAAATATTTTTCAATGTATAAAGAAGAATATAAAAACGCAAAAACAAAGAATTTTCCATTTACAATTTTTCAGTTAAAACCTGTTATTTATACAATAAAGATAGATATGATAATTGTAATAAATATAAACGAAATAAAAAAGTATTAATACATTAAAGTTATTCATATTCGTTATATCAAGTTTCACATTATTTACATTATGAGAAATCTCTAAATTTTCATTCGAGTGGCTAAAGACTGCAATTATGCGAATTCATTAATAAAGATCCAAATAAAATAAACATTATCAAAATTCATGCTAAGCAGTTTATTTTGAAAATCTAAGCAATGTGAAAGATACATACAATATTATGTAATTTTTGACATGTACTTAAATTTGTAAGCGTGAGACTGCTCGAAATTACGTTATGCTTAGACACTATAAAAAAATCTGCAAGTTTAAGGTGTTCACGCAGAGCATTAGTTATAAAGACAAACACATTTTGCCATGGAATTTCAGCGAAAATCATTCAAATAAAATATACATAGATATACAAATGTTTGAACTAACATGTGTCTTTAAGTTTTGTTACAAGTGTAAAATAATATCAAGTTCACAATGGAATTGACTAGGTGATAAAATATCAGGCGGCTCATGTAATTCGTACAATAGAAAACTAAAAAGATAAAAAAACAAAAAATACTGTCAAGTCGTCAAATTCGTTTTATGCAATAATGCATTTACAGTTCGCGCCTTCTATTTTAAGAACCCAGTAAATTTCATCATCCAGCCAAACTTGAAAGGCAAACAAAACTCAACAATTTTGCGCTAGCGTTTTATGGCATTGTGTTCTTAGCATAAAAAATCGATTTAGTTAAAATGTTCGCACAGCCAGCTGTACAACTCTGGATTTGCCTCAAAATTCTATGTAAAATTATGTATGTAAAATGAAAGAAGTAAACTGCTGGCTGGCTAAGCAGTTTAAAATTGAAGCTTGGTTTGATTTTTGCGTGGTAAATGCCTTTTCACAGATTTTCCCACTTTTGACTTTTCCCTATCATTGAAATTGACTGTAACAATTGTTAAGCAAGTCTTTAGAAATTCCATATGTATCAGGAGCCTTATTTTTGCCAGATTGTACATAGCGAGCGCCGGCTTATGACATGTTAAAATTCTGCGTAAAATCGTATTCAATGGTCGGTATGACGGTTTGTACAAACTTCAGGAATATTATCAAGTACATGTGAACGCCCAACTGGCCGCCGCCCTCCTCCACGGTTTGTATGATTTTCTTCATAATGTCCGCATGCCGACAGGGGTGCACGCTGGCCATATTCGGACCAGGCAAATGCGGATGGCTCTCCATGGTGACAGTCTTTTTGGCGTGATCCTGCGATACGTCCTCGTACATCTGTTCCACGGTTAGCGGTTTGCGATTCTAGACACACAAACTCGTTATATGAATATTAACCTTTTCAACTTGTTTGCTTTTCTATAAGTACCTCATCATAGCCCACAACCCACAGGCGCGGCGTCTGGTAGTATTTGTCGTAGGTAATGTGCAAGTCGTAGGTGCGCGTGTGAAGCACAGAGTCGCCCGCATCTGCGCCACCTGCAGCACCCGCATCACCGGC
The DNA here is from genome assembly GCA_963668005.1 of Melieria crassipennis. Taxonomy (NCBI): domain Eukaryota; kingdom Metazoa; phylum Arthropoda; class Insecta; order Diptera; family Ulidiidae; genus Melieria; species Melieria crassipennis. Next base: position 76,430,553 of record OY764962.1, on the reverse strand, counting down.
GCCGTTATTAGCCGCTGCTTTCGTGTCTGTTTCCGCCTTGCGTGTTGTTGTGGCCACAGCGGGATCTACCAGTTCCAGCATGCCACTTTCTTCAAACTCATCCATATCAATGGCTTCATCATCATCCTCATCATCATCGTCGTCGGCATTGCCTGCGACATTGTTGTGCACATTCGCATTGATTGCCTTATCGCCATCTGGCGTACGCATTTCATCCTAAAACGGAGCAATAAACAATATTGATTGAAACTATATTATAAATAGCAGCAATTCACTTTGCTATCGTCCATTGTAAGCTCGCAAACTTTCTCTTCCAGCTCGGCGGTGCCATCCTCGTTCAGCTGGTGTGTCTCCACCCAACCACCATCGCCGCCCTCCTCCTCGACCACAGTCTCTTCGCCCACATATTCCATCTGCCTGCAGCGACGATAGCAGGGCACATTGCGCGTAATCAAAAACTGCTTATCTGCCAGCAGAAAAAACAATTTCATTAGACTATCCAATTTTGCCCAAAACAACTTTGCACACAGTCTACTGGCGTTGCTACAAACCTTTTGGTAGATAGGACTTTGTCTTTGATTCATCGCCTGCTGCCCACTGCCAGGTGGGACAATGATGGACCAGATGATCGCCCGCTGCCACGAATTCCTCCGGCGTCAGTACGCCCGTCTCGCGAAACTTCGATTCCTGTCAATTGCAAACGAAACAACATACAATCAGTCTTTATGCGCATTACAGCGAAATCGCCATCTCATCGCCTCCCCGGCAGCATACCTTTAGCACTGGCGTCAGATACTCGGCCACATTCAGCGCTGTCCCCTTGACCGTGTTGAAGACACTCTGCATCTTTATGGCGCCTCTTTGACTTTCTACGTGCTTGTGCTAATTACTGTTCGCTTTACGTTTGTTTGTAGTTATTTACTTTGTAGAAAACAATAAGTTGTTTGCAGCCAACTAAAATCGTCTATTGATGCACTTCAGAGATTTTCACTTTGGCCGACTGGCTGTAGCCTTTTCGGAATTTTGACGTTTCTCGGATGTTGCCAGCCAGAGTGCAGTTTTGTTGGCTGTGAAGATAGAGTTAGAATTGCAGTTTACTTCAATGTTGTCACTCGAGGTTGAAGTTTTGTAGTTTCAGCTAAATGAAATTAAATAAAATAAGGTAAACTAATATTGAAACATGTACATTATCGAAGGAAGACAAGATTTCTAAGCTCTCGATATGGCTTCAGAGCCTATTTTCTCTCAAAATAAGACGTGGCTATGTTAATTTGTTATTGTAGTTCATTTAAAGTAAACCGCGTTTATAATGCATTTATTGATTCTATTTTGTATTATTTTCAAATAATTGTTAATCATGTTAGTTTAGAACTTTGCGTTGATACAAAATTTAGTCAAACTAGCAACAGTGATGCAAAGTCAACACTATAAACAAATCCACAAATCTCTGAGCAACTTTTAAATTAAACAAAAAAATATATATTAACCATGGTCAACAATATTCAGGTAATTTCATTCGATCAAATTTAAAAGTCAGTTGCTTTTTTTACAAATAAGAAGAAAATTTTAATGATGCAGAAAAAAGTATGAATGGTAGGAAATTTATTCAGAAATAGTAGTTGGTAGTAGTTGTAGGTTATTTAAACAATTGATGCGATCAAATTTGGATAACTGCTGTAATTTTGTTCAGCAAATTGAACATTACAACCGATGCACCAAATTCCATGAGTTTAGGAATTAAGTAATTAAAATGTTGTGATTTTTAGAAGACAACTCCACAAACTTACATTGTGGCTTGTCATGAAAATTATAGATTTTTTGCAAGATCATACATTATGTGGATACTACGACTCGCCTGCACCCAGTAGCCAAAGCACCATCACGACTCGCCTGCACCCAGTAGCCAAAGCACCACCACGACTCGCACATTTAGTCTATAAGAACTACGCAAAACACATCACCACGCTTCACCCCGAAAACCAGCCTTCATTTTTCTGTCGGTCACCGCTTAAACATTTAGAAAAAATGTGTCCTTGCAATTAATATTATTATTAACCCTCAATCGCCCACCCTGAGTCCAGGGGACTCACTACGAACTTTAATAAGTTCGTACAGGTTGTGTTTTTATGTTTCGGCATCCAGCTTTCGTATACCTTCATACAGGGTCGCGCTGAACGCGAAGACGATCGGAAGTTAGCGCACTACAATTACAAGGCTGAGTTTTGGCACGGAGTGAGTCCCAGGGACTCAGGGTGGTGTTTTGTGTTACAAAAATTGTACTTGTACATTTTTTTAAAATCGTGTTAATTTAAATTTAGGATGCCAAAATGGCTGCGAAAAGTTCAAGAATTGAGATTGTTAACCCTTTGAGAAGTTTTGCTACTAACAATTTGCCTTAGTTAGGCTAAAAAGGTATGTGAGGTATGTGCACAACATATGAAATTCAACCTGCTGCACGTTTTCTTATTTTATATAATAAAGTATTACTTTAATTTTTTTTCTGAATAGTTATTTGGTTTTTAAGTAATTTATGTAAAAAGAATTGTTTTTGTTAATTTATTTATATCTTTTATTTTTGTAAAATGTTTAGTGTATGTTTTTTAGAGTATTTTTTTCTATAAATTAAGAGGTAACTTTTTTTTTGAGTTATGTAAAGATATGGAATGATATCTGTTACAAGAGGTCTTAATGTGGCCTACAAAAAAATAAAAAAACATAAAAATTTAATAGGTGTTGCGTTATTTTCAAAACAAAAATTGTGAGTCCCGGGGACTCAGGGTGGGTAGATACGTGATTTTAATAGGGGTGGGTAGATACGTGATTTTAATAGGGGTGGGTGATTGAGGGTTAATTATAATTAATATTATTAATTAATTAATTAATTATAAATAATAATATTATTAATTATAATAATTCTTATTGTATTTTTATGGTATGTTACTACATAAAATGATAGCCGTAAAATTGCAGCCCTATGGCTAAAATGAAAAGAGTAGTAGACAAAATTTATTTCTCATTTGTCAATTTTCTTCTTATCTGTCTTTTTGAAACTACCTGTATTTTTCTTTATCATGATATTAACAATGTTTTTCGCAAAACTGCCCTCCATTGAATTCTCAAAACAATTTTCAACAAAAATGGCCGCACACGTTCCGATGTTGAATGTACAGTTCTGTTCATGATTTAAATGTTTGAAAAAAATCTGAACACTTTTAATCAAGTTTTTGAAATGAGTGCATGTAACTTGTCTAAAATCTACATTTATTTGTTATTAAGATTACTTCAGCAGTCATGAATCGTCAAAACTTTTTATTTTGTTGCGACTGGCGTATTATATATTTTTCGCAGCATTACGCAATCTGGCAGCACTTTTTTTAATTTCACACATACGGGCAATTTTTTTGGGTGCGTGTTTGTGTTTGTGCATTGAAGTGAATCGAGAAAAAGGTGGACAGAAAAAATTGAACATTTTTCCAAATTTTCGCAATAATTGTAATTCAAAACTATTCAAATGGTTTGAGAAAAATTCGACAAAATGTATGTGGCCAAAAATAAAGTTACAAACAAAGAAAATTGAACGAGAAATCGAAAAAAAAATTGTGTGACAGAGAATTTTCGTTTGGGCGCTGGGAACTGGGTGTACGCCGTGTGTGTTTGTGTGATTCCGTGTCTGGTGTGCGACGGTCGTTTGGGCCAATTTCAATAGCAGCAGCGGAAGCTTCAGAACCACGCGGACGAGGAGCTAAGATCACAGAGGCGGACAACAAACATTGAGCTGCACATTTTGCAAGTGGCGACAGCAGGACGCGAGCGGCTTCCATCTAAAAGGTCAACTTTATTACTTTCCTACGCTGCTGCCACACCACACGCACACACACAACACTCACCACTCGCGGAATTAAATTGATTTCGATGCAGCGGCGCAACTGAGGAAACAGCGAAAATTGCATTTTCGAGCATAGCCACTTGCAGTTGGTCCTGGTGTTTCGGGCTTGCCGTCGATAAAAACGCTAAGGTATGCAGGTATTTCGCGAAGTTAGGCATAAGCAGGTTGATGCCACACCGGCGAGGGGGTGGCGGAAGTTGCAGATTGATCGCTACGCGTTGGCTGCTGTACATGCTGGAGCTATTGGCAAGCAGCTGTTGGTGGACACCGGAAACAGTGGGCGATTGTGTTCAAGTTAAATTTGTTTTGGTTAAGTTCTGGTATTTCAGTGTCAGTTGCAATACGCTCATTGTAAATAGTAATAAGTTCAGGCTGCGCGCCAAGGTTGCGTTGTACTATTAAATTTTAGCATTTTCGAGCAATTGGGTAGACTTCCCAAACATTTTTGTGACCTTCAAAAAGTACACATTTCGAGAATGAACTTTGTAGCTATAATTACTTAAATTCTCCTACACGATGGTGAATCAATAATAAGTTGCCGTGTGGCAATTTGTTGACATATTGCTTAACGTTTCTTTAATCATAGCTAGATCGATGAGAATCACTACAGAGGCTATGTAATTGCCAGTCTTTGCCTCTCCTCCATGTCTACTAAAGATGTCATAAGTTTTTTCTAATTTTATCCAATGACAATGTTTGAAAAAAATGTATGTATTTATGTCGTATTATGTCATATATTCATGTCATTAGTGATCAATTGGCAAAAATTACTTCGTTCATACTGCTTCGTATATACGGAGACGAGTGTTAATGCTTTCAATTCAGATTATTGTGAAACGAATTTGATTTTATATCGACACGAATGATCTCAAAGTTTATCAGCTCATAGTAATTCATAGTAATTTAGGCTTTAGTATTGATTCAGGAACCTTTATGGGCGTTTTAAGAATTAGTTCGTTCTTCTTCTTTGTCTAATGGCCACAATTTTTGTACCAGTATGTAGACGAGTTCTTTTTTCTTCAATTTACTCTTGTGTAGGATGTGCCGCATTAGACGGCGTTACTCTGGTCTGTTCTTTATTTTTTTAGTATGTACTTTATATTTTGTTTTATTTTATTTACAAAACCAGTATTTTCCCCATCACTGCAGTGCTATTTTTGTGTTCATTCAGCGTCATTATAGCCCGATTAACTTTAGCAGCTGGCCTATATAATTTATATAGCCATCCTCCCTGCCTGTCGACAATTAAGCAACATTCAACATTTATGTATGTATCAGCTTGAGCACGTCTGGCATTCGCTAGTGACTTCACTGCAATGTCAGCTAGGGAACAACGCTAATTTTAGAATTCTTCTAATCGCCCACGTTGTCAAAAAGTGGCGCGAAGTTAGCAGCACTCAACTCAAATCCCTTTGACCCACTTTCGTTGAACACACATTAACAACAATAACAACTAAGATTGCTTATTTGTATTGCTTTGTTTCTTCCTCACAGATAGACGCGGTGTGGGGTTGGGCGTCTGCCCCGCTGCGTTTAGCGGCAAACAGAATGGGTGATCCGCTGCTGCCGGGCGCTGCTGGTGGCGCGGGCGCCTCAGCCGGCGCCGTAGATCGGCCACCATCGCCGGCGCGCCTCTCACACACGTCCGAAAAGCACCCGAAGGTAACGCTGTCCGAGTTGAATATGCTGCGTCGCCACCGGGAACTTTGCGACGTGGTATTGAATGTGGGCGGACGCAAGATATTCGCCCATCGTGTCATATTGTCCGCCTGCAGTCCCTACTTTCGCGCCATGTTCACTGGCGAACTGGAGGAGTCACGCCAGACGGAGGTGACCATACGCGACATTGACGAGAACGCCATGGAGCTACTGATTGATTTTTGCTACACCGCGCATATCATTGTTGAGGAGTCGAATGTGCAGACGCTGCTGCCGGCCGCATGTCTGCTGCAGCTGGTCGAAATTCAGGACATTTGCTGTGAGTTCCTGAAACGCCAGCTCGATCCGACCAACTGTCTGGGCATACGCGCCTTTGCCGACACGCATTCGTGTCGCGAGCTGTTGCGCATTGCCGACAAGTTCACACAACACAATTTCCAGGAGGTGATGGAGAGCGAGGAGTTTTTGCTGCTGCCCGTCGGCCAGCTGGTCGACATCATTTGCAGCGATGAGCTTAATGTACGCTCAGAGGAGCAGGTCTTCAATGCGGTGATGTCGTGGCTAAAGTATAATGTGGCAGATCGCAGGCAGCATCTGGCACAGGTACGTGAAAAGAAGTAATTCTTGTTTTTTTCATTTTGCATACTGAGGATGGTTTTGCTGTTTCAGGTACTTCAACACGTGCGCCTGCCCTTACTTTCACCGAAATTCCTCGTGGGTACCGTAGGCTCTGACTTGCTGGTACGCTCCGACGAAGCCTGTCGCGATCTGGTCGACGAGGCTAAGAACTACTTGCTGCTTCCACAAGAGCGTCCACTCATGCAGGGACCACGCACACGGCCGCGCAAGCCCACTCGTCGCGGCGAAGTGCTGTTTGCCGTGGGCGGCTGGTGCTCTGGCGATGCCATAGCGTCGGTGGAACGTTTTGATCCGCAGACCAATGACTGGAAAATGGTGGCACCGATGAGTAAGCGCCGGTGTGGCGTCGGCGTGGCCGTACTCAATGATCTGCTGTACGCAGTGGGCGGCCATGACGGACAGAGCTATCTCAACAGTATAGAACGTTATGATCCGCAAACGAATCAGTGGTCGTGCGATGTGGCACCGACCACCTCGTGTCGCACCAGTGTTGGCGTCGCTGTGTTGGATGGCTTTCTGTATGCGGTGGGCGGCCAGGATGGCGTACAGTGTCTCAATCATGTTGAGCGCTACGATCCAAAGGAGAACAAATGGTCTAAGGTGAGTGTTGACTGTTCATATCGTTTAGTGAATGGATAAACATTTTCATTTTCATTTTTAGGTAGCGCCAATGACTACACGTCGCCTGGGAGTCGCTGTTGCAGTGCTGGGCGGTTATCTCTATGCCATTGGCGGTTCTGATGGGCAGTGCCCATTGAATACTGTCGAACGCTATGATCCAAGGTTTGTTAATAAATCGACTCTCCAATCGATTTATGAAATTCATAAAGTTATTAATGAATTTAATTTATTTATTGATGAGATAATAAATTTGTTTTGTAATGCTTTCATTAGACAAAATAAATGGTGCGCCGTCAATCCCATGTCCACACGTCGCAAACATTTGGGCTGTGCTGTTTTCAACAATTACATATACGCCGTTGGTGGACGTGATGATTGCATGGAGCTCTCATCCGCTGAACGGTACAATCCCCATACAAATACCTGGAGTCCGATCGTTGCCATGACTTCAAGACGCAGTGGAGTAAGTTTAACCAAATGTTTGCCAGTACTCTTCTCTAATCAGTAAAGTTAATTAATACTATGCAAATGAATCGTCAATCAAATGTGTTCGTCGTCTAATCTCTCTTATCGCATTTTGTGTGTTAGGTCGGCTTGGCTGTGGTGAACGGGCAGCTATATGCGGTTGGCGGTTTCGATGGCTCTGCCTATTTGAAAACGATTGAAGTTTACGATCCCGAAACGAATCAGTGGCGTTTGTGTGGCTGTATGAATTATAGACGTTTGGGTGGTGGCGTTGGTGTGATGAGAGCACCGCAGACTGAAAACTATATGTGGTAGGTGCACAATGATCAAGTACATGATTTCGTTCAATGTTAATCGTTGTTCCTTTTCCCCGCAGGATACGCAAAGATTCTGTTGTTTGATTGAGCCAGGAAGAGTGTTTTTATTGAGGCTGCGACGAGCTGCTTGCAATTCAGCCGCCACGCAGCTTGCTTGTTCATACTAAACCGAAAGAAACATTCAGAAATTACGCAAATTCAAAAACGTCATTCGTTAAAATCGAATAATCCAACAATCTAGAGTATAAACGAAATTTCAATTCCATTTACAAAATGTTGAATCTCGTGCATCAGTTAGTTACGACGTCGACGATGCGCCTAGCCAAATTTTACAATGAGCAAATTACATTGAGGCATTTCCACAGCAGGCAGCTGTCCCGTGCGTTCGTATACCGTTTCGCAACGCCCAGCAAAAGGGCGCAGGCGGACTGTATGCGGCGCACGGGACAAGTCCAATATTTTATAATTGAGAAATTCAATGAAAATGTTATTGTGGAGCAATCTCTAGTTATTAGCAAAGTTGAGATTTCTGCAAGAAATTCACAACTGCCTTTCCTTAACGAAATGACAAAGAAATTTTACGAATATACAAACATGAAATTTCTGCCTACGAGTAACGTAATGTTTGTTGGCACTGCAGCGCCATAATGATTGTAACACTTTCGAACTCCTGTAATGTTTCCTATGTTTATACTGTTACCAAATATTTGTAGAGTTGCAAGTGCACCTTCCGAGTCGTCTCGCCAAGCTGCGATGTTAAATTGCAATATATTTAAATTCATATTTGAAAAACTACATGCTTATTTAATTTAAGTTATTATATTTTTTGTTTGTTTGCGCGTTTCAAAGTGTAAGTTCCAAATTAACTAGTGACAAATTTAAGTACTTGTAGACGCCGTGGTGCGTGCAAAATTTTTTGTGTTATTTAAGAGCTTAATTGTAATGTTTTTTGCGCTCACACATGCACCCAGCTACCCACTCATAGGTTTAAGTTATTGAATATGTTAAAGAACTATAAAAACTGAAATGGAAACAGTTAATAAACTTTAACAAATGTTATGCATAAAAATGTCCAAACAGAGAGTCGTATGGCTCGAATTGTATGTAGCACACAGTGTAGTGGCATGGTGTATATTTACGGCAGCTTTGCGCAACGATCTGGGAGAAATTGGTTTTAATATCGGTGATGTTTTAGCGGTATTAATTAAAAATATAAATATAAATTTACACTACGTTGGTAAAAATTAATGGTATGTTCGGCAAAATCAATTGTAATTAATTGTGTCCTCATTTTAGATATGAACTTCTCATACGTCATAATGATTGTTATTGTATTAATTTCAAAAAATTTAAAATCACATGCAATGTTATGATTTCCATTAGAGCAAAAATGCGCGACATACAACACATGTGTATGTATTAGTATTGAATGATAGAAACTTGTTCTCGCCAGTAAGTAAATACATGTTAAAAGCAAAGATTCAATTAAATCATAAACGAGAATGATAACACGAAAAGAAAGCAAAGAAATAGTTTAATGTGTGCACATTAACTGAAGTAACCCATTAAGGAGATAATAAAATGATATATATATATATATATACATAACTAGCTAAGTATATAATGGATTCTCTTGGGGCAGTATGCAATTTAAATGATGCATATTTGAAATATGTGCGGTAAGTTCTATTGGATGTTGTTTTTGTATCTTCTTTTAATGCCGATCATCGATGGCAGACATTTGTTTTTTAATAGAACACCTGTAGTTAAGCAAATTTGAACACTTACCAAATTAATAAATTGTACAACCTGGAAAGCTGTTGAACTGCTAAGTGCTTTGTGATGAGTCTGAACAGGAAGGAAGGAGAATTTCTACTGAATTTGCGGAGGAAAGGTTTCCACCGGATGGTTGGACTAACCACAGGACATAATACATGGGGTCAACATGGGCTTCATAGAGGTCCCAACTTGTACTTTCTGTCTATAGAAAGTAGGCACCACAGAGCATTTCCATTCCGTATGTCTTGAGTTCGCTAAGACGAGATGAGATGCGCTCTTTGCGTTCAGACATGAGGGTGGACAGAGTCATTAGCCAAAATGGGCATTATTCAGGATCTAACTTGCACTTTCTGCCTATAGAAGGAAGGCAGCACCAACAGTGCTTACTTTGGGTTCAGTTACCAACTGAGGATGGGCAAAGTCTTGTCTCTGCCTTGTTTGATTTCTTGAAATTCGTCCAATAGCACCTTCTCTTCTTTATTTTTCTACTTTATTGCATCACTCATTCACTTTGTGCTATCAACGTGGTTCCCGAGCCCTAAGTACAATGAGCTACTTGGTCTGAATGATTGAAGAATGGACCTTCCGTGGGCCAATTTTTGCCTCGTGGAGTTCCAGGTGCGTGATGCCTTCTTCTACAAACCAATACGCCTCCTGTAGCGATATACCTCATCTCAGTGCAGAATGATGTGCTCTGAAGTATCCTTTGCTGTTTCACAGAGTTAACAGATGCTTAAATGTTCTAAACCAATTCTATGCACGATTTTCCTCAGCCTGCAGTGTCCAGTAAGAAACGCTGTAATCAATATTAAAAAAAAAGATAATACTGCCGGAAAATGTTTTGTAGAAATTGAAATCAAAACAAATATTTGTGCTCATTAGGAACAATTTGTAACGACTCTAACGGCGCACAAGGGAAAGGGGAAAGGATTGCAAGAAATATTCCATGAATGCATGCAACACAGCGGAATCAGTTAGGAATTGATGTTGATGTGAAGTCTTTTTTATTTATATGATTCTTTACGACAGACTTCAACTATGGTTCGTGCACATAATTGTGGAATGGGCTTCTTGTGAAATTGTTTGTCAATTTCTTCTTAATTTTTCTTCTACTTTTAATTTTTAAGATCTGAATTGCTTCACAATTGATTTCTTTAACTTCCTACTACCCTTTTGTGACCGAGGCACATTAATTTCAAAAGTCAGTCTACAGTAGGTTACCTTACAAACTAAGCTGACTTTACGATAAGAACTTCTGTTATCATTGCGTAAGAACTTAAAAATAGATAAAAGGAAGGTGAGAAAAATACATCACTTACAAAAGGAATTTAAAAACGGTTTTAATTCAAGTTTAGAAGTTGAGAGATCTAAACTAAGCTATGAGAAGCAGAAATCTTGTCCAATTTCGTAAGCATTCTGATCAAAGGAGTGTTCAAAGTATAATAAGATCTATGGGGCAAATGAGGAACAAGTCGTAGTGACGGAGAATCCGAGAAGGAACGTTAAAGTGATTTAGATTCAGAAGGTAAGAACAGTCAATCGACCCACTAATAAAATGATGGACAAACAACAAAGACAGGACAGTTCTTTTGCTTTCATGATGTTTACGGTTTATGGAAGATGGGAGCGGATGTACAAGGTTGAGTTTCTGATTGCGATTAACCTGGCGAATGCGAGCACGATTCTTGCCCCTGACCTGGATAGCTGTTTGGCTATCTGAATCTGGCTGTTTGGATAGCTGAATAGTGAACCAATGTGTGCATCGTGTCCAGTCCCCAGGACTTGAAATTTGAGTTTATGAGAGAGCAACGCGAGATATATGGAGGAATGGGATCGAAAAACTTTAAAGCGAAGATCAAAATTCAGAAAGTATTTTTGGATTGTTTCAATACGGTTTCAATTATAAGGTAAATACACTTATTAGGTATATCAATGCAAAGAACCGAATCCTGGTATTTTCTTATACCATTATTTCATTCAAAGCGGTATTGATTGCTGATAGGGCAGGTGTCGGTAGGCAAAATGTGCCTCGATACTGGCTGAGTCAGCATTTGAAACCACTGAGTATGATTTGTAGTCAAATGCACCCAACACTCAAAGACTATAACTGAGATAATTTTAATCGCGCATCGAACAATTGACTGCAAAAGTGTTTAAAGCATTCAAAATATTGAGAATATTTACAATTTCAATATCGAATTGATTTAAATTTAGTAATTGCACTGTGTAGGGCCACGCTAAGTTCGCGCTCACTTACCACAACTATGGGTCCGATGTTGAGTGCTATGAACAGTTCGCCGCATGCTTAAATTTAATTCGCTACGACAACTCATTCGCTGCGAGATACAAGAAATGAGTCGACTCTGGCCGGCAGTTGGCCCCAAACGTGCTCATTTTCATTGTTGGCGCCGTCAGTCGTGTGCGATCGGTCGATGGAGGAAAGTGCGCTTGGTGAATGAACGCGGCAACACAACCAAACCACAGACATTGTCTCAAATGTGCCAACATGTTTACATATATTTCACAGTGATAACAACAACAGCAACAATAATAATAATATTAAATTTAAAACAAAAATTACAGCAACAACAATTAATGAAGTGTATAAGGTACGAGTGCAATATATAAAAAAAAAATACGTGCAGCAGCTGTTGCTGGCGTTGTTGTTGGTGTTGCAGCTGCTGATCGTTGGCCGTTGTGCTGACGGTATCGTACATTTCTTGGTGGGTGCTAAATATATTTACAAAACTTTTGGAAAATGGAAATTTCTGATAAATTTATGCCTCAAACTTAAAACAAAATGGAAAAGGCCAGTGTGTGGGTTGTTTGTTGTTGTTGTTTTCGACAACTATATTATAAAAATGCAAATGGGCCGAGGCGTTTCGCGTAGCTGGGATACAGACCGACTGACTGCTTTCAGAAAAAGTGCAGCGTTTGTGTTTTGTTTTTTTTTTGTTTTGAATTTTCGACTTTGTTTTCCTTCGTTTAGTGAAAACAGGAAAATGTTGTTGATTATGGCTGTGCTGTTGGCTAACATTATTGGCTGTATGGGCCGTATAAATTAGCCTGTTAGATAAATAAAACGCGGTTTCCATAAAACCAACACACACACACACCAAGACACGCCAAACCGCTTATAGGCGTGTCGGACGCATGGCGACAGTGTTGTTGGCTGGCCAAACAAACGTACAAATGAAGTCAAACGAAGTGTTTAACTTGGCACATTCTACTAAGGCGCGAGGGGGTGCAGCGCTCACGTAAAGACGCTTATCAATACACCGCTAAAACAATTCACTACGATAACAACAACGAATGAAGCGGCGACAGCTGCGTCGACCACAACAAACACGACAGCAGCAGCAGCAGCGGCAGATGACGACTCTTGAGCAGCAAAGCGGCGCACAAGTTTGATTTATCCAACGATAAAACAAAGAATCGCCTGATCTTGACAACAAATATAAAACAACAAAAACTCAACAAATCGGCAGCAAAATCGAAACTAAATAAAAATAAAGCATTTACATAGAAATAGTTTTCGTAAAGCGCTGTGATACAAGCAGAGCGCCACTTTGCTTTAAGTGTGTGTGTGTGTGTATGGCTGTCTGTCTGTCTGTCTATAGTTTGCGATTGCAACAAATTGCAGCTAGCAGCGATTGCTCAGCACGATATGTGTGCCACTTCTATATCTGATTATCGGTCTGTGTTAATTTTAAATGAAATACTATTAATGTAGTTTGGCGTAATTAACAGTTATTACAATTTATTAGCTGAGTGATTTCTTTACAAAATATTTGCGCTCAACTGAGAGAACGAGAACAAGTTTCAATTGATTCCAATATTTCGTACTTAATTGCAATAAATACCTTTGAAATATTTTCAATATCATTTAGTGGCGGTATTCACGATCGGTTTTAAGTGTCTGGGAACAAATGCCGAAATGGTTGGGTTGGGTAAGGTTAGGTTAGTTTTTTTTTCGATTGACTCTAAGCGCTAACCAGGCTAAGAGTAGTTATTAATTACTTTAGTTCTTATTTTATAATTTTTCTTCTAATTCTTCTTCTTATTTTTTAATTATTAATATATTTAATTATATATAAATGTATTTAATTATGTATTTAATTATATATAAATATAATTAATTATATTTTTAATTATAAATATATTTAATTATCAATATATTTTTGGCTGTTGAGAATTTAGTTTAAAAAACGAGTAATACATATCAGGCATGTGCTGAAAATCGCACGATTTCAATTCGAAATTGGTTTTTGAAATCGAATGAATTAGCTAAGGATGTGTTTAGATGTGCTAAGTACACAATGAATTATGCTTTTCCCGAAATTGACATTTTAAACGACTTCAAATTCATAGAATAACAAAATATAATGATTTTTCCATTCTCATAACTTTTATTGTTTTAAATTTAATTTGAAAACTATTTGCAGTACATGCTATAAATTGGATATGGGGACTTGTGCTAAATAATTATTAGTTTAGATCTGATCGGGCCAGATTAGGTTAAGTAATATTTACCATATAGCTGTTAAGTTCCAAGTGATTCTAGACCGCAGACAGGTTTAAGCAGATAAGGATCCATTGATCAATCAAAACGCTAGCGATGATCTCTGAGTCTGAACTTTGGTTACGTTTGGTTAGTTTAGATTTTGTTCGATTAAGTAAGATTCGGTTAGGTTCATTATATCACTGTTAAGTCCCTAGTGAATCTAGTTCGCAAAGAGAGCTGCTTAAGACAATGTTATAGATCAATAAATCTGCGAGCACTCATCACTGATTCTGAATTAAGGTTGCTTTAGCTTAGCTTAAGTTTTGTTCGTTTACGTTAGATTAGGTAAGGCTAGGCTAACTATATCACTGAAAAGTTCCTGGTGGTTCTAGTTCGAAGAGCGATCTGCTTGAACACAATGTTATTGATCAATAAATATATAAGCATTGATCAACGAGACAAAGCTTGGGATAGGTTGCGTTAGATTAGTTTAGGTTTTGTTCGATTATATTAGATTAGATCAGACAGTTCTGCTGCACAATTCATTAATAAATAAAATAAATTAATTAATAAATATTAATTAATAAATATGTGAGCACTCATCACAGAGACTGAACTTTAGTAGAGAGCGCACTCCTACTTAGTTGCGATACTTTGCCCAACGCGCCAATGCAAGCCGCTGCTAAATAAAAACAACAAAATGGCAGCGTGTAAATTAAAATTGTAAACAACTACAGTTCAACTAATAGTTAGTACCACAACAAAGCCAAAGCAACAACTTTATGGTACACAAAAAGAATACAACAAACTCAGCTAAGTTTACTTAGTTTGGATGCAAAGCTTGGTCATCCCTGTATGCATTACAGCAAAAACTGTGTTGAAGAATCGGAAATAGAAACTGCGCAACACCTTTATAAATATTTTGCACAACGAAATGAACTTTTATAGCTCAAACTTTCATGTGGTGATTACATTTATTTCATGCTCAAAATTATTTCAACCGTCCCAGAAATGTTTTGTTTTGAAATGAGGCTTCATACACTTTCGGTTAATGTAAACAATTTGATTGTTTTGGCCAAGAGTTGTATTTGGTAGACGTAAATATTCAGGAAAATACTAGCTTCGTTAGTTGTGACGCATTCTTAGGTTAGGTTAGGTTAGGTTAGGAATTTGCTGAAATAAGTTTATTTGGGCTACTTTTCGTTCCATGGACGAAGGGGATTAGTAGTCCAAAGGTGTGCTGTAGTTATTGACCCTATTAGTATTCTTTGTTAATTCGACTCGTTAACTAGACTGTCATAAATCTGGCGGCAAATTTGTTGTTCTTGTTCTAGCGTTTAACTTTGCTCTTACGGCAGCGCAGTTTTCATAGCTCATGAAAACCGCTTATACTTATTTATTCTTATCGTCAAATACTGAAATAGATAAACCAGCAAGTAATCTAAAAAATCGGCGTTAGTCTAACGTGTGCGATTGTCGCCACTTCAAATTAACTCGGACGGCCTTGAACTGAACGTGAACTGTGAATATTGTTTTATAAAAAGGCATTTTTGTATACAAAAGCTGAAACCGCTTGTCTGTTTTAGGCATCTGGGACGCAGACTGTCAAATCAGTCACGATATTAGAAATCGTTCATAAATTTGTTAGGATTTTTGAAGAGCTCTCTTCTACAGTGAGAGTCTAAAACTTGCAAAATTTGGATCGACATAGAGAATTTTTTCATCAAGATGTTAAAATGTGGTTCGATATAAAATATTTTTTCATTCAGGCCTCCTCATGGAAGCAAAGAGTTTTATCTATTTAGGGTCACTGGACTTTCTTTCATTCAGGATTCAATGCAGTTCTCCTGACACGATCGTATATCGTGTAATTTATTGATATTATTGATTTAATAAGTCCATTGTACATTCAGTAGCTTACAGACTAATAACAGATTAGTACAAATTATTTAAAGTAAGTGTTTAAACTATGTTTACAAGACAATTTAGAAGATGAAAAATCAACAAAATTATAAAGCGAATTACTTCAGCCAAAGTTGTAGCCAGGGGCGCAAATTGGGTGTAATTTGAGCGACAGCAGGCAAGATTGAAAATTTCATAATTCCGCAACTGTTTGGCAGGAACATGAAAATTGATTCTATCAAGCAACACGGGACAGTCAATACCACCAGTAACTAAATCATATACAAAGGTCATAGAGAGAATCTTCCTCCTGTCTTCGAGGGACTTGATATGCAATAAGGAGCACATAGAATAGTACGACGGAACAGGGTCAACGAATCTCAAAGACCGAAGCGCATATCTTAAAAACACATTCTGGACTCGTTCAAGTCGTTTGATATGCAATATGTGATATGTGATATGGTCTCCAAACAAAAACCGCATATTCAAGCACTGAGCGGGCATAGACATTAAAACGAGTTTTTACGGTGTAAGGATCTGTGAAGTCAACACTGTTCCGGCTAACAAAAGCAAAGCATTGAATATGCTTTAGAAATAGTAAAGTTGAGATGACTGGAAAAAGTGAGCTTGGAATCAAAAATAACTCCAAGGTCCCTAATCTCACTAAGAGACTTAAGGGGCTAATTATCGATATTATAGGAGGTTTGCAGCGGACAATGAGACTTAGAGTAAGCAACATGGGAGTATTTATTGATGTTCAATGATAAACAGATTCTGCAACACCAAGCAAACACATTATCAAGGTCAGATATTATAGAGATCACAACATGTTGGCCCCACACTTATGGGAGTTCCACTGCTCAAGCTGTCCTAAGAGTCCCAGGGTGTGTCCTAAGATCACAGGATTTGGAGTGGCTTGGCTTGGCTTGGATTTTCAGTCTACTACTATATTTGCTCCTCTTTATTCAACGCATATGGGCTTCTTCTTCATACGACTTTACAAGTCGTTATTGCTTACTGAGTTGGGTTCAAAATTCTCCATATGACTTGTCTATTCGCTTGTTTATGAACCTTTGTAATAAACCACCACAATATTAAATATGATTTTTTTATATTTAAAAATTAATACTAAAAATACGTATTCCATGGCACTATCAGTAATATTTGTTGTTGTATGTGATAACGAATTTTTATTTGTTGTTTTTATTGCAGTAACTTATGTTATGTACATAAGTTGATATCACAATTTTCCACTTACGCACTAATTTCATGTTAAGTATTTGCAATTTGAATTTAACTGGAAATTACTTACTTTTATATTTAGAAAAGTGCTAAATAAGGTCAAAATTAGAATCACAAATACTTTGTTCTATGACTAAATGTGAATTTTTTTTGTATAATTTGAGCTGTGGGTTAGGATATGTTATAGAATGGGAGTGTGCGGCATGCACTTTCACTCAGAGATCCCATTGGTCCCATTGTGAATCCGCTGTATATCCAGATCTTTTGAGAACCATTTGGACTTCAGTCCATTCCATCGAAGAGCCAATCAGTCCACCCATTTGGTAGATCAGTCGATCCCTCGAAGAACCTGGGCCCAAAAGTCTGGAGCCGCCGTTCTTGCAATGGTGGACAGTGACTTAGCAGATGCTCGATTGATTCCACTGCATCCTCGTATTCGTCACTTCTGCATAAATCGTCGGTCATCAGAAATTTACAGTGTGTTTTATATCTACAACCAAACCTCACGTATTTTTTTTTTTAATTCCACATTATTTGTCATAAATATTTCAACAACTTCACAATATTTTTACAACTGGAGATATGAGCCCCTACCACATTAGCCTCCTATACCACAATACCCAAATGTCCTCCATGTAAAAAACACTCTCCATTTTTTTACTTAAAAAAAAATAATAATAATTACGAAATGTTTGTTTATCTGCAGAGATTTTCATTTCGAAACGCTCGCATTCACCCACAAAGGCATCGACGTTTTTGTATTAAATAAAAATGTTATTTTTAAGTCACGTTCGCCGATAATACTCACTCATACCCAAGTAATGTGTATGTAAACAAAGAATGAACGAAAGAACGACAAATACGCACCGTCTCCTATCATTGTTTTTGTTATATGGGGTTTTTGTTGTTTCTTGTGTTTGTTTACTACTTGCTGCAATTTTGTGCCTGTCATTCACAACAAACGGCTGACTGAAGTCATTGAATGCAATTTTTAAGCATACAGAAAGTCACTGCACAATCTACTCCTTCGAATACATACATATATACACACACACACATGTATACTCGTACATACAAATTGAATGTCATGTCATTTATACATATATACTACGAGTATATGTAAATGAATATATTTAATTCGGTTAACACGGTTGAGTTGGTTTTAAATTGGCAATGCATTTGCTGGACAATGCGGCCAATTGTACTGAGTAGCAGCAACAACAATAGTTGTTTGTGACATTGTTTCCACAACAACAACAAAATGTGTTTCACGCAATGTTTGAGACATTAGCAATTAGCAGCGAATGCAATTGCATTTATTTTGATTAGCAAAGCTGCACTTGAAATTGAAACGTTTCGATGGGTTGTTATATAGAATCCAAGTTTTTTTTTTTATATTTTATAGTGCCTGGTTTTAAGTAAACCATATTCAATAACAAACAAAACATGTTAAACTTAATACTGGAATGTTGAGCTAGTTTCACAACATAACATTTACGAGTACATTTTGTACTTTCTGTATTTTTTCAAAAATGTTTTCCTTCTCTTAGTAACTGCATTATTTACATTTTGTAGACTTGGTAAATTGTGGCAAAAATTTTAAGAAAATATGAATGAAATGTGCTGTGAGTAAAGTGATTCCTCGACACAAAAAGTTCAATAATGCACTTCCGTAACTAATTTAAAAACAACTAACTAACTAATAATAACTAACTAATAAAGTGTGTCCTATCCGGCGAAACTGTTTGCGATTTTAATTGATTAGGTTAGGACAGTATGGCACTGTTGGTAAACATTTCAGAAGGTTTAAGTTTCATTTTAATAACTTCTACTGCTGCTATGACTTACGATCTTAGCATGGAACCAATCTATTTTTTCAAACATGTTTTCCTTCTCTTATTAACCAAATTATTTACATTTTGTAGACTTGGTAAACTATGGCAAAAGTCTTTAAAAATATGAACTAAATGTTTCTGAGTAAAGCGTTTTTTAAACGCCACAATCCACAGTGAATTGAAATCTCTATTTTGTTTTTCTTAAACTTTTGTAGTTTGGCAATGTCTGAGATTTAAATTTGCAATTTTCGCTAGATTTTTCAGATTTTACATTTAATCGGTAACGTCAACATTGATAATTGCAAAGAGTAACAGAAATTGTTTTAGGACCCTTTTGCATTTGTGCAGTTTTTTCAATTTTTCTTGCTGATTGCATACTTTTAGGGATAAATAAAATACATTTTGTCGAAAAATAGGTGTTTAGACCACTTTTAAAATTTAATTATTTTCTGACATCGGAAGATATCGGAGGTTGTTATTATATTATCCGATAAAGAAAGAATGCTTCTTAAAATAAAAAAAAAAAATCGGGAACATACTTTCACATACTTTTTAGGTATTTTCCTCTTAGTTTTGCCAATTTTCAGATTTTTAATTTAGAAAAATATTTTAAATTAAAAGTGTAGTAAACGCCTCAGGTTTGCAAATTTTGAGAAAATATTAAAAGCGAAAATGGCTACATCATTTCTTAATCTATATTGAAGTTTTAGTAACTTCTTGCTTACCATGTATTGTTACGATTTTTTTACTCAATAGATTAAAAGACAGAAAATGTGTGTTTACATTTTTTCGTGAAAAAAGTTTCAACTTGGAGCCGCTTTTGCACACACACTAATTAATTTTTTGCACAGATTTTTTGGAGTTTTCTTAGTTGGAGTTTTACCTTTCAAATGACATATAAATTTTTTTGAATTTAGTCTATGGAACGAATCACTGTGCAATTGTTCTATTTTTACTACTTAGATAGTACAACACCTTGGAATAGGACAGTGTTGGCAAATATTTTCAGAGATTTTGTTTCCATTTTAATGACTCCAGCCGATGTGATGACTAAAGAGATGAGCATGTAGAGGTTTAATGACGACTGATTCCATAACTATTGATTTCTGGCTCTATCACGCAGACCCAAAATCAGTCAACATTTCGCTATTCTATTTTGTTTTCATAACCCTTGAATATAGTTTTCAAGTGATTTTAATGTTCTCTGATGAACAACATAAGTAGCCCAATTTCTTTTAAGTTAGATTATAGCTCGTTAAACTCTATTTTGAATCAAGGATATCACAAGAAGTGTTGAATTTAGAGTAGAATCATGTCAGAAAGGAAGAAAACACTTGTCGCTGGAAAATTTGAAAAGGGAAACTTGAACGGAATGGTTTATGGGTGGATAACATCTGCTGCTGTTACTAAAATACGAATACGAGAGTTGATGGGTGAAACAATTCGGTTATCTACGTCTAGTAGATGGAATCCTTTGGGGATAATTCGTTTGTCACGTAGCACAACTACTTAAAACGTTGATTGAAAAGGAATTCATGAAGAAGCGCTATGCAAGCAAAAAAATATTTTCAAAACACTTGTCTAAAAATTTTTCAATTCCATAAAAATAGTCTGAAGACTGTTAATGTTAAAAAAGAGAGTATTTGAGTAAAAACTGAGGACGCTTAATGAAAAAGGTAAAACATGTTTCGTAAGAATGTCTCCGTTAGAATACTATTTGCTAATTTTACTTGTGCCAAAAAAGTGAAAAAATAGATGAGCTGAGAGATGTCTCTCACATCTTGTGCTGAGAGTGAGTCAATATAGAGTGCGAGTAAATATAGGGTTCAGAGCAGAAGTCGGTGTTAAGTTTTGGGATGTTGGAGAAGCAACTAATTGGCACTTGTCTTAAAGCAGCAAACTTTGCAAGAATACATTTTTTTGTTGGTCTTTAGAATAGTTTGAAGTTTTAGGAAAAATACGAAATTAATAAACTGAATACTTAAGTTTAAAGAAGAGAAGTATACGCGTTTTTTTAATGGTATATCTTGACATAGTAAAGGAAGAAGAAGCAGACAAAATTAGAGAACTTTTTAATTTGGCGTTTTCATTCAATTTAGATGCTTTTTTTTAATTTTGGCTGAAGTAAATGAAGAAATATTCAAATTTGCGTTATGCGTAAAAAGTTTTATGTTTAAGTAATTATTACAGCCACAACGATGTGGTTGCTCTCATAGAAAAACACTCTAAAATACAGGGTCCGAGTATAAAAATTAAAAAATTTCTTATGAAATGTTGCTATATAACCACAGCCTAAGACGTAAAATTAAAAATTTTAACTTTCCCCAGTAAAAACTTGTAGCGAAAGGATTAAATGGCAGTGTTCTCTCTGCTATCACAACGGGTCAACGAAGTCTAGGTGAGCTCCTTTGGCACCCTGGCTTAGATTGAAACATGGGCTTAAACGGTGGCTCTTATAGGATTTAATTAATTATTGAGCCCAATACCAAATTTTTTTGGTATCCAAAATGTTTTTACCAAACAGAGATTTTGAGGTTTTGAACTCCTGCAATGAATGATTGATACGATCGTATATTGTGTCCCGAATTAGCGATGAAAGAAAGTTCCCTAGACCCACTGCCTTAACACTAGAAAGACCATTGCGGTCATTTTGATGGTTTTTCATTTTTAAATATTTGTATTTTCTTTAGTATTTCAATAAACTTTTACTTTGATGCCTTAATTTTTTTTATCGGGCTCTACAATTAGTTCTACAGTTAGGCTTCTACAATTACAATTACAATTATTCCAATCGGATGTGTACTTTTCGAGATATCAGCGAATATAATATGTAATTTGTGTAGGTATGGAAAACTTGCGGTCTTTCTAGTGTTAATGAAACTTAGGTTTCAGATGTGTGATGTCACTGATTTCTAGCCGGTACTGGCTCAGATATCATCTTCTGAGATACAGCATCGCGCTGGAGATTGAAGCGTTCAACTTGGCAGTCTAATCTACTAAAGGAACTTCTATGGTTCAGCGTTTTTCCTTCAAACGATTAAAGCAAAAAAAACGCATTTGTTCATTCACAGCTGCAGTTTACTTTTATTACATGCATTAGGCTGTTGTGGATAGATTAATTGGAAAACATATTACAAAAGCTTTGTGGGAAAATTTTGCTTTGGGAAATATTGTCTACGACAATGCAGTAAATGCCTTCATTACACATCGACGCAATATACGAGCACACATTTATATATTAAAAAAACGCTGACTTATGCGTGCATCATAGACGTTCGATGACACACTATTATTTATTTTTATTTTATAGTTTTTATGAAGAATCGAACAGCTGCTGATGCAGTGTAGTGGTTTCCAAGCCACGTAATCGATTTGATTCAATAGTGCAATGACAGCACAACAAAACACTAACTGCCCTTTTGGCTTTTTGTAATCATAGTTCCGCAGAAATCTTAATTGCTTACGACTGATGGCTTATAAATGAAACCGGATTACTTTCAAAGTTGTTTGGTATTGTTCACAGTGACGATGAGGGAACTGTGAAAACATTTAAGTATTTCACGTTTATTAACTCTCTAACCGACCAAGAGGTAAATTCAAACCGCATAGTTTTCATTTGGTATAATTTTCAACATTCAAATCTTTGACGTATCCATAACTATAGTAACTACAGAAAGTGCTTTTGTAAATAAAAAAGTAAAGTGAAAATAATATAAAATCACGAAATCTCTACATTGTCGTCTCTAGTACGCCCACTCACATCCCATTAAAATATAAAGAAGTGAACCCATGCACAGCAAACCTGTAATGGTTCGCATCGAGTAAGTTGCACTTTCTGCTCGCAGCAAAGCTTTTAATGTTGCCTGCATGTGCAGCGTGTCCTAAGAAGCTTTCGAAGTGCTTCAATCCTTTTCGTTGACGTTTGGAGTGCAGCTGATTGCATGCATTGAAGTGCAGCGCGATGCAGCGACCAACTTGTCAGTGCACATTCACGGCATAAGCAGCGGACGGCTTATCTGACAACGAGCCATAAAATGTTGTCACTAAATATAAGATTTTCATTTAAAATTGCTTTCATCAAGTGTTGAGTGTTTTTATGTGTTGATTGTAAAAGTTAAATGTGCTGCACTCAAGCCAAATATTTTGCAATTCTTTAAATAAAAAGTTGGTTTGCATACTTTTCTTCGAACCATTTAATTCTTATGGCATTGCCACCTATTCTTGTGCTTTTTTCAGCTAGTTCAGCAATAAGTAAAATGCAGATAATGTCACCCACCTGAGGAAATCGCTCGCTGCATCAATTGCTTCTTTACGCCCACTGTTTCTTTGCCGATCTGCACTTGCACTGGTCACATCCATTAATTTCCTTTCACTACACGCAATTCTGCCACTGCACACCGTCCACTCTCCGACAATGGAGACCATTCGCAAAATTTGCGATCGCTTCAAGACGAAGAAGATACCCGACGATGTGGACGACGGCCTCGAATCGTTGGACGACTACTGCAAGCGTTGGCGCTCGGTGCGCATCATCTACTTTACCATGTTCCTCATGTCTTTGGGCTTCAGCATTATCCTGACCGGCATTTGGCCCTACTTGAACAAGGTAAGCGCTGCGCTGTCGCTTCTCCAGCCCACTGCCGCTAATTCGACTTTGCTTGTGTATGGTTGCCGCTTGCTCATAGCTAGACCCCACGGCTGGCAAGGAGTTCATGGGCCTCATTGTTGCCGCCAATCCGCTGGGACAGATGATTTTCAGTCCGCTCTTCGGTTGGTGGAGCAACAAGCTGGGCTCGATACGCCTGCCGCTGCTGTGTTCGTTGGGACTGTTCACCGTTGCCAGCATTGTGTACTCGTCGCTGGAGCTGCGGCCCGCCAATGTCAAATACTGGATGCTGATCTCGCGCTTTCTGATCGGCGTCAGTTCGGCCAACATAGCGGTGTGTCGTTCGTATCTGTCGGCGGCAACCAGGCTCAGCGAACGCACCAAGGCCGTCTCCATGGTGTCGCTGGCACAAGTGCTCGGCTTCATTGTGGGGCCCGGGCTGCAGGCGGCGGTCACACCGCTGGGCGATGCTGGCTACACGCTGCTGTGGGGCACGTTCGTGTTCAACATGTACACAGCCTGCGGCTGGATCAATGTGCTCATGAGCGTCGGCAATCTGATCATGTTCTTGCCCTCAATATTTCAGGTGAGTGGCAGCCCAGCTTGCTGTCGACATTAACGCATAATTACCCCGTTTGTTGTTGTTGTAGGAGCGCAAAGTAGCTGCACGCGAGATAATGATAATGCAGGGCAAGTCGTCGGAGCGCGAAACGTGGAAGTCCATAAAACCGGATTACGTGTCGGCGTGGACATTAATTGTGGCATTCTTTGTGTTGGTTTTCAACTTTGTACTACTCGAGACGTAAGTACAGGCGGCTGACTTTAGCCTCATAATTGCAATTAACTGAATGTTCGAATACCGTTTCAGACTGGGCACCTCATTGACCATGGATCAGTTTGCCTGGAACAACAACGAGGCACTCTACTATATGGGCATTCTGATGTCAGTGGGCGCCATTATAGCACTGATCACCTTTGTCACCATCAATCCGCTGTGTAAAATATTTCCAGAGCAATACGTACTTATCTGGGGTGGCTTCTCGCTCATGGTGCTGGGCCGTGTCTTGTACATACCGTGGGGTCATGGGCCGCCGAAAATTGCCGAAGTCTACAACGTCACCATACCGCTGACGGGCAATGCAACCATCGATCTGGATCCGAGTAATGAGATTTTCCTGGGCTGCCCCAAGACACAGGAGTGGTGCGCCACCACGCCAGCGTTGACGCTGTCGCAGTTTATAATCGGCTACGCCTTTACGTCGGTGGGTTATCCCATTGGTGTGACGCTGATACAGACGATTTTCTCGAAGGTCTTGGGCCCACGACCGCAGGGCGTGTGGATGGGCCTGATGACCGGTTCGGGCTGTTTGTCGCGTGTTATGGGTCCGGTTTTTGTGGGCTCCATATACACGCGTCTGGGCACTTATTGGACCTTCGGCTTTACATCGATTATGATGTTTGTGTCAATGATTTGGCTGCTGTTTTCCAAGTGAGTTTTTCAACTTTAATTTCTTAGTAGAACTAAGATAACCTTTGAAATAATTGCAGAAAGCGGCTTGTATCGCCAACATATGAGAAGCCATCACCAGTCGAAATGCAAAAGTTGGCAACTGCAGAAGAACGATCGAAGACAGATGTGGCGTCGGCGAATAATGGAGAGGCCAGCAATGGTCTGCTGGCCGAACAGGGCGCGGCGAAGGACGAGGCGCAACTATTGCCAAATACAAATAGTATACAAATTGTTGTGGCGAAGAAGTAATATTTATTTTGATAGTTAAGCGGGTTTTTTATTGTATTAGAACAGGAACTTTGCTGATAGGCAAAGTTCAGGGTATTGTTGCAGTATATTTACAAACATATAGAATTTATTTTATAATTATGCAAAGACTAAAAGTGTACATATGTACGTTTAACTATGTAGTTCAAAAGTTAAATGAAAGTTGTTGCTGTTTTATATGATGCTTGAACTGCCTTACTTGATTTATATAAACACATAGAGATGTTAATCATAAATGCAAATATTTATAAAGAAATATGCTCAATTTATTTACACAATTTGTATATAAATATATACAAATACAGATGAAAAACAAAATAAAGTTTGCGCAGTTAAGATAAGTTTCAAAAGAAAAAATTTTACTGTTCGTTAAGTGTTTTTCAATCTGTATTAGATGTACGTAAGTAATGCATATGGTATGGTGAGCGCATGAAAAAAGTATTGGATTTTCGATTCGATTTAAAAACATAAAAGCCCATATATAAAAATTCAAGTTTGAAGAAATCCCAAATAACTCAACAAACTCCTTGAGAGGTGCTCAGTGGTGCACACAGGGGAGGGTTTTTGGGTCTAAACCCCACCAAAATAAATAAATAAATAAATAAATAAATATCTTTAAGTTAGTACATACATTTAATTTATAACCATCGCATATATATTCAATCATCAATATTCAATCATCAATAACACTACTCGACACATAAAATGCACCTAAAAATAAAAGTGTTTTCTAGACAAACTATGGGCCGCTGAACACGAAACTGAAGATCAAACCATTTTTGTAAGAAGCGTTTTCGAAAAATCTTCGAAAAACCAGTTTTTCCCCTGTTTTTTTAATTATGAGCACATATCTCGTAAACGAATCATTCGACTAACAAAAGCTGTCAGTCGGTCAGAAGATAATACCTTAGTCTTTCCAGAGATATACAGATTGTCCAAGTCAGATGAGATTTGGATAAATTACTGACGGTGAAAGTTGTAAAAAAGTGAATTTTTCGACCATTTTCAAAAATCATAAATTTTCGATAGATAAAATAAATTATCTCCTTTGGTTTTAAAATCTAAGATAAAAGATATATTATTTGTGCAAATATTAAGCCTAACATCAATAGTATCGAAAGAAAAATGACAAAGTTATGATGCACTGAGTGAAAACACCAACTTTACAAAAAGTGTGATGGGTCTCGGTTTTGCCGAGACTTATCCTAATGTTGATATGGGTGTGAAACTAGAGGTCTTTTATAGTAACCTGGCATAGTCAGTTTTTCATTTTCCGGCCCAAAGTCCTTTTTAAAGGACTTTAAAATTTGAAGGACATACACATTTCAAATATTTTTTTAAATATTTGCGGTTGTGCAATGATGAAGATATAGGTATCAAATAAAAAAGAAAAACTGTCTCCTTTTAACTAAATTTTCTATTTTGAACTTTCAGGACCAAAATATGTCAGGTAGGGAAAACATACATGTTTTGGATGTGCTAGTTTTTGTTATAAGATAAGAAATGAGGTTATCATGTATAATACATATTTACATAAATACTACGAATGATATATTTTTCTCCCTTCAATGTGTCTATAGTTGGGCAAAAACTGCTCTTAGTCTCTTATCTTATTGCAATTTTTGGTGGTTTTGACAGGATTTGGGTGAGTAGCGTCCTTCTCAACTAGTCAATACTGGCCCAGCTAGCGCCGTCTGCTCCAAAACACCGCATTAAAATGGAGGACGATGGTCTAGAAATTCGTACTTGCAGTAGAATCTGTCTTCGTTTGCTTCGTTGTGTTAGTTCAACGTTGCTTCAAGGTTCTAAAGGCCGGTATTCTGTGCAATAGATTTTTGACTGAGTGCGAGCGGCTCGATCTTATCTTTTAATGAAGATTAACCTTCTCTCTTAACTGAAGGGCAAATCTTATTTTTTAACAGTACCACAACAACAATGCGTCAAACCAACTAACGTTCGAATTTTGAGGTTAACGCAGCTGTAGCTTAGTGAATGACGAAGAGGACGTTTCGCATCTTATGTGCCACTAACCAGCCCTGGTTCTGAGGAGATTTCATAAACTTTGGGCCCTGCTTGTGTTTTATCAAATTAACCTGTAACCTGACAGTAAACATTAACGGCATTGCTTAGTTTAGAAAGGAGTCGTATTTGCCTTCCTATTGCATCCGGTGGGAAGGGAGTTGTAGAAGGAGTTGTAGCTGTGGAATCTTACTTTCTTCTATATGGTATAGCAACGGGCCAAGACTACTGAAAAAGATACTGAAAAAATTAAAAGAAAGTGAAAGTAAAATGAAATCAATAGCAATCTTGAATGTCAGAAAATCAACTCAAAGTGCTTAATACAGAAATAAACCGCAAACAACAACATAAACTAGACTTGAGCCAAAGTTAATGCAATTGAGTGATATTGAAATGCCTTGCATAGGCACTTTTCTTCCAAGTGGAGTAGAATGGATGAAAATTGTGAGTTAGGATGCTTATTTTTTCAAAGCCCTTAAAAAAAATTTGGACTTTTAGGTTATCAGTCAATTTTATGAATTTAACATGGTTTTAAAAGCACTAATCTTGAGATTATTCTTATATAAAACAATGACCAAATCAGATTGGAATATTGAATTTCCAAAGTTGTCCTTCACAAGTCATATAAATTCCACCATTGCCAAGTCCTATGCCATGTTAGCTTTTGTGAGACGCAATAGTTCCGAGTTCTCCAATCCTTACACTCTCAAACTGCTTTACACCTGTCTTGTCCGCTCGAAGTTAGAGTATGCCTCGTTTATCTGGAGGCCATATCACTATTGTCACGTTAATCGCCTGGAACGTATTCAGAAGGTTTTCCTACGTTTCGCTCTGAAATCACTACACTTTCAGGATCCTGTTCCTTCTTACTTCTCGCGTTGTAAGCTCATAAATTTAAAAACCTTGCAGGATAGAAGATCCATCCTATCTTTGTCATTTGTTTTTGATGTTGTTTGCGGGTTGGTTGACTGCCCTTCCCTCTTAGAGAGGATTCACTTCAACATCCCTTCTAGATCTCTCCGGCACTTTGATTTTTTCAATGTTGGTTTCGTCAAAACGAATTATGCTTTAAATGCTCCTCTTTTGCGAGCTCTAATAGAGTTTAATAAGATCTCAATGAATTTTTCGGTGGATTTCACTATTTCTAAAGCAATTTTTATGAACTTTTTAAACTCTGTTTTTAATTAAGTTTATCGATTGTTACGTAATATTTACATTGTTACTTATCCATTATGGTGTTCTTTATTAGTCAGTAAGGAAACAATTGTTCTTTGACTAATTATAAATAAATAAAATGAAAAAATGAAAAAATGAAAAAATATGTGAGTCTCTTATATGAAGAGGCTTATAAGAGGCAGAGTCTACTATTGTTCTCTAATAGTTCCACATTCCCCAAATCTCAGTAATAACAACTGAATCTAAAATGCTAATCCCGATTCACAGGCTCCCACATTTATGAAAAAACTAATATCTGCTTCCCCAAAAGTTCTTTAATAGAGCTGACGTAGGCGCTTGTCTGTTGATTATTTCTTGAATTAACCATATTTAAGGCCCGAAATATTCTGCAGTAATAACTAAAAGATACTCAAATTGATTAAAAGAGAATTGACAAAATCAGCCTTCTTGTGTACAAATAGTATTCTTAAGGTTTTATTTTGTTGAGCAAATGATTGAGAACATTACAACATAACACTTCCAGAGTGCATCTCTCTTAAAAAAATCGACTCTCTTACATAGATACTTAATTAAGTTACTGTTTATACTCTGCTTTCGAGCGGTACGTCAGTTGCTCATCACTCGTCGATCGCTATGGAACGTTGGCGAAATCGCGTTGCCGTTGTAACTGGCGCCAATTCGGGCATTGGCGCAGCCACTGTCAAGGATCTCTTAAAGGCAAATCTGATTGTTGTGGGCCTGGCCAGACGCAAGGAACGCATGGACGAGTATTTGAAACAATTGCCGATAGAACAACAGCAACGCTTTCACGCCGTCAAATGTGACGTTTCCGTGAAACAGTCGGTGAAAGAAGCCTTCGATTGGATCGTTAAAGAGTTGGGCGGCGTTGATATTTTGGTGAATAGTGCCGGCACCTGTTCGTGGGGTCAGCTATGCACAATGGACATGGCCGAAATGCAGAACACGCTGCAGGTGAATGTCATGGGCGTGGTCCATTAATTATTAATGAAATTATTTAATTAAATTGAATTGACACAATACATAATTTTGATATCGAACTCATCATCATCAGTCTTTATTGTGGGCGTGGAAGGGAGGCACGGTTTTAGGTTTAGCCCCTTTAAAAAGAGAGTCTAGTAATATCAATGCTCTAATATATCATAAATGATTTCACGCATACATATTTCTTAAACAATTTGTTTCAAAATAAATCATTTATAAAATGCATTTCAAATGCATTTTAAATGACTTTTGTCAATTTTTAAATTAAATTATGAGCACTAGTATTCACAGTAAGTACGTATCCTCATGCATTCACCTTGTTACTCTTGGATGAGTTTTATTGAAGAAAACTCAATTTTTAAATTTTCAATGTCTTGTGAAAAAAAATACTTAGGTTCAAACACAATTTTGAAATTGCAGAATTAGTGTATTTAACCTCCAGTATTAGATTAAATACACTAATTGCAGAATTAGTGTATTTAACCTCCAGTATTAGCAGCATACCGATTTATACATGAGTTAATTAAATATTTTATCGTACGGTGCAATATATCTTTGTTTTATAATGAGAAATATAAAATTTTTTATATCCTAAACTATTAAAGTTAGAAGAACGAAATTCGAGAATGTGGTAGTGTATACTTATATTAGTCCTTAAGATATATTTTTTTCAAAAAAAAAATACTGGAAATTTTCAAGGATTTTCAAGGATAAAGTTTTAAACGGACATTTTCAATACCTCTTCGTCCTTTTGCACCAAAACATTAAATTTTCTATTATTCTAAGGATTTTTCTCTTTCATTTGATACCCATATTGTTATTCTACAATGCGCTCAATTTTTGAAATAATTTTTTGAAATGAACATGTCCTTAAAATTTCAAAGTCTTTTTAAAAAAAATCCTGAAGTCAGAGAGAAAAACTAAAAACGCAGTTTTACTACATTTGGCCCCTAGCTTCGCGAGTATACCGAATTTTTCGTGTGTTGTGAAATTTTTTGATTTTTGTCGGACGGTGTTATCACTGATATTAGGCACTGAAGGGGATTTTAACTATTTTCGGCGGGCTGTCAGCGCCACTGATAAGTCTTAAAAATGGACAATCATCAACAGTAAACACAAATCGACATATGTACCTATAAGTATATATGTAAGTATATGTATTTTATAATTGATGAAAGCTTTTATAGTGGGAAGCTCTCGCTTGAGTGCGTCAGTTGACCGTCAGCGTTGGATCGTTAAACAATGGATCGTTGGGAGGATCGTGTTGCTGTTGTGACCGGCGCCAGTTCGGGCATTGGCGAGGCCACTGTCAAGGATCTGCTCAAAGCCAAGCTGATTGTTGTTGGGCTGGCTCGGCGCAAGGAACGCATGGACGAGTATAAGGAGCAGCTGCCCGTCGAACAGCAGTCACGTTTCCACAGCGTCAGGTGCGATGTCTCGTCACAGCAGTCGGTGAATGACGCCTTCGATTGGATAATCAAAGAATTGGGCGGTGTAGATGTGTTGGTGAATAATGCTGGCACCTTTGCATCGGGTCAGTTGACCACCATGAATGTGGCGGAGCTGCAGCACACGTTGCAGGTGAACATCATGGGCGTGGTCTATTGCACGCAGCGCGCCTTCCAGTCGATGAAGGAGCGCAAGTTTGACGGACATGTGGTGATTGTGAACAGCGTTTTGGGTCACTACACGCCGCCGCCGCCCAGCAACGGCATTCCCCAAATGAATATCTACGGGCCCAGCAAGTATGCGGTGACAGCGGCCACGGAGATCTTTCGGCAGGAGTTCAAGAGCCTCAATACGGGCATTAAAATCACGGTGAGTTTCTTTTCGTATATGAATAATTTAAAGTAAACTTTGGTGTTATACATTTCACAGAGTGTCAGTCCCGGCTTGACTGATACGGAGATTGTTCCAGCACAATTTAAGGTCGGCGTTACATCGATTTTGAAGCCAGAAGATATATCGCAGTGTATCTTGTTTTCACTTTCGACGCCACCACATGTTCAGATTCAAGAGATAATCGTCAAACCGTTGTAAATTACATTAAATTCAATGGACGAAAATTTCATGTATTCACTAAACTGCATTATTGTAAAATGTAAGATTTTGAATTAAGTCTGATATTAATCTAAACAACAAATGATTATGTACGCGTATGTATGTATTAATTTTCAACAAAACCTAGTAAAGAATTTCTGTGTTTTTGAATATATTTCATAAATAAAACGAAATCAATAAACCAACTCTGAGTCAAACTTGCTTTTTCTTAAGTTAAGGGGTCATTCTCATGCGCGGACAGGAAAAACGGACATTTTTCAGAAATTATTTCCTTTGTGAATACGAGGAATTATCAAAAAAAGATATTCTACTTTAATTTATTCATTGTTATGGTACAAAAATTTAAAAAAAAAAAAATTTTTTTGAATTTTTTCAAACACTTTTTTTCGATTAAAGACACGGCTTCTGCCGCGTCATGGTCAGCTGGCGGGGATTGTTTTGAGTCACAGGATTATCTGAAACATAAATTTCAAAGAAATTCTTAATCAGTATGAACGTACCTCTCGCCCGTAGTAAATTTGAATTTTTCATAAGAATCTCACAAAATGGCAGAGCAGTAAAAAATGGTTGTTTTTGAAGATTTTATCAATGAAAAAAAATATGAAATTTTTAACATATCAGAGTGAATTTACTAGGGGCGATAGCTAACAGTATGTAGAATGACGTGACAAAATCGCAGAGAGATCGGATGAATGGTTTTTTTTTAATCATCCCCGCCATTTCAAAAAAAGGCGTTCCGAGAAAAACACGTTTAAAGTTTTGACTAACTGATTGAATCTTTGCTAGAAACCTTGACCGCTCGTTATATAAATGTCTGTAGAAGCCGAAATACTTGAAATTTTTGACAGCACCTTCTTCAAGGATGATACATTCCAAATATGTTAAAAAAAAAATTGATTTTTACAAAATTTCACATGAGAATGACCCCTTAAGTAGAAAAAAAATTGAATACATGTCGTATCGATGTTGATGTGTTCATATCAGAGACTTCAAATAATTATTATCCATATTTTTGGAAATAAAAAAATTGTCCTAATTTAAGAAATTTCTATAATTATTGCTTTATAATAATTATTCCCAATAAGAAATTTTTTACGTCGCCTATAACTATTATCATGTAATAAATATTTTTGAGTTGCATAATAACTCTTATAAGTAACAAGTATATTTTTCGTTGTCGATAATTATTATTTTTGGGATTTTTACGTTGCTTCATAACATTTATTTATGACTTTTTTTATTTACGTTACCGATAACTATTATTTTGAGAAATTTTTTTTTTACGTTGCTTCATAACTTTTATTTATGATTTTTAAAATTTACATTTATTTTGAAAAAAAAATGTTTTTACATTCAATTTTTTTTATTTTCATATTTTGGGTGTGAATTGATTTTTAATTATTTCAAACTGACGAACGCTAATTAACTGCAGAAACAACTAAATAATTAAAAATCAATTTATACTCAAAATGTAGTAAGGCAATGTAAAAAAAATCGTCTTTCATAAAAGTTTTGAAGCAATGTAAAAAAAAATTCTTTGAAATAATAGTTACCGGCAACGTAAATAAAAAAAAATCGGCAACGTAAATCAGAAGTAAAAATTATGAAGCGACGTAAATACAAAAAAATTGTAATGATAGTTTTCGGTAACGTAAATAAAAAAGTCACAAATAAAAGTTATAAAGCAACGTAAAAACAAAAAATCTCAAAATAATAATTATCGAGAACGAAGAAAATATTTATTTCTCATAACAGTTATTATGCAACGTAAAAATTAATAATCGAAAATAATAATTATAACCAACAAAACAAATTTAGGTTACATTTTCATAGTTACATTGCAATTATTTTCTTATAAAACTTATAATAGTTAAGTCCCTATTTAGCTGTTCATTTCTTAAAGCATAATGCATTTAAGATTCCTGTCCGAAAGAAATATTCGGGAAGAGAAATAAGTGGTAGGTCCAGGGGGGTTTTGGGGGTTCAAACATCTTCCAAATATTTGTATCTTTAAAAAAAAATATGGATTCAGCTGGTATTGGGCTCAAAAGTTGTGGATGAAACGCGCCAAAAAGAAATCGTGTGTGCGCCACTGGGTAGGTCCTACATTTGAACTCATTTGAACTCTCTAAGAGCAATTTCTGAGCAGCTGGGTAGCAGTTTTATAAATGTTCCAACACTTTTTTGGGCTTTGCGTTTTTCATTAAACTTAACAAAATGAGGGGCTGTAGAGTACGCAGAATCATACTAAACTTAAGTCTAATGAACATATGTATATATGTCTCATAACATATGTATGTAGGTCAATGTTACGCACAAGCTTTCATCAGTCAGAACTTTAGTTAAAGTGAATTTGAGAGATAGAGAACTTTGGAAGTGAATTTTTTTAAACAAAGTTGTGAAATAACTATTTCAAAATCAAGAAACAAACTCGACAGAAAAGCTTCTAACGCTCTCTTTCAAAGCGAGAGCTATTAATTGTAAAAGTTTTGTGCAAGTTAATGAATCGTTTTTCATTATTTTTGTTTGTTTTTGTTTTGTCAACAGCTGAAAAGCACTGCTGACAACAATATTGAAAAAGTCAACCAAAAACAAACAACCCTATGATAGACGCTAGACCGGCTACGATACGCCGGTATTACCATAAAAGAGCGCCGCTCTCTCTCACCATAAGCCAATTGCTCAGAACGCACCCAATTATGAAACTATGGATCGCTGTGAGAATCGTGTTGCTGTTGTGACCGGCGTCAGATCAGGCATTGGTCTAGGATCTACATAGAACAGCTGCCCGCCAAACCATAGTTGCGCTTCTATGGCATTCGGTGAATGACGCTTTCGACTGGGTCACTAAAGACTTGGGCCGTGTGAACATTGTAATGAACAATGATGGCGTTTTTCACTTCAGGCCAGTGAGTTTGATGAACGGCAATGAAATGCTGCGCGTTCAACTCGATGCAGAAATGCCAGCTGGACAGAAATGTGGTGATTCTGAGTAGCACTCGAGCCCCTCACGTATCTTCGTCGGCGTCGTCGCTCTGCATGAACACATGTACGGTCCGTCTACGTTCGCTTTCACCGAGCTCTATCGACAGGAGTTCAAGGGTATGGGCACAGACATTAAGATTACGTTATGAAATAAAATATTTAATGCAGTAAAATAATTGCTTGAAATTTTATTATTAGGTATTGGGTTTCTTTTACTTAATTTAGTTAGTTCGAAGCATCTAGGTGAGAGTTTTTTTTAACGTAGGAAGAGGAAAATCTTTATGGAAACTGGTCTTCTACTACTACTAACCTTTCGAAGATTTGCCAGTGGATCTCCTTTCGTCATCATAAAGATCATTATTAGGCATTCGAAGGTCTGCTGTCACTTGTTGTCCAATGTAAGGTGTCACTTCTTATACCAATTAGATTTCTATGACTAATGGTCTATGACTGATAAGTCTTTAATAAACCGTTGTCTCAGAATGCACATTCCTTTACCAGCCAGAACTGGTCAGTTGGCTCACAATAAGCGCGGCTGTATTGTTATCTTCCAGAACAATCTATAGGTAATTCCCTCGACAAGATTTAGCCATGCCAGGTGTATTCTGAAGTTACAGTCATTATTAATGTAGTCAGTCATCTAACAGCGCTCCTATCTATACTAAGATCTCATCCCACTTCACTTAAAGCTGCCCTAGACAGTCATCCCTTCACTTCTGGTCACACAACTGTCGACCAGAGATTGGCCCCACAAACGCCTTGTTCTGATCTCTTCTCGTCATCTTCGAATCCTCGATCCTCGAATCGAGTTCTAATTTTCATGAAACACTGCGCTTTCATGTTCAAGTTATTTTTTTTTAAGTTTTGTAAATTATGAAAAATGTTTTGGATTAGTTTGTTGTGATTGTTATACATAAGAAACTTTCACAAATAGCTTTAACAAATAATTAAAAAATGCATAAGCACTCATTGGCTATGGATACAAGTATTGGATATTTATCTCTAACAAAACGATTGCTATCTTTAAATTTAGTTTAATTTAAAAGAAAACCTTTAAAGAGTCAACACGCCTTTGACTTTCAGCTATTATTTGGAGCACAGAGTAACTCAAAATTTGTTGCTTTGCTTGGTTTGTTTTGATTTGTTGAAGGCAACATTAATCGCATCAAAGCTTGAATTTATTATTTTATTGTTAACAACTTCGACAGTTTTGCTTAATCTATAAACTTATTTGGCTTTATTGGTGTATTTTAATTTAATCACTTAATTGTATTTAAAAGTCTACATCTAGGAACTAAAACTTTTGCTTACTTATAAAATATTTATACAGATTTTAAGTGAACCTCCAACGCTATGTCAGCTCCACGGCGTCCTTCTTTTTGTCCGCTGGCTTGGCATCCAAGTTACTAGCCTCTGCCAGCGTGGTCGGCAGCACTTTGTCGGTGGTCTCGGGAAAAACGAGCGTAAGTGCACCACTCACCAAAGCAAAGCAGGCAAACAGTAGTTGCGGCGCGTATTCGTAGTAGTTTGCCTGCAAATTATACAAAAACATAAATGAATGTAAGCAGTTAGGGTTACTACAGCAATGCACTCACCAGCAGTGGCGCTTGCGGCGCCAACATTGAGCCCACACGTCCCACCATGGAGCACAGCGAGAGCAGACTGTTGCGCACATTGGTGGGAAATATCTCCGATGTGAAAAAGTACAGAATCTGAAAGCTGCACGTGATGGCCAGTTTGCCAATTAAAAACAAAGTCAACTCAACGCCGTGACTATCTGTAAAAATTACAAAACAATTGTGATTTCCAATTTGAATTTCTGTTTTAAAGAGCGCTTCCTACCTCTGCCGAAGAGCACCGTTGCGCCCATGCAGAGCGCGCATATCAGCATCGAGCCGCACAACGAGTACCGGCGCCCAATGCGATCCATTAGCACCAGCGGCAACAACAGACCCGGCACCTGTATGACGCCGTTCAGCATAAAGTTGGTGTACTTGTTGCCGCCCAGCGTCACCGAGGTCAGGCTGAGTCCGAGCGCCACCAGCGTGTGCGTGAACCAGCAGAGGCAGCAATTCAGAATGCGCCAATGGAACAGCTTCAGCGACGCCATTATGGGATAGGGGCTCTCGTGCGCCAATTCGCGCTTTTGCCGATTCGTCTGCACCAAATGCTGCAGACTGTCGCTGGCGATTTGGCGTTTATTGATGCGCGCCGCACGTTGCAGTATGCGCGTGGCCTGCTCCTCCTTGCCCTGGCTGAGCAGCCAGCGTATGCTCTCCGGCAGTATCCAGAGGAAGAGTATTTGCAGCAGCGCCGGCACATAGATGACGCGCAGCAAAGTGCGCCAATTTTGAAATTGTTCGGCGAGTGCGCCGAGCAAAGCCTCGCCCAGCGAGTAGAATATGGTGATGATGGTGGCGGCAGCAACGCGCCGCTTGGGGCCGACCAGCTCGATGGCCAACAGAAAGGCGGTGGGAAAGAGGGTGCTGCCAACGGCCATGTCCAGAAATTCAAACGACAGAAACATGTAGTAGTTGGTGGACAGGGAGCGCACAGTGCCCATTATGGCGCTGAGAAAGCCACCGATTGCGAGCATAGTTCGACGGCCATAACTGAATGAAGTTGACATTTGAATTGGGAAATTTTAAATAATTTAAAGAAATAAATAAATGAGTATATAAATAAGTATGAATCTTCGTGAGCTGCAGCTACGATTATTTCTTCTTTGTTTGAGTTCAAACTGCTTGGTTTTATATTGATCAGAGATCATTTAACATTTTTTTCTAAATTTCAAACTTGGTTAAAACCTTAAAGAAGAAAAATGTAAACTAAGAATCTGGCATACATAAAAATATAAATAATAATAATTCTTCTCGAGCTGCTAGTACTATTTCTACTCAATTTTCAGCTGACATTAATTTTAGCCTTCGTTTTAGTTCAAACTGTTTAGTTTTATTTTGACCGAAGATCATTTAACGTTTTTCGAAATTTCAAACTTGCTAAAAACCCTTAAAAGAACAAAAATGGTACAAAAACCTGGTATACATAAAAATATAAATAAATATAAATCTTTCTGAGCTGCTAGTACTATTTCTACTCAATTTTCAGCTGATGCTAATCTTAGTCTTTATTTCAATTCAAACTTCAATTTTAATTTGATGTAAGATCATTTAACACTTGTTTTTTCGAAATTTCAAACTAGGTAAAAACCTTAAAAGAATAAAAATGTAATCTAAGAATCTTATATATAAATATATAAATAAATATAAATCTTGCCAAGCTGCTAGTACTATTTCTACTTAATTTTCTTTAGTCTTTGTTTGAGTTCAATTCATTCATCAACAATTTTTTTTTTAATTTCAACCGTGATAGAAACCTTAAAAGAATAAATAAAAGGAGTAAACTAAGAATCTGGCATACATAAATAAATAAATATAAATCTTCCCGAGCTGCAAGTACTATTTCTACTTAATTTTCAGCTGATGCTAATTTTAGCCTTTGAGTTCAGTTCTTCGGTTTTATTTTAATCAAAGATCATTTAACTTTTTTTCAAAATTTCCACCTTGTTAAAAATCTTTAAGAAACAAATCTGAAAACTAAAAATCTGGTATATATAAATAAATTTAAATGTTTCTGAGCTACAAATACTATTTCTTCCAAATTTTCAGTTCATGCTAATTTTAGTCTCTGTTTGAGTACGATTTGCGCTGCTCTACTTTGTTTCAAGATCATTGAACTCTTTTTCAGTTCATTAACCCTAATTCCCAGAATTTTTAAAGTAACGTAAACCCAGAAGTGAGACTGTCGGGCTCATATGAGGTAAATTACTGAAAACCTCTATTTTTTTTTTTACTTTTCCAAATCCAGTTACTACTTAAAGACGTTTTCATATAAGTTGTATATTTTTAGTAAAGAACTTGTGAATACAGGGTCCACTGGAAAACAATTGCTACTACAAAAGTATAATTAATTGATCCAGATATTCAGATCTTTGTCAAATTTGGGTGGAAGTAGAATGGAGATTTGTTTAGTTTATTGTAATGCAGGAACTTCATTTTGGAGATGGGTGGTGGACAAATATGGCACCGACTTGATTTACGTGTACCAGAATTTGAAGCCTACGAACTGGCCTTTCGCAGTAATGTAGCATATAATGTCGCCTGAGTTATCGCTCGTAGATATTCGTGGCTATACAAAAAAAATCCACCAGTTATCGCAAAAACAACTATCTTTTGCTATCTGCACCTTCATTCCAGTAAGGACGTGCTTTAAGCCATATGATATACATATGTCGCATTACCAGCAGCATCAATCAAATGTATAAAGAAAGCTAGAGGCCATTCATTAGGTTTGCGTTTTTTGATATACCCATCATACAAATTTTGTTTTTTCTGAGTGTACGAACCCCGCATCTAATAAACTATCGGCTAATTCCTTACTGGTGAACTAGTTGGTCATTATTACATTTGCGTTTGTAAGGCTCACACAGTTTTTCAACACCCTTTTTGCGAGACCCACAGCTCCTTGATTACCGTCTTTGCATGTGTATGGCATTTCAGGAAGTATTAGCACCATCGCATTTCCATATTCTGATTACATATTTATCGTGATTGGAAGATATAAACTGTATGAACTAACACCAACTTCGGCAAGACATAATATCTTCATAATATGTCGTATATTGTAGTATCTTCAAACATTCTCATAGACTTCATCCCATGCCGACTAGATGAGTGCTAGGCTCAAAAACTTTGAACTTGATACGATAAAAATGCACCTAAACATGAAAAATAAAAATATTCTTCCATATGGTGGACAAAAAGTCAAGGAATTCTGAGTAAATTTTAGTTTTTTGTTCAAATGAGCTACTGAGGCTCACTTCTGGGGTTACGTTACATTTTTAAAAAATTGTTTAAAAAAAGTACAAAAACTGTCTAAAAAGTTAAATTTATAAATGAAATATAATTTTAACATTCCATTAGAGGATTACATAAAAAAATTGGAATCGAAAATCTTTTGGTATAGGATTTATCACCATTTGAAATCTTTAGTGAGACTGTGAGGCTCACTTCTGGGAATTAGGGTTAAGCATGCATTTAAGTTCAAGTTGTTGAATTTTCTTATATAAAACTAACTAACTATTCATTAGTGTTTAACAAACCATACCGATCAGCTATGAAGCCGCCCAGCGGAATGCCCACAAACTGTCCAATGTTGCTGATTGTGCCCACCATTGACAGTTTCCATACATCGGAGCAAAAGATGGAAAACTAAAAATGAATATAGAAAATTATATAAACTTGTACTTAAAATGATATATTCTCAATACCTCATTGGAAATTGTGTACTCATTATCGCGAAACTTGAAATCCTGACCACATTGCTCGGTCACAGTCTTATCGAAATTCTTTGCAATGCAAAAATCACTTGACGGCTGCGTGCGATCGACGGATACGTAACGTTGACACTGCTCAAGGCTGGAACCCTTCATGGGTATGGTGAAGTTCAGCCATGGCTCCCAGTAGCCGCTGCTCGCGCTGTCGCACTGCGTGATGTTGCACCTGGCAATTTAAGAAATTCTGTCACACACAAGTCTGTTGTTGTAGACAAATTTGCATACCTGTGCACAGTGGTGCTGGCGGTGAACACATACGATATGGAGAACAGCGCATTGAACACCATTGGCACGCACAGCAGCGCATAGTTGAGCAGCTGAAAGCGACCAAACTGACCAATGCTCACGAGAATGTCGTCCAGTGAGCAGTCGTTCGCTTGGGCATTGCACTCCTCCTGCTGCTCGTGTTGCTTTACCTGCTGCTGCCCGTTGCTGTTTGTCATGGTCAGACGCTGAATTGGTCGTGTGGTGCCGATAAGAAAATTCAGACGCGATTAGTGCAATCGCAGCAGACGTGTTGGGTCGTTTAAAGTTGCGTGAGAAATACAAATATAAACCAAAATGTTTGGTTCATTCGCCCACGCGTCGATCGAACGCACGCTTCGAGGTTTCACAGCGAGCGGCACAGCTCATCCACACCGGACGAAATTAACGGCGCAACTGCCTCCACTGTAACTGTAACGTGTGTTGGCTGGCCGGCGTGATCGCCACGCGGAGATCGCCATGCGCGCGCACCTCTATTCGATTCGTTGCGGAGAGCGAGCAGCCAGTCGTTCGTAGCTCGGATTTTTCATGCAGTCGATTGACACTTGAATTTTGTCGTGTTGTGCTCAGGTAGTGGAAAACGAAACAAATTAAATTCAAAATATAAATACAAATTTGTATCTTTTCTCAACTAATTTCAGTTACTCTTAGCCGCGCAGCTTTTGTTTTGAATTGCGATCAACAGTTACAGCAATGCTTATCGTATTGAAATTTTGCTGAAATGTAGATAATGAACGCTCTAATCAGCAAATAAAAATAACAACTTAAGTGCTGTCGCTGCCAAAGAATACACTCGACACGTTTCAATTGCAGCGTTTTTCTTATGCAAAGCTTTTGAATAGTGTTTAAGTTATGGCACTAACTATAATCAAATTTTGCAATAAAAGTTTTACGCTGGATTGCAATAACATTTAACTTTACCTGAACAAATGCGGCCATGTGCAGGTGGCTTAAGTAGTTAGCTCAAATTTCAAGAAACTGTGATGTATGTATCTTCGGTTTACTTGCGACGAGTATAAATACAACCAAAATCCTTCTGGGCTGTGGAACTTCTAAGTCTAATATAGGAAAGTTTCTGCTAAAGTTCTCTAAAAAAATCATCGTATTCTCACTATTCACTATTTTATTACCACATATTGTTGGAAGTATCCATGGACACAGGTATGTAGACATTGCTGTCCATTGTACCCCAGCTATTGTCTTCCCCCTTGACTGACAAGTGCCCTGGCTTACAACTCCTCAAGTACATTTGGCCAGCCTAACCGTTGGGTGATTCTGCGGCTTTCAATAGGCGGCCCTTGACATTAAGCTTCCCAGAGACTTTGGATCTCTTTTAGTCAGTTTAGTGGAGTTCATCCATTAGAGATATATGATGTCCAAGCACATGTGCCTGGAATATTCGAAAGCTGAGCACTCACTAATGTTCACTACTGTTAATTAATCCTAAATAAGATTCCATTTCTCTGCTAAAAACATCATCATAATCTCACTTTTCATTGCCTTTAATTAATCTCAAAGGTAATTCCATTTCTCAGCTCCAGTTCTCCTAGATTTGTCAATGCTATCCGACCTACCTTAAGCAACAGTAAGTTACACTTTAGAACATACACACACACACACACACACATGTTCATGAAACTTTTGCGACCTTTAACTAGTTAATTTGTAGCTAAACATGTTGCAGATACATTTTTGTTTATGTAGCTTTCAGTCTAATTAAATGTAGCTGCGCAGAAATCGATTATTTACAAGCATTAATATTTGTGTTGAATCTAAAAATGCTGCAAAAAAGTTCAATGCAATATTGAATAACTTTACAAAACCCCAATTAATTAGACTGTTACATTGCTAAATAAAGTTAATGTATAAACTTATGCTGCCCGCTAGCTGTGGTAATTGCTCACAGCTTCTTCTATCGCTATGCAGGAGGGACTGTAGGCATTTGGTCAGCTTAAGGGCAATGACTTAAAAATGGTAGCCCGATCTGGTAGTGTGTCATGTCCTTGTATGGAGGACGATGAGAAGGCGGACCACTTTCTGTACCGCAAGATCTACTCACATTTCTACGGAGGTCGCGTGTACTGAAAACACATTAACCCTTTCGTTTTTTTTTTGCCATATGGCAACATGCTACTTTGTGGACGTCTGCATCCTCTATGGTTGCAAGAATATATTTTTTTGTTGGTCTTTAGAATAGTTTGAAGTTGTAGGAAAAATACGAAATTAATAAACTGAATATTTAAGTTTAACGTTTTTTAATGGTGTATCTTGACATAGTAAAGGAAGAAGAAGCAGACAAAATTAGAGAACTTTTTAATTTGGCGTTTTCTTTCAATTTAGATGCTTTTTTTAAATTTTGGCTGAAGTAAATAAAGAAATTTTCAAATTTTCGTTATGCGTAAAAAGTTGTATGTTTAAGTAATTATTAGAGCCACAACGATGTGGTTGCTCTCATAGAAAAACACTCTAAAATACAGGGTCCGCGTACAAAAATTTAAACATTGCTTATGGATTGTTGCTAATATAACCACATAGAAGCCTAAAACGTAAAATTTTAAATTTTAACTTTCCCCAGTAAAAAGCTGTACCGAAAGGGTTAACAGGCAACAACGTCGGTTTACAATGAACGTAACTAATGTCTGATTGTTCTACAACGGAAAAGTATCCTAGCTGCCCGGCATTTTCCAGGATTAGGTTACATACTCTGAACACTGATGTGGTGGACACTACCTTAATTAGTGTGCTGCCAATTAATGAAATTCTCTTGTTCAATCAAAAGAGCAAGAGATTTTCACTGCATTAACGCGGGGCTCATACCAACAAGTACAATGGACAAATCATGTCTGAGCACTTGGTATTGTCACCTACAAAAAATAAAAAAAAAATTAAAAAAAAAATAAACATCACAAGGCTTGGAATTAAAATATCACTTTATTTGGAGACACATTATTTTCAAATTATTGTAGAATATACATAGGTATACACTCTACATATAAATTTAACAATCGTTCTATGTACTAAAAGTTACAGTAATAAAAGTTACAGTTAAACATGTAAATAAGCCTTAAAAAATTAATCATATTATTATATAAAAAAAGCCTAAATTATTGTTAAACTTTAAATACGATCTTAAAATAGACAAATGCATTTAAATTTTAGTATAATTTTTACTTATGAGTGCATAAGCACAATTAAAATGAGTATGTCAGAACATAAAATACTGCCTCGCTTATGCTACTAGCATCAATGGAAAAAATAAATGCAATAAAACAGCATCATCACAATGTTTTGCCAAAAAATTGTTAGCTAATTTGGTAGCATTAGAATTGCAAATAAATTCGTATATGATTGTTACAAAATGTTAAGGTCACATAATAAATAAATACATAGTAAATTATGTAAGCAAGTGAAAAATTGCAAT
This sequence comes from Melieria crassipennis, assembly GCA_963668005.1. Classification (NCBI taxonomy): domain Eukaryota; kingdom Metazoa; phylum Arthropoda; class Insecta; order Diptera; family Ulidiidae; genus Melieria; species Melieria crassipennis. Next base: position 76,386,998 of record OY764962.1, on the reverse strand, counting down.
ACAGCATAATGCAAAATTACCCAACCTTTGTTAAATATTTGTTTTTAACTCTGATTTTCTAAAATTTGGTTTTTTTGAATATTTGTAGTCACTAACGCGCAGGTATAAATATTTTGTTTCTAAATACTAAGCAGCGCTTTAAACTTTCTGCTACTTTGTATATATTTGCACTGAAGCTATTTGATGAATGTGCGCATGTATAGAGCGTAGAGCTTTTTTTAACTTGTTGATGTTTTTATATATGAGAAGGTCGCTGCAAATTGTATGCCTAGAAACTACAGCTAGTAATTAGCAAAGCATACAATTAAAAATTGAATTACGCTGCTTTTTGCAGTTCTTAAGAATGTACAGTACATTCGGAATGACTTTCAGTTTTTCCAACTTTTATATTTGTTGATAGCAACGCTTTGTATTTATGCGTATTTTCCTCAGAGATTATACATCGGATTGCTGGTGGCGTCAAACAGCTGTGTGCCGGTCGATTCAATCATTGAACGCAAAGCAATGCTACGCTGCTTTGAGACCGCCTTGCGCAGTGTCAGCTCGAAAACGTTGCTCTCATCAATGTTGTCCATGGGCAAGTGATCGCGCGGTATTTCGTGTGTTGAGGCATCGCCGCTGTTGGGTTTGACTGATTCGAAAACTAACTTTTCGTTGTTGTAGGTGATGCGATTGTCTGCGAATTCCTTGAGAAATGTTTCGGTTTTGTGATTTTGTATGACCTCACTGGGAAAGCATTGAAGCAGCTCCTCGAATGTGAGCTCCGCTACGAGGTTGTTGAGTATTTCTGTAATGAAAACAGTGTGTTGGGAACGTAATTAAATGTTTATATATGTATGTATTCTTGTGCTTTAAGCGAACCTGTAATGTGCGCCTTCCAGTTAGGCACCAAATCTTGCTTGCTAAGAATTTTCTTGAGCAACGATTCCCAGTGTTTGGGCGTAAAACCATTCGACTAAAATAAGTTTGTAGAAATGTTTTAAATTGATTAAAATATCTTAATTATTTAATTCTGTTGAAGTAAAACTTCAACTTTAGTTTATTTTTAACTCATTTTACTTTAGATTTTTTCAATCTATTTTTCGGAACTACTTTTTACATTTTTAAATTTATTTTTCTAATATGTATTACCTTTCCATATTGCCACATGTATTCCGGGCAAAAATTCAACATATAATTGATGGCCAAATTTTTCGGCAAAACAACCACCAAGAAGCTATCAACGCCCATCAAGTTCGGTGTCTTTTGTATGAACGCAATAAATTCTTCAATGATTTCACGATCGATTTTCGGTGATGCCAGCAAGGACTGAAATCAAAAGATGAATCATGAACTTGATGAATAACCCGTAAACCTATATTCTTCACTGTCTGCACTTACCTGAATTTTCAATGTCAACGTCAGCAGCTCGTTGTGCCAGCCCAGGAATCGTACTTCGCATTCGCCTTCATCCTTGTTCGGATAGCTGAAGTCGCCGCGTCGAAATGGTGGCAGCCGATTTAAGTATTGCGGCCGTTCTAATAGACACGGAATGGGTCGCAGATACTCCTTTATGTGGCGCTGGTATTCTTCGCCTGTCAACTTGTAGTCAGGTATGTATGGCACAAAGACCAATTTGCGTTCGTCGTTGTTGGGGCGCGCATTCGACGCCGCGCTGCTCTTCGGATAATAGTACTGCGTGCCGAGGCGCATCTGTGATGGCTGTTGCTGCTGCTGCTGCAGGCGCATCTCCTGCAGATGACGTATCATAAATCGAATGCACTCCATGCGAAAGTTGGAAAAATCTTCGTTGGTGGCCTGCTGCTCTACATCGGCCGATTGCAAGTCGGTTATGAGATCGCTCAAAGCTTTAAGGCGCCCCAAATACATGCGAAAGAGTATTTTCAGACCTTTCAGATTTGTTTCGATGTCGCAGTTTATGTGGAATTGATTGTCTTCCAGCTGCTGGCTGGGCGAGTTATTTGAGTTGCGTTTGAACGGCGAGTGCTGTTCCTGCAGTTGATCGTAGACAATGCGATTATGACGACTGGGATAGCTGCGCTCGTCCATCGACGAACTGGCAGCCGAATTCGATTCGGCTATAGAATTGGCAATGGATTCATTGTCGCGTTCACTGTTGATCGAGGGCGCCTTCGATGAGGTCTCTTCGTAGTCATCGTCCAAGTGTGGTGGTGTAGTGGAGCGCAGATCGTTTGGATTGTGCAGCGGATTCACATCAAAATAGTCGTAATAATAAACCTAAGTGGAAATAGTGATTTAGTTACATTTCAAACCAATCAAATGCAATTTTATGCCCAAAACTAACCTGCAAAATATTCACAAACACCTTTTGCGATGTCTGATAGCCCTTGTGGCCGATATGCGAGGCAATATAGTTGAGGAACAGCTGCAGTATCATGTCCAACGTGACGCTATGCTCAATGCACAGCGCATATATGAAGGCATCACTGATGGCCTCAATCAGTTCGACGTTCTCAGTGGCCAGTAAAATGATTTCGGTGAAATCCGAATAGGAAACAATTGAGTGAGTTGTCTGAGGTGCAGCGCCACTGCTATGACTTAAGGACGACTTGCGTTTGTGCTGTCGGCGTAATGATTTGTGTGCAGTGGCATAACGTGTGCCAGAGGCCTTGGCATCGAAACGTTGTGGTCGTTGAAAGAGCACTGTGCCATCGTCGAAAAGTACGTTCTTGTGCTTGATCAAAGCAATGGCCAACTCACGACGACTGATGCGTGATATGATTTCCTGTGAGAGCAAATAGTTGGACATGCGACTGGCAGTGACAGCGAGTAGCAGGTTCTCATCGGGATTTCTGAATTAGATGTTAAAAATTATTTGACATTAAACCAAACTCTGTTATGCGTATTGAGTTTGCAGCTAAACTTACAACTTATTCAGATACTTTAAATAATTGATTAGCTCGCCACTGATTGCATCGGCCACCACTGGCGAGTTTAGCATGATTGGTGGTATGTCAGCGGGCGAATATTTTATGAACATATTCAGAAATTCCAGCGACAGCGGCACCTGCGGATAGCCTTGTTCGATCACGCGATTGGGTGTGAAGTGCGGCTTGACTAGTTGGTTCAGAAACGCTGCATTCAGACGATCCGTACCCAGGCTCAGCAGGAACATCTTTACGGTATAAATCAAGCCCACCAGATGCTCACCGTTATTGGCCGACTCAGTGCTGGCCGACTCTTTGCAGTTGTGCAATTGCAGCGGCGCAGCTGCAGGTTCGTTGTTTAGTTCCGATTGAACATTATTCGCTAAATAATTTGCATAGATGTCGGACAATTGCAAATTGCACATTTTATAAAAGCCAATAGCCTGCAAGTAGACTTCCTTTTTGCGAGATCTGAAACGACAAATGGAATTAGCGGTTGACATAATTATATTTGGTATACAACAACTAATTTGAATAGAGTAAAGAGCAATAAATGTTACTCAAGTTAGTTTTATATTGAACATTTTGAAACGCCAGCAATACCTTATGGAGAAATCAGCCAACTTGCGACAATTTTCCATGAATTTGCCACGCAGGTACTGCTCACGCGGCGCATCCAGTTGCTCGCATTGCAGCGACAGACTCAGACGCAGCATAACATGCGCCTCTTCCATGAGATCGTAAAAGTTTGAGCTACTAGCAGAGCGATATGATTCGGCAATCGCCTCCAAGTCTTCGATAACATGTTCCACGGGCGGCACTACCAAATTGTACAGCGTCCATTCGTTTGGCAGCGGCTGCTGCGTTGAGTTGCCGCTGCGCAGCAAATGCTTTGCTTTGGCCTCGGCCAATATGCGTGCGGCAATGTTGCGTTTCTGTTCGCCACCAGCCACACCAGCGCCGCTACGTCGCTTATTTCCGGCTGTGCTGTCGCTATGGCCGGTGTGTGCTGCTAGGGCGCTGTTGCTAATCAGTACCAAATTGTTGCGATTCACGCACACATATTGAACGTGCATAAACGAGCACAGACCAATGACCGCAATGGCGGCATTCACATCAGGACTGGATTCCTCGGGGAATAGGCCACCGATTGTGGGGTATTCGAAGCGATTGTTGAAGAGCTTATGGCCAATGCGAGACGTGTGCGTTTCCACAGACTCAGTGGTGATGGCATAGATGATGTAATCGTTGATGTGCACCTTCAATACGGGCGCGGTGAAGGAATATATGGCAATGGGCTTTTCGTTTTCGTTATACCATTTGCCTGAATGAAAGACACAGCAAATTTAAACAATTTAGTGGAACTCCAATTGAGTTTTTCTTGAACCTTGCATACCTTGCGCACAAAATTGGTACAGGTATCCATCAACGCTGCTCGCCACCAACAGCGCATAGCCTACGCACTGCTGATGTCGATCGGACTTAAGCGTGCGTCGATTGGCGTGTTTGGTAGTGGTGACTGCACTGGGCACTTGCTGATTGCCCATTTCGTATTCCGGATCCTCGCCAGGCTCATCTGCGTTCGAATTGCGTTGGTAAATCGCCTTCAGATCCATACAACGCAAAATGTCTACTATGCGCCCGTTCGGCTCCGATGACTTCATGCAGATCTGCAGCAGTTTGCGTATGTCATACTGCACAGTGGTGTCCTCATTGTACGAGGACAACATATTATTATGGCTGGCTACACGCTACAAATGATATACACAGTTTACGTTAAACATTTCATTATACAAATGGGTCGTAGAGAGCGCTAGTCAAGCACACACCTGCACATTCATTGCCTTCGCTTCGTTAACCAATTTGATTTTGATGTCGTTGGCACGCGTGGGTGTGATTATAATTTCTTGCGTATCAGCTCCGCAACCTGCACCACCACCAGTTCCCCCTCCACCCCCAACGCCGCTGCTCATTGCATCACCTAGCTCCCATTGCGATTTCAGTTCAACTTCAAATTCACGACCGCATGCGGAATTCACCATGCGTGCAACATTGAAATCAATGGGAGTGCGGCCCGGAAATCCGGCCACGCCCAGAGGGCGTCCACTGGATGTAGTCTCCAATGAGTCGGTTTCGAAGCTGTTGCGACTAGATGGGCCAGCGCTGGCCTTGCTCAACATGCTAGACTCCGAGCTGGAGATGGCCTCATCGACATCCACATCGCCACCATCGTCAGCCGCTCCATAATCATTGTCCAGCGGATGCGAGGAGACACCACCAGCGGCGCTGCTGCCCACCACGTCGACCACCTTGAAGGCGACACAGTAGCGATTGTTCATGCAGGCGATTACATTCTCGGCGAGATTCAAGCGAAGCGGAATAAAATTGAGATTCACGAAAAATTTGAATGGAAGAAAATCAATGTAGGAGAACCGCGGTTGGGTGTTCTCGTGTATGCATTGTGTGTACTCGTACAGGTAGATGCGCTCCTTGCTGCTGACGATAATGTTGCCGGAAATCTAGTTGAGCGAATATTGAAATACGGTTTTGTTAATGCAAAATAAATAAATTCGAGCCACATACAACTTGAATAACGTATAAAATAAATCACTAATGTTCAAAACAAATTAAGCGAATGAAATTATTTGAAACCACACCTCAAGCGTTCAATTTCTTTGGCCTGTACAATGTAATCCTACCTGACAGCACTGTATCAAATCTGGCGGAGCGCGAAGTGGCAACTCAATGACATCAATACTTTCCACTAGTGGCGCCTTTGGTGTGGTCATTGAGGCAATGCGAATAGTGATGGGCAAGTCAATGAGTTTCGCTTCAGGGAATTTCCAGAAATTCGCATAAATGCGCACAAACATTTTCGTCTCATCGTCCGAACAGACCGTATTGTTGTTGCTACTGCTGGTGCAGCTAATGCTGGTATTATTCGATTGTACGGGACTCCCAACGGTTTCCTTTTCCAGTGTCAGCAAATATTTGCCTAAAAGCCATAGCATACTTTTGTAGTTAGATGCAAATTTGTATGAAATTCAAAGCAATTACCTGCTTCACAATAAATCAGATTTACGACCTCTCCCACAGTGGCCAGCGTGTACTTGGCGGGCAAGCGTTCATCGCCATTAGCGCTGACTGCGACAGCCTCGGCGACAGCAATATGCTCGGCTACATCGGTGCGAACGATATCGGATTGTCGTTGCTTGCCGCCAATATCATAGATTTCAATAAACTGCTCGGCGCTGCTGACCGCAATGCGACTGGCGTCGATCAGACTGGCAGCTAGAATTTCACCGTTCAGCGAGTAGGTGTGCTGCTTGGAAAAGTTGTAGGCCTGCAGTATTTTTACCATTTTGCGGCTGAGTTGTGTGCTGCAAGAGAAAACATAAAAATGCATTTAAATATGAAAAATAATTTATTTAAAACTTTAAATTAAAGTTTGTGTATATTTAAATGAATTTCAAATTGAAATTTTTGTATGGCCCAATTAACTACCAGGCTTTGCTGCTACGCCCTGCGAGTGACTTCACGCAGTTGTTCACGTCATGTTCGCTTCGCTACTGCATACCCAATTTGTCAGCTCAGTTGGTGCGCTAACTGACTGCGACAGCGGGAACAGTGGAAGCGCTCAACTGCTTGTGGCGCCGGCAAATCCCAAATTAAAGCGACATATGCGAGTCATTAGTTGTCGGCCAATGTGCGGCTGACTGTTTGCTATTTTTCACGGTACAACTGTTCCGAAGTGGCAGCAGCGGTGGTGGGTGGCTGGTCGGTCGGCTTAATGTGACTTAAGCACAAGAAACAAACACACCTTTTACTCATTATCTCTTCTTCCATATTTTAGCAGTCTTGTGTGTTTCGAGGCTTTCGTTTTGTTTTGCTAATGTTGTTGTTGTTGTGCTTTTCGTTTTTAATTTGTAAATTACGCTATTTTGAGTTCAGAGCTAGAACTTAACTGAGTCACATACAGGGTCGCTGCTATACTAAAACTATTAAATAGTAAATATAATCAGGTAAGGACTCTCTCGATTATAAAAAGTAACATTAAGTACTTATAATTGTTCTAGATAATCATATATTGGGTCATACATATTATTATATAAGTACATATTACATATTAGAATACATATACCCCAAGCAAAAAGGGGTGCTTTACGCCCCCTGAAAGGCACGGAACCATTGGAGGAGAAAACCAACAGGACACATTCAAGAGTGGCTAAGGAAATAGTTAGACCAGGAATTTGCTGACCAATGGTCCAATACAAGAGGACTACGTAAGTTTAAACAGTTCCTGGCCCTAGACAGACGGTTGTCCCGCAAACTTGCCAAACCGGGAGGATCTTTGTATTTTCACTGGGTACCTAACAGGGCATTGCTAAGTTAGATTTTTTTCCTTGTTCACTTCTCTCGAAAACATAGGGCCTCCAGAAGACTCTTCCATCTTACACGATTGTGGGATGTTGTTTTAGTTCGTGGCTAGTTCGTGCAGAGTCGACCTTCTCCAGGTATTCTTTGACCAATCGCGAGTTCTACTCTTTTGCGGGCTCCAATTAAGCGATATTGTCGTGATGCTTTCGGGTTATCCTGTCAGTGTGTGACTTATCCATTGCCATTTTCTGCGCTTCATTTGCCTCAGAATGGGTTCCTCAACAGTAAGCCTCCACAGCACATCGTTGCTAATTGTGTTAGGCCAGAATATTTTGCAGATGATTCACAGACATTTGTTGGCCCTCTTGGGTACCATCTTAAAAATATGGGAATATCTTTCTAGCATGTTTACAAGATGCTTGAACAGGGAAGAAAGACAACATTTCATGTTCTATGTGAATGCGCTGCACTCATCAGAAATATATTTCTTCTGTTTGGTCAGGCGACAATATCACCATAAACCCTCTGGAAGTTACATCCTCAGATAGTGCTGGAATTAATGAAAAGCCTAAACACGGAAGGTTGAAACAAAGGCTGCACAAAAGATCGATCTACAATAATAATAATAATATACTAATAATAATAATAAGAGTACGTCGTATACTCTACATAAGTTTATACATTCGCAAAAGAAGTTTGACACATTATTTGCATGACATCACATCATATTTTTGCACCCTGTAAGCGTCATGCGGCAATAGCTAACGCCAATGGCAGCCGAGCTGTATAAAAAGTAATACAACACCAATGCATAAACAACTGTTAAAAATAGGACACTAAATGAGGAAAACTAATCAGTAAATTTGAAAAAATCACACTAGCAATTTATTATATTTCAATGACAACAACAACAGCAAAGAAATAGTGAATTTTTGTGCAGTCACAAACATAAATTCCATTAATTATAAAATAATTTATATAGATTAAAAACTCAGCCCTGTTCACACACACACACACATCTAACCACCCACTAACCCAAATCGCTTTTAGAGGCATAAATTATTAAGTGGGTTAAATGCGCCTAAGAACATATCGTGCTGGCATGAATGAATGAAAATGTTTGTGCACACAAAATCGCCGCTAAACACGCTTCAAAAAAAGGTCAACGTAGTAGAAAAGAGCTACCGAGAACTGAATGGACTGTGTAGGAAAGTGGCATAGTGACACAGAGAGTGTTAAGACGCTTCTATGCTTATAGAGACATTAGTTTCACTGTGTGCGTCTAGTTACAAGCCAGCAATTTGTGTATATGTATTTATAAATTAGTGTTAATTTTTTTAATTGTCTTACATTTGATAAATGAGTAAACTTAATTGTAATAAACGAGCAATGGTTGGCGTTTTGCTTGCTACAGAGAATGTTACTAGTGTGCGGTATTTAAATTATTTGGTTAGACTATGACATAACCTATCATTGTTTAGTAGACTAAAAAGATGTCTCATTCCTGTATTCTTAATCTTTATCACTCTCAACTTTTTATACATAATGTTCAAATATTTCTTTAAAGAAAGTCAATAGATTCACTTATTGAAACTGCCTTCAAAATGAGCTTTTGCAGAGTTGATATATAAAAAATAATTACATTAATTATTTTCTCATTGCAACTTCCCACTTTACCGATTACATTATGGATTTATTTTCGGAAACAGCCAACAATCCTGCAATGTTACTATAATTATTATTATTAATGATGGGGAAAGTGCACTCCGACCAAAAAGATCTATTTTGCCCCATGATGAACTTACAGTAAATTGTCAGTGGCACACACAGAGGTGTTTTGGGGGTTTTAACTCCGATAAATACAAACGATTCAGGTGAAAAAATGGTTTAAATGATATTAGGCTCAAAAGTTGTACACAAAATCTGTTCACAATGAAATTCTGTACATATGTAGAATAGCTCCTAAGACTTTGGATTCCCAGTTGGCATCTGTTATTATGTTATTATGTAGTCCCCTGATGTTTCTTTCGACTGTGTATGAGTACAGGTCATTCTCCTAGTATGTGTTTTGTAGATTCATTTTCCTGTTTACAGAACCTGCAAGATTCATTTTTACCAATTCCGAGTTTAGTATTAGAAAATCTCTAATAATCCTAAGATTTTCCTTCGCTACAGTCATTCTACATTCCACCAATCCCGAATCACGGACTGAAAAATAAAAGTTTGTCGTTTATATGGCCAAGTTAGGTTAGAAACAGCTCATATAGGGAGAAGCTGAAAATAGGTCGAAATAAGCCTGTCTATGTTAACAGTGGAAATCTAGTAGCTTTTAGTTCATTAAGTTTGTATTTTTTGTACCCATTTCGACTCAGTTCTAAATATCTTAAAGGAAAACGGAGCTGAGGAAAAACCTGACCATATGAGAACTTAAAATCTCGCGAACAACATTTCAGAAATTAAAAATAAGGAAAAACGGTTTGTCGCTTATCTGGCGAAGTTAGGTTAAGTGCAGCTCACATAGGCCAAAATAAGCCTGGTTATGTTGATATTATTGAAAATCTAGTGGCCTCTTGGTCAGTAAGTTTGTGTGTTTTTGTACCTATTTCAACGAAGTTCTAAAGTAAATATTTTAAGGAAGAATCGTTTGGAATCGTTAAGGAAGAGTTGTTTGGTTAGGGACAGCTCACATAAGCCAATGTGGGTTTAATCGATGAAGTTATAAATTAAATAACTTAAGGACACCAGAAAATCGTTTGTCGTTTTCTATAAAAAATGTCAAATATTGGCAACATTTCAAATCTAGTATGAAACTGCCTTCAGTGCCTAACCAAGGTTAGGTTAGGTTAGGTTAGGTTAAAGTGGCTGCCTAGGCACGGGACCTGCCGAAAGACACACTTAGGCCACGAAAAGGGCCCGTTGTGATACCACAAGGAGGGAATGATCTGTCTTACTGCAAGTTAAGTGCCTTTACAAGCCATTTTGTCTTGTGGATAAAACCTAGCAAGTCCCTGATGTTGACTGATCTAAGGTCGTCCAGATTGTCGAAGTAAGTAGAGCCTAAGGCTTTCCATCTTCGTATAGAGAGAGCCGGACAGTGACAGAGGAGGTGAATAATGGATTCTTCCTCCTCCTCATTCTGACAGCTTCGGCAAAAGTCCCGACTGTCAATACCTAGTCTGTAGGCATGACGACCAAATGTACAATGTCCAGTCAGAATCGAGACGATCGTACTGATGTGTCGTCTATTGAGAGAGACAAGAGTTCTTGTACGCCCGGGGTTAAAAGTGGGCCATAGTTGTTTAGTGATTGAGCAAGTGCTCTCCTCCTGCCATCGCTTGTTGGCTGTGCCGAGGAAAGAAGAGCGAATTTTGAGTTTACATGTAGCGAGAGGGATACCTACTGTAATGTTAATGTTGTCATCTGGAAGGGTGGTGCCACGTCTAGCGAGCTCATCGGCAATGCAATTTTCCCTAATATCTCTGTGGCCCGGTACCCAAGTCAGAGTGATGTTGTACTCGCACCCTAGCTCATTGAGCAGGGATCGGCAGAGAGAGACCACTTTTGATGTGGTGAAGGCCTTCTTGAGGGCTTTGATAGCTGCCTGACTGTCCGTGAAAATCCTAACAGTATCACCAGGTAGGTTGTGCTGTTTTAGCAAAGACAGGGCTTTAAAAATTGCAAGTACTTCCGCTTGGAAGACACTGCAGAAGTTTGGAAGGCGACAACAGTCTTCCATAGGAGGGTCAACACACAAAACACCACACCCCACCCTGCCATCCAACTTTCGCCAACTTTTTCCAACTTTTGCCTAACCAAACTGGTTGAACTAAACCGCTTTTATTTAATTTGTGTTCTGACCTGCGTTTGTCAAAGTTTAAACTTCAACTTCTTCTAAAACTGTTAGCTTACGCAGCCAAATAAGTTGCCTTTATTAAATGCTAAACTCATTGTATATGCACTACGCTCGCCAACATCAGCACGCCACCGCCGGCAATATGTCATCATCCTGCCCGCTCCTGCCGTAAGTGCCACCTAAAGTCGGCAGCACACAAGCGAACTGTGTGAAATTAGCTCGACTTGAGCTGGCAGCGGAAGTGCAAGCGTATAAAACTTCCAATCACTCAAGTTCATGGCACAGCAGCAGTGACAAATAGAGCAGCGGCGGCCACAGCCAAATCGCATTCGGGTAGGGTGTGGTCGGGTGGGCCAGGTTAGGCCACTGTAAGGGTTGTTGCGTGCGTGCTCCTATATTTAGTTGGTCGTGTAGCTTCTGAACATTGTGAAAGCGAACTGCTCAAAGGTTAAGCGCTGCGCGGCAAACTAAAAATAGATTGTTGCAGGAGTTTACAAAACAAATCGTTGCTGATGTTGTGGCAATATGTGGCGGAAATTTGGAAGTTTGTCCAAAACGGCACATTTTTCGGTTGGCGAAAAATCAATAAATGTGTGCGGTTTTTTTACATGTCTCTTTCCATCAACTGCATTATTACTAACAGTTTACATAAGGTTTTCTAATTTTGATGTGATTTGCTATGGTGTAAAATAATGAGAGGTTTTCTTTACAGCACTAACCGGTGTACAAGTTGCACTTAATTCCAATTGGGATGCCGAAATCTTGCCGCAGCTGCAAGGGTGCACTTTTGTTTGTAGTATTTACTAGAATTTCACTGCCTCTTCTGTTGTTTACATATTGCTTTTTATTATTAACTCGCACTTTATGCTTCACTTATAAGTTTGCTTTTTAGATTTGTAGTAATGTAATTACTCTCAATTAACCGCACCAATTCGATCCGCAGCAGATTGTCCGCCCTGTTCTGGGTCGGAAATTCTTGTTTTTTGTTTTCTGTTGTGTGCATCTTCGTTCATTCTTTTGACTTGCTTTTGCTGCATTTTCGCATTGTGCTGTTAGTGATGCCAAGTTTAGAACTCGTTCTGGATTGTAAAGTATGAACCTTTAAACACTATTACTGCGGTTCCAATATATGACAAAAACCTTAGTTTATCCCATTAGTGTATAAAGAAAAGATAGTAACCTGCGATTGTAATCTGAGCAAAATGTAATAATATTGTCACTCATATAAACTTGTTGACATCTAAAGAGAAAATTAAAAATAGTACTATAGTTAATACGTTATGATTCGTTCTCTGTACAATTCAAATGGTTCTTTTTTTGCATTTTTCCAGTTACATAGATAGCGGCAGTGTTACCGCTGTGAAATTTTAAAAAGTCGCAAAAGGAGTGTCAGAGCCGAAAAAAAGTGTCATCAAGTAATCCAATTATTGTATACCATTTATGTATATATTGATATACTTTCATTATTATACCTTTCGAAACTTATTATTTTTAAAAAAGTTCTAAAGGAAATAATTTTCTGTGAAAAAAAACTATTTCCCGCTTAAATTAATTGATATAATTGATATTAAAAAGTCTCAATATGCATGTTTTGTATTTATTATGAAAACATTTGCATTTCAAAGCATATGCGTGATATACTAACTTATCCATTGGGAGCTATCAAAATTAATTTAGCACAAATAACATAGGCAATGTCACAAAAAAAAACGCTTTAATTCAGATTAATTTTGTACATTTTTGCGGGAAAACTTTGACATAATAAAAAGGTTGCAAGTAGTTTACATTAGTTGCCAGAGGTGTAGTGTTACCTTTGAAAAGTGAATACTAAAAGGAAGGCATATTTTGAGTATTTTTAAACACGCAAAAATAAAAAATAATTAACTTAACTTAACTTAATTAACCTTTTTGATAAAAATAAGGGGCAAAAGTTTCATGATTTTGAAGAAAATTGTCAAAATAAGCCTATTTTTAAAAAGTCGGTGTCAGGTGGCATCGGCCTCCAGAAAGGGTAAATTTGACACTTTAGTCGGCAACGGTAACACTGCCTAGCGGTATTAAAACCTACAAAATTGTTAAATATTTCATGACTGGCAGCACTGTTCGCCATATGAAGTCTGGCAACCCTACCAACTGCTGTGAAATCGCTACTGTTGTTTAGTTTTTGCAAGTTTTTGCGCGGCAAATGTTTGGTTTATTTGGTTTTTGAACAATTTTTTAAATTGTATGCAATTCCATTGTGGCTGCAGCAATTGATTAATCAAAATGACAACGCGCAGTTGTGTACCCATGCAGCACAAATATAGCCGCGTCGTGTTGCTGGTGGACATGGATTGCTTCTACTGTCAGGTGGAAGAGAAACTGGATCCGTCGCTCAGGGGCCAACCATTAGCCGTAGTGCAGTACAATGCATGGCGCGGAGGCGGGTAATAGCCAATTGAATTTTTATAATGCCTTAAACAGATAATTGAGAATTGAATTTCATTTGAATATTCACGCAGCATCATAGCCGTCAACTATGCAGCGCGCGCCAAAGGAGTAACGCGGCACATGCGCGGCGACGAAGCCAAAGCGCAGTGCCCCGACATACAACTGGTAAAGGTGCCTAATATGCGCGAGAAGGCCGATCTCAGCAAGTATCGCGATGCGGGCAAGGAGGTGGCGAACGTGTTGCAGCGCTTCTCGTCGTTGCTGGAGCGAGCATCGGTTGACGAAGCCTACCTGGACATTTCAGAAGCGGTCAATAAGCGTTTGGAGGACATGAATGCGGTGCGTGAAAATTCGACTATAGTTAATTGTATTTTAAAGATTTGTAATTAATTTTTTGCATCGACTGCAGGGCTCATTTGTGCTGCAGCCACATGGTTTGACCAATACTTATGTCGTTGGCTATCAAAATATTGGCGACTATGTGAATATGATTTCGGCGCGCATGAACAATCCTCTAGCAGGCGATGATGACGAGGCGACGTTTGCATTTGCACACGATGCCAACGATTTGGCGGCAGTGCGTCAGAGCGATGTACGGCTGCTGATAGGCGCTTCCATTGCTGGCGAGGTACGTGCCGCTGTCAAAGCAGAAACGGGCTATGAGTGCTCGGCAGGCATAGCGCACAATAAAATACTGGCAAAGCTGGCCTGCGGCATGAATAAGCCTAACAAGCAGACCGTGTTGCCATTGGCGCAAATTTCGAATCTGTTTGCCACATTGCCAGTAGGAAAAATCACCGGTTTAGGTGGCAAATTTGGCGAGGAGATTTGCGAGCGCTTGTCTGTCCGTTTTCTGGGCGAGGTGTTGCAATTCACTGAAGCTGATTTACAGAAAAAGTTTGGCGAGAAAAATGGGTACGTTGGGTTATATGAATTCACATTTCATCGCATGTGCATTTATTAAAATGTATTTATTTTCTTAGGTCTTGGATATATCTGATATGTCGCGGCATTGATCTAGAAGTTGTGACGCCGCGTTTCTACTCGAAAAGCATTGGTTGTTGCAAGAAGTTTCCCGGTCGCAATAACATCACTGGACTCAATACGCTGAAACATTGGCTCTTTGAGTTGGCTGGCGAGATATGCGTTCGTTTGGAGAAAGATGTCGTCGAGAATAATCGACGCGCCAAGCAAATGGTTGTCAGCTATGTGCAAGATTTTGATGGCGAAGAGATTTCCAGCTCGCGTTCGGCACCTCTGAGCGGCTATGAGCAGGAGTTGTTGGCCAAAAGTAGTCTTGAAGTGATACAGAGTCACACAAAGCAATTCTTTCGTGCTGGCAGCGCAATGGTGCTGAATAATCCCATCAAATTTCTGGGCATCAGTGTGGGTAAATTTGAGACTATTGTCAGCGGCCAAAATAAATTGCAGGAAATGTTTGCAAATCAAGCGGCCAAAAACAAACGAAATCAGCAGCCCACAACAAGCGCAGATAATGTGCGAAATATGACTAGTGATGCCTCAGTGGAAACTGCAAGCGTTGTTGAAAAGAAGAAAACATTTCTGCAAAACTATTTGCTGGACAAGAACAAGAACAACAAAGAAGACAACCTAGATATAAAAACTGAAAATGAAAGCAAGCCGGGACTTGGACAAATCAAGACAAGTAATTCGTTTGAGAATCGGAAAACACTATTAGACAATTATTTGCTGGACAAAGAACAAACAATCAATGAGACTGAAGCAGAAGATGCTGCGTTAGATATTAATACTAAGGATGACGCTGCCGAGCAACTGCAGGCAACGCAAGAAGTACTGAGAACAATTTCTGCTGAGCAGCCGCCAAAGAAAAGCTTCTTCTTAAATGCCATGAAAAAGACAGTGAAACAGAGCGTCAATTCATCTGTTGGTACTAACCATAAATCATGTGAGGATAAAAATGAATGTGAATCCAGGCAACGCGGCGAGAGCGTTGCTAATGCCGGATCAAAAAGTTTCTTTGCCAAAGTTTTGCCGCTGACAGAAGACTTTGACAACGTTGTTGCAAATGAGAAAAACTCCACGCAACTGAAGCTCACTGATAACACTTTGAGCGAGTGCATAGTCGACAATACGAATTGTGTAAAAAGGTCGCATGACTTTGATGCCGATTACGCTGATGTGGAGCAATTAGAAGCGGATTTACAAATAATCGAGGCCGCAGGTCTCTGCAACAAACAACAAGCAGAAAATTTGAATTCAACAATTCAAACGCAACTTTCTGCAAACGAAGCAAAGAAGCGCAAATTTTCGGAAATCACGACGTCTACTCATGAGCAAACTGCTCAAACTCCTACTAAACGGGGAATTGCGGATGTCTCTTGTTCCAGCTATCAGAGCAGCTATGTGGAACTCGCCGTTCCTGAATTACTGCCTGAGTATTTGCAATCTACCAAATGTGCCGATTGTGGCGCTAATGTGCTACCCGATGAGATCTCGCTGCAGACACATCGTGACCATCACATAGCGCTGCAATTGAGCCAACAACAACGAGATGAATATCGAGCACAATTGAGTAATAAATCGGCGACTGGGAAATCACCACCCATTGCAGCAAATAAGAAGCAAAAGGTGCCACCCATCAATCGAACCGCGAAGGTAAAGTCGAACATAAAAAAGTTCTTAAAGCCGCCTGAAGCCGCAACCAGCACAAACGTTGCCAATGTGTCAACAGACGAAAATCTCAACGCCGAGTTCGTCCAATGCCCGGACTGCCCTCTGCGCGTAAAACATGCAGAGTTTGCGGAGCATAAAGACTTCCATGTGGCCAAAGAGTTGCAGCGTCAATTAAATTTACTCGAAGTACGCACTGTAACAGTGGCAAAACAGCCAAATGCCGGCGCAAACAACTCGCGTCTGCAGCGTTCGTTCAGCTCGCTTAATACAAGCCAGAAGAACACGAAGCCCATCACGCAATTTTTTTCACAGCCCAAATGTTGACACCTACACGAAGTGGATTAATTTTAAGTTGCAATGTAAAGATTTCAGTAAGTGCCAATTATCAATCTATATTAAATTCTAACTGATGTGATAAACAGTTGCATGTTTCAAATATGCTGCTGCTCCACGATTATCAGACCATTTTCAACCAACTTGCGAATTTTTCATACTTTCGTACCAATAGAAGCGAATTTTATGTTTTATCTAAAGACCAAAGTGTCTCCGTTGAACACATTTCCATTGCAAAGAGCAATACGAAAAGCGCAAGTAGGAAGTGAAAAGTAATGAAAGGCAAAATTTCGTTTGGTTTTTGAATTGCCGTGGCAATTTGTTGCTTTTATTTTTTTGGGGGTTTATTATCTTTGCTTGCTTTCAACCTTATCGCCTAAGTTTACACTTGATGACAAATTAAGAATATCACCACCTCATCACAGTGCTTTGGTGTTTAACAAAAACATGTACAATATTTTCCTGTTCGCTTATCCAGTTCGTCAGCCAATTCAATTATTTGCAGAATGAGTTCGAGCTAGCGCTCGACACCTTACTTGAAGTACTTTGTGTAGTAGTCCTTGAAGAAGGAGTAGTCGAAGTGGCCAAAGTTCTTGTACTCGTCGTAGTATTTCTCGACGGTGTTGTAGTGGTAGATCTTCACATCCTTGAAGTACATGTTGGGCACGAAGAATTCGAATTCATCGATCTCGCGATCGAATGGATAGCCGAATGGTTTGTGGTCAACGTGGCGTGCGCCGGAGCCAATACCGCAATCGTAAGTCCAGTCGTAGCTCAAGAACTTGTCAGCAGATTCGTATGGTGTGACCATGAAGAACATTTGCATTGGCATACCCTTGGTCCAGCCCTTGGGCAGGATTAGACGGTCGGGGAAGTTGCAGTGTGGCTCGCTGATGTCCAGTGGGAATTCGTATTTGCCCTCCCAGGCAGCCATGACGTAGTAGTACATTTCAGTGTAGGTGGTGCGATCCTTCATGGTCCAGTAGAAGTCATCGGATTTGCGATGGATCACATTCTTGCCAACTGCCAATTCCCAGACAAATTCATCCAATTCCATCCAGTTTTCACGGCTTTCCTTGAGCGAGAAGACGCGTCCATATTCGTTGAATTTGGGTGCAAGGAAGGTGCGCAAGACAACGTTATGCGCCTTATCGGATTCAATGGTGAAGTCGAAGTTGAATGGTTTGTGGTTGAGGCGCATCTGACGACCCATCAGAGTCTTGTCCCAAACGAATTTTCCATCGGCGAAGACCATCTTGTCGTTCAATAGGTTGGTTACATCAACATCGACCAAATCGAAGTAGGTGACAAGGTCGCTGGTCTCAACATCGAGGATTTTCACACCTTCGAGTATCAGATCCTTTTGGGTGTAGGGTTTCCATTGGAACTTGAAGCGGTAGAAGACATCGGTGATCTTCTTGTACAAAGTGTAGAACATTGGGTCACGCATCATGGTCTCGAAGTTCAAGAACACGTTCGGGCTAACATCGTAGTCGTAGTAGTCGACATCGGCGATGTACATGTGGCAAAGCATGTTCCAGTAGTTGAAGAAGACCTTGTCGTAGACATCGATGTTGCCTTGCATGTAGTTGCCAACGACTTCAATGGACTTGGGGTCGCGCAGATCGATCTTTTCGCCATCGTAGGTCATGTAGTAGCCGGTGTCGATGATGCTGTTGATGCGCTGGAAGGCACCGTGGATGTGGTTGATCATGTCAAAGTTGCCGTAGGTCTGGTAGTTGAAATAGTCTTTGCGGTAGCTGAAGCCAATTCCGTTGTATGCAATCAATTCGGGGTCGTAGCCGTGTTCGATCTCCTCGTGGAAGGAGAACTCTGGGATCTCACCGTATCCATGGGACAGACGCTCCATGTAGTAGCGAGACAACAATTGCTGGATATTGTACATCCACCATTCACCACGACGGTCCTTGTCCAAGCCGAAGGTCTTGCCGTCCAAGAAGAAAGCGTAGTCCATGTTCAAGTAGTACCAGTACGAGTTCCAGCCCAAATCCTCAGTGAAGTACGACAATTTCGATTCGTCGTTGAAGTACTTGACATCGCGAGTGTAGTCAACTGGCATCCACCAGAAGTTAGCGTCCTTCATGAGTTCCACCCACTTGCCGTCGGATTTGAATTCGTAGATGTTTTCACGCAGTGGGAAGCCGTTCTCGCCAGAGAACCAGTGCTCACCCAGACCCATAAGCTTCCACCATTGCCAGGTCTTGAAGTCCTTCACGTAGAAGTAATCCTTGTTGTAGTACTTGTTGTTCTTGTAGTACACATCGTAGAGCTCCTTCTCGTACATGCTGTACTTGCTCCACGTGCTGTAGTCGAACTTCTCAGCCTCGTAGATGAATTTGCTGTTGAGGAAGTACTGTGGGAAGATTTCGTAGATGGCTGGCAGGATGAGGCCGTTGAAGTCGTCGCGGTGGATGACCGCGAGGGTGAGCGCGTAGACGAACATGCCTTCATTCACATGGATGCGAGCCCAGCAAACGTTGTGGAGGAAAGTCTCCCAGTCCTTGGCATAGTAGAAGAAGTTGAAGAGACCCCAGGCCTGCTTGTGGTGGGTCTTCACGAGAGCGCCGAAGAACTCTCCCTTGGGCAGGAGAGCGCCCATCTTGTAGGACTCGTAGAACTTCTCCATGTGGATGTCCATGTCCTGCAAGTGAAAATTGTTCGCAATGACTTCTACATTCTGGCCAACAGCGCACATGAAATTTAGTGGTGCTTGGATGGAACTGGTTACTTACGGTGTAGTGAGACTTGTCATGGATGAATTTCTCGCCCAATTTGATCCATTCCTCGAACATCAGAGGGTCCTCAATGCGGTAGACAATCTCCATAAGGAACTTCTGTTTCTGCAAGAAAGCCTTGTCGGCGATGGTAACCCCGGGTTTGGGGACGATGCTGGCGGCGGCCGCTAGGCCCACACAGGCCAAAAGTGCGATAACTAATTTCATTTTGACAACTGCTCCGGATCAGATGCTTTGCTCCAATGCCTAAAGACTGTTGGTTATGTTGTCACCGAAATGCGCTTTTATACTCCAGGCGGCAGCATAGTTCTGCACTTCTTACGTAAACGCAGCACTGTTGCTATGAGAGCCGAAGTGTTTTAGTTATTGCATATTGGTGACACGCCATGTGCCCGTTGCTAAAAATACCACCAACACGGATCACTGTGGAACTGCATTCGAATTGTCAACAGTGATAACGGCTGTGGGTCATGTTTCAAATTAAAGCCGTCAGCGCCGAACAAAAAAGACCGCAACCTTGAATTGCAAATATTTTCTATGTATGCAAGATTATAGAAAATACTAGCCAGCATACCTACCTGCCTTCACTTGCACATATTTTCGAATAGCCAATGAATGCCATACATGGCGGGCACAAATTTTGATTACGTGACGGTAAACATATTCTTATCGTAGGGTCAAACGCGACGTCGGGACACAGAACCGCCGAAGAATACCTAAATTTTCAAAGCTGATGTGAGAGGCCTGCGGGCGACAATAAGTGAACAAGAATGCAGATAATGTATGCAAATATGAATTGCACGTTAGCAACTTTATAATTTGCGCCGGTTGGTAAAGTTGGCAAAGTGGAAGAACTTGTCAACTTTACCATGGATCCATGAATGGTGAATGGTGCAGTTGCAGGGATAAGTGTTATCGATCATCTGATTGCTTTGGATAGTCAAAAGAATCGCAATGCCATCTTTTATGATTAAATGCGTTTCGGTCTTTTGTTTGTCTGTTTTAAGGCAGCGAACATGGTCGACGAACAGTTGAAATCCAGAGTGGATCCGTATTACCTTTATTCGTTTTGTATTTGTTCCTTGAAAGTGCCGCCGTAGGCAGCATCTTACAGAGCTTGTCGCCTCACAACTGTCTGATCCCGAAACAGCGGCTCTTCTCTCGTGGTGGTTTCCTTCCTTCACATTAAATAAGCTGTAATCCGACCGCTAAAATTATTATATGATGATTCTTCTGTTTTCGTGGACTTACATAGACTGAATTAATTTAGAAAAAATGCATTTGTTCACATAATTTGACAAACGATTATTATTATTAGTGGGGATAGTGCACCGCGACCTAAAGATCTTTTGTGCCCCCTTCATGGACTCACAGTTCATCTGTGAGCCCAACTACCGAGAGGAATTGTAGTATATCTCCTATACCTCTGGAGTCCCAGTGCGCACCTCTGCTGAGGTATTCCCCTAGGTGCTTCTTACGATCATGCATAAGTACAGGGCATTCTCCTAGTATGTGCATTGCAGTTTGATTTTCCTGCGAACAGAACCTGCAATATCCGTTTGCACGGATTCCTAGTTTAGTTAGGTGTTAATTCAACCTACAATGCCCTGTCATGATACCTGTAATGATTCTCAGGTTATTCTTTGTTAAACTCATACATTCCTCGAATCCTTTCCTACTATATGACCCGATAATCTACCAGTATTTATTCCTGCTGATTATCTCGTCTTTCCTAAAAAAAACAGAGAAAAAGAGAACCGACTGAAACAAATACAAATTTTTCTAATATTCGGTCAAACTGAAACCGAAAAAGTTTAACTAATGTTACGGTTATTACTATATCCATATATATACGTGGGCAGTCCGATAATTACTTAGCCCCACCGCCCGATGGTGCCATTATCTTAAGAGAAATTTACTATCGTGTAGTACATCCTCGTAGACGGCTACTGTCAATTTACTGTAAAAATTTCAGCCATATTGGATTTGTAGTTTTGTTTTGACCGCATGTGGAAACGAACGTGTCCGCGGATTTTAGAAAAATGGAAAAAGAGCAATATCGGTCGGTGATTCGCCAAATTGGTCGCTTTAGGCTACGAACAGCTGCCCCATCCACCGTATTCTCCAGATTTGGCCTCGTGTGACTTCTTTTTGTTTCCAAACTTGAAAAAGTCAGTCGCCGGGCAGAAATTTGAGTCGAATGAGGAGGTTATTACCGCCACGGAGGCCTCCAAAAAACGTATTTTTCAGACGGGTTAAAGAATTTGGAGCATCGCTGGGTCAAGTGTATCGAGTTGAAAGGAGACTACGTTGAGAAATAAATCGCCACTTTTCCAAAATTTTTGTTTTTATTTTGTAGGCTAAGTACTTATCGGACCACCCACTTATATATATTTATTACTATAATTACTATGAAACTTTTATTAATGCTATTATTCATTTCTTTTATTTAATGCAAACCGGATAGTTAACATTGGCATAGAAGCGTTCAAATATTGCTTTTGAAATTTTGAGTTCACGATTTATAAATACTGCATGGAAAGTAGAAAAATGTTTAAAAGGCAGGAGCTTGCAAAATACTTTTACTAGAACATTTATATAACATTTTATTGTACAATGTTAAAAGTTGCAGTTTCGGTCAATTATTCGCATTTATGTACATGGATTACCAGGGAACTGTACAGCACACGAGTTGGCTTGGCAGTTATGTCTAGGCTGGGTATCGCTCTTTTGACCTTTAAGCTTCGTACTCATACAAGCTCCATACAAGAAACTATCCTCAAATGGGCTGAAGGCAACACAGTATTTAATTTGGCCATCTTTAAACTTTTGTCGTTCTAAAGAACTTCCCTCACTAAAAAGAGACCAAAAGGTGTTCTGAAGGATTTATGTGTACTAGGAACCCATGCAAGTAGGTTGAGTTTGCTTTCCAATAACTTCTGTCGTAGCTGTAAAGTCTAGGAAAATGAAGAAAATTAATTTCACTTTCAATGCCTTATTACGCATTATCTAGAAAAAGAAGAACTCACCTGGGAAACTTCTTCTTGGAAAATCAAGAGGATCTAACTAATAGGACTATTTATATACAGTCTACAGGTTGCTTATGGAACTCACACTGGTTCAATGTGCAAGTGGACTTAAGCTCAATAGGCCTTTATGGCTTAAGTGGGCTCCTCCTTGGGACAGCCACTGCAATCAATTTCTCTATACTTATGTAAAAAATGTTTTGTTCAGAACTGAAAAATTATTGGTTTGATGCATCACTCAGCAATAAGTAAAATGTTAAAAGAGGGAGCGTGGTCATCTCTCGACGTAACTGCTTAGTAGTACCATGTCTCGCGAGCTCGTCCGCTCTACAGTTCCCTGGAATATCCCTATGACCTGGAACCCAGCATAGGCGAATTTGAAGCTGCTTGGCAGTCTCGTTGAGAGATTTGCTGCAGCTGAGAACAGTCTTTGATGTTATTTTGGATAGCTACCAATTGTTGAACTATTATTGATTTGTTAAAGGTCAGTTTGGAGTTTTAGCATTTTAGGACTTAAGAAAAATCTAGAAAATTGTCTGTCTTCTAACATTTACATCCTTTCAGAACCAACGCAACGCGCAAGTTATATTTCTATTAATGCGAGGCATTGCATTGGTTCTGGTAGGATCTAAAGGTTAGGGTACAGGGTTTTGAAAGATGAGACAGGAACGAACCTCTTCTGTAATGGACAGGGAGCTGCAACATAAGCGTCAGCCTTTTGCTAATAAAACTATGCCCTGCACGTTGATTTTTTTTTTATAAAAAAAGAAACTAGCCCCAAGACCGACAATATACACATTTTTTTCAACAACTGACTGATGTCTTATCTCAGTTTCAGCCCATCAATTCTTAAGCTTAAGCTAAACTTTAAATGCTTACTGCGTTGCTGAAATCATGCAAATAAAAACATATTTCAATTGAATAAAACTAATTATTAATGATAAGAAATTACAGTTTCTGAAACTATAGTCAAACATACGAGTATGTAAAGTCGTTTAAAGGCAAAAACTTAACTCTAACATGATACTCATCTTTGGTATCGAGTTCAGACTTTGTGCACCAAACATACACAATGCTTGTAAATTCATTTCTTGCACTAACAATGAAATTAATCAACAAACATTGATTTTGTTGATTTAATGTTAATTTTAAACAAAATATGAAATGCAAATAATAAACTTAAAACTACTTGGCCTCTGCTCCGCATTTTCAAGATTGAAAGACTAGAGGGCCCTTCTAAGGTTCTCTAAAAGGGCTGGTATATTTATAGATCTGTACGGTTGCTTTCAACGTTCACCTGGTTTGCTACTAATCCAATTTAATTGATCTCAGAGTAAATAACTGAAATGCTGGATCGTTGTTAATTTGACACATAGTCTGTATGAGAGTTAAACGAAATCGATCGCTAAAATTTTATACTGGTTTTGTATGCGACCAACCCGAGACATGTGTCGTGCGGCATTTTCCATTCTTCAATATTATTTGTTCACTTACATAAAAGTTACGTATTTACAGCAACGATAATTTCACATGGCTGTGAATAATTTTCCTAGCTTGGTTCGAAAGATGATCGAAGCTGTGTGTGCCGATAAGAACCACCGCCCAACAAACATAATGCAAGTTCAGTCTGCATGTGTTCTAGAACGGATCCGAAGCGGATCATAAACAACAAAATGGTGCGTTTGGGTGCCTAGTAATTGGACAACCGCCGGCCGTAAATTTCATATTTATAATTCGCTTATCACACAACTCACCTATTAATTTAGAATATTACTTTCGATTAATTATATCAAGCCGTAGATGTATTATATCACGGCGTAGCACTAACAAAGTGCCAATGAGGTCATGCAGATCGGTGCGAGTTTATGTTGCTGTTATTGTCAAAGCGAATCTTCAGTCCACACACGCTGATAACACAATTGAATAAAAAGGCCGCCGTGCCTGCTAAGAATTAACAGTCTTTAGGCATTGGAGCAAAGCATCTGATCCGGAGCAGTTGTCAAAATGAAATTAGCTATCGTATTTTTGGCCTGTGTGGGCCTAGCGGCCGCCGCCAGCATCGTCACCAAAAACAAGGTTGCCATCGCCGACAAGGCTTTCTTGGAGAAACAGAAGTTTCTTATGGAGATTGTCTACCGCGTTGAGGACCCTCTGATGTTCGAGGAATGGATCAAATTGGGCGCGAAATTCATCTATGACAAGTCTCAGTACACCGTAAGTTATCGCTTCCATCCGAGCAACACTAAATTTCATGTGCGCTGTTGGCCAGAATGTAGAAGTCATTGCGAACAATTTTCACTTGCAGAACATGGACATACACATGGAGAAGTTCTACGAGTCCTACAAGATGGGCGCTCTCCTGCCCAAGGGAGAGTTCTTCGGAGCTCTCGTGAAGACCCACCACAAGCAGGCCTGGGGTCTCTTCAACTTCTTCTACTATGCCAAGGACTGGGAGACTTTCCTCCACAACGTTTGCTGGGCTCGCATCCATGTGAATGAAGGCATGTTCGTCTACGCGCTCACCCTCGCGGTCATCCACCGCGACGACTTCAACGGCCTCATCCTGCCAGCCATCTACGAAATCTTCCCACAGTACTTCCTCAACAGCAAATTCATCTACGAGGCTGAGAAGTTCGACTACAGCACGTGGAGCAAGTACAGCATGTACGAGAAGGAGCTCTACGATGTGTACTACAAGAACAACAAGTACTACAACAAGGATTACTTCTACGTGAAGGACTTCAAGACCTGGCAATGGTGGAAGCTTATGGGTCTGGGTGAGCACTGGTTCTCTGGCGAGAACGGCTTCCCACTGCGTGAAAACATCCACGAATTCAAATCCGACGGCAAGTGGGTGGAACTCATGAAGGACGCTAAGTTCTGGTGGATGCCAGTTGACTACACTCGCGATGTCAAGTACTTCAACGACGAATCGAAATTGTCGTACTTCACTGAGGATTTGGGCTGGAACTCGTACTGGTACTACTTGAACATGGACTACGCTTTCTTCTTGGACGGCAAGACCTTCGGCTTGGACAAGGATCGTCGTGGTGAAATGTGGATGTGGAATATCCAGCAATTGTTGGCTCGCTACTACATGGAGCGTCTGTCCCATGGATACGGTGAGATCCCAGAGTTCTCCTTCCACGAGGAGATCGAACACGGCTACGACCCCGAATTGATTGCATACAACGGAATTGGCTTCAGCTACCGCAAAGACTATTTCAACTACCAGACCTACGGCAACTTCGACATGTTCAACCACATCCACGGTGCCTTCCAGCGCATCAACAGCATCATCGACACCGGCTACTACATGACCTACGATGGCGAAAAGATCGATCTGCGCGACCCCAAGTCCATTGAAGTCGTTGGCAACTACATGCAAGGCAACATCGATGTCTACGACAAGGTCTTCTTCAACTACTGGAACATGCTTTGTCACATGTACATCGCCGATGTCGACTACTACGACTACGATGTTAGCCCGAACGTGTTCTTGAACTTCGAGACCATGATGCGTGACCCAATGTTCTACACTTTGTACAAGAAGATCGCCGATGTCTTCTACCGCTTCAAGTTCCAATGGACACCCTACACCCAAAAGGATCTGATGCTCGAAGGTGTGAAAATCCTCGATGTTGAGACCAGCGACCTTGTCACCTACTTCGATTTGGTCGACATTGATGTAACCAACCTATTGAACGACAAGATGGTCTTCGCCGATGGAAAATTCGTTTGGGACAAGACTCTTATGGGCCGTCAGATGCGCCTCAACCACAAACCATTCAACTTCGACTTCACCATTGAATCCGATAAGTCACAGAAGGTTGTCCTGCGCACCTACCTTGCACCCAAATTCAACGAATATGGACGCGTCGTCTCGCTCAAGGAAAGCCGTGAAAACTGGATGGAATTGGATGAATTCGTTTGGGAATTGGCTGCTGGCAAGAATGAGATCCATCGCAAATCCGATGACTTCTACTGGACCATGAAGGATCGCACCACCTACACTGAAATGTACTACTACGTCATGGCTGCCTGGGAGGGCAAATACGAATTCCCACTGGACATCAGCGAGCCACACTGCAACTTCCCCGACCGTCTAATCCTGCCCAAGGGCTGGACTAAGGGTATGCCAATGCAAATGTTCTTCATGGTCTCACCATACGAATCTACTGAAGAGTTCTTGACCTACGACTGGACTTACGATTGCGGTATTGGCTCCGGCGCACGCCACGTTGACAACAAACCGTTCGGCTATCCATTCGATCGCGAGATCGATGAGTTCGAATTCTTCGTGCCCAACATGTACTTCAAGGATGTGAAGATCTACCACTACAACACCGTCGAGAAATACTACGAAGAGTACAAGAACTTTGGCCACTTCGACTACTCCTTCTTCAAGGACTACTACACCAAGTACTTCCAGTAAGGAGTCGAGCGATAACTTGAATTCATTCTACAAAAGCAACGAATTGAATTGGCCTACGATTTGGATATGCAAACTAGAAAACTGTTGTAAACGATTGTAAACCACGAAGCACTGTGATCGAGTGTCAATTTAGTCAATAAGGTTGGCGAACAACCAAACAATAAAACACACATGCAACCAATTGCCTGGCAATTCAAAAGAAATTACTGGATGTTTTTATTTGCGCAAAGGGGCGATTTCATTTAAGCTTAACGCTGCACTTTTTACAATATTTTTTTTTGTTGAAGAATTTATAGTAAATAGGAAGCGCAGGGTTGTGGCAGGTAGCGAACCCAGAGACGAGTTTTGGATGGAATCAATGAGGAATTTTACTTTTTTTTCTATGGACACATTCACAGCTGTTCCATAGTATTTTTTTATAGTTTAAACTTAAAATATATTAATTTTAAATATTTTGTTGTGGAAGGTAGCGAACCCAGAGACGAGTTTTGGATGGAATCAATGAGGAATTTTACTTTTTTTCTATGGACACATTCACAGCTGTTCCATAGTATTTTTTTATAGTTTAAACTTAAAATACATTAATTTTAAATATTTTGTTTCAGATATGAAATATTTAAATAATATGTGATTTTTAATTTTTGCATAGTATTTTAACACCAGAATGCCCAGCCTTTTCTTCCATGCATTTTTTTCATGAATAAAATACCCGTAGAACTATTTAATTTAAGTCTAATATCGAATGGCTTCTTCCAAATTCAGTTGACTGCTATTGGGATCACTTTGCGCATCGATTTTCTTGGCGCCTATGCCGTCAGCCTCGTTCACAGTGGTGGGCAGGATTACATTAGCTGTCTCGGGAAACAGCAGCGATAGAAACCCGCTGAGAATTGCGCACGAGCCGAATAGTATGGCAGGTATGTTCTCATTGTACTTGGCCTGTTGGGGGTAAGAGGATTGAGGATTGAGCACAATTGTAATTGACCGAATCCCACACTGCTTACCAGGAGTGGCATTTGCGGTGCTATCATGGAACCAACACGGCCAACCATGGAACACACTGACAGCAGACTGTTGCGCAGATTGGTGGGGAAAATTTCCGATGTGAAGAAGTAGAGCACCTGAAAGGCGGCCGTTATGGCCAATTTGCCAACTAAAAACAAAGCCAACTGCCAGTAGTGCTGATCTATAAAATGTACAAAGACACATAATACAAAACGATTACGAGTGGATTCAAAATTTCAAAATCACTTGCCGGCATTCAGAAATACGGTGCCCAAGCAGCACAGCCCGCTCAGCAGCATGTAGCCGAAGAGCGAGTAGCGTCTGCCGTATCGATTCATTGTTGCGCACGGTATGAAAAAGCCTGGTATCTCCACAAAGGCAATCAGCATGAAGTTGTGATATTTGTTGCCAGCCAAAAGCACCGCATTCAGGCTGAGTCCATAGTAGACTAGCACGCTGACGATCCAGCAGAACGAGCAGTTGGCAATGCGCCAGAATAGCTTTGTGAATGCCTCTTTGATTGGGAAGCTGCCACCGGTGGCGGTGCTCAATTTAATGCGATTCGCCAATATCAGCTTGTCCAGCGTGGCATTGGATAGTTTGCGTCGGTTAACCTTGGCCGCTTTCTTCAGTATGTCTGTGGCTGCCTCCTCTTTGCTCTGACTCAACAGCCAGCGCACACTTTCCGGCATCGCCCATAGATAAGCAATGAGTGCAAATGCTGGCACGTAGAGAATGCGCAGCATTACTCGCCAGTTTTGATAATACTTTGAGACAAGCGCCAGCAGAATCTCGCCAATGGCATAGAAGATCGTAATCACACTGCAGGCAAAGACGCGCTTCTTCGGGCCCACCAATTCAATGCCAATTATAAAGCAAATGGGATACAATGAACTACCGGCCACATTGTCCAGAAATTCAAGAATCAAAAATGAGTTATAGTTGTGCACGAACGAACGCCAAACACCAAAGAACGCACTGAGTAGGCCGCCACCAACCAGAGCAATGCGTCGACCATATCTAAAAAGCAGGAATCGTTTCAACAACTATATATTTAAGTACTTAGTAGCAACTGATTTGCTGTGTGTTGAAAATGTGCATCTTACTTGTCAGAGATGAAACCACCCAGTGGTATGCCCACAAATTGTCCAATATTGTTGATGGTGCCCACCAGCGACAATTTCCACTCATCCGCGCAGTAAATGCCAAACTGCAAAATAGTCGCACAGGTAAATTCGTTAAGATATATTCTACAAATACTATAGTTTGTTAATAAAGTTGTTAACTTTTATCTTTTCATGATTTCTTACATCATTGGAAATGGTCACTTCTTTGTCGCGGAATATGAAATCGTTGTTGGGACAATTCTCAATGATATTCGCATCGAAATTACTGGCTTCACACAAACTTCCATCTTCTTTGTTCGGTTGAATACTGTACATGTGATGTGCGGTGTTATTCATCAATGATTTGGTAACATATCGATGGCACTGATCCAGGTCTCTGCTCTTTGGTGGTATTGTAAATTGAGTCCATGACTCGTTGTAGTGACTGTGCGCGGTGTCACACTCTGAAATTTTGCATCTATTAAGAATTAAAGTTGTTTATTTGGCAGTGAATGGGATTTTGTTAAAAATTGAGTATTAAACTGAAAGCTTTATTTTTTATAGTTATTTGTGATCTTAAAAGCCAACAACTTCAATAATAAATATGTTGAAACACTTTCAACTCGATGAGGAAAATACATCACGCATGTTTTGAATTAAGTCTGCTGCAACATTATATGGAAAATATTTTCAACAAAACAATAATTCAAACTAGATTCAAGTCTCACAGTGTGTAGTACCCATGGCGGCAAAATTGAAACTCTGGTATTGGTAAGTTTATAATTGGTTCTTAAAATTTTATGCTCGTCTGGTACGTTGGTAGGTTAGGAACAAATTTGTGAATATATGACAGCAGTTTTTTCTTGCTTAATTCAGAGATGCTGACCCTGCTATATGCAGTTTAAAGCATAGTTAAGTGGACACATATCTGTGATAAATGGATTGAAATATAATTTTTATTGAACCCTTTCGAAATGTTTCCCTTTCCCAATTTAACTAAACAAAACTGTATGCATTAACATTTTTTGTGGTTAGTTCAAAGAGTTGATTTTGTACAAATTGCATTTTAATATTCGCAGATGGAGGGACTATGAGTATTGAAATTTTCGGGTCTTATGAAAACTGTCTTCTTTCATGCTACTTTTACCCCTTTCGGGAGTACTGGGATACGTACCACCAATTTTTTAATGCCTCTCAAAACAATTATTCCCAATCTATGACCTACGCAAAATATGTATTTGAATCATTTGTCCCCGGATTAAAGGACAACTTCAGGATTAATTAGGACCAATGTAATATAATTTTTTAGCTCCAACTTTTTGTTATTAATTGTAATTTTATTCTAAAATGAAACTCCTTCCTGAATGGATTAACTCACATACGCCGATTGTATAACATGTTGTACACCTACTACAGAAGTTCAGGGTAATATTTTGAAAAGCCGTGGCGTAGTTTGAGCGTTGGATCGCCAATCCGAGGCTCGATGTTCGCGCACGGTGGAGCCAACACTAAATACTCGTATGGCAAAAAACGAAGTTTTGTTTTAAGTTTTCTGTTCTGTCTCATAAAGTTATGTCAGGCTTCGAAGAGCAAATTAATTGTTAAAAAAAAACTTCCACCATTCAGAATTGCCATAAAAACCGTTGAACCATTTATATATTTTAGGTTAGAATATATATATTCTCACAAATCTGACCAGCTTAGTATAAACTTCTTGACACTGCTTTCTTTTTTGGTTCCGTAGTAAAAAACACCACAATTTATTACCTGGACAAGTGTCAGTCGTATTTTAATTCCACGATTAACACCACATCTGTCTGTCTTGAGAATTGTCAGTCGTATAAAGTTTTAAATTGTCAGTCAGTATAAAGTTCCTAACACTGTCTTCTTTTGTTGTTTGGTAATACAAATTGTCAGTCCTGTTTTCACCTGACTTTTAACATGAGCGGAGATTGTATAAAAACTTCTCAGAAGTTGAATCAAAAGTTTTGAATTGTGCGAAGGAAGTACGCATAGGCCAAAGAGACCCATTGTGAGACAACATTAGTTGGGCTCATATCCCCTGCTAACAACACCAGTTGGAGCTTCTGAAGCAGCAAAGTAGACTGCGATAAGACTATTATCTGCTAGATCCCTTAGGCTGTCAAAGAAGAACTCACCCAGGTGAGTCTTTCTTCTCCTAATGAGTACAGCACAAGTACATAGAAGGTGAAGGTCATTCTGTTGCTCAGCCATGCAGCTTCTTCAAAAATCAATAGAAAATAGCCCAAATCTTCTACCTCCCTGGATAGCCTATAAAATAGTGATGAATCGAAACAGCCATGTAGTCCTCAGCTGGAGGACCTGTCAAGTGAAAGAAGTTGTTCTAAAAGCAACTAAGAGGATTCTGAGGAATTCAACCAAAAGAGCAGTGGGTTCAAATCGCGCAAATATCTATTCATTACAAATACTTATTGGGTTGATGAAAAATTAATCTCGTATTTTTCGAGTAAGTTCAACTGTATTTTTTTATTTGTTCAAATAAACACAATCAATCGAAATATTGTCCATCATTATCGTTGGTCTTTTGCCATCTTTCTGGTAGAGCCATAATTCCAACTCCAGAGAACTTTTGTGGTTTGTGGGCAAAAAACTGGGACAAGTGAGTCTCGCAGTTTCTTTTTGAATTCAATTTCTTTCCCTGTAGAGTGTTTTGAAGAGACCAGAATAAATGATAACCTGAAGGTACAATGTCAAGGCTATACGGTGGATGGGTTAAAACTTCTAAAAGTTATGTACGAAATCCCGTTTCCCCGTGGAGAGTATAATAATTAGTAATATAATAATAATAAGTATAAAATACAAGGTCTATACTAAACTATCCAGGGATAATTTAAAACAGCGGCTAGACAGAAGAGCCTGCAAGGATCAGTGTCTGTTTGGATCGAAAACCCTAAGTAATGGTTGACTAGAGTAAGTTTGAGAAATATAATAATAATAATTGACTGGCACGACAGCCCGCTTACGCGAGACTAAGGCCTAGCTTCCCGCAACTACCCGTGTTGTGCGTGTGAATTTGTACACGGGTTGGAGGGACCTACAGTTTTATGCCGGTTCCGAACGGCAGGTTGGGAGCTTTTTCATAAGCAATTTTTACTCTCAGAGGTTTGCCATTTCCAGCTGAGAGGACAGCCACCGAAAGAGAAAACGAGTTTTCCCGTTATTTTTTTAGGTGTTATTACAGGCAGTATTTGAACCTGGGTCGCTGCCTTCGACTCGCGGTCCAACGCACTAACCAACTGAGCCACGGCGGCTGTTTGAGTTTGAGAAATATGGTAGTCGCAAATCTTCTGGATATTTCAATAATCAAATAAGGTGAATGAAAAAGAAAGGATGAAAAGAATGCGAATAATAAGGAAATAACGATTACAAATAATCGGGGAATCACAGAGAGAAATACAGGAATCAAGACAGCTTCAATCTATTCGGCTTTTAGCCTTCAGTCTTCAGCCTTTAGGCAGAAAACTACAAAGGTTCTCAGTTTGGAAAGCTCTAAGAAATGGGCTCATTAGAGTAATTAGAGGCCATGGTAACTTCACGGAAATGTGGCTAAACATTATGAAGTAGGCTGACAATTGCGGCAAAACACTAAATCACAAAATAAACAAATAAACAAATAAGGAAATTAATTACTAATGAAAATCTTAACTTGGAGAGTTAAATGATCAGTATTGATCGCAGTATAACAATCTTAATACACATAAATACATACAAACATTACAAGTCAACGGAGAATTTAGTAAATTATTCAGAGAATCAGTTTGTTGATTATGAATTCCTTGAGTTGAGTAGCACATTAAATGTTTATTTAGATTAAATTAATGGGAATCGGTTTTAACATCTTTTTAAGACACTTTCATTGGGTTCCGAGAAATAAATCAGGGAGAAAAACACAGATTCAGAGAAATGAATAATTAAAAAAATAAAAACATATTAAAGTGTATAAAATTGTGAACTCAAGCGGCAACCGGTTCAAAATAATTTGCGTTTACATTTCAATGTGAAAGTTGAGGGGAAGCAATTTGTTGGCTATTTACCTAAATTAAATCAAATTATACAGTTTTTTTTTTAATATATGTACTCGTATGTGTGTATGTCTCTCATGATGATATGATATGTTATGATATGTTCATATGTGTGTACTAGGGATTGCAATCCCTGATCAGTTTTACAATCCCGGGATTTTCGGGACTGAAAATTGCAATCCAGGGATCCCGGGATTTTTTCGGGATTGAATATATTATTTTAACGAGCTAAATCAGACGTCATTTTCAATCAAATACATTTTATGTTCGTATTAAATACATTTCTGTCTTCCTTAAAACTAAGAACAAAATATTCATGGCAAATAACATAAAATTAATAACATTAAACAAACAATTAAGCAAAAACAAACACCTTACATCAATTAGACTTTTGGTAATATCTTAAAACTATTAAAGCATTAACACTAGAATGCCCAAGGTAGTCATTTTGATTGAGGTCTTTTATTGTAAATAACTTTTGTTGCATCGCTTTCTAAAAAAATATCTTACGTGACTTTTATTAATTTTTAAAGCTAAATGGAATAAATAAATTAAAAAAATTGTAAACAATTAAAAATTTAAAAATTGTAAACAATTTGTTTACCCCAATTTTGCAAAATTTACCTTAAATGCCCAAAAGTAGTCATTTTAACTACCTATACAAAATTTTCAGCAAATCTTACTGATAAATAGACAAATATGCATCTTCAATTGCGAAAGATGAAAAATGCAAATAATTGCAAACATTAAAAAAAATAATATCATAGTAGGCTGTGACAATTTCCAAGTTTTTCAATTCAAAATTCACTCATAAAATTCATTCAAAAATTCCAAATTTCATTCCATTTTATCCCATTTATGTGTAAAGTACGCTATTTTATTTAAACGAATTTAGTTTGTAAACCATAAAAAAATAAAAACTAAATGCTTATTTTAGTTTAATCTCGTGTACATTTATTCATATTTGCTACTTAAAAACCAATAAAATTTAAAAAAAGTCAGTAAACAATAATGTAGTCAAAATGACTACATATATGTATGGGCATTTTAGGTAGGTCAGATTGTCGGACATTCTAGTGTTAAGGGTATTATCTCCTAAACGAGATCTTAGCTTGCTGCATATATTGCCTGCTAATGAAAAGCATCTCTCTGGTTCAATACTAGTATTTGAAATCGTATCTAAATATTTGTATACTTTTGCAAGTTTTGGCCACGGTTTCCTCCATTTTAAAATAAGTCAAACTACAGTTATAGGCGCTGTTCGTTGAGCGTCACATTTATTAATGGCTTTATTTAATTTCATTACTAGTGACGTATTTTCGTCTGTTTCACTAAAGTCATTATCAAATTCATTTTCAACTCCAGTACACCTTGTGCTGAGTATTTAAAATGCCTTTAATTTATTTTTTAATTAAATTTACAGAAACAGCAATTCCGTCCATAGCCTCATTAAAACACGAAAAAGTAAGCATTTTTTTTTGTTTCGATCCCGGGATCGGATTTTGTCAATCCCGGGATTTTTCGGGACTGAAATTGTCCGGGATTCCGGGATTGCAATCCCTAGTGTGTACGTATGTCTTAAGTACCTGTGCACCACATTGCTGGCGGTGAAAACGTACGTCACGGTGGAGACGGCATTGAACAGCACCGGCAGACAGGTCAGCCACAGAATTACGGACTGGAATCGACCAAATTGTCCAAGTTGCACCAGAATGTCATCCAAAGTGGTCTCCTCCTCCTTTGGCGCTGTGCAAGAGTCGCTGCTCTGCGTCGCTTTGGCCAAGTCGTGCATACTTGTGACCAAGCGAATTGATCACTTTACTTCTTTTTTAATTTTGCTGTGTGTTTAATTGCTTTGCGACACAAATTGTTCAAGTTTAAAGTAGCTAAATTATTGTATTTGCATCTGTTGCACTTAACACTATCGCGGCGTCCGCTTTCGTGCGTTCCGAACCGTTTGAGAGCGCGTTGTGCACGCAATTGGCTAAAGCGTTTGCAAATATTATCGGCTCAAGTCTAGTTTGAGATTTGCCTGTTTGTCAGCCGCATTTTGATTTTGCCAAATTTGTTTTTAATTTGCTTCGATGTTCGTTGTAAAAAACACTCATCTCGTTGGGACACAAACACATAACGCATTCAGTCGCTTCTCATTTGATATCAAAACTGAATGTTTTCGTATGAATTCGATCAAAGCTGGATTAATTTGTTGTTTTCGAGACAAGCTTTTTGCGTTTGTGTGTTCAGCTGTTGAGCGAAAAAAATGCAAATGTACTAAACGTCAAGGTGAATTGTTTTTGTTTTTGACGCAGCATAAAAAAATCGTAACTCTTGTAAGTAGTGGGAGTAAGTAAAAAAATACTTATATAGTGAAATAAAGCTGAACAGTTGTAGAAGAAAAAAAAATTGCTATTTAGACTTGATTTTGAGGGCGTAAAATGTAAGGGAAAGGGCTGGGTTGTGAACCAGGCTGGGTTGTGAACCATTACTGTTTTTTCTTTCCCTAATTGACATATCGCCAATCTTTCAACTGTCAAGTTTGTCTTTTGATATGAGTCTGCTTTTGTGGTTACAACGAAGTGTCAACACGTATTGCTTGTGGCAGCTACAGACATCGTGTTTGAAAATCGATTGCGAAAACTTGTTTGCTTTTTTTTAAAGTGCTATCCAAGTGACTGAATTTATTCCAAAAATGTAAGTGTAATACATATTTATTTAGGGTTTTGATTCTATTTTACGATCCAATATCTGTTTATGTTGAAATATGATTGGAAGTGTCGTTATTTTTAAAGTTTCCAAAATGGCATCGTGGTTGGGCTGTGAACCACTGTGGGGGCTGGGTTATGAACCACCTGTTTTTCGTAGTACATTTGTACTAGCATGGTCAAATATCTCCGGATTTATTAAAATAAAGTAATTTTATGTAATTTTACTCGATTTGCGGTGAGTTCACTTGAAGTGCCCAATGTGAGAACGCGTTCGTATTTCACATGCAAACATTGCGATACCGATTAGGATGAAAATTCAAAAAATTGAGCACTTGCATTTATTGCGATTTTTTGGCCTAAGTGGCGTCATTATAACTTTTTTCACCTTTTGAGGCCTTCTGATTAAAGAAATTCTCAACTTATTTAAAAATTATGGGTGATTTCTTCGTATTTTCCGACTTTAAGTGGGATTTGCCAGATGGTTCATAACCCAGCCACTTTTTTGGAAAAGCGAAAAATCACGTCCTTAGAAAATCGGACGTAGAGAGTTAAATTTTAATAAAAACGGTTATCTGTCTTCATAACAAAGTTGCGTTTTATGTTCACCTTTCCAACGGTATCTTCGAATTTTCAATATCTTTATTCTGTGAAAAGTTAGAGCCAAAAAACAAAACCCGGTTCACAACCCAGCCCTCTCCCTTACGTGTAGGGTGCGCGTAGATCTAAAAGCATATAGTACACAGTGTTATATATTGAAATGCGAGAATGTATCCTGCATAGGTCTTTGTACTGTGGACTAATTTGTGCAGGTTTTGAAATAACTATTTTCCTATAGGTTGATGCTGTATTTTTAATTAAAATCCATTGAAGTTTTATAATTCCGTTACTTACTGAACTGACTATAAAGATCTGTTACTGGGTTACGGCCTGCCAGCAAAACTTCCCTCCAGGCGCTTCTGGATTTAACTTGGTCCTTTCACTGGAGACACGAACCTGCCGTCAACCTGCAACTACCGCATTGAACATCTTTTTTTATACATGTTAACTCTATGACTCTTAACTCATGCCTACAACTCCGTCAATGTCTTTTAAATTGAAATTTCTTTCTGTAATCTGTTAAAGCTTTTTTTACGTTAAGACTAACTTTTTGAGAGCAGTCTGCAAAAATTTCGATACAAAAGTTATGTTTTGTTTTTGTGTTAAAAAAACAATTTTTAGAAAACAAAGATTTGTCCTTTCCTTCTCATTTTCGTTCTCATTTTTTTACGAAAATTTTGGTACAAAATATTTAACAAGTTCGCGGGCATGAATGCTATAGCAGTCATTTTCATAGTGATGCAAAATGACGTGAATAATATAGCTATAACTTAAATTTTTGTAATGAATATGCATTTCAAAGTAATTAGCAACTGATTCATTAGGTAGTTTCATATTATTTTATTTTTTCGGGGTATTTACAAATTTGTTTAAGGCGGTATTCTAGTTTAGAAATTCGAAAAAAATCGATTTTTTTCATATTTTCAAAGTTTAGACCTTTAAGAATAAGCCTCTAAGAGGATTTACGGATATTCGAATTATTTTCGGAGTTATAGTTAATTTTGTGACGCGCCACTCAGACTGCCCGAAATGAGACTGTAAACTTTAAACACGCTCTTCTCGAAACTACTTTTTTCGATACGGTTGACATGATATCTCAAGTTCTAATGCAATTTACTTCAAATTTGTAAAAGACTTTCTTAATACTATCAAAATTGTCTCGACGTAGGGGTTCTTGTAAGTTTTTTTTACTATTTAAAAAAAAATACCAAAGTTGAAAAAACGGATGCAAAAAATTGCCTTTATTTTCAGAAAGACGCCACTTTTTTCAAATCGGCTACGTCCAGATAATTCTACATCCTTGTTTAATAAGAATTAACCTTATTTTTATGTTTCAAATCTCCATGAGGATTGGAATCACGTCAACCAGGAGACACCTTTTTTTTGAGTCCCCACTTTGCCGGCCTCTACCGACTTCAACATTTCATTTTTTTCACCTTTTATACATTTTTATACTTTTAAAGTGATTTGATATACCTTGGCGGTCACAGAAATTTAAACTGCACTATTTGTAACTTGAACGAGTTAGAAACTATAACTCATTTTTTGGGTAGGTGTCCAATTTTTAAAAGAATTAGATGTAGATATTTAGGAACTTTGTTCTTAAATGATGATGAAATTGTGAATGTGTTAAATGGAATAGGTTTAAATGGTTGGAATTGTCTTGTTTTGTATGTCACTGATGCTTTGAAATACAGGAGTCTGATTGTAAATGAATATTGTTAACTCTCTAGATATGTATGAACAATTGTATATTATTGTAAAGTTAATTATTTTTCCGACAGACGACTTTTTAAAGTCATTGTCGTATATTCTTTATTATTGTTATTTAAAAATTTAATAAAGAATCAATCTATCTATCTATCTATCTATCTACTTTTAAAGTATCGATAAAAAAAACTTATGAAAACATGAATAGTAAAAATTATTACTGCTTTTTTTATTACGCCCGTAAAATCACCTCAAAATCGAGCCTCTAGGCTAGAATACCCGTTAGCCGTTGAGTAAACCAAAAGTGTAGTACTTGACGTGATTGCTATACCAATTATGTACTTATATAGTTCGCAGACTTCTGTCTGTGCTTCCGTGCATCTCAATAACTACAGTTCGGATATGGAGTCCTAATCATAATGTATCATAATAATGGAGTGATATATTAAGTTTAATTTTTTATATACATACATACCATGGAATTATGGATTTAGTTGCCTAATTTTGCTATATATTCAGGGAGAGAGAAATACTCTTAAATACATAACTTTATTTAAATATAACAAACCTCTTCTCATGTTTTCTATGAATGACTGCTATAGCATTCACGTCACTGTAGTTGAAAAATTTGATCTATATCGTCGTGAATGCTATAGCATTCATTGGGTATAACGGTAAAAGTATGATAATCTGACAACTCTAACAATATATGTGTAATTAGATTTCAGATAGTGTTTATAGTTTCCACTAAAATAGCCTGTCTATTTTTGCAGCTCACTGAAATTTTTTACTGTCCGCGAACGTGTTAAGTTGAGTGGCAACCGTGGTCCCAACTGGACATTGGACCACTCAACATCTCGATTTCCCTTTCAATGAGCCAAGTGAAAAGAAAACTGGAAGAACGAGAACGTTTAAAATCGAATGTGACATTGTGTCCGGCCCTGCCCTGCGTCACCCTGGGTACCCTTTTCTGGTGTACCTGACAAGCCTGTCAACCACCAACACCGGCGTCATTGCCCGCTTCATAAGGAAATCTCAATTGGTTTTCAATACCTCACGGGGGGTCTAGGATTTTCTCCCTTTTTGTATTCTTTTGCTTGCTGCACCTAAACTAACCTAATCTGACATGGAATCATTCTTTCCACGCTTCCTTCCTTCCTTCCACGCTTCCTTCTCATTTGTTGTAGATAACAGCTAATTCGCACTCAATCGACCTTCTCCAAGTGTTTTTTGGTCAACCACGACTTTTACTCCCTTGTGGATTCCAGTCAAGTGCAATACTTGTAAAGTTTTCTTGTGGCTTTCTTTGCGTGTTAACTATTCATCTCCACTTTATTAGTTTTATTTGCTTAAGTGCTTTCAAGGCATCTCACTTCTGTTGGCTTTTGCAAGAATATTCTGCATACAATCTGTGGCCTTTTTATGGATGAAAGATGTCAATGATTGAATGATGCATGTTTTAAATCAAAAACCGATGTGCAGGGAATATTCCTATTACGCGAAGCATTGAATTGTGGGAAAATGAAGAACGGGTTTGGTTTCAGGGAATGCGTGGTGCTTTTTCTGCAATGATTTATTTATTTATTTATTTATTTAAATAAATAAATAAATAAATAAATAAATAATAATAATAAATAAATAATAATAATAATAAATAATAATAATAAATAAATAGAATAAGAATTACAAAAAGGTAAACATTGTGCGAGACGAACAGTCGAAACTCGGGGAACAGAAATAGGGAGATTATAAGTTTAGAAGACGAAGAAAAGGATGGGATTAAAGGTGGGATCGACAGACTCATTTAGCCACTATGAAAGAAAGATCCTCAAACATTCAGGCTAAGCAGTTCATTGTATTGGGGGATACAAATAAGTGTTGGGAGATTCACAAAAGATGGCGTAACATGTATTTAATCACATTGGATCATGTTGCAATTGTATTCATGTTAAAGCGTCATTATTTCCCTCTAAAAATGAAAATGTGTAATATAATTTTGCTGAAATGCAAGCAACAAACTTTCTTTGTGCTATAACCCTGTCAACTTTTAATCCAATAGAATGTAATTTGCAAGAAACTCTAAGCTTTCTGCACAGCAATACTCTACCACATGTTGCAAAAGTCGTTAAGGAAACTTTGAAAGCGCTTCAATGGGTTGTCCCGTTGACTGAACAGCATTGCACTTCTTACGGCAAAGTAAAAAATTGGATCCATTCTTGCGTGGCCTCAAAAGATGAGAATTTTTTTAGGAACTCGTATTCCACCTTAGAGATGGGAAAGGTCGTAGCTAACAATGGACAGTACTTATACAATACAATAATACAATGAAGCACATTGGACCAATTTCTCTGAATGAAAGTCTTCAAAACTTATTTGTACCCCCAATAGTTCCCGATAGATCCCTTAGTAGTTCGTGTGTTGTAGTTAGAATTTGTAGAGAGTTTACTTAAACTTTTCGAGGTGAAAATTAAAATATAGAAATTATTTCAGCAGCAAATTATTTAAACCTTTAAAGACAATACTTGACTTTTTACAGGAATCCCAGTTAGAGCGATGTGCCTTCTCCTGGCAGTCGTAGAGGGCACTGATAGAGGACACTCACAATAGGCAATGATACCTCAGAATAAATTTACGAGTTTTCCCGTACACGCGCTCTGAACCTAATCTAACCTAACTTTCATCTTAACGTACAATTATATTCGAATTTTTGATTTTTGCTTCGTAAAAACCCAAAAGTTGACAACCTCACCAGTCCGATTGTATGGGAGACGCCATCAGGTGGTGAATTTCTGAACCTTAATTAATTTTGTATATTTTGTACTCAAAAAGGTTGCCAATCGTTGAATAAATCATACAAATCGATTGAGTAGTTTCCAAGATACGATGTTTCCTCGCTTGCTTTACTACATTTACAATTCCATAGAAAATGGCCACTATTGTATGACAGCCCCGTTAAGATTTGGAAATAGCGGGTAGGTATGTTTGGAAGAAACATTCGGAAGGGAAAATAAATGAGTGTCGGTCTTATGTTTGACTCATCTGGCAACCTGGTAGCAGTTGGAGCCTATTTTATAAAAACGATAATTTTGTATGAGAGCCTTATTAAGGGTTGGAGATAAGGTATGAATATGTTTGAAAGAAATGTTCAGTAGGAAAACTAGTGGGGGTCAGTCATAGATTTAAACCCTCTAAGAGTAACTTCTGAGCAGCTGTGGAGCAATTTTCTGAATTTCCCAGCTTTTTGTGAACTTTGACCTCGATGCAACGCCATTTAACGCCACTCTAGTCGAAAAAATTTTGGCTGATGTACTTTTTCACCAAACCGCAAAAAATGAGAGGTTCTTCAGCATCGAAGACCCATTATAAAAAATCTCCATACAACACTAAATCATGTCTATTGTGCATACAAGAAACAATTTGTTCATTGCTTTTTTAATATGTAATGTTTACAAATTAAAAACAAAAAACTAAAACAAGAAATTCTTTAACTCTAAGGACTATGGTTCATTGTTGGTGCCGTTGACGGGCTCGTCGAGTGGTTTTTTCTTGGCGCCAATGTTATCGGCCTCGTGCATCGTTGTGGGTAACACCAGGTTGGTGGTTTCGGGGAAGAGCAGCGCCAAGCAGCCGCTGCTAATGGCACAGCTGGCAAACAATATGGCTGGCGCATTCTCGTTGTACTTGGCCTATAAGAAGTGCGGAAAGGCAATGTTGTTATTGTTGAGAATTTGTTTTTCATATTTTAACATATAATTTTTTTATATTACCAACAGTGGAGTTTGTGGTGCCAGCATTGAGCCAATGCGTCCCACCATGGAGCAGAACGACAGCAAACTGTTGCGCAAACTTGTGGGAAAGATTTCCGATGTGAAAAAGTATAATACTTGAAAGCTGGCAGTGATGGCTAATTTGCCAATCAAGAAAAGCGACAATTGCCAATAAAATTGATCTGCAAAGAGAAGGAAACAAAATCGAGAATAACCACTATTTGAATAAACTTTCCTACGTTGCGTCCATACGACGAACGTCACTCACCCGAATCGAGGAATGCGGTGACCAGACAGCACAGGCCGCTTATCAGCATGCAACCGAAGAGCGAGTAGCGCCGCCCGATGCGATCTATGATCACGTAGGGCAGCAGAAAGCCCGGTATCTCGACTAGTGCAATGTACACAAAGTTGTTGTATTTGTTGCCGCCCAACAACACCGCATTCAAGCTGAGTCCATAGTAGACCAGCACGTTGACGATCCAGCAGAACGAGCAGTTGGCAATGCGCCAGAATAGCTTTGTGAATGCCTCCTTGATTGGAAAGCGGCCGCCAGTCGCAGCGGCCAACTTGTCGCGATTCGCCAGTATCAGCTTGTCCAGTGCGGTATCGGAGAGTTTGCGCCTATTGACGGCAGCGGCGTGGTGCAGTGTGCGCCTGGCGCGTTCCTCCTTGCCTTGGCTCAGTAGCCAGCGCACACTCTCCGGCAGTATCCAGAAGTAAGCGATGAGCACCAGCGCCGGCACATACACAATGCGCAGTACGAGGCGCCAATTCTGAAAGTACTTGGCAACCAGCGCCAGCGCAATTTCGCCAATGGCATAGAAGATCGTAATGACACTGCAGGCGATTACGCGCCGATTCGGACCGACCAGCTCGATGCCCATAATGAAGCAGGTCGGGTACAGTGTGCTGCTGGCGACATTGTCGAGGAATTCAAAGACCAAGAACATGGAGTACGTGGGCGAGAAAGAGCGCACAATGCCGAGCAATGCACTCACGAAGCCGCCAAGTGCCAGCGATGTGCGACGGCCATATCTGTTATATAAAATAAGAAATAGGACGATTGAATGAAGTAGTGCAATTAAATAATCGGAGATTCATGCATTTCATTTTACCGATCCGAGATGTAGCCGCCAATCGGTATGCCCACAAATTGTCCAATATTGTTCATGGTGCCAACGAACGACAGTTTCCACTCATCGGCACAGTAAATGCCGAACTGAAAATGAGTTCAATTGTAGATTAGATTAGATAAGATTAGATTAGATTAGATTAGATTAGATTAGATTAGATTAGATTAGATTAGATTAGATTAGATTAGATTAGATTAGATTAGATTAGATTAGATTAGATTAGATTAGATTAGATTAGATTAGATTAGATTAGATTAGATTAGATTAGATTAGATTAGATTAGATTAGATTAGATTAGATTAGATTAGATTTGATTAGATTAGATTAGATTAGATTAGATTAGATTAGATTAGATTAGATTAGATTAGATTAGATTAGATAAGATTAAATTACATTAGACTAGATTAGATTCGATTCGATTAGATTAGATTCGATTCGATTAGATTAGATTATAGATTAGATTAGATTAGATTAGATTAGATTAGATTAGATTAGATTAGATTAGATTAGATTATAGATTAGATTAGATTAGATTAGACTAGATTAGATTAGGTTAGATTAGATTAGATTAGATTAGATTAGATTAGATTAGATTAGATTAGATTAGATTAGATTAGATTAGATTAGATTAGATTAGATTAGATTAGATTAGATTAGATTAGATTAGATTAGATTAGATTAGATTAGATTAGATTAGATTAGATTAGATTAGATTAGATTAGATTAGATTAGATTAGATTAGATTAGATTAGATTAGATTAGATTAGATTAGATTAGATTAGATTAGATTAGATTAGATTAGATTAGATTAGATTAGATTAGATTAGATTAGATTAGATTAGATTAGATTAGATTAGATTAGATTCGATTAGATTAGATTAGATAAGATAGATTAGATTAGATTAGATTGGATTAGATTAGATTAGATTAGATTAGATTACATTACATTACATTACATTACATTAGAATAGAATAGATAACATTACAACACATTACATTACTTCCAGAAGATAAGTGCAATTTTGAAAAAGAAATTTTACAATCTAACTTAAGTACTCACATCATTTGATATGGTCAGCTCTTCATCTCGAAATACGAAATTATCACATTTTTCAATCACATTCGTTTCGAAATTATTCGCATAGCACATATCATCGTTTTGATTTTCAGCCACTATACGAAATGTTTGATTGAGCGCCGATTTGACGCTGTAACGATTACACTGGTCCAGGTCACTTCCTTTCGGCGGTATGGTGAATCCAGTCCATGGCTCATTGTATTCACTCTGCGGCGTGTCACATTCTGTAATATTACATCTAATAAGAAATTATATGCGTTTAATGTTACAACATAATCGAAAAAAGTAATAAAATATGGAATGATTCATAGCCAAT
Organism: Melieria crassipennis; assembly: GCA_963668005.1. NCBI lineage: Eukaryota > Metazoa > Arthropoda > Insecta > Diptera > Ulidiidae > Melieria > Melieria crassipennis. The sequence goes on along the minus strand of OY764962.1, from coordinate 76,342,761 downwards.
ACAAACTAATAACAATTATGTGAGAATTTCTACCTTATTAGAACAATTTGTCTTAATCGTGTTGAATAAGCTTACATATGTACTACATATATCTATGTAAATAACTGTCAAGAGTCCAATATTGAAACTAATGTCTAGTTTCCCGGATTTCGCCCTATTGTGTATGTAAATTTCTACAGACATGGAAGAGATCTGCAGTTTTTCGAACCATGAGTTAGGCGCCTTTTTGGAATTAGCTTGCTCCGATATTACATATAAACCAATTTATGTAGTGTAGCGTATAAAAACATCCCCAACTAGGAGATAATACATTCAGTTAGAGTTGAACGAATCCATTGACTATAATTACTTGTGCCAACGATAACTGCAAATTTTGCAATTGATGCACGTTTCAAGTGCTTAGAATTTAAACTGCGCATAATTTAGACGGGACTTTTTTATTTCCGTGTAGAAAATAAAAATAAATATTACGGTCTAATGTGATCTCATCGAATCTGTGTTGTGAAAAGTGAACAATGTGCTATATTTTGTGATATTTTCTATACTGCAGCTTAGCTTGTTTCTTGGTGAAAGTGACTGTTTCCAGGGATCTCATGTAAGCAATTGGCTTTGACCTATTTTATTGGCTCATTTCCCCATTGTGTTACCACAATTCGAACTCAATACCGAAAAATACTTCTAGGAGGTCTAACCGTTTGGGCTATTGACTATTTACTTTGTTAGAAACTTCAATTGTTAAGGTTTATCCCCTTTCTTACTCTAAGGCCAAGTTTGAGTTTTTAACGAAGTTAAGAAGTTTGTGAATAGCTCAAACGGATAGACTTTCTAGATTGTCGAAGAAGAAGTAACCCAAGTGGGTCCTTCTCTCCTGAAGAGTACAAGACAAGTGCGTAGAAGACTATGTAAGCTTACATATATTGCTACGCTACGTTTTGCATTTCCTTAGTTGTAATCTGTTTCAGTTATCTTCTGAAAATTTTCCGTCCATAGGAGCTATATACAATATTAATAATGTAAAGTGGAATTATCATGTTCTAAGATCGTGTCTACTTAAATAATATGCAAAATAAAAAACTAAAACATTGTAAGAATCACTCACTCTCTGACTTAATGCTGATAATGCTGATGATTCTTATTAGTAATGTGTCAAATCAAAGAGAGTCAATCAGACTACATGGTCAGAGTTAGTTGTACTATATAACATATATGTATGATCTATATGCTGATAATGATTTTCATTAGTAATGGGTCGGTATACAAAATAGTCTATAATTTCTTTACAAGTCATTTCAAGTAATTTCTCTAAAAGTATTCACACAGATACATTTTTGTAATATAATTATTGCCAAGGCGAGGTGGAACAGTTTAGCAACTCGCAATGTTACAACTCAATGAAACTCTTATTAGATTTGTTCTCTTTCTCTCGCGAAAGGATTTGTAGAGCTATTGTAGGTATTAGGTTCCTTAGGGGCATTGCTTAAGGATGAGCGATGAGATTAAGGAGACTTATAAAGGCAGAAAATGATCTTAGGAAAACTTTTGAGCAAATTCTTTGCTTCTGTTCGGCTTTATCATGACTGCATTCCCGTACTTCTCTGGGTTAGATGGGTCAGATGGGGTCCCCAAGCACGATATTAGGTTAGGTTAGGTCAGCTTGCTGGCCAAATTGGCCTCGCATAGACCCTGTTGAGTGCTTAGACGTATCAATTTGGGCTTCTTAGTGTTGCAGATCGATGTAAAAGTAATCGGTAAGAATGCGGGTGTTCCTGTGTCGTTCTTCTTTTTCTCATTCTTTTCTGGATTAGAAGAGCTCCCTAAGCATAACATTAAGTCCCTGCTGAAGTTCGTTAGAAACACGCACATTCTCATCGATCACTTATTAATGAAATTTTAATTTTTTAAGATTTATTTAAAATTTGATTATTATTTTTCTCATATTTTAAGAACTTAAAACCTTAATCGATGCTTCTCTCGTGTTTATAATGATTTTGAAAACTTAGCAAATCAGCTGAAATCCTCTTATTTATCACGTGGTCATATTCTTCAAATGTGATTCATTTTGTACGCCATCGATTTATCGATGCTAAAGAATCCCACTAAGTTTGTAAGTCGTACTAAGTAATCTAACTAACTAACAGTTAAGGAACATATCAACCAAATGATAGCAAAGGCCATCAATTTATTAGCAAAATCTAACTTAAAACAGGCCGCATTTAGACAACTTAACTCATGTCTTAAGGGGGTAAATATTTCAAGTGCGCATAAGTTCACAAGTTGCATGCTTAACATGTTTCGCAGTGGCTTAATTTAATTTGTTAAGTTTTAATTGTAAGTTTGTAGTTTCCTCGAAAAAGCGCTGCTTAGGTTCAATTAATTGATTAATTTTAATGCTGTATTTGTAGTTTCCATGAAATGGCGCTGCTTCAAAAATGCCTTAATCCTTTCGGGACTACTGGGATAATACGTCCCATCATGTTTTTAAGACCCCTCAAAACAATGATTCGAATCCTATGACTCCTTCAAAATATTTAAGTGAATTATATGTCCCCAGATAAAAGGATGATTTCAGAATTTGTAAGTATGCAACATAATTTTCTTGTCCTAACTTTCATAGCAAAGGAACAGTTTTGCCAAAAGTATTTTGGTTTTTTAAATTAAACTCCGTCCCGAAAGGGTTAAAACATTTACTTGTCTTATTTGCTTTTGGGGCGTGAACTTCCAATGAGAATGAATTCAGTTTTTTTTTAAATACATATCTTAGTATTATTTGTTGTTGTACCTGTGCACCACATTGCTCGCCGTAAAGACATAAGTCACCGAAAAGATCGCATTGAACAACATTGGCACACAAATCAGTAAAAAGATTCGGAACTGAAATCGTCCAAATTGTCCAATTCGCACAAGAATCGCATCCAGTGTGGACTCTTCCTTCTCCGCCACGTAGGCTTCGCTCGTTTCGAAACATTGCATTGAATTGCCCGTTTCGTACATTGTTTTTTTTACGCTCCAACACTTTCGGTGTTGCTATCACAGACTTATGAACAGAGTCGCAGGATCGGATGCGATCACATCAGTTTGGCCATCGATTGTAGCGATACAATTTCAGTTTCGCTTTAAGTCGGAGGCTGCTGTTGCGCCTAGCGACTGTCATGCACTCTGTGGATTGCTGGGCCGTACTTCGTTCAACCGAATCGCAGCGATCTGCTTGTCATCGCGTTCTGCGCCACACTGATCGCCGATTGGTTAACGTGTCTAAAAAGCCTGCACGATTGTCTCGCATGTTTCGTTGTTAGTTGTTGTTAGTGGTGGTTTGGCGAGAGCGCAGCACACATCGGGCCATTGTTGAGCTCAGTAGTGTTCAGACTGGAAGTCCACACCCGCCGCTTAACAATGCACACTCGGCGGTCGGTGATAGATTTGCATTGTTATTGTGTTATCAACGATTTTTGGCCCTCTCCTGGCACCACAATAAAATGCCAACAACAAAAATATTAATACAAAAAGTTTATACTTGTTTGAGTGTAAAAGTTGTGGCTGGTGCTACAAAGTCCGGCAGCGTGATCGGTTTGCATTGTTGGCGGCTCACTGCGACAAGTGTTGTTCCTGTTCTGTGCAGTTCACAAGGAACGCTGTGATCAAATTTGCTTTTGTAGGGCTAATGAACCTAACTAAATGTCCGTCTAGCATGTCTCTGCAATCTTGAATACTAGCAGAGCCCAGCGACTTTGCTGGACTTTGTTTCTAAAAATAATCATTTATTACATTTTTTACCTCGTCTAATGTTGCTTTTCAAAAATTAAAAAACATGATTTGAATTATTTCAGATTTTTAAATGTTTTTTCAAGCCTGAAGTCAATGAACTCAATAAATCAAGATTCTTTTAACCCTTTGCTAACCCCGTCAGATTTTGATAACAAATACTTGTCAAATTATTTCTCATTTGAAATGCTTTCACCATATTTGAAGTCAACAGACCCATTAAATCATGTCTCCCCAAACAAAATGTTTACGCCGTCAGGCTTTGTTAACAAATATTTTTTTAATTATTTCCCATTTGAAATGCTTTCACCATATTTGAAGTCAACAGACCCATTAAATCATGATTCCTCAATAATCAAATCAAAATATCAGATTTTAATTTTCGATACAGTGAAAAACACGTGTCGAATTATTTCTCACTTGAAACACTTTCAAGTTTGAAGCCAATGGGTCCATTAATTCATGTTTTTTAACAGTTTCTCCATACAAACTTTTAACCCAACGTTGATTTAGTCAGGTTTTGATTAAAAAAATGTTAGAAACACGTGTCAAATTATTTCTCATATGTTCAGATGTACTGTGCTGTATTCAGTGATCCGTCGATCCCATCTCCAATCCCAATCTTTCCGTTCCCTTTGTACTCATGTTCCCCCTATTTTCTTCTCCACGGCTTCGGCTATTCGTATCGTTTAATGTTTATTGTACTCTCTGTTACTTGTGATTCATATGCCGAACAATAAAGACCACCACAACCCGAACTGACCCGTTTTTCATTACCCCGCTCCGCCGCGAAACGATTCATCATATTTCTCATAACCCCATTAAATCATGTTTCTCTAAACAAAACAGACCCCATCTTTGATCCCGTCATATTTTGATTTTCGAAAAAATTAAAAACTCAAGTCGAATTATTTCTCATTTGAAGTGGTTAAGTTTGAAGTAAAAAAAAACACATTAAATCCTATTTCCCCATACAAACTTTTAATCCATCGTTGACTACATCAGATTTTGATTATTGAAAAAAATGAAAAATGCATGTCTAATTATTTCACATTTGAAGTACTCGTATTTTTATCAATTTTGAAGTCAATAGGCACATCGGTTCATGTTCATGTCTAAAAATCTTCTTATATACGAACCAAAAATCATGGTTGACACTGCAAAATTATGATTTTTGCAAAACTTAAAAATACTTTTCGAATTAGTTTTGATTTGGACTATTTTCACCATTGCCATAAATCGCATTTCTTCAAACAACAACTTAACTCATGTTTTGTTCCTTTAGACCGCAACTTAAAAAAAATCCCGTCTTAAGGGGGTCGTCTACGTAGCGGCCTGATTTTCGAGCCTGTTTTTCAAGATTTATTACGAAGGAACGAAAAAAGATATTCACTCACTTTTTTTGTTTATTTAATAATCTAATCTTTAATAATCTAATCGTAATCTTTCACGTGGCAAGGTCATAAAAATTCTACATATTCGAGTGCCGGATGACCTTGAACGTGCCCTCATCAGAATTTTGATATCAATTTCCCTGCACGATTTTGGGCCAACCACGTAGCCTACAACAAAAAATGAAACTAATCTATAATTGATATTACATCAGCTATGTTTTGACACGAGCTTTTCGTAAAATTCAAAAATCTCTCGAAATGGTGGACATTTCTGAAAGAAAAGTTATTTTTTCCCCTTTTTTTCAAATGTTTATTACCTGTTATAATAAAAAAAACACACTATTTTGTCAAAAGCTCGTGTCTAACCATAGCGACATGTTTTCTGAGCAAGTAAAAAAAGAAATCGAATCGATGCGTGTAAAACTTTTCTTAAAATCGTGCAAGTACTTAAGTTAGAAAAATACGACTTTCGGGAAAACGCGTTTAAAGTTCACAGAGAGCGCGGGGAAACACCGTGAGCGAGCGTGCTCAATGCTCTACAGCTCAATAACCGTGAAGAGTTTACCCAAATCCTTTGGAAATAATATTCCTCACGTCTTCCAAATGAAAATTATGTAAAAAAATAAAAAATGATTTTTTAAAACTTTGTACGTAGACGACTCCCTTAACGGACTTTTCTTTTCTAAAGTGGACCTACAGGTAACATTTCACCGTTTAAGCGGTTTGGGCTGAGCTATGATGAAGTCAGTCAGCCAGTCGGGACAAAAAATTACATATAACTATATAGATTACTCGATTGGTGGTAATTTAAGGCGTGAAGTGTAGCAAGGAGCTAAAAAATTAAATAAATATTACAAATAAACTGTTTGGCTTCTTCCTGTAGGAATGTAGATCAGAGCTTCGGCACAGCAATGTAGGTGAACATTTTTTTAAACGGCGCCTTTTATTGCAAAAGAATACAAATAAACTTCACTTCAAATTTCTAAATTTTTCAATTAAATTTTCTTTCAATTTCAATTCTCCTTCTTCTGTTTGCAACTATATTGTATTAAATTAAGTTAAAATTGTTATAATTCATATTTAATTTACTCAAACTGATGTACTATAAAAGACTCAGTCTTACTTGTACAAATACTACTGAATAAATAAATAAAAAATAAATAAATAAAATGTGTCATAGAGGTTTTCATAGAGGAGTTCCTAATGGCTCTTATACCTAAAATCTCGATCGCTTTTGGCTACTCTCCGGCTTCTCAGTAAAACTCTCTCTACTCTCTCCCTCATTCAACAAATGTTAAATGTGTCATAGAGCGTTCCTAACGGTTCTTATACCCAAAATCTCGGTCGCTTTGGCTACACTCTGGTTTCCCAGTACTCTTCGCTTAGTAAAACCAGATTGAATGGCATTCGATTTTCTCAGTGATACTAAATTGTTCACACATTTGACTCCACTTAACCTAACCCAACTTAACAATCTTACCTTATCTTATCTAACCTAACTCTTTGACGTAAATATTCGTTTGCCTTAATGAAAAAGTATAATAGCCGTGCTTCAATGATTAGTTTATTAGACCAACAATCAGAGAGTGGTTAAAAGTAAGAGTGGGTAAGAAGTTACCCATTTCATGCTCAGTAGAATTCCGTAGTATTCAATAAATAATAAAGATAAGTATTTCCTAAAATATTCAGCAAAGATTCAAGCCAGCAGTTGAAAAAGTGTATATAGTTAATCAGTTTTAGTGCTGAAAGAAATTCGACTGGACCAGCTAATGACAGTCATTTTGATGTCATCTTTGCCTCAAGATTCCTTCCGTTCATGTGTTGCACAAAGTTGGATACAAAACATGAATATTGTAGAAAACTTGGTCTTGGAGTTCCTTATGGTTATAGTGCAACGAGTCAACTGCCGCCATTAGAGTAGCGCGGCAACTGTTGCAACAGTGATGAGAGAGACTGAGAGACTGCCACTACCGGCCTATCTGCTTGTCTACGTATACTTGTATATTTATAAATACGTACATATATTATATACCTTCAACGTATCACATTTAATCGATCTAGATTCTCTGTCTACCATTTGAATGGGTCAGTGTTTATATTGGCTCTTGAGATATCGTATCAAGAAATTGCGATTATTTGCAAAACACTTTGAGAACGGAACTGACTTTGAAAATTCCTGTACATACTTTTAACACACCGAGTATGTAGGTATTTCTTCAAAATAAAACCTTAAACAATCATTAATTGTTATTAATTTTCATATACACACTTACCGCATTGCATTAACAACAACAACAGCGACGTATTAACAACGACAATAAGGCACTTTTAGTCAGCATTAACCGACTGTTTATGACTTTTGTACAGCTGATTTGGTTCACCTGTCTGAAGTAACATTAAATAAAATTCAGGTCAGAATGTTTTAGTTGGTTTGAGCCGAGTTATTGATACGCTGTGCTATAGCCACGCCCCTTCTACTCTTCCATTTTTCAATTAAAGTCAAAAATTTATGAACATTGAATCTAATAATGAAAATGAGTTATTGTGGGCCATAAAAGGTTAAGGAAGTGCATTAGACCCCATGGAAAATGGAATAGTTGTGACCCATATGAGGTTAACCTTCGGAGAACACATCTATTTTTTCAATAACCGGGAAAACTCTGGGTCAATTAGACCCTCTTCAGTTTTGGTGGCCTATAATTTCACAACAAATGAATTTTCTCATTAAAAAAAAGGTGTCTGTTGTGTACTTTGAACATTGTTTTAACAAACAATTTATAATTTGTAACATACTTGAAAAAATTTTCAGAAAACAGTTTTTGGAACAGGTAATGTCGCTTACAGTAGGACCAGGGGCGGATTCAGAAAAATATTTCGGGGGTTTTCAAAAAGTAATTCTTTAATATTTATAAAATGTATTTTAATTTGTATGTATTTTTAAAGTCGATCCTAATATTTCGGAGGGAGGTTTCAACCCCCAAACCTCCCCCCTGAATCCGCTACTGAGTAAGACTATGGTTCTACATGAATCATGAAACATTCATGAACCATGATGAACCAGTGACCGTTCTCCAAAGATTAAGGAACATTAATTGATTCAAATTGAATGTTTCATGATAAATAATTATTATTTTTTCATTTAAAAAACAAATTTTTACACATTTTTCACACTCTGCTTAAAATGTCTTCATTAAAATACACCTTATTCTGTTTGAAGATGGTCATTGGGCCATTGGGTAGAGTCCACTTTCTTATTAGCTACAAAGGTCATCAACGACAAGGTCTTTGCTATGATTGTCGCTTCAAAGAGGAAGAAATTATACACTATGTCCGTCCTTCGCCAGGATAAGACCAAAATTCCTAGTCTTCTCGTTCTACAACAGACTAACTGATCCTTCCACTCTCGCCATATGAAAGATAGCGAGGTTCCTACGGGAATCCTGTTGGGTCTTGGCGTCGTAAGAGCGACTTATCCTTCTCCATGCCAATGTGGTATCGCAACGATCCATTTCATTCATTATGCTTAAGAACTTTAACGGTAAAATGCTTACACTCCAAACTAACCTAACCTAATCTAACATAATTTAATCTAGTCTACTATACTCAACTTAATAGTCATGAACTGTTTAATTAATTGCAAACTAGAGTCTTACACTGTTTGTTTGTCATGACAGCAGAATAGGTTTTGACAGCTGGAACGACCCGTACAGCTCACCTCTACTGTTACTTCCCAGTTCTTTATTTAGATGTAGATGGGAAAAATGTTGGGCACCTCATATTGAACCAAAGAATGAACTGAAATTAGTCATCAGCACATTAGAGACCTGATAGGTTAGAAAGAGAGTGAGATTAATATTGTCAATAAAACACTTCACCGCAGTCCATATACCTTCTCACCCCGGTGTAGCATTCTCGAAACACGTTTGCCTTCAATTAACCGATAAATATCGGTTTGCGAAATTCTACTAACTGGCATTGTGGTATTTTTATTGTACGCATAACACGGCTACTTATCAGCTACAAGTTTGTTTACGATTCTAATTAAAATGTTGTTGGTAACAGCTAAATGTTGTTGTATTCTTTTTTTGTTATAGTCTGACATGATATTGCAAACGCTTTGAACAGTTTTTCGATAATTGCTGACATTTGTCAGTGTATAATATTTATGTAGACTTGCTGTTGTTGTGGGAAGTGTTAATAATGACTGGGTATGACTCAGACAGCTATGTGCAATTCGATGGGAAGTTTGCATTTTTTATTGGTAGCTCCGAGGAGGAGGAGGAAGAGAACATCCATCATCTCATGTGTCACAGCCCTTCCTCTGACCTCTGTAGGCTCAAGTTTCTTGGCTCACCTTTCTTTACGAGCCTGACTGAGCTAGCTTCACTGTGTATCAAGAAGTCAAGTTCATATTGGAATCTTCGTGATTCTCAAAAGGTAATTCGCACCAAACTGTGGTATCACATAAGCCACGTGAGCGTTAGAGAGTTAAGTGTGTGATTAGAAGAAGTCAATTGAAGAGAAGCCATTAGGGTTTGTAATATTTTATTTCTTGTATAATAGCGTCTTTTTGTAGAAGAGTTTGCTCTATGGATCTTTAGTCGTAAGCACCTACTCGATATAGTGCTTAACATATATTAGCTAATAGAAAGTGGGTCTATAAATATAAATAGATAGTGTTTATTTTCCGAGGAAAGGTATGATCAGCGGGAAGAAAAGACTCCTTGTAGATGGAATGCTTTGATCAGTTTTCGGCAGGATAATACGAGTAACAGGTGGTTTTAGCCAGAATTGCCGTTGCCCGGATACTAACCTGTTATCGATGAAGATTCAATGAAAGATTCATTGTTATCTATGAAGATTCATTGAATGATTCATTGTTATCTATGAAGATTTATTGAATAATTCATTGTTTTCTATGAAGATCTATTGAATGATTCATTCTTATCTATGAAGATCTATTGAATGATTCATTCTTATCTATGAAGATTTTTTGAAGGATTAATTGTTATGCTAATTAATTGAATAATTCATTGTTATCTATGAAGATTCATTGTTACCTGAAGATGCACTTTGTCATCACTATTCCCGGAGGTACCACAGCTAGTGTGTTGTCTTCTGAATTACTCGTATGTATCCACTATATCACAATCTAACAGGTGAGAAAGGTGAAGAAGGCGGTACTCACCTTCACGGTGCACTTTGCTATCTCTCTGAAATTTTGATATATTCATTTGACTAACGTCCGGGCAGACGTACTACTGTGTACAAAGAATACCCGGAATTTGTTTATAATTCAAAAAATCTTTATTTATTCTTCCAAATCAATTTCATCGCCTTCAAAGTAGTCCCCCCCAATCTTCCAAACTTCGAAGCATGCCAAATAGTCACCTTCCGGTATGGCCTTCAATGCGCGCGGCGATTCACGTTGAATCTCTTCAATCGATTCAAAACGGTGTCCTCGAAGTGGTCTTTTGAGTTTGGAGAATAGCCAGAAGTCACAAGGAGCTAAATCAGGCGAATACGGTGGCTGTGGAACGATATGAGTTGGCGAAATGCTCACGAAGAACCAATGCCGTGTGAGATGGTGCATTATCGTGATGCGAAAACCAAGAGTTGTCTCTCCATAAATCCGGCCTCTTTTTGCGAATAGCTTCACGCAAACGACGCATAACGCTCAAGTAATATTCCTTGTTGACAGTTTGGCCCGGCGGAAGGAACTCATACTGCACAACACCACGATAATCGAAGAAATCGAATTCCGGGTATTCTTTGTACACATTAGTATATGAAGTGTTGAACGGTTTCCTTCTCGTTTGGGCTCTCATAGCTGTGGCAGCTGGTATTGAAAGATATGCCGACTTAAGCTAAGTTCTCCCCATGCAATGGGCCAATAGTCTGTGATGACCGCAGTTAGTTCTGCCACATCCCGGCGGTTCTGTTTCTGTTCTTTCGTACTATTTACTATTGTATGTTTATTGAACAAAGTTCCAGAGAAAAAGTTTAAGGACATTGAATCGTACGATTTTGACGGGCATTCTTTATAGCTTTTTCTGAAAATATGCGTTCTAGGAACTTTAATTGCGACAATTGCAATGGAACGCCCACTGTGTGACATATTGCTTGGTCTTCTTCGTTGTCCAGGTTCATGTCACCCAATTGAGTCCAAAAGAAATCAGTTATCATAGTTCGATATCGATCAGCTCAGCTGTTTTCGTGCAAAATGTAATAATTTAACCATGAATCGACTTACAAATGAACAACGCTTGCAGATTATTGAATTTTATTATCAAAATTCATGCTCGGCTAAGAAAGTGCATCGTGCACTTCTTCCTTTTTATGGTCAGTTTGGGCGACCTTCTGAGGCGGCTATTCGGAATCTTGTGACTAAATTTTGCACCAAATTTACATTATTGGTTATTAAACCATCAACACGCATACGTAGAGAGCGGACAGAGGAAAATATCGCAGCTGTATCCGCCAGTGTTGTTGATAAACAATGGCCCAACTGAGAGGCGAGTTCGGTGAACAGTTTATTTCACGTTTGGGGCCGGTCAATTGGCCGCCTAGATCGTGCGATTGAACGCCTTTAGATTATTTTTTGTGAGGCTATGTTAAGGCTCATGTCTATAATTACAAGCCCCCAACTGTTGACGCAACTGAAGCCAATATTGAAGAATTTATTCGTAAGATACCGGTCAAAATGTTGGAGAGAGTATGCCAAAATTCGACCCAGCGTATGAACCATTTGAGGCGCAGCCGCGGTCAACATTTACATGAAATCATCTTTCAACATTGAATTATATAGATCGTTCTATCGACTCAAATAAAGATTTCATACATTTCTCTAAATTGTATGTGTTTTTTTTTAAATAAAATCCGAAGACTCTTAAAAAATCACCTGATATGTATGACTCTATTAAAATTCACACCAAACAGTAAGTTTCTACGGATTCAATGGACACTCTGGAGTTAAGCTTCCCATACTCACTTTCCAAATGGAGCCATTTTGCTTGCTCACGAAACTGTTTAATCAAAAATGTTTAACCTTTATTTCAGCTTCAAATATGTCGTATTTTGCTTATGAAAAGCTTGGCAAACAGAACAGGAATACTGTTGGATAATCCTTTAGTTTCGTTTTAAGATTTATTTTTTTTTTTCGCATTCGATTTTTATGAAGTTTCATACTGTGACCTCAAAACTGGGCATTTTTTTCATGCGTTTGGTTTTAAAATTAATTAATGCGGGGTATTGCATTGTTTCTCGATGGATCTAGAAGTTAGAAGACAGGGTTTTGAATGAAAAAGTTATGGGCACTTGACTTGAACCCATCAAGGTCATAGGTGTTGGGGAAAATTTTTGCAGAGAGGCCATTCCACAAACACGAAGTGCGGACCAGAAACGAGTTTTGTCTGTAACGAACATCGGGTCAATGTGAAATGCATGAGCACCAGTCTTCGAATGGGTTGCTTGGGAGAATATTCGGAGTGATGGCATGAACAGTTACTTAAACAGTTTCTGTAGAATAAGGCCGCGTATGCCACGTTTCGAGGTTGCTCCAAGGTGTCAATTAAGGGGGTCGTCTACGTAGCGGCCTGATTTTCGAGCCTGTTTTTCAAGATTTATTACGAAGGAACGAAAAAAGATATTCACTCACTTTTTTGTTTTTTGTTTATTTAATAATCTAATCTTTAATAATCTAATCGTAATCTTTCAAGTGGCAAGGTCATAAAAATTATATTTCTACATATTCGAGTGCAGGATGACCTTCAACGTGCCCTCATCAGAATTTTGATATCAATTTCCCTGCACGATTTTGAGCCAACCACGTAGCCTACAACAAAAAATGAAACTAATCTATAATTGATATTACATCAGCTATGTTTAGACACGAGCTTTTTGTAAAATTCAAAAATCTCTCGAAATGGTGGACATTTTTGAAAGAAAAGTTATTTTTTCCCTTTTTTTTCAAATGTTTATTGCCTGTTATAATAAAAAAACACAATATTTTGTCAAAAGCTCGTATCTAACCATAGCGACATGTTTTCTGAGCAAGTAAAAGAAGAAATCGAATCGATGCGTGTAAAACTTTTCGTAAAATCGTGCAAGTAAGTTAGAAAAATACGACTTTCGGGAAACCGCGTTTAAAGTTCACAGAGAGCGCGCGGAAACACCGTGAGCGAGCGGGCTCAATGCTCTACAGCTCAATAGCCGTGAAGAGTTTACCCAAATCCTTTGGAAATAACATTCCTCACGTCTTCCAAATGAAAATTATGTACAAAAAAAACAATGATTTTTTAAAACTTTGTATGTCCCACTGTTCCTAATAAGCCTAATCGCACGGTTTGGGACGCAGTCAAGGAGCTCTAGGCGAGAGTTAAACTCCATTTTTTATCGGTTATAGGTGGTGTAAATTATCCGGAGATTTGGTTGGTAGGTTTTAGTGGCTGCCTCTGTATGAGACACACTTAGGCCTCTACACGCAACGAAAAATGTTCAAAAAATTTGTGAATTTGTGCATAAACTGTATGCACATATTCATAAGAACCAGTGAAAGGGTTCATAAAAAGTTTATGAACGCATTCATAAGCCTTCGGGTTTACCGAACGCTCATGAATGCGTTCATAAATTCTATGAACGCATTCATAAGCCTTGTCATAAACCCGAACGTTTATGAACAAAATTCATAAATATTTTGTTTTTATTCATAAAAAATTCCTGAAATTCCAAGTCCCTAAAAAATTTAAAACATTGGTATATTTTTGAATTTTTAGTTTACATAATTGAAAAATTCTAATACTTTTTATGGAAACTTACAAAATATAAAAGTGATTTATAGTAAACATGTTAAGTAATTATGAATAATATTTCTACAAATGCATATTTTGTTTATTAATCATAAATATGAATAATTAATTTTTTAATAATGATATACAAATTCAATAAATTTTCGTTTTATAATAAACAGCATATGGCCGCCACCCGCATCTTTGACTGCTAAAAAGAAATTGACAATTAATAGAATCAAAGAATATATTTAATTGAATTCGACTCACCTGTTTCCCTTACCTGTCTCGCTGGCTGGTAAAAACGCTCATCTACTTCTATCGCTAACCACATGAAGGAGATGAGAATTACAAGAATCGCTCTTGGCAGGCAATGGCAAAACCTCCAAGTGTGAAAGAAAAACTGCCAATCGCCGTTCGGATTTGGCGTGGCCGAACGAATGGTTTAAGAACGAATTTCAGAAACTTTATGAACGTGTTCAAAAACTGATTCATAAAGTTTATGAAAAAAATCAAAAAATTTATGAATGTTTCATAAAAAGTTCAAAATAAAAGTAGCCTGCCCGAACCAAAATTGTGAGATTCTGCTTTTATGAAATGGTTTATGAACGAAGTTTCACAAATTTTATGAACGCGTTCATAAACATGTATGAACTGTTTCATACATTTTAGGAAAAAATCACAAAAATTATGCATTTTTCATAAAAAGTTCAAAATAAAGGTTTATGAACGCCGTTCATAAGATTTTTATGAATTATTTTTACCCGTGTATATGGGCCCATTGTGATACGAAACAAATTCAGCCCGTTTGAAATGTTTCAATACAACACAAATTTCAAACGGATGGCGAATCCGAATCCGAATGGTGTTTTTTGGCAGTTTTTCTTTCATACTTGGAGGTTTTTCCATTGCCTGCCAAGCAGTGGCGGATTCAGGGGGGTTTTGGGGGTTGAAACCCCCCCCGAAATATTAGGATGGACTTTAAAACTATATACAAGTTAAAAGGCATTTTATAAATATTAAAGAATTTATTTTTGAAACCCTATATTAAATATTTTTCTGAATCCGCCCCTGCCGCAAAGGGTGAACTTGTGCAATTGTTGTAGCTCTCATCTGTTTTATGTGCATTGCGATAGAAGTAGACGAGTGTTTCACCAGCCCGAGCTAGGAATCGAACCTTGGGCCTCTGGTATGAGAAACAAGCGCGCTACCCTTTTGGACTATCGAGACCGGCTGCGGACATCTGACGGAGTGAAATATGTTTTGCTCAGCTTTAGAAAGCCGAGCCAATTGGCTGCCAAAAATTTGATCCTTCCATCGAAATTACAAAAAAGAAAGAAAAATACGAGAAAAAATGTCTTTTGTTTAATATATCTAAACACATACGTTTATTAACTTGTTTCAAAAATTGCCTTTTTATACAATAATTTTTTGTTCTTATTTTCCGTCTTTTAAATTCTAATACATTTTGTAATTTTCTTAAAGTGTACAATACAGTTGCATGTTCGTGTTGTTGCATTTTTGGTTTACAATCATTTTTGTTTCATTTTTTTTTGTTTGTATTACTTTCATTTGCTCCAATATGAGTCAATACTGCTGCGCGACTTGTCCACCCTTCGCACTTGTCTCACACATGTCGCGACGAGTGTGTGAGTGTGAGTGTGTGAGTGAGTGTGTAATGTGTAACATAAAAACGCCTCAAATCCAAACGAATAATGTCAATTCACTTGCAAAATTCAACACGATCTCCAATTGAATGTATGTGTGTGCGTGTGTTGCTAACAAATAATGTTCTTGGTAAATTTACTACAACTATTTGCTGTTCGAATATTGTGAAAAATTTCATACTACACATTTATTGCACTACACGCTTCGATTTGAACACATGTTTACAATCTACATACATATGCACTCTACGTATGTGTGTATTGAAAAAACTTAAGCAAACATATATAAATGTGTAAATACTTCAGTGCAACATATTGTATGTATAATACATGGTATGTATGTAATCAACTCCAAAAAATATGATATATATGTATGTATTTAAAATACTTACGCTTTGTATATATGTAGCACGAATATTTGTATTATCTGTTAGTAAATAATTCGAATATAATATTGTAATTTTATTTGTGTAATAATGCAGTTAACTGCAAAAAACTTGTAAATATAGTTGTATGTGTGATTGGTGTAAGTTTTGTCTGCACATGGTGTGGGTTATAGTACCTACTTGTATGTATATACAAGGTGCAACCCAAAGTAAACAGGACTTTTATAAAATAAAGAAAACGGATGATTATTTTTGTATAATTCTTTTTATTTATTCAAAATACTCTCCTTCTGCTTCGATACAACGTTTTGCACGGTCCAAAAGCATTTGGAATGAGTGTTTTAGGTCATCGGCCGGCATCGCCTTCAGAATGTTGGTACAAGCCTTTTGGATGTCCTCAACGTCCTTATAACGGTTTCCTTTCATCGGCAAATGCAACTGACCGAATAAGTAGAAGTCACAGGGAGCCATATCAGGCGAATACGGTAAATGATTGATGGTAAAAATTCGATTTTTGGTCAAATAATCGGTCGTAACTAGGGCTCTGTGAGCCGGTGCATTATCATGCAATAAACGCCAACTTCCTTCCTCGCGATATTCTGGCCGAATACGACGAATGCGATGCACCAAACGCTTCAAAACTTCAACATAAAACAAAGCGTTAATTGTTTTTCCCGGTGGAACAAACTCTCGATGAATTATTCCCTTTGAATCGTAGAAACAAATGAGATGAGTTTTGATTTTTGACTTCTCACGGCGGGTTTTTTTCGGATTTGGCTCATCTGGGTGCTTCCATTCGGCACTTTGACGCTTTGTTTCGGGATCATATTGAAAGCACCACGTTTCGTCACCGGTTACGATGTTGAACAAGAAATTTGGATCACGTCTGGCTTCCCGAACGATGTCTTTTGCGTGCTCAATTCTCTGCGCTTTTTGGTCGTCGGTTAAAGTGTGCGGAATGAAGCGAGAACACACTTTACGGAGACCCAAATGTTCGGTTAAAATGCGATCAATTGATGTTTTGGAGATGTTCAATTCCATTTCCATCAATTCCAATGATGATTTTGGCTGCATTTTGATAAAATCACGCACAGTTTTGATGGCATCGTCAGTAATCACAAATTTCGACTGGCCGACGTGTTCGTCGTCATTCAAGTCTTCACGACCATTCTTGAATCGATTCAACCACTCATTAACACGGCCACGGGATAAACAATCATCACCATAAACTTGCTTTAACAATTTAAACGTTTCGGTAAAAGTTTTACCAAGTTTAAAACAGAACTTAATATTAGCTCTTTGTTCGATCGACATTCTCGTACCAAAGTTAAAAACATACTGTCACATTGAGCGGGATATTTCGGCGTCTACTAGACCAAATGTCATGAAATTTAGACAGTATGTGAATGAAAGATGTACCTTTCCAACGCATGTCCTCACACATAGATGGCGCCACCAGAAACGTCCCTATTGCAAAAGTCCTGTTTACTTTGGGACGCACCTTGTATATGTATATGTGGGTATTTATGGAGCTATGTATGATTGATGATAAACGGAATCTATGGAAAAAGTGCCACTGAAGCTGCATACTTTTTATGTACTCAGGTATACTCAGGATATACTGTAATACTGTGAGTAATTGGGACTATAAAATTATAAAGGAATACTTTCCTATTCCTAATGTGCAATGTGTAAAGAAATTACATCCTTTGTATACTTTAAAAGTGTGTTTTTTGTATGATGAAAGAATAAAGTAAACTAAACTAACTAAAAATTGGGTAGTGATGAGCGTTGACAAGCTCATTACATCTCCCACTCTTTCTTCCTTTTTTTTTAAATGCCAATCAGTGTGACCAATTCAACCTTTTTGAGGTTAGGTTATGTTATGGTGGCTGCCTCTGTAAGGCTAAAAACATAGTGGAGCGGCGAGCAAAGCGAAGAGCAAAGCGACGAGCAAAGCGACTAAAACAAATACACGCTTTTGACGCAAAGCGCACATAGTGACGAGAAAAGCGAAAAGCGTGTATTTGTTTTCGTCGCTTTGCTCGCCTCTTTGCTCTTCGCTTTGCTCTCCGCTCCACTATGTTTGCGGCCTAAGAGACACACTCGGAGGCCTATTGTGAGGCCTTGTGATACCACATATTTCACTGTTTTTTCCAACATTGTTACATTGTTACATTTCAAGCGGATGGGGAAAGGGGAGAGAACATACCGTTTAACGCCGAGACCCAACGGCGGTGGGCACTTTTTTCTTTCACTCTTGGAGGGTTTTCCCGTTGCCTGCCAAGAGCGTACTTGTGCCATTCTTGTAGCTCTCATCTGCTTCATGTGGATAGCGATAGAAGTAGACGAGTGTTCCACCACCCCAAACTAGGAATCGAACCTAGGGCCTCTGGTATGAGAAACCAGCGCGCTATCTGCTGAACTATCGAGGCCGGTTGCCTTTGTGAGGCTAGATCTGGCGTTTTGTTTTATTGCTTAAACCCGGCATTCAGATTTTAGGTTAGGTTACACTGTGACGTGAGGAAACGGCTTGACAAGGTCCAGCGACTCGCGTGTACGTGCATTACAGTTGCTATGAGGACCTGTCCCACGTAGGAATTGGAGGTGATAATCGATTGCCATTGCACATATCAATTGGTATGGCGGCCAAGCGGACTATCTGGTTTAGTCACTAAGTAACGTTTGAGGTGAAATACTTTTCAGTCTAATTAATATTAAACGAATTTTACTTAGAAGATTAGGCAAATGTTGTTTTATTTTGACCGGACTGCAAGTCGTCTGGTGAACTTGAGAGTCCTGTAGAAGCGAATCCTGTTTAGTGTGAGGCTGATCAATTTGTGTTAAGCTGAAAGGTGTTTAAAAAAAGTGGCTAAAAACCAGGGACCGGAAATAACAGTTATTTATGAAAACTATAATTGAAAATTTTACTATGAAGAAAAAATCATGCAAATAAATGAAATATAAATAAATAAATAATATAAAAATATAAATAAATATAAATAAAAAATAAAAGTCATTGAATGATTTTTATTGATGACTTTTATAAATAAAAGTCACTGAATGATTTTTATTGATGACTTAACAAATAAAGTCACTGGCTGATTTTTATTGATGACTTAAAAAATAAAAGTAATTGAATAATTGTTATTGACGACTTTTATAAATAAAAGTCATTGAATGATTTTTATTGATGACTTTTATGAATAAAAGTCACTGAATGATTTTTATTGATGACTTAAAAAAATAAAAGTCATTGAATGACTTTTATTGAGGACTTTTATAAATAAAAGTCACTGAATGATTTTTATTGATGACTTTTTTAAATATACATAAGTCACGAATAATTGTTATCATAGGACAACTAAAATAAAAATCGAAAAACTGTTATTTGTGGACTAATAAGAAAAAAATAAAAAATAATTGTTATTATAGGATTTTTAAAATATAAATAAAAAATAACTTTTATTTGTTGAGTCATTAAATAAAAGTCAAAAAATAACTCTTAAACATTGATTTTTATAATAAAACTTATAACTGTTACGGTCCCTGCTAAAAACCAAACTAGTTGGCTCGTAGGCATGCTTGATCATGCAATCAATCAATCAAATCAAATCAATGTCTTCAATGTGGCCTTTTAAATTTCAACAATTTAATGATGATGGATAACCTTTTAGACAAAATTAGTTGCAAACATTGTTTATGTTTATGTTAAATGTCGTCTTTGGGGTTGCAGAAAGCAATGAGATGAATTAACTTTTAGGCAAAATTAGTTGCAATCTAAAAGAATTAGGTGACATCTAGGCGTGGTTGATGCTCAAATCATTATTGAATGATTACTAAAATGAAATGAATTTACTCTTTGATGAGTTTACTTTTTAAATGAAATTAGTTGACAATTCTGTAATTTGAATAGAGTAAATATGTTTTTTTTTTTTTTTAAATATGTGGGCCCCATAAGATGAATGCTGTGTTTTATGTATATGGATTATTGTTGCAATGCGATTATATGTATGTATTGTATGTACATGGGTCTAAGCTATGCGCACACATATATGTAATTTTTTAATTAATAATTGACTGGCACGACAGCCCGCTTACGCGAGACTAAGGCCTAGCTTCCCGCAACCACCCGTGTTGTGCGTGTGAATTTGTACGCGGGTGGAAGGGACCTACAGTTTTTATGCCGGTTCCGAACGGCAGGTTGGGAGCTTTATCATAGGCAATTTTTACTCTCAGAGGTTTGCCATTTCCAGCTGAGAGGACAGCCACCGAAAGAGAAAACGAATTTTCCCGTTATTTTGTTTAGGTGTTACACATATATGTATGTAGCTATTATATCTTTCGATCTGTGTATGTGGTTTGAACGTCTTTGCCTACCAGTTGTCCACTTTACTTCACTTTCAGCTTTCCGGCGCTGTTTTATACAATTTAAGGTGTCTTAAACATGTACATATATGTATGTATATGTAAGTATGGGTATGTAAATATGTGAAAATGTTTCTCCCTGTTCGTAGCACTCATTCGCTTTAGTTGTATTGCATTTGTGTAACATTACTCGCTACTTATCGAACTATAAATTTGCTGGTGCATCGTAAACTTTGCGCGTTTGCTGTTGTTGCATTACAAGATTTTGCATAAGTACTGTGTTGGAATTATAAACGAAAGAACGTACATTGTTGCTTAGGTGAAACATTAAATTGCAATTAATTGTTTTAATTGGTTATGGTGGTTGAGTGGTGCACAAATATAAATTTGCAGTTGAATTCGAATTGAATGCAAAAAATGTAAAATTCTCGCATGCAATTTTTTTCTCCCATACATACATCTTTCAATGTCTATTTTAATGGTGCGCATAGTTGTTATTTATGTTTTATTCGAGTGTTTTTGTTGTTGCTTTAGCTTAGGTGAACAAACAGCGGAATTGCAAAACTGATGTGGTGGCCAAACGAGTTTGGGGTTTTTTTGTTCTCTTATTTGAAATATTTTAAGTTTTGCTTCTCAAATTTTTATTATTATAATACGAAACTTATGGATTTGTAATGCGCTCGTTTGTTGTTTCGGCACAGAATAAATTGGTGGCTTTGAAACCAATGCATTTGTTGCTGAATTTTACAATATGGATTCTACATAATCAAACCGTTCACATTCGTTGATACGTTATTGTTGTCACTTTCTTTGTTGTTGTTTTATAGGTTAAATGCCATCAAAGAAATATATGAAAATTCATTATTTGTAAAACTACCAACAAAAATTTTGTTGTTTAATGTGTATGTATGTATGTGTATGTGTGTGTGTATATATGTGGGCACTCATTTGGCACAATCAACAATTCCAGCTTTGTCTTAGCTCCAACAAAATTCGTACTTCAACTGCCTCTAAGTTCTAACGTTTATGTTTTTTTTTTGTTTTGTTAAAATATTTGTAATTTTTATTTTAGACTTTGTGTATTTCTTACTTCATTTGCTTATTTGCGTTTTGTGTGTATGTGTGTTGTGTTGTGTGTCTTTTAATTGTTTTATATATATAACTATAATAATTTTATAATTATTATTATTTGCTTTATTGTGATTTTGTTTAGTTCCTTATCGAAGCTCTAGTTTTATGATTGCCTTGCATTTCTTCAAAGTACTAAGTTTTGTGTTATTCTGCTGCTTTGCTTCAGTTATTTATTTTATTTTTTATAATTTGTTTAATTTTTTAGCTAAGAATTATTCACTTTAATCCCAAAAATTCATGTCCTGCACTTACATTGTCTCACAATTTGGCTGCGTTTGTTTGTTTGAAAAGAAAAATAAAGAAATTTTTTTGAAAATAAAATTTGATAGAAAAGATATTAGTAGATATTAGATATTAGTAAGTTACTAAAAATAGATGATTAATGTATTTAGTAGTTAGTTGAATAAAATCAATTCAGTAACAATCAACTCAAGTGGAATTGAAAAATATTTATCTTAGAATACGTTTATCTTAGAAACTTTTTGCCTTCTCATAGAATACATTAACATTGTCTTACTTGTTGATTTCTTAGTCGCTCGTTTTAAAGTGAGTTTTGGTTTTTAAAAAATTGCATATCAAACAAAATTGTTGTGGCTCAGTCATTAATGCATTGCACTATTAGTCAGCGCGCCATGGGTTCGAATCCCCTTCAAGCAACATTCGGTAACAATTTATGTCTTTGGATTTCAAAAGTAACCAGTTTACAGAGTTGAGAATTGAGCTGAGGTTAAGAAAGTTGAAGGTGTCGGTCTTTAGACTTAAAAAGTAAGAAAAGTAACCAGTTTACAAAGTTGAGAGTTGACCTAAGGTTACATTCGGTAAACATTTTTGTCGTCTAAACAAAAGTAAGAGGTGAAAGTTGACCTAAGGTTACAATCGGTAAAAATGTTTGGAGTCTAAACAAAAGTAAGAAAAGTAACTCGTTAACTGAGTTGAGATTTAGAATAGTTTAAAGTGTCCGTCTGTAGACTTGAAAAGTACGAAAAGTAACCAGTTAACGGGGTTGAGAGTTGATCTGAGGTTAGATTAGGTTGATTTGCTTGTAAATTTAATACCTAAGTATCAAAATATCCTGTCAAATGAGTAGAGAATTGAATTGAGGTTAAGTTAGGTTAGGTTAAAGTGACTTATCAAACTTCAAATTAACCAGTTAACTGAGCTGAGAATTGCGCCAAGTTAAAGTATTAAGTTAAGTGTTGGTTAAGTTAAAGTGTCTGTCGTTAGATTTCATAAATATGTGGTATCGCAATGGGCCTCTTAGACCTCTGAGTGTGTTTCTTACAGAGGCAGCCACCAATAACCTAACCTAACTATTTATAAGAGTTTAGATTTGATATGATGGAGAGTTGACAGATTTAAAATATAACATGAAAGATTTCCATTATCCTTTAAATTTCAATTTATGTAAACAAATTTTTTTTATTTAATTTTTTTAATATTTTGAATTTGTATCTTCCAATATTTCGCATTTCTTTATCCGCTGTAAGCGACCCATTCTGGTCTTATAGGCCTAAGTGTACTCGCCTCTGAAGGCAGATGCAACACAATCAAGTTTAGATTGCTTATTGGGAATTCTATCATCACTGAGAAAGAAAACTATACTAATCCCATTTCGAAACAATTTAATCTGATGTTGTAACATAATTCAATTTAATTTGATTTAATGCAATTAAATTCAACTCAGTAGTTACATTAGCTTCAGATATATAAGTTCATTAATTATGTCCAGTTCCTTGAAAGCAGAGTGCCTTGTCAGGACTTTTGGAGGCACAGACTTTGGCATAGGAAATATGGTGTTTTTCCATATTTTTCTCATACCTGCAGCTGTTACAGACATCCCTGGATGAGAGACTCAATGACACCGGGCTGTCAGAGCTGTCGTATTGAGTCTTATCTCTCTTAGAAATCTATCTTTTCGCATAGAGCAAAAAAAAACTAGGGATGACCATACTTCTTTTTGCTACTCACGACTAAAGAGAATAGCCAAAAGTCTCGGGGAACTGTTGCAATCACTCCAGTATTGCCACTAGTACAAAGGAAGATTGTACAGTCGTCATATTTTTTATTGTAAAAAGGTTGTAATAATAAAAAAGTTAAACTTTAAGTGAGTTCTTAAACTGTAGAGGGTACCTACTAATATCCCGGCAAGTCACAATAATTCGTACTCATATTCACTCTACTCTAAGCTTTTAACTAAAGTGAGTAGAATGTAAATAGTCCCATTGGGTATATGTACCGGATTGTTCTTCACCTAAAGAGTGAGAGAAAAGTGCCTAGAAGTGCACAAGAGGCATAGATGAAGTAGGTAAATTATCTTTCTGATCCTTGCCAATGAAAATTTTACCGAAACCATAAGAAAACAGTCTCAATATTTTTACGTTGTTACCTATTAAAGTTTTCCGCCATTGTTCAAGTTGTACATGTGTCTTTATGCGTCAAATGACTTGAACTTCCAGCCTTATGTACATAGACATATACTCTAGTATTCCGCCACTATTCAAGTTGTATGTGGGATTTGATGCATGAAGTCAACTGGCATTTTCCAAACTGAAACTGAAACAAGATCTACATGGAAACCAACAGATAAATAAGAGTATCGGATTCAAAATAAAGGAAATCACAATGGACCCAGAGGGTCTCCGAGTGGAGATGCATGTAGCACAAGCCTCTTCTGTAACCTAACCTATAAAAAACCATAAAAAAATGCATTCCACTATTCAAAATGTATTCTTTCTTCAATCTAGTCCAATGATTGGGTTCATTTAAGCGAAAATTAGATTTTTAGTGTCTAAACTTTAGTGCCAAATGTTGAGGCTTAAATATAAAATCGAACTACTTTAACCCTTAAATGCCTGAATGATTTCCTTTTTTGTTCTATCACCACTTTGAAAAAATGTTTACAAAAACAACCCAGAATTTCTTTCTTTTGATTAAGTTACTGTTTCAGAAAATGATATTCGCGTTGAAGGATAACAAGTCATGTCATCTCTATGCAATTGAGGGTTAACCACATATGGAAGTATGTAAGTGTGTTTAAAAGTTTCTTAAAACGAGTATGAGAGAAAAAAGAGAGCGAAAAGTAGATTTGTTCTGTCGAAAGCAAATGCAACCAATCCGATTTGTTTTTGTAGAGCGAAACCAAAAAAAAAAAACAAATTGAAAAAAGGCAATTTCGAAAATGAAGTAGAAAAAATTTCCTTGTTGTTGTTTCTTTGTTATAATAAAACCACGATTTTTATTGAATCCAACAAATTAAACGTTTACATAAAATTCCTACATTTAATTATATTTAAATTTAATAATATAGTATGTATAGTCATATATATATATATAATATATAAATTAATATATATTGTATCATCATGTTGTATATGTTTTTTCTTGCTTTCATTTGTTTTTGCTTTGCTTTAGTTGTATATGTATCTATGTATGCATGTTTGTATGTATGTAATTGTTATTATTATTGTTTAATAAATTGGCTTATAATTTAAACATGTGTGTGTGTGTGTTTGTGTGTGAGTGTGTGTGGCTGTGTTGGAGTTTTGTTTTTGTGTTTGTGTCATGAAGATAGTTGAAGAGAGTTTGAGATTTTTACTAATTCTAATAACTAGAAACGATGTCAATTGTAATTGAAATCAAATTTATGACAAACTAATCAAACTTAAAATTTATTAAATAAACAAAAAATGAAATTTATTGCCGCATTGCAGCTTAGCATCGCTAAAAACTACAGTCAAACTAAGCAGCAAACGAACGTTTTCCCTACATAATTAACGCTGGTTGACTTTTGCTATTTGTTTTTAATTTTTTTTTTTACATAATTACTTAAACAAAAAAGCGTTTGCTTTTTGCTGTCAAATGCGGTTTTCATGTGTACACATATTTGTTTTTATTGCAAAATGAATTCAAGATTAAAGTATTTTCAAATATTGTTGACTAAACTGACAGACAAGTGTATTGTGGTGATTTGTTGTTGTATTGTTTACTTTTTTAATTAATATTTGTTTGTCATTAAAGCATTTTCTGAATGCTAATTTACATGTTTAAATGTGTTCATATATTGTTTTGTTTTAGTTTTTGTTTGTATGTCCAGACATGTCCATGTAAAGTTATAGCAAAGTTTGACAAAAAGTTTCAATAGTACACTTTGACATTTGAAATTCATAAATAAAAACATATAAAATAAACGAAATTTTTTTAAAAAGAGAATAAATTGAGCAATTAAATTTGTCTAAAGATTTAATTTAATTTTAGAATTTGGAAAATTATGAAATACGAAATCAGTCTCAAATTGAATATATTTAAAATTTTGTTTTTTTTCTATATGATAATAAATATAATTTTTTTATATAATCGTAGGCTTTTAGGCGCTTTTTACGCTTCAGCCTAACTAAGATGCGTTCTTGTCTTTATTTCTCTAATTCTGCAGGCGATGCATTACAAATTCAAACAGCTTTCTGCTTAGCTAACTTTTTTTGTTGGTGAATTTTATAAATTTTTTTAAAATATATTTTTCATATTTGTCATTAAAATTTATAATTTCTACAACTAAAATGCTTTCAATTCGTTTTGAAGTCAATTGAAGTTATGAATTCCAGTCAAAGTGAGTAGATTACATGAAACATATGTAAGTATTTAATATAGATATGTTTAACCGATATACTATATATAGATACATAAGTTTATGTATCGACTCAAATAGTTAGGTTAGGTTGAATGGCAGCACGTAGGTAAGCTCCATGGGCCTTTCTTATCGACCCTACAGTCGACTTTAACCCATAATCGACTTTACTCCATGGTTGACCTGATGCTATAGTCAATTTGACTGCAAGTTGACTTGACTGCCCGATTGTAACGTCAACCCGATTATAGAATACACTTCACTTTAATGTTTACCAAAATCTTAAGGCTCCATTTCTTTCTTTTATCGACTCTCTCTCTTATCTCTTATTGCAAGTTGACCCTACTAGTTATAATGTCAACCGTAGCTTAAGGTCGTCCCAACTATAAAATAGATCGATCAATGTTGCTGTTAAGGCGCTATTTCTCTCTCTTATCGACTCTATAGTAGACTTGACTCTACAGTCGAGTTGATTCTTTAGTCAATCCTAGTGTAAGGTTACCCCAACTATATAATAGTCCCCACTTTTATGTTGACCAGACTGTTAAGGCTCCATTTCTCTCTCTTATTGACTCTATAGTCAACTTTACTCCATAGTCGACTTGATTTTATGGTCCATTTGACTGCAAGTCCACTCGACTTTAAGGTCAACCCTACCGTAAGGTGATCCTAACTATATAACACTCACTCACTAAGGTGTTGATCCGACTCTCTTATCGACTCTATAGTCGACTTTACTCTAAAGCATAGTTGACTTGACTCTGTAGTCGATTTGACTGCAAGGTCAACTCTAGTCAAACGACGTCCCAACTATATAATAGACCTCACTACGATGTTGATCCGACTCTCTTATCGACTCTATTCTCTACTCTATAGTCGTAAAGCCGACTTGACTCTTGAGCCCTCACTATGGTGTTGACCAGACTGTTAAGGCCCCATTTCTCTCTGTTATGGATTGCATAGTCAACTTTACTCTATAGTCGATATGACTGTAAGTCCAACCGACTATAAGGTCAGCCCTAGGTCCGAACTATATGATAGACCTTACTATGATGTCGCCCAGACTGTTAAGTCTACATTTCTCTCTTCTATCGACTCTATAATCGAGTTTGCTCTATAGTCGATATGACTGCAAGTCCACCAGACCTTAAGGTCAACCTACAACCCTATTGTAAGTTCGGCCCAGCTATGAAATAGAGTCCAGTTAATAAAGTTAACCGCAATTGAAATTCAACCAAACTGTAAAATCAAACAGTTAAAGTAAAGTCGACTCGTCCATAAGTTTCAACTGACTGTAAAATTGTCTCAACTCGTCAACTTGTCTCGAAGTCGATTCGACTTCTAAGGCGATCCAAGTCTCCAAAAATTATTCTCAATTTTAAAGCTTTCACTGCTTAGTTGATGCGACTGTATGGTCGACTTGGCCATAAGTTTCAGCTGACTATAAAAACGCTTGACCAGTCAAAAATAGTCTGAACTAATGAAGTAATTTCTACTGTAAAGCAGATTCAAGTCTTTGAAAATTATTCTAATTTTTAAACACTTTACTGCTTAGTTAATGTGACTATAAAGTCGATTCAGCTCTGAATTCAAAGTGAGATTGTAAATATTAATTTGGAAATTTCTACGAAATTCGAAAAAAAAAAATTTCTAAAATTAAAATTGCAAAATTTCAAGTCAATAAAGCTTCAAATTCATAGTGCACCGCCCGCATTAAACTCAATTAAATTTATATATCTATTTTTAGACCAAAAATCGCAACAAAAAAATGCCCATAAAAT
This sequence comes from Melieria crassipennis, assembly GCA_963668005.1. NCBI lineage: Eukaryota > Metazoa > Arthropoda > Insecta > Diptera > Ulidiidae > Melieria > Melieria crassipennis. The sequence continues at coordinate 76,314,868 of OY764962.1, read as the reverse complement.
TTACATAAAAAATCTGAATATATATTTATAAATTTGCTTTAACTTGTCAGAACTAAAATCAACATAAAAGTATTTTAATTTCACTCAAATTTCGACGCTCCATTAAGCAGTCAAGTGGAATTGCTTTCATTTCGTTCATCAATTTAAACTTTTTGTTTATTTTTGTTTTCAACTTTTCAACTCATAATTGTTTGCTATGTGTTTCGCTTTTGTGGTAATTTTCTGTCATTTGTCACAATTTGTTGTCGTTCTTTAAATTATTTCGACCACATTGAACAGCACTTGTGCACTTTTTCTTGTTGATTTTGCTTCATTTTGTTGCTTTAGTCATGGGAAAAAATTTTGCTAAAAATAAGTAAATTTAAAAAAATTACTTTGGCACAAAACGTATCAACTACTTGACTTTTTCATTATTTATTATGCACTTTTTCGCTTTTCATTTTGTGTTTGTTATTGTGTCTTGCTTTTTTTTTATAAAATTTAGTTTAATAAAACTGGTTTTTAATATATTTTTGTTTTTAATATTAGTTACTTGTTGAAATGAATTTGATTTGTTTTTGTTTTGTTTTTCATTAACTTACATCGAATTTAATGCAAAATGAAAAAAGTCTTTCGCAGTCTTCTGACAAACCATCGAATTCAAATAATGCTAACGAATTTCAATAAATTTAGTTACTTAATTTGTTTGTGTGTATATAATGGTATTGTATACGTAATACGATTGCTTCTTGCTTGTATTTCCATTTGCTTTTCTAGTCGCATTTTGTTGTCAGTTTTTGGTAAAATTTTGTTTACTTTTATATTTGTTGTTTTTTGTTTTAGTTTATAATTTAAGCTCATTGCAGCAGTTACAATTTGTGTTGTTGGTAGTGAATAATACATATTGATGCATGTTCTGCCTCGTTCTCGAACCATTGTCTACTTGCGAAATCACAACGAAATCATAAAACGAACGCAAGCGAACCAATGTAAACAACAAACGCCCAACGCTCTCAGCATTGCGTCCATTTGCCCGAAAAACCCCATTATTCGATTCGATAACGCGTTGTCGAGTCACGCTTCATCCATACATCTCGCTAGTTTTACTAATTCTTGCTTAATTGCTTAATTGCAGTTTAATGAAATTCGTGAAATTCCTTCGTGTTGATCCCAAAGTGAATTTTAACTATTCTGTCTGTCTTCTTGCTTGCTTCAGTTTTACTTGTGTGGTTTTTTCATATTCACATTTTCTTAGTTTATTTAGCATTTTTCTTATTTGAATCTCAATTGATTTGACGTCACATTACAAATGTACAACACAATTAAATTGTACAAGTGTGCGAAATCGTTTGCTTCAATTCAAATTCTGGCACATTTGGCCACGCCTCATCAACGCAAAGTGGACCAGAATGTGTGTGTGTGTCGCCATTTTGCTTCTACCCTAAAAGCACTTTGAACTTACATATTGACTTAACCATACACACACAACTACATATGTATCCTATAAATATTGCTTGCACAGTTCTCCAAACATCTATCGAGCCATTTCGATTGGCTGCTCGAACACGAACTAATGACGACGATCGGTTGCAGCCTGGCAGCCATTTTTACTGTCATTCGAAAAATTTTGGCACAGTTTAATACTTTGAAAATCTGTATACAGTTTTGTTTTGTTTGAGAACAGAAAACGAGTTTGAGAAATAAAAAAATAGAATCCATATACATATATTTCTAAAATCCTTTGTGCGATGTGCTGAAACGTTGGCATATTGAAAAGATTGCAGCAGTGAAGGTGAATCAAAGCAAAATGATCGACTTGCATTGTGTTTCTTCACAAGAATGAAAAAAGCATTTACTGAATGGATTAGAACTTTACGAACTTCTTGAACTGTTCAGAGTTTATTATTTGAATATATCATAAAGTTTGCATGAGCAAAGTTTGCAGTTATACTTTCAAGATAATAAAAGTAGAAAATTAATTATATAATAATAATAATAATTAATGGAAAATTAGAAAATTAAATTAGGTATCAAATAATTAGTTTTAGAAAAAGTGATGTTAAAAAATTTATAAAAATGATACAAAATTAAAGAATATTCAATCAACCAATTTAAGTGTTACAATACAAAGAATAAAAGTAAGCTTAGCTTGAAAGATGCATCGGTTGCCATAACATAGACCACCGCTAGAATCTACTAAGATCCGTAATGTAGTTGGAATTTCATTAATAACCCAAATGAATTACAACGAAATTCTTAAATATTGCATAATGATTCCTAAATGGCATTTTTGAATAAATTTTAATAACATTTTCTAGTGAAGAGTCTAGTGAAGAGTCTAGTCTAGAAGGCTAGTTTAGGTTTATTGACCGCAGGGTATGGAATCGGTGTTACTGCACAGCCTTCCTCTACCTCTTTTTCATTTCCATAGCTTCTATAGACATCTCTGCACGAGAGGCACTATTTGATGTACATAGACAGTGTCCGCTGATGATTTCAACGAGCTGTCGAAAAAAGGTTTGTCTCAGGAACAGTATACATCATGTTTTCTCTAAGAACAGGGAGCACCATAGTGCCAGGCAGGTGCCACAATTGCTCCTGCTATGCTGGTACGAATCAATATTTTTTTGGCCAATCTATCAATATTCATATACAAGGCATAAACGGGCCTTAGAACCCAATGAAGCCAACAGGGTCTTCGAGTGGAAGTGCATATCGTGCACACCTCTTTTGCAACCTAACCTACTTCAATTCATCTGAGATCACCTCACCTCAACTCAACTCAATTCATTTCAATTCAATTCAACTCAACTTCAACTCACACAAAGGGCCAACATTCCTTCACTTCACTACTTCAACTTATATCACCTCATTTCAATTCATTTAAATTCAAATCAAGTCGTTGCAGATGCAACAATACAAAACATATGCAGGGCCGTCGAGAGGATATCAGGGCCCGGTGGTAGTTACCTCCGGGCCCCCTCCCCCATCAGGAATCGCTGAGTTTGTTTAACGAAGGCCCGTACTTGCGGAAAACGTTCAAACAGACACATAAAAAAAACTGAAAAATATTTGGACAATTTTTTTTTGTTTTACGAAGAAAACATTTTTTAATGTTGGGCCCGGGCCCGTCTGCATAATGTCTGCTTACGATAGGTAGATAATACACCAGTTACATTCTTTTACGGTTCTAATCAGATTGCAAAAGTGCATATTAAACTTTTCCCAAATTTTGAGATTTCGATTGAAATCCGGGCCCCGCTAGAAACTCCGGGCCCGGTGGGAATCCCACCTTTACCACCCCCCTCTCGTCGGGCCTGAACATATGAAAACTTTTTTATAAAATTTCTCTTTGAGATAAAATCTTGTGGCAATAAAATAAATTATGATCAAGACAATATAAAGTACAGTGGGATCATTGATATGAAATCAAAATAAAAATTTTATAAAATGTCTTTTTGAGCGCATTTTCGTGGTCAATAATATCAGGGACACAAGTCCGAAGAAAATTTAAAAATTTTAAATTGAAAAATTGAAAAACCCTTTAAATTAACCCATGCAATCTTGTCAAATGTCTTTAAGCCTTGAAGTTAAAACTTTCAACAATGTCTTTGGCTTTTTAATTCAAAAAACTCACTCAAGCAATCTTATCAAATGTCTTTGAGCATTGAAGTAAAAAGTTCCAACCGTGTCTTTGGCTTCTTAATTCCCAAAATTTACCCATGACAACTTTTTAAATACCTTTGAATCTTGAAGTAAAAAGTTTCAAATGCCTCATTTAACTTTTTAAGACTTCACTTCTCATTGCTGCAATTCAACTCACTGCTCATCGTCTCACTTCGCTCACAAAACAAGTAGAATGGCTCGTTTGCACAAGAAAGAATTTTGAGCAGTTTCTTTTTAATTATTTATTATTTTTAAAGCTCCACGAATTTCTGGTATTTTCTTCAAATTTAATTTACGTTAATTAAATTTTGTTTTTTTTCTTTGTTTGTTTTGTTTAGATTTTCTAATTATTCTTATATTTAAAATACAAGTTGATCCCAATTTTTCAGTTTTATAATTTCTTCGTCGCCTTCACAATACAACTACACAATGTCAGACAGTATAATCCAATTTAATAATGTGCCATCGGAAATGCAATCGTCTACAATGTCACATATGTATGACCTATGTGTGTGTGTGTGTGTGTAATCGCCTCACTTCCAACTGTAGTTTAAGCAAACAGTGCCTATTAACTGATTTCGATTTTCTTTGTGTTTTTATTTTTCGGACTTAAAACGTTTCCTTTAACTAATTTACACGCACTTTTGTTGCTTTACATTATTTAGTGTTTATTATTATTTTTATTATTACTATGTGTTGCCCTATGTTGTGTTTTTATTGTTTTTGTTTTTTTTCGCATTTTTGTTTTTGTTTTATTTACAAACAATATTGTCTTCATAACCATCTTTTGTTGTTGTAAATATGTTTTTACTTTAAAATATGTATTTGTTTTTTGTTGTTGTATTTTATTTTTGTGTCCATATGTATTGGTTTGTTGGTGTGTGAAATTCTTTCATGCGCTAAATATGCCTTCTATGTATGTATTGTATGTATGTATGCATGTAATTCTTTAAGTTTACCATTTATGCATTAAGTGTTTTTCGCTTATTGATGTTTATTTCATTTCAATATTTTTTGTTTTAAGAAACCATATCTATTTCGAATGTCGTATATAATGTTTGCGTTATTGGTTGTTGAGTTTCTTTAATTTATTGTTGGCTGCCAGTTGGTTGATTGGTTGGTTGATTGGTCATTGTGTGTTGGTTGTTGTTGGTGGAAAGTGAAGAAAAATGTACATGGAACAGATGGTAATAGAGAGAAGAAAAGAGTAGACAAGTATAGGAAAACTTTGGTGTTAAAATTAAGAGGTGAAAGAAGAAAGTCATAATAAAAGTTGGGTTGGAAAAATTTGAAAAATTTATCTAAAGTAAAACATTATACAAACGAAAAAATTATATATAAAGGAAACTATTCCAATACAAATTGCAATAAAATGCTATCAATCAAGTGAAATGATTAAGAGTTGTGTATAAAACTTAGTACCTGAAAGAGAAACTATAGAAAGAGTTAGGTTAAAAATGACCTCCCTTGGAAAAAATTATACAAATTTTAATGAAATTTAATCAATCAAGTGAAGTAATAACACTTTGTGTTAAATATGGTAATTCAGAAAAGAAAGTTATAGGAAAAGTGGGGTTAGAAAAATTAGAAACAAATTACAGAAAGGAAAACATTATATAAAGTAAAACATTATACAAACGAAAAAATAATATAAAGGAAACAATTCCAATACAAATTGCAATAAATTTCAATCAATCAAGTGAAATGACGAGATTTGTGTGGAAAACTTAGTGCCTGAAAGAGAAACTATAGGAAAAGTTAGGTTAAAAATGATCTCCCTTGGAAAAAATGATACAAATTCCAAAATTTAATCAATCAATTAAAGTGATTAAAATTATTAATGGATCAATTAAAGTGATAAAGTTATGTGAGGAAGATACTAAGTGAAACAACAGAGTTTTAAAGAATGTGAGGTTAGAAAAAATTTTAAAGAAATTGTACAAAAAAGTTCCATACAAATGCGAATAAAACTTTATCAATGAGTCAAGTGATAAAATTAAGTGAGGAAGATAGTAAATGGTAATGGAAGATAGTAAAAGAAGAAAGTGATGAAAAAAAGTTAGGTTAAAAACATAAGAAAGAAATCAAACATAAGAAAAAGTTTCAATACGAATTCGAATACAATTTTTTCAATTAAGTTAAGTAATAAAATTATGTATGGAAGATAATAATTGAAACAAGAGAGTTTTAATTAAATTAAATTTAATTTAATTTAATTTTAATTAAATTAAATTAAATTTAAAGTTAGTTTAAAAAAAATTAGGAAGAAATTATACAAACAAATTCCAATACAAATTCGAATACAATTTTTTCAATCAGGTCATAAAAATATGTGAGGAAGAAAGAAGTAAATGAAAGAAGAAAGTGATAGAAAAAGTTAGGTTAAGAATTATCTTCCTAAGAAAAAATGCCATTAAGATTTAATCTATCAGGTTAAGTGATAAATTATATGTGAAAGATAGTAATTGAAAGAAGAAGAACAAAAAAATTTAAGTTAGAAAACTTCACTAAGAAAAAAACGCTCCTTGCACCAACACCAACAACACCTGTCACTTGTCAACTTTAACTTGTCATCTGTCGTTTGTAATTTGTCACCTTTGTTTTTGTCATCTTTCAGTGTCCATGTCCGCATGTGCCATCGTTGCCACAACTTTCAACAACTTTCAGCCAATTCGCTGCCAATCTGCGGCGCCAAACCAATACTTTTTTGTCAACCTTTCAACCATTTTGTTGTTGTTGCTTTCTCGTGTCATTAGCGCAATACCATACTTTACTATTACTTGACCTATACATATTTATCAATGCGGTTTTTTTTTATTTAATTGTTTATGTTATTGTGTTTTAATTTAAAATTTTATTCATTTTCTCCACTCATTTGCTTTCTTCTATGTTTTTGTCAATTTTCGATTTTGTTTTTTTGGATATTAAATAAGAATATCTAAAATACCTTAATATGTAGATACATTTTTTCTTTAAATTGTTGTTCTTGTTGTTTTATTTTATTTCTTATTCATTTTGTATGTGTGTTTGTTTTCATCAATTTCTCACAAATGTAAATAATTTTTAATAATAACAGTATTAATTTTTTTTGTTTTAAATTTATTTATTTTATTTCTATGCATTTCTTGATTTCATTTATTTTCCATTTGCAATTTTGTGGTGTACAAATACATGTAAAAGTTATTTGTGTGTGTAAGTATATATGTGTGTAAGTGACAAATACATACACGTATATATATATAATATATATATATATATTGCAATATGTATATAAGTGATGTACACTGAGAGAAAAAAATTTTGTTGCTGAGAAAAACATTCAAAAATTCTTTAAAGTTACACGTTTTTCCTATTAAATTTTATATCAACGAACTGTCGCTTTCGCTCTCTGCGTCGCTGCTGAGAATCGTTCATTCGCATTACTTTAATTTAATTTTTTCTTTATGTTTTTCTTGTTTGTTATTGTTGCTCTTTTCTCATTGCTCTTTTCTCATTGATGTTTTCAAGTTCAATGTTTGGGTTTTTGTTTTAATATTTTTGTTTGTGTTTGTTTACGTGTACAAGCATAGAGAACAGCTACAATATATGATTTTTTGTTGTTTCGGGCGTCACTACTCGCACCGTTTCATTTGTTCAGTGGTTCATTCATCACTTTGTTAATTTAATTATTATGTTGTGGTAAGTTGTTGTTTTAGTAGGTAAACATTTGCCGGTCGGTTTCTCTTCTACTACTGTGGATATCAGAGCTTACGGTTTGGTCAGTCAGGAGGGGGTGGGGCGCGCTCTGTGCACTTTGAATGGATTCGACCAAAGCCAGACAGATACGACATAGATTAGGTTTGGTTACGGTGCCTCTGTATGAGACACACTTAGGCCTTTATGGCTCATTGTGATACTACTCACCCGTTTGAAATGTAGGAGAGAGGGACCTACAGTTTAACATCGACTTCGTTCGGTAGTGGGCAGTTAAAAGTTTTTCTTTAACATTTGGTGGCTTTGCCTTGAACAATGTTTTCAATTCTCATATACTTCTTGCGAAGAGCGACAGAAGTAGACCAGTGTCCAAGCAGCCTGAACTAGGATTCGAACCTAGAGTCTCTGGTATGAAAAGCCAAACGCGCTAGCCGCTGAACTAGGCTGAGGCTGAAGTATACAAACCATGAAATTTTAAATTTTGTATTAAAAAGTTCAATCATTCTTTGTAAAACCTAAATACCTAATCGGTTTTCACTAACTGTTCTATACATTTCGTGAAAACAAAACAATTTTTTTATTGAAATGTTGGAATTTGTTGAGTACGTATTTCGAAATGATTGGATTATTTTGTTCCTTGTATCGAAAATTTTACGTAGGTTTTTTAAATAATACAGAAAATACTGTCTGACGCTTATAATTTGAAATGTTGAAAAAATTGAAAATTCTTCAAGTACAGTGCTTGGTTTTAGGTTAGGTTAGTTAGGTCTAGTCACAGTGGCTTCCTTCGCAGGGGATCACACTTTGGGCACAAACTATTCCCAATTTAAAATTGTAAAATTCAAATTCTAAAACTTGAACAGGCTTGAAACATTATTTCTGCAGCTTAAAGCTTCCAATTCTTTAACTAAAATTAATTTGAAAACTGTGTTCTCGCCCTCTTCGTTCGAATGAGAAACTCCAGTCACTGACATCTTTTTTTGTGCCACAGATCGCTGCCCCACAAATTGCACCGTAAGCACTTTTGGATATCGTTGCAGGATTTGTTGTTGTTGTCGCTTGTTGGATTTGTTGTTTGTTGTTGTTGTTGTTGGTAAGTAGTGTTTGAGTTTTGGTAAACTGGTTCAAGTTTTGCTTGTTGCATGCGATTTACGTTCGAAAATGTGGCATTTTGCTGTTGTCTCTTTTTGTTTTGTTGCTATTGTTGTTGTTGTTGTTGCTGTTTGGGGAATAAGAACTATTAGCATAAGGAGTGATATAAAGCGAAATTTCATTTTGTAAACGCTGTAAACGCAGCAAAGCGCAGCGTGTGGTGGCCAGGAATGCAAAAATCAGGCAAATGGCGCTGGAAGGGTTAAAGAACTAGCAGTAGAAATAACAATTAGTTTTTTGGCGCTATTTTTTGTTATAGACAATTAGCGATTAGGATTTTTCAGCCAGCTGAAAATGAGGAAAATGGAAAGCGCTGAAATTTGGCCAAAATGGAAGCAATGTGGAACCAAAGTGGTTGCAGCATTTTTATTTATATTTTGTTTTTATTTAATTTAAATATTTATGTTGTTGTTGTTGTAATTTACAAGGAAATCAACACTTTGTTTTTGTAATTAAGGCACCATTACAATTGCTTTCTTTACACGTATTTTTCCTTTGTTGTTGTTGTTGTTTGTGGTTGATGTTGTGGTTGTTGTTCAAGGTTTTTGTTTTGTTTTTGTGTCATTTTCTTAATATTTTTAAATTTCTTTGGCTCAATAAAATAAGAAATTAATAATAAAAATAAAAATTAATAAAATATTTAATAAAAATGCCAACGCGCAACATTACAATTAACAATAATTTGTTTTTCAAACTTCTATTAAATTTGTTTAAAAAATTTTGTTTTGAGTACAAATGAAAATGTAATCGAAACAAAATGAGCTTCGCTTTTGTTGACGTCTGAAATGGTAATTTTTTTTTAAATAATCTCAAGACGTACTTATTGAGCTAATTGTTGCTGTTGTTGTTGTTGTTCATAATATATGCATTCATTTGCTAAAATAACTAATGCTCCTTGCTTTTGTTTTGGTTTGATTGAACCCGTTTTGTCGCTGTTTGTAATTTGTGGTTGTTGTCTGGAATTATTTGTTGCTGTGGTTTTGTTGTGTGGTTGTTGATTGGAGTTGAACATACATGAAAGTATGTTGTTGTTGTTGTTGTTGTTGTTGCTGTTAGACAACAAATCCGCGCGCACATAAGCAGTCTTGGCGCCACTGACGAAGCGTTGCTCAATTGTTTTGTCTTGTTATTGTTATTGTTGTTTTGCTACCAACATTGCCTGTTGTCAACAACAATGCAGATTTAGGCTTTTTCAGCCATTTTTATTGCAGTCATTAGGTGTCGTTTTTGCTTAGCTGCTGTCGATTTCTTTTGTGTTCTCTTTGTTTTTATATTTTTTATTTTTAAATTTATTTATTTTTTCAGTTTGTCTACAACTTTTCATATTACATACAACATCGGCTGTCATTGGCTTATACAATCCTCAAAAAATTCACTAAATATTTAATTATAATTGTTGCAATATTTTTTTTATTATTATTATAAATTTTTATTTTTTTTGTATTTCCATTTGCTTTGAATTTGTTGTTTTGTTTTTTTTTTCATTAATTTTTCACTTGTATTGTTTTGCTTCAAAAAATGATTGCTTTGAAGTGGTTTGTCGTCGAAAGCGAAATATTTGTCATTGAAATCACGAAATAGTTTCGCCTCCCATTGGTTTTGTTTTTGTTCTTCCCATATTTCTAATATCTGTATATATATTTGTATATATCTGTGTAAGTGTGTTTGTGGTTGCCGTTGTTGTTGTGTTGGTATTAACCCTTGTTGCATGCCTTTCACTCGAACAAAATTCTTCATAAACGCATCCATATTTGCATTGTTCCGTTCCAAATATTAAAAATACATTTTTTTTTTGGCAATATTTGCTTGGATGCCAACACGCCCACTACGCTCTCGCACATCTACAGTTATTTATTAGTTATTTAATTATTTTAATATTTAAACAATTTCCTGTAATCAAGTTGTTATGTTCATAAGTTTTACTTTGCTTCGATTTGCAGCACAAAGTTCGAGTTTATTTTGTTGTTGCAGTTGAAATTGTTGCACACATTTTGTTGTTAGGGGTGAAATGCTTTAATTGAAATGCTTCAAGTAATCATCGAGCATGATGTGGCGCAATTTTCTTGGAATTTTGTTAAAATTCATTGCTAGCTGTTGGCAGCAATTGTGCCAAGTCACTTCACACTAATCGAGCCACTACGGCAAAGTTGCGTTTGCTTATGTGGACAGCAGCAAAATTCAAGCATAGCAGAGCTTACGGAAATCATGAGCTAAATTTTTTAGAAACATTTTTCAACTTTTCTCAGATATGAAGAGCCAAACTTCAGCAACTGAGAGTCAATTAGAACTTTGCTGTGGTTAAGACAGCAGTAAAATTTGTTGAAAGTATGCAAAGAATTTTATTTTATGTAGGTAAAAAGTTCAAAAAGATTCTCAAATCGAAAACTATTTAATCATTACAATTGATAGATAGATGAGATAAACAAAATTTGTTTGTTATTTAGTACAGTCGAGTCCGCTTAACTGCGAGTGAATTTTTCCGACCTTTTAGTTCCAGTTAAATGGTGTTTTCAACAAAGCGAACTCCGGTGGAGTGAAATTCCTTTCAATACTTCGGATGAGTGAACAGAGAAGAAATTCTAATTTTGAATTTTTCGAATGTCGCTGCAATTTCAAAAGCCAACCGCGGCTACTAATGAAATCAGCTGATCCACTTATTCGGAATGTAAAAATATGGTCAAAAAATAGATACAAAAATTAATAAAAAAAAATAACAAATAAAATGTGGCATACAATTTGTTCACCTGGGAGGAGTTGAAATAGTGTAAATTTATGTTTTGCATCCAAAAATATTTTACTTAAAATCGTTTACTAAACCAGAATTTTTCAGTTATGCAAGGTAACTAATTTTCAGGAAAAATGCCAAATAAAAATGGACCTGAACTTCTATTTCAGTTAAGCAACTTGGAGTTAAGCGGTTTTGACTGTACTGGACTTACTTAGATTTTTTCAGTTCAGCAAGTTTAGTACAAATAATAGCTCACTTAAGGCTTGAAAGAATAAAAATCGAGTATTTTTAAAGACTTTCTAAAATCGTTACTACTCGTACCTCTCAGCCACACCAGGGCCAAAATGTACAATAGACACCGGTGACAAAGAGTCTCACATCTGAGGAACAACAAATTTTCATTGACAGAAGTTTTTACTGAGCATTGCACTGCTCACAAATAACTGTTACAGTAGCAGTCGAAACATAGATCAGGCAGAATCGATACCTCTGTGTAGTCTTCGGTAGTTTCAGTCTTTGTTAGAGACTTGAAAACATAGCTACAAGGTGCGTTTTAAGGTAAACAGAACTTTTGATATAGTTAAGCCACTTTTATTTGACTTAAAGATTTAGAAAGGTAGATTCTTTCTCAATTTATAGTCAAAATTTCATGACATTTGGTTCACTGGAAACGAAGTTATTGCATCGGATGTAAAAGTATGTTGGTGTCATGTCAAAAATCGGCAATATTAAGTTGGTATTTTAATCATGATACATTTTTTACCGAAATATTCTAATTAATGAACCAAGATTATGGTGATGACTGTTTATTCCATGGCAAAGTTTGTGAGTGGTATTTGAAGCGGTAATTGAAGTTCGATGGCATAGAGGGACACCGTGTTTCCGGTGGAAGCATCAAGTTGAGGACTACCTTTCATTTTAGAACCTTTGCAGCAGGCTGTGACCCGGTCACGGATTTTTATGGCCAGTTAAGTAAGTACAAGTTTAACCATCAACCACTCCTCGTATTCGCCTGAATTGGCACTATGCAAGTTTTACCTTTACGAAAAAATGCTTTTGCTTGAGAAAGAAAAGCATTTTAAGAACGCAAAAGCCTTTGAAAAGGCTTATACCGACATACTGAAGGACATTCAGGACGATGATGAACTTCTCGAAACACTCATTTGACCTGCTTTTAAATTTTACAAAATTTTACTTTCAAAAAATAACTTGGTTTTGCCAAAAAAATATCTTTTAGATATTTAAAAAAAATTCTGTTCACTTTAGAACGCCACTTGTACAAACATTTTAGGTTAGACAGACAGCTTGTGGATCGTTTGACTAGTACACTCGAAGTGCTCTGAGGCCCATTGTATTAGCCGTGAAGCGAGTGTGACAAGCTTCTCTTAATCAGTGCTCGGCGATAGTTGAAACCAACCTGGGCTTCGGTTAACAATGGCAATGTGCCTCAGTGGTGCAAAACCCCAATTTAATTGGCTTCAATCTAACCTATAAACTGTACATCAAATACAGGGTGTCCCAAAAAAAAATGCATGATTTACATTTTGTGACATTTGGCAACTGTTGTATATGATTGCTGGGATTATTAAAAATTTGCCTATTTAAAAATTCGAACTTTTCGCAAACTTTGTGGAGTTGTTAAATTGTATCTAATGTATTAAAAATTCGAAGAGTGATGAACAAATTTGAAGAAAAATTTGGTCGATTACGGACCATAAGTCCCTTGTGCGTTGACGTACCGGTTGGTGTCTCGAAAACATTGTTACTGTAAAAGAAGTGTTGTCAAAACTCCGGTAACATCAATTCATTACAACAACTTTAAACTTTGCGAAGCAACACAGCGAATTTGAACGAAAGACCTCCAACTTTAACCGTACAATGTTCAATTCACTGTGGCCTTCAAATCAGCAGATTGTCGTTCCATTTTAAAATTAACTTGTGCACTCTTAAAGAAATTGTTGCTTTCTTACACATTTTTATGAAAAAATAAGAAACTTCAATTAAATTTTTTCCCAACTGTTTCGATTGATGTTGATTTTCAAAGTCACTGATTATGAATTCCGATTTTTATGAACACATTTAAATTGGGTTTTTACGGCAGCCTAAAGTTCCAAAAAAGATGAAAGAGAGTAATGCAATAAAATTGCAGACCAGACCTTACTTAGTAAATAAGTAAGTATACTTCTAGACCAAAATTTGTATTCAAATTATCGTTGAAACATGAAATTTCAGAATCTGTTGCGCTCTTTGCTCGCATTTTTCGGTAGATTTTCCGTTTTCCATACTTGGTTGGCCCATCCCATGCATCTTTGGGCCTTAAGCTGACCATACAGGGTACAACATGATTTATGATCACAGCGTGCTCGTGTTGATCTACACTATTCCACAAACCTTACATTAGTTTACTTCAGTCAGCCATTTCTTTTCTGACATTGTTTATTATAATTTTCATGTAGACGTGTCGGTGGCAGCAGAAAGTAACAAATTTGTTCTAAAATTGCCACTTTCCATGTCGTCGATTGAGAAGGCAGATGTTGTATGTTCGACTCAAATCAATTCGAATACACAAATTGCGGCATAATATCAAAATTTCACAAATTTGTTTGGCAAAAATCTCAATGTACCTCTGGGTCTCTTTCAATGTGCACTTTCGTGACCGTGGCTCAGTAGACCACGAATAGCAAACTTTAAAAAAGTATTTAATATTCTCATATGATTTTTTTTTTGAGCTTTGCACTTTCTAAAAATAGTAAATATCTGCAAAAACCTCACTGTATGTAAGCGGAAAAAACTGCTGCCCATTTCTAATCAGCGACTTCAAAAATATCGCACAAAAGTTGGAAAACCAAATCGCTTTGAAACTCTGAAACCACATTATTCACTGTACGGAAAATGTCACCAGCGAAAAGGTACAACTTTGATTGTTGTTGTTGCGGCATTGAACATGACTTGAACGCTGCGCCATTTTGTTTTTATGTAAACTGTGTGTATGTGTGTTTCAATTATTTCATGGAATTTATTTTCAATCCTTTTTTCCATTGATATACATATATATATATATGTATATATATATATGTTTTTGTTTTTGTAATAACAGTGACTTAAACTAGTAAAGCTTAAGCGCTAAAAAAAGGTTTCTTCATTAAGTTGTTTATTTTGTTTGTTTTACATTTAGAAAAAAGATTTGCATTTTTTAATTTAATTTCTTGTTTAATGTTTTGCTTTGCTAAATTGTTTTATTTTATTTTATTTCTTGTATACTCAATTCCTTTTTGCCAATATTTACTATTTTGTATGTACGTCTTTTGCTTGTGTACATATGCTTTAGTTTTTTTTAGTTTTTATATATTTGTTTTTTTTTTTTGTTTTTATGCATTACTCTCAATTATTTTAATTTTTTGTGTCTACGAGTTGTTTTTATTTTTATTCAATTTCTTTTCATTACGATTGTTCTTACTTTTGTTGGAATTTACAATGAATTTTTTTTCACTTTGCAATTTATTGCAACGTTTTTGATAAACTTCTGTGTTGTTGTTGTTGTTGAACGCTTACATTGCTGTACCCTTTTGGCCACTTTGAATTTTGGCGGCCGCAGCAAAGCGCGTCGTTCCGTTTTGCCAGCATTGAGTGTGGTTATGGAACTCAAAAGTTGTGACTTGCTGGAAATTCGGCAAAGGTTTTTGTGTTGTTGTTGTTATCATATTGCGGCCTTGACGCATTCGAGTTGGATATGTCTGGCTGTGGGATTGGGTCGACCACTTGCACCAATCAAGAGGTCCGCACATTTCGCTGTGTTGTGTCACAAATTACTGAAAAGAATTTTGACATCTTGCAACTGTGTTGGATCTGTCTGTCTGTTTGTGTGTGTGCGAGTGTGTGTGTTGTCTCATTAATTCATTATTTGTATTGCATGTTGTTGTTGTGCAAATTGCTTAAACAATTCCCCAAACAAGACTTGCTTGCAGCACGCGTCCCAGTACTTTTATTTGTTGCTGTTGTAATTGTTGTTGTTGTGTTTATTGTACATTTGCTAAGTATTGTTTTCATAAATATTTGGTCTTTACACCATCGCTTGACGATTTTAAGTGAAATATTGGGTTGGTTTTGTTTCAAGTTTTACATAAATGAAAAAAATTTATTTAATTTCTTTACATTTGACAGAGATATGTTTTTGTTGTTTGTTAATCAATATGCATTTTGTTATTGTATTTGTATAATATGCTTGTATGTATAATATGTTTGTGGATATGTCGATATAAGTTGTATTTGTTTTTTGCATTAACACTTTTTGCCTGTTTAGATGTGAGCATGTGTGGTGTATGTAAATGTCAATGTATGTGTGTGTGTGTGTGTGTAAGTTAGAAGTAGAACACTTAATGGGTTTTGGCCTAAATGATTGCGGCATACACGGCATGCTGAAGTGTTTAGCTGAAGTCATTCCAATTAGAACCAACAATGAGATGCAGTCAACTTGTGATAACTTTTTTGTTGATAAAAGCGCTTTTGATGTACACAAAGTGGGACTTTAAGCAAATAATCAGCGAAATGCTGCAAACTTTTTGTAGTACAGAGACCACAGACGTTCTGAAAAGCTGCAATGTTCTAATTGCTTATTTGAGAAAGGTTGTAACAGCGCATAACTTTGCGTTTTGATGCAATTTTTAATGTGACAGCTTGTCTGAGTTGTTGCTGTGACTTTTGATTGAAGTTTGAACATTACTTTCGTTAAACATTAATCGGCATACGAAACATTATGTGACATTTTCAACATTTTTGACATTAATTTCAGCAATATTTCGAACACGAAAACTAAAAACAACTACATATAGTTCCAATAATGCTTCGAACATGGGACACTGACAACGTGTGTGATGACTTCTTGCATGCAAAACTATGGGTTGGAGTTTGAACAATGCTACAACTTTTGATTGTCTTTTCAACAGCACTTCTGTACTTTAGAGCTCAATTTTTTTTTGGTCTGAAGAGCCTAGCAATCAAAATTACGTAGTTTTGACACGAAAATAGTTTTGTTGCATTGTTTTTAATAAGCAAAACTACATCATTTTGATATGAACATATTTGTGAAAGTTTGTCACAGGCGCTGTAATTGTTTGGCTAACATTTTAACATTACTTTCGATTACTACAGTCAACGCAGTTATTGTTGGCTGTAGTGTGAACAGTGTTTTTGGAAATGGAAATCTGACGTTTGTGTTGACTTTTTACAATTTTTAGCCGTTCCTTACTTTGTGACAACGGTTGAAGTTTAAAATATTAAAAAGGATTATTCACGCCTTTGTGACAATGTGGGGCATGTTTTTTTTTACATGTCAACAAAGTGGTTAATGATAACCGCATTCATGTGAACAGTGCTGATGCCACAATGACAAATAAACATTGTCTGGCTTTTGTGACAGGCTGTCACATGATAATTTTAAAACTGGCAACGTTTGTAACCACTTTTGGCACAGTGCAGCGATTTTTATTTGCCACGTGTAATTAAAAAAACAAGCAACAATTGCCACATACTAATTTAAAAATGTAAGTAATTGTTGTCTAGCTTTGGATGTCACATATGAATTTAACATAAGTAAGCATTTTCTGGCTTGATCTTTAAATGTTTTTGTCAATGCAAATGTCTACTTCAATTAAATTGAGGAAGTTTTTAAATTATATGAAAAGCAAGCTTGGTCTGGCTTCTGTGACACATTGTTACATGTCAATTTGAAAAGATAATTAAGCATTTTCTGGCTTTTGTGGCACACTGTCACATATAAATTTGAACAAAAGTAGTATTTGGCTGTGTCACAGTGTCACATGTTAATTTAAAACGTCAAGCAAGTATTGTATGGCTTTTGTGACACATTGTCACATGATAATTTGGGCTCTTGTTACACATTTTAATGTATTTGCCAATGCAGATGTCTATGTTAAAGAAATTTAAGTCATTTTTAAATTGCCCCAACAATTTAACTGGGCAGCAAAACGCTACAACAACTTTTGCACTTTGACAAAAAAGGATAATTGGATAATTGCAATGAATTTCCGTGTACTGACGCAATATTTAGGCATTATGTGTGTGTGTTATGTAGTTTTGTTGATGTTGATGATCGATATGTACGTATGTATGTATTTATGAATATTTGTATGCATGTGTGTCTGTATGTGTGTGTCAAAAAATTGTTGACAGCCTTTATTAACAAATATTATTAATTTCATATAATAATTCGGTTTTTCTTGTTTAATATTTGTTTATTGTTTATTTGTTTAATGCAATTCTTCAACTAAGTAAATGTTTAACTAAATGTAAAATTTCATATTATCAGCATGTCAATTCAATATTTAATTCTATATTTTGTTGTTTTTGTTTTTAGTGTTTCTTCTGCTGTTGTTTGCCGTTCTTTACTAACTTAAAGCCTAAGCATCGCTTTTAAATAGTTAAATTAAAAAATATACAAACAAAAACGAAACGAAACGAAAACTAAACAAACGCCTCTTATAATATATAATATATATGCCATAAGTAGTGTAAATTTAGTAAATTATTTTTTGCAAAAAATTTCATTTTATCTAAAACATACGAAATTTTCATTTTGTAAACGGCGCAAATGCGTCGAATGTCTCTTTCTTTTCTTTTCGTTTCTAGTTCTTTTTATTTTACTTTTACGCATTCTTTTTGTTTTTGTTTTACCTTTTTGCGTCCTTTGTGTTTTTATTTTATTTCTATGCGTAATTTTTCTTTTATTTTTATGCGTCCAATTTCTTTTCCCATTTCTTTTTCTTTTCCTTTCCTTTCCTTTCCTTTCCTTTTCATTTAATTTTGTTTTTTTGAATTAATTTTATTTAAACCAATAAATTTTATTTATTTCACATACAATTTTTGCTTTTTTCAAAAACGAAAAATATAAAACAAATACACACTAAAACTAGAACAAAAGATATAAACTTCCGTTAAAAATAAAAGTCAAAATTTGTATATATTCGTATAATAGTAAAAATATTAAAAAAGTCTTTTGTGTTTGCATACAGCTGTGGTGCCCATATGCTCATAATTATTAAATTTTTTGTTTTTAAATATGCATTTTTCGCTTCATTTTCAGTGAGATTAATTTAGTTAGTTAAATAATGAGTGAAAAGAAAACATAAAAAAAAATTGTTTTGATTTTTTTTAGAAACATGTTTTGGAAATTTTGGCAGGGGTTTGGCTAATTTTTAGTAGAAGATAATCTTTTTAAATAAACGACGAAACATATTTCTTTCATATTAAAGAAATTTTTATTATTTTGTTAAATTAAATGAATTTCAAAATTTTGTTATAGTTCAAAGAAAAGAAATTTATGTTGTCTTTTAAACTAAAACAGTGATTTTTTTATAAATTGAATTTAAAGCTTTCACTCATAGAAAGAAGAGGAGTGGGGAAGTTCGGAATGGGCAGTGGAGAGGGAGGGTGGGCTTAGGGAGCGGTGAGGACAAATTGTACTACTTGAAGCATTTGTCGTTTGAAAAGTCTGACATTGAATTTGCATGAACACAAAGCGCAGGAAATAAAACGGAGAACAACACACAGTGGGCGGTGGGGCGAAATGAAAAGCGGACAATTTTTGTACTAAACAAGACATTTTTTACAAAATAAATTAATAGGTATGTATATGATTTTTGTTGTGGTTCAACGAAACAATATAACAATTGCATGAATGTTTTGTGATTAGTGGCCCATTAAAATTTTTTGTAATATAACAATTGCAAAAATTTGGTGTGAGTGATTATATTTTGTATGAGGTGCTTGGGATGAAATGTTTTGAATTTTTTTTGGCACACGCTGGCGCTTTTTAAGGCTAATCACATTTATTTGTGTGTTCTCCATTTTAGTAAATAATTTGGTTTTAATATTCTCTAAAATATTTTTGTATCAACTTAAAGTGGACTGTAAAAACGTTTCAATTGTAGGCAAAACTGAAAAATCGTTTTATTTCTTATAGTTTTTGTGGTTATTGTGTTTATTGAGGCGCTGCATAGTGCAGTGTTTTGGTGTATTAGGCGTCTGTCTTCAAAATGTGCTGAATTTAATGCTTTCAAAGTGTGTATTTTTTATGTATGGATATGGTTTGCTGTTATGGATATGATTTGCAGTTTGTTTGGGTGTGTGTAGTTGTTAGTGTGTTTATAGGTTCTATTTTTTTTTTCAATATTTTACTATTGCTTTACCTTCAAATATATAGCAATATATAATGTCCTATGTATGCGATATGAATTTCGATATCTATTTTCTGTTTCCACTCACAATTTTGCGCTCAACCTTTTAATATTTGTTTATTGGTATTTTGGTATTTGTTTTCTGTCTGCTTTTCTAATGATTTGCCATACAAATTTTATCATAAATTATTTTGTTTTAGTACATTTTTGACTTGATTTGTTATGGGCTTGTTTTACAATTTCAATCTTGATTATTGCCAACAAATGTTTGGTCTGTTGGTTGTGTTGCTTTTCTTCATATAATTATTGTATGCATGTATGTATATAATTATGTGTGTGCATGTGTGTGTATGTATGTGTGTGTTTGCTTTGTCGTCGGTCTGGCGCCGCACGTTGACTAAACTTACAATTAATTGCTGTTTTACTTACGTGTTGTTGGGCTTAATACATAAATCAAAAAACAAAAAAAAAAGTAAACAAATTCGCTTGAATCATCGTTCAACTGCAAAACGAAATTAAAAATTGCCAAACATAAGAGCCAAGTAAATGTTATCCCAACATTTGAAGCTTACTATATATATATATATATATGTATATATATATATATGTATGTGTGTTCAATTAAAAATTAGCAGTACTTAAAAATTATTCAAATAAAATATTTTCTTTTTGTTTTTTTGTTTGTTTTGTATTGTTTTTGCTTTCGTTAAGCAAGAAATTTGCTTATTTGCTTTGCTCCTTTACGTTAATGTTTATGTTAATTGTTTGTTTTTCTTCTTTTTCGTCTAATTTCTTTTTGGAAAACAAAAATCAATCGTGTGCTTTTAGGCGTTTAACTAATGTGGTTGTTCATTTAGTTGTTGTTGTTGTTATTGCTGTTTTTGTTATTAATGCTTATCGGGTTTGCCGTTGTTGCCTTTTCGTTTGCTGCTGCTGCTTCTTCTTCGTGCTTTTGCCAGCCAGTTGCTCTACGTTCGCCTAACGCACCGCTGCTCTACAACTGTGTTTCTCACTATTTGGATAATGTTGTTGTTGTTAATTTTTGATGATGCTGCTGGTTGGTTCTACTAAAAGCCGGCAGCCCGTGTCAGCCGTGTGTCGCCCCGTCAACTGGTCGTTGCCGGCCATTTAGTGAATTGGCGTTTTGACAATTGCATTCGGTGCAATGTAGTGATAACCGGGTATGGGCAGTCCAGCTGTCTCCATCGATATTCTGCAAAGAGCACACAAGAACAGAACAAAACATACAAACGCATGAATAGTGTTTTTCTTTATTAAGTTTGTTGTTGTTGGTTGTATTTGTATAGCAAAGAATTGGTTGTAAGAAAATCAAGGCGAAGAGAGTAGTGTCGGTGTAAAAAGATTTCATATGTTTGCACTCTACTAAACGTTTCAATGTTGCACTACAACTCCCGAGTTGAGTTGAGTTGCGTTGCGTTGCGTTGAGTTTATGGCTTTTGCTGCACAAAGTTGTTGGTGGGTCGGGCAAGCAGAACAAATTTGCTGTCCTGTCTCCAGTTTATGCGTACATTTTTGTTTAATATTTTTTATAGCTGTTTTTTATTGTTGTTGTTACTATATAATTTATACAAGCACCCACTACTGATTTATGTAGAGTTGTAAACGATTTGAAAGTACTATCGAAAATTGCACAAAATCATAAGCAAGAATGGTTTTTATGTTCGCTGCGCCAAATACAGTTAAACAAACAATGCCAAAGTACATAAAACAGACAAAGTAAATGTTCAGAAATGACAGTTGGATGAATGAAAAAAGCAAAGGAAATGCACACAAGCAAAAGTTTTTGTTGTTATTATCTCTTAGGACGAGTAGCAGTTGCAATGAAATAAGACGAAAAAACGACTATAAAGCAAACAGTGCTGAGTCATTAAAGTTTTCTTTTCACATTTTCCGACTATTTGTTGCGACGAACGTTGACAAGATTTTTTTTTTTAAATTGTATGCAGTTTACAGTTTTATGGTCTACAATGTCAGTGACTAGTGTGTTAAATCATAGTCGGTTCGGCTGGCAACATTTGTCATAGTCGTTTGTTCTATTAATTTGAATAAAGAACAAGTAACAACTAACTAGACGCAGTTTTGAATTACAAAAATCATTGCGTTGAATGAAAGATCAGGTTAGGCTATACTTGCTGCCAGTAGGACCACGCCTAGACTCTATGGTGTCCTTAGCGATGCCAGTCTGGGCTTTGTTTACGTGTGGCTGAAGTATAAATCTGTTGGAAGAAGAATTTTACATCTTTGAGGTTAGGTTAGGCCGCCAGTAAGACCACGCATAGACCCTATGGAGTCCTTGGCGATGCCAATGGGATTCCGGTTAAGGTAGGGTTGAAGGAGAGTTCTATTAGACGAATTTTACATGTTTGCGGTTAGGTTGGCTTATACTGGCTGCCAGTAAGACCACACATAAGCCCCATTGGGTCCCTAGCGATGCCAGTGGAAGTTCCGTTTAGGTGTGATTGAAGTAGAGTTCTGTCAGAAGAAGAACTTAACATGTTTGAGGTTAGGTTAGCTTATACTGGCTGCAATGCCAGTTTCAAGAGTTCTTAACCCATTCTAGACCGAATTTGAATAACAGTAATGTGCAATTATCAGTTATTCTGAGTAAACTAGTCGTCGAAATAAGATTTTTCTGGAACTAATGAAATCTGTAAAGTACAGGAAAACAAAATTTGGCATTGGTTTTACTGTGTACCAAAAAATCTAAAAATTATCTGAAATGAATGAAAATGAACAATACAAAGAAAACAAAATTTCGCTCCTGGGGACCGTGTTCGAAAAAAATCGTCGTCTCGAATGGGTTAAGCAAGTCAGACATCTTCTAGAGATGGTCGAGTAGGTGTTTTAGGGTTTCACTGCTGCCAACATTCTTGCATTTCCTGCAGCAATGCAAAATTTGAAGGCTTTGAATGAAAGACTTAGAATTTCGACTTTGTTTTCTAAAAAAAACTGCAGCGACCATCTATTCATCTAAAAAAAATCGTTTTCACATTTGAAGAATAACTTAATTACCGAATTTCAAAGGCAAATATGATAGAACGGATAGCGACCTTCGGAGGTCGCATTTAAGTATGTCCCTACAATTGGGAATCCTTAACCCTTTCGACCCCGAATTTTACCCTGTGTCTCGAGAATACTTTTTGGTATTTAAATCATGAAAAATTTGCATAAGTAGTGTGCACACGACATTTTAAGTCGCCACACTTCTTTGTTAGAGTTCTAGATCTAGTTTACTTTTGAACAATTTCAGCTTAAAACGGGTTAAATAAATTGTGTATCAATATTTTTAAGTTACAGAAAAATTGTTTCATATTTATGGAAGAATACAAAATTATCACTTTTTGATTTTATTTAACAATTACTAAAGAAACAGGGTTTTGAGCAAACGCGCCCAATTCGTAGACTTCAATTAGAACACAAACTTTCCCTGATATCGCTGCAAATTATTGGAAATTATTTTGGGGATAACAGTAAAATTTTGGAATTTGCTTTGAGTTCACTTCTAAAAATATTAATTTGTTGGTGCCTACTTAAATTAAACCCATTAATCAATCGTAGCTTTTGCTATAAGATGACAAATAGGAGTAGTTGCTTTCAGGCAACTTTGGGATTGAAAGGGGTACTATATCAAAAGAATTGAGCGTGTAAAAAAAATTTATAAAAATTTGTCTTTCATTGTCATTGCCGAGTTCTCAATACTTTTCATGGACAATTTTATTCATTACTTTTCTATTTTATAAAGTTGCAGCTTTTTTATTGGAGCTTATGAATTTATAGATCCGATAAGGATCTTTCAACAGCATAAGTAGTTCGTTTTCTATCAAAGCTCAGACTATAAATAGTCCTATTGGCTAGATTCCCTAGATTGTCGAAGAAGAAGTTGCCCAGATGAGTCTTCCTTCTTCTAGATGCAGGACAAGTGCAAAGAGGGTGAAGTGCGTTTTGTTCTTACAGCTTCGATAGAACTTGACTCGAACCTAATAAACATATTAGGTTACAAAGTGATGTAGAATAGCCACTGTAGTTGTTGTATTTAGCGCCACAGCCTGAACATTATTGACTCACTAAGTGCAAATTAAGTGTTGCGCCGATTCGAAGCAGTGAGATTGCAATAATTTTCATAGCAATTCATATTTCAACTATTTTTACACCACAGTCGTAACAGAGATCTGATTTTCCCAGAAGTGGCAAACACTTAATGAACAATTTTTATTTACTATTATTATTATTTGTAGAATTTTTAATGTAAACAAATGCAATGTTTGCAAAAAATATTTCTGAATGAAAAAAAAAAAATGTTCTGTAAATATTTTACTATCAATTATTCCCTGTTGATTTTGTGCATAATTGACCCTTAAAACATTTTTAATGAAGCATTACTAATGAGCAGACAACAACACACAACACAACTGCGTACTCTTCCTTCGATAAAATTCAAAATTAAAAAAAAAACAAATAAAACATTTACACTCAACACTGGTTAGTTCATGTTTTTTTAGTGAAAGTAGGGGTTGAAATTTAACAGAAACAAAATAGCAACAACAAAAAGAGATAACATGATGAAAAATGCAAATAAAATATTCATAGGTAGACATACGAGTTATGTACAATTCTTACCGAATCGCAACTATATACACACACACAGTTTTAAGTATGGTTTTGGTTTGCATTTGGGGAATGTGGACTGAGCGCTGTCGAGAACTGTGGGCTGTGGGATGGAAGGATAGTTCAGGGTTATTTGATTTATTGTACATATTTCATAATGACTCTTTGGCGGCATTGGTGATGATGAGTTGATGCTGGTTGGCTGTTTTGTTGTTTGGTAAGGTGAGCTTTGTTTTGCTAGTTTCATAGAATTCTCAAGCAACACATTTTTCATAAGAGTTAACTAATTTAGTGTTGTTTAAACTTAAAAAAAAGTTGTGGCAATGTCACATTGGCATAAATCAAATTGATAAAGGAAATAAATAAAACCATTTGTGTTATTTTCAATAATATTTTCCAATGTATTTTTACTGATACGCTTAAACATATATAATATATTGTATGTTCTGGTTGTGGTTGGTTGTTTTTTGTTTTTGCTGTTGTTTCATTACAAATTGGTAGTAGTAAATATTAGAGCTAAAGCTATTCATAAATATTAAACGTTTTTTATTAGTTTGTATATTGATTACAAATTGGTATTGTATCGCCGTTTCATTTTGCGTCTCTGCTAACATGTTTGCGTCTCGGCTGCACTCAAAAATTCAACGCAAATTATGAAAATTTTTAGTGTTTTCCATTCGACATTTCGACAACTCTGCTACTAAATATTCGTATCGTAAAATTTAATTTCAAAATACTTTCCAGTTTTGCTGCAATTTACTTTCAGCTCAAAACATTACAATTCTAATTACTATAATAAGACTTATTCAATTTTCAAGTTAATCAATTGATGAATTTATTTAAACCATACTGATGCTCGAATTGTGTTTGCGCAAAAGAAAACTTAAACTACGAAAATTAACTTAAAACTAATGCTGCAATGATTGTGGCAAACAATAGGAGTGAGAAATGAAAATAGCGGATTAGAGGTTGGGGGGGGGAGAAACAGAGTTGAGCAAAATTTTAATTAGATTAATAACTGATAATGAACGTGAGACCATACGATGAACGAAGCGAGAATCAAATTTCAGGACACAATTTCACAATAATGGTTATTAGAAGTAATTACGAAGCTAATTGCTTAGTAAACATTGCTTCTTGTATTAGTTAAAATTGTGATAATTGAACTTGACTAATGTTGTTTATTATAACAATAATTACAATTGATATAGTCGACAGTTTTCATTGCTATTGTTGAAATTTTTCTGTTTATTATAAAAAAAAATATTACATATACAATTCCTGGTAATGACCTAAACACACTGACACTGTCTACGACAGCAATACGATCGCATCTGTCATAATATAGAATCGGAACGTTTTAATGGAGATGATTATTTTAACGGCTACATGATCACCGATCACATTTGTGGCTATCGCCAAACTTAGAACTATTTCTATTTCGTAGACAACAAATGCTTCACTGCTTTGAAATATATGTTTTGATCGTATTCTTCTTACTTCTTCTGTGTGTTTTGAACAACAAATTCACAAATTGAATTACAAATTGTTGGTATTATATTTCAGTTGACTACACGGCCACGATTTAAGTCGACGCCAACTTGTAGTGATGTGACACTGTCGCTGCTGTATTCAATGTGTTCGGGCCATAAAGCAGGGAGGGAAAAAATGTCTTAATAAGGTTACTAGTGGTAATTGATGCTAACTATGGGTTTTACAAATATGAAATTTAATATCAATTATGACTACTAGCTTCAGTGAAACTAAACCGATACTAAGTAGTTACGAATACAAGTTTCACTAATACCAATAAATTTGTAGTTACAGTAGTAAAAAAAATGAAGTGCAACTAATATATTTAGAGTTCGGTAAGTCGAGCACAGATTTCTTTTAAAAGTGTAATGCAGCTGGCATAAACGATAGCAGTGTGACGACATTGTTTATGTTTGGCGTACTCCAGTCTGGAGAGCTCTCTAGATTCACTGTAATCAGTTTAGTATCACTAAAGCTGAACTTTAATAGTTACAACTAATTAGTGAAACATAATTTTCAATTTTATCAGGAACAATTACAAGTTTAGTTTAAATTTTATTAATCATACTAACAATTAAAGTTATAATTAAACAACATTAGTGAAGCAAAATTTCTGATCTTGACATAGTCACAGCTGTAAATGACTTAATTCTGAATTAATTTTAACCGGGCATGAGATCGTGGATACCAATTACTTAATTCAATGCTGAATAAATCAATTGAAATTTTTATTAGTAGAGAAATAGTTGGTCATTGCTACTATTTCTGATTTTTACATAATAATTTTTAATTCTTATTTAATTATAACCGCACATAAAAATAAACTGGACACCAATTACTTCATTTAATGCTGAAAAAATGAAAAATCAATTGAATTTTTAAAATAGTAATAGTTGTTTTTACATAGTCACAGTTTAATTCCGAATTAATTTTAACCGGGCATAAGACAAAATGGAAACTGATAACATCATTAAATGCTGCATTAATTGAAAAATCAATAGAAAATCTGTAATAGCAGGGAAATTATTTGATTGAATGATTCATTTGGTACTTTTTCCTTTTTAACTTTGCAGTTTTGATTACATTTACATTTAAAATAAAGTGAATGCAATTGATTAATATTTATTGAAAACGAACGAACTCAATTTAGTTGGTTTAAATTTGAATTCAATCAACTATTTTATTTTATATTATTTGAATTCAAGTTTTAGTTGTGTAATTAATGTCAAAAGAAAGATTTTGATCGAATTTAACCGAGGAAAATGAAATTTAAATCCAATCGCCTACTTTAATGCTAACTTAAGGTATTTAATTCAATGCCAAACGAAAAATTCTGATAATTATTTGAAAATTTCAAAACCATTAGCCAGTCCTTTTTCAATTCTGATAATTATTTGAAAATTTCAAAACCATTAGCTAGTCCTTTTTCAATTTAGTTAATATTTTTGCTGTAATTTAGGGCGAATTTAAATATCTAACTGATTAAAAAGAAATCAATCAATTAATGTTGATTCAGTTTACAGTTTTTTTTTCTAAATTTCTTGAGTTGTATAACAGTAAATTATTATATTCAATTGCTTTCAGATCAATTCAATTTGTTATACACTGATTCAATGCAAAATTAATGCACATTGATTTAATTAGATACAAATTTTTTCATTGCAATCATATTCTGTAGCCAATAATAAATCAATCAATTAATGTAAATTGAATCTATAGTCTATTTAATTTCTTGAGCTGAATAGCGGTCATTATATTCAATTGGTTTCACATTAATTTATTGTGCTTTGATTAGTTATTCAAATTAAATTTATGCTACTCAACCAAATTTTGCAGCCAATAAGATATCAGTTAATTAATGTGAATTTAATCTATTGTTCATATGTCTTTAGTTAAATATTAGTTATTTACTATATTCAACTGGTTTTAAATTAATTCAATTGATTTTAAACTGATTTAATGTAAATTTAATGCGCATTAGATTAGTTATATTGAACTACATTTATACAACTCAATCAAATTCATTAATTCTTTCCATGTCTTTAGTTGAATATCAATTAATTACAACATGTAGTTGGTTTTTAATTAATTCTTTTGAATCAATTTGCTGCTAATCTAAAGCGTATTAGATTAGTCAATTGAATTGAATTTATTCAAGTAAAATTGCTATTAAAGAAAAGAAAATTTACATCGAGTCAACTCAATGCCAATTAACATAATATTCATCAAATTAATTGTTTAAATGCCCGATTACAATCAAACAAACAAAACTATTTCAATTCAATTTAACTTATATTAGCGGTTAATGAAAATTTATTCAACTATAACTTGCAAGTTTTTAGTCCAATTTTAATGAATACTTCTTTCTCATGCCCGATTACTATTAAACTAACAAAACTTTTTGCTTCACTTGCCTACTTATGTCGGTGTTTTATACAAATCTTTTCAATTATAATTCAGTGGTTTTTAGTTCAAGTTCAATTAATAGTTCTAATGCTCGTTTACAATCAAACGAACAAAAAATGTTTATTTCAGTTCTAATTATGTCAGCAATTAATGACAATTCATTCAATTATAATTAAATTAATATTTTCACACAACTCTGTTCATTTTTTAAGACAGTGAAGCAAGATAAATTATACAAATGACGTTGGAGAAAATTCCTAGATAATACCTAGAAAATTCTTAAACAAAATCATATTCAATGAAAAAATCGGCTTATTCGACTTGTGTTTTAAAAAAATATTTAGCGAATTGTGACTTAAAGCCTTTGCCAATCTACTATGTGGTAATGTATTTTCAATTATCGTTTTGTTTTTTAGATTTAATATTAAATTTAGTTGCCATAAAATGTTTGCAACGTTTACCAATGCAAAAAATGTCTACGTAGTCGTCATTCATTTATATATTTCTATATAAGATCGTATGTAATGTATTTGTAAAATTTACTTCTTCATATGCTTTCGATTTGTTCAATGAGCGAGTTGGTCCTTAAGAATCTTAATAACTGGAATTTGAAAACTTCTTTGAGAAGTCCGACAATATTCGCACACAATTAAATTTAATTTTAGTGGATAATGGGACTAATTCTAATTGCTATATTCGTAGATAAGTGTATGGGTATAGATGAATAATTAGGGGATTTGGTTAAAGTTCATAGAGATTATGCGTATGCTGCGATCGCTAATGGATGTACGAATGGATATATAAGTGTTTCATATATATATATATATACGAGTATATATAGATTGTAATGTTGTCAATGTATGCTTTGCGGGTTATGGCGTAAAAACGGATGCTTGAAAGGCGATCAAATTAATGTGGCAAGTGTACAAAAAGCTGCAAAGGTCGCGTTACTCTTCGTCTTAAATAGATAAAAGAATGATGCGACCGAGAGTGGCTTTTGCTGCACTTTAGTGTTTAGAACAGTGATGACCATTCTACTATCGTGACTAGCAGTGACGCCAACTCTGTCTTATGTTCGTAGAGGTATGTCGATGTTGTTGCTGCTATTCGTGAGTAACAGAGTGGTCATTACTGGTCACCTGTGTTATCGGTCGATCAGCAGTAGAAGTGTTTTTGGTTCAAGTCAGTGATGACCATTCAGCTACTCGCAACTAGCAGCAAGGCTGACGCTGTCTTATATTCATAGACCTCCGTCGATGTTGCAGCTACTCGCGAGTAGCCGAATGACTATTACTGTGTTCAAGCCACAACATTTCTGCTGCTTGATGCAAACACTTTAACAGCTCTTTAAAATGCCAATGGTTCCTGTTGCTTATTTTTCGTAATACTAGCGACGGTCTGCTGCGCGTTTGTGGCATACATTGTTGATCTACATACATATAGATTACCGCAAATATTATAAATTGTTCAGTACACAAGTGTTTACACTTTGCGGTAGCATAACTTACAACAATACCTATGCGCAGTTGTTTTTAGATGCTAATGTAAGTGAATGTTCTTAGTATGAATTGGGTAGGCGAAAAACAAGCAAATTCGATTTAATTTTTTTTTTCTATTCTAAAGATCACCATGCACAATTTTCATATTCAAATGAAGTCGAAGAAAAAATAATAATAAACCATAATCAAAGCTTAAACAAAATTTTTGCGTGCCAATGATGTTGGCGCAGTTTTTTCAATTATATTTCAATAATACATATATATAAAGTTTTCAATGTAAGTTATAGCAAAATGTACAACAGAATTACATTTCAAAAGCACTTAAACGAAAGATGGAACAATTCAATGATGTTTGTATGTTTGTATGGTATGAAGTATGTAAAATAGATGTGCTACAAATGTATAAGAAAGTAATATAAGGAAAGTTTGTGGTCATGGTAAGAAGGATTTTGGCGTTTTCTGCTGCTGCTGCTGCAATTGATACAATTTGAACAATTTTATGCTTTATGGAGATTGCAAGAAAACTAAAAAAACAGCTGCACTACACTTAAACAATATGGCAGAGAAAATTGCAAATTTATAAAACGAATCGTATGCTTCAACAATGATTCTTCTCTCTCGTTTACAACAAGTGGCTTACATTCTCGACCACATTACACATTACACACAGTCAGTAAATTTGCATTTTTTCCCATCATTATCAAAAGCGATTTCGTTTGAAACGGCAACCGTTGTGTGCCAATTCGTTTTGGTGATTTTTCATGATTTTTGTTTAGTTTAGTTTATTTCATTTTCTTTACCATTTTATTGCCACTGATATTCGAAATATTGTACTCGACATAGTCGAATGCACACTGTCAACTATGCATCGGAGCTATGTACTTGTATGTATATAAAAAAATGTATGTATGTTTATAAAAACATACCATAAAAAAAAAAACAAATAGCGCTTTACTTTCGATGCCTATTAGTTGGGAAGTCATACAGTTGAAAGCCGCAGCCTAAAAGTATGCCACACAAATTGCATGAGATTGGCCAAAAGCAATGAACGGCAGTCGTAAGCGCCACAACGGCAGCATACTTTCAGGCTGTTGACTTTCAAATGTACCGGCTACGCCCCAGAACTGAGTTGCGACAGTACCGCACTTTGTAGTTTCAGACATTGTGGCGGCCTGTTCAATATATACGTATATATACGTTTGTATGTGTGAATTGATTGAAGGATTTCATACACCTCAATTTTGAAATTTCAACCTCAATTCTGTGGTAAACATTATGTCAACATTATGTAGTGAATGTGCACTTTTCTACATGCGATTTCCATATCTACCTATGCAGTTTTGAACCAAAAACAAAACAACTAGTCTTTCCTACTTTTATCAACTCTACAAGCTAGAACTAATTTAATTTTGCACTTAAAATTAGAAAAAAAAGAAGGATTCTCTCATTTGTATGCATGATCAAAGATGAGAAGTAGAATGTCTTGGGGGGTTCGCACAATAATGGGGTTGCAGCATCCAGCCAGCTGCTGGGCCAAACTCGAAAATTTGCTTCCTAACACTTCAACATTCAATCCAATGAAATCAAATAAGAGGCGCATTAATGCACGTTCGAATCGAACGGAAATTTGGAAAGGCAAGACTAATACGGTTGGGTATACAAGTATGTAGGAGGAGCCAGGAGGCCGGGTCACAGGATGGGGACAATGGCTCAGCATGTGGCAATGCCAATTTGCATTTGCAGACAACTTTCGCACGTCCGTTGTCCCAGTGAATCTTCTCGCTTGCGCTTCAATAACTCGTAAATTCTTTTCGACGCTCTTAAAGCCCTTCACACTCTAATCAGTTCGTTCTAAGCTGCTGTCGCCGCACTTCTCCTACTACCTAATACTACGCTCGCACACTGCTAAATCTGTGTGGTATACTGTATGTATCTGTGTGTGTGTGTTTGTGTGTGTGGGTGTTTGTGTTGGTATGTGTGCTTGTGTGGGCCGTGGGCGTGGCACGTTGCTCCCATTCTAATAGGGATTGAATTTGTTGCGCGTCTTCTCGCTGTCGGCATTGCCGTCGGCGTGACTGTGACTGCGGAAACGCGACGAGGCGAAATTTTTGGAACGATGCACGCCGGTCGTCTGTATTGGCGGGCCGCCCAGCGTGGCCAGGCCGCCGAGCAGATCGGTTAGGCCGCCGAGCGCGCTCAGGCTCGACAGAGCGTTGAGTGCGCCCGGCTTGGCGAGCAGCTGGGCCAGCGGTATGGCCGACGCCAGCGAGGTGGCAGCGGCGGCCAGCGGATTCGCTACCAAATTGTTCGAACTCGAATTTAGGGAATTGTTGCTAGTGTTGGTGGTGGAGGTGGTGTTGTTGGTGGTGGTGGTGGATGAGGAGCTGGTGCCGTTGGTGTTGCTGTTGTTGGAATTGGAGTTTGGATTGGAGTTATTTATGGTATTGTTGCTATTATTGCCGCCTAATGCGCTCGTTGTGGTTAGGTTGTTCATGTTGTTGTTGTTGCTGTTGGTGCCATTGTTGCCGGCGGCGCTGTTATTTTGGCCCGGGGCTGCAACGCCATTCGCGCCATTGCTCGCCTCTTGTAGATTGGCCTTCTGCAGTTCAACGCTGTAAAAGGGATAAAGAGAGAGAGAAAGAGAAAAAAGGACAATAGGATATTGTTTGTATGTGGTGATGATAAGGTTTTAGTCGTTTTGATCGGTGATGACTGTTTGCATTTTTTTCTTCATTTCTTTTCTTTCTTTTTTGGTTTTGAATTTGGTGGTGATTTTGTGGAATTGAGTTGGTTTTGCATAGTTTTGCTTTTTTCATTATATTTTGCATGTTTTAAAAATTTTTTAATGCACTTTTTCCGATAATATATATCGTTCTTGGTGGGTTAAGGAGGGATTCTGCAGGATATTCAAGGAGGACGGTTTTTGCGGAGTGGCGTTCAATTGTGATGGCGGTTGGAGGGTGCGGTGGCGGGAAGGGGTGGAGCGAGAAATGGTGCAGTGGCGTCAGTCCGTTTGAATGCAACAAGAAATGAAAAATGCTGATGGTGGAGGTGAAATGCGAGGGGATCGGTGCGGTCTTCCAGTTGATGTTCAGTGGTTGGATTAGTCACGTTTTCAACGACTGGAAAATATTTTAGATAACACAAACAATTTGGCTGCGCTGCGGCTGAATGGATAAAACAGTTAGGAAGATGAGACAAATCTATATAAATTGGCTATAAAACATTACAGGCGTTCAGAGATCAGATGTGAGTGGGAGCCTTCGTTTATCTAATCTCGCACTGGCCAAATAATGTTACAGTTTGGACATTTGGATGTCATACTATTTAGATAATGTAAATCCGAATGTAGTCCGAATTTAGAGTAGTGTATTTGCAATACAGTTGTGTGAAAGGACTACGTACAAATAATCTTAGAAAAGTGATCTGATAAAATTACTAACAAGTTTTTGCCTTAAATATTTGCACTCGCTTAAAAGGTAGCTCGAGTAGTTGGTAGCTCGAGACAATTCTGATTGAAATCATAATACAGGTGAGTCAATACAAGTGAACGATTTCATTTAAACATAAAAAGCATATTTATTGAGCCAGTTAAGTAGACCGATTAATTATGGAATAAACTATACTACCTCATCCATACAACTTTGGCAGAAGTCATTGGAAAGCAAACCAACCAAAATATATTTCAATGAAACACTCAATGTTTTCTACCGAATAAATGTTTGAAGTAAGCTCAGGTTTGAACTCAGTTACGAATTTTAAATAGAAAAAATAGAAAACTGTAATGCAATAATCTCACTAAACCATTAGAGACAATAGAATCAAACCTATTTGGAATGATTTTCATTAATCAACTAATAAATCCAATAGAATCAAAACCTAATAATATAGAATTTCGTTGGTTCAATTTAACTATTAAATTCAACAGAATCAAAGTCTATTTGGAAGGCTTTTCATTAGTTCAATTCAACTATTAAATTCAATAGAATCAAAGTCTATTTGGAAGGCTTTTCATTAGTTCAATTCAACTATTAGATTCAATAGAATGAAAATCTGTTTGAAGGGATTTTCATTAGTTCCCTAAATTTATTTTATTCAACCGAATTAAAATCTATTTCGAAGGATTTTCATTAGTTAAATTCAGCTATGCGATTCAATAGAATCAGAATTTATTTGAAAGATTTTTTATTAATTCAATTTAGCTATTAGATTCAATAAAATTAAGATCTACTTGGAAAGAATTTAGTTAGTTCAATTCAACTTTAAGATTCAAAAGAATCAAAATCTAATTGGAAAAACTTTAATTGGATTTATTCGACAACAGAATGAAAATCTATTTGAAGAAAATTTCATTAGTTCACTACATTTATTTTATTTAACAGAATCAATATTTACTTGCATTATTGGATTCAATACAATGAAAATCTATTCGAAAAGATTTTTATTTCGTTTTTTATTAGTTCACTAACATTAATCACAGAATCGAAGTAAATTTCAAGGATCATTCATTAGTCCATCTCAACTATTAGATTCAATGGATGGAAAATCTATTTGAAAATAATTTCATTGGTCAAAGTCTATTTTAAGGGTTTTATTAATTAATTAAAATTAAATTAATTAAAATCTAATTTGAAAGAATTTCGTTGTTTCAATTCAACTATTAAATTCAATAGTATCAAAATCTAATTGGAGTCTTTCCTTGGCTCAATTCAACTATTTGATTCAATAGAATCAGATCTATTTTCAAAGAATTTCATTAGTTCAATTCAACTATTAGATTCAATAGAATCAGAATTCAATTGGAAAGAATTTCGTTGGTTGTCTTAATTTAATGTATTCAATAGAATTAAAGTCCATTTGGAAAGGTGTTTTGGATTACTTCAATTGAACTACTAGATTCAATATAATCAAAATCTAATTGAACAGATTTTCATTAGTTCAACAGCATCAAAGTCTATTTGAAACGATTTTTATTAGTTCAACTCCACTATTCATTTCAATAGAATCAATATCCATTTGGAAGGATGTTCATTAGTTCAATTCAACTATAAGATTCTATAGAATCAGAATTTTATGGGACAAAATTTCGTTGGTTTATTTAATTTATTTTATTCAGCAGAATAAAAGTCTATTTGGAGAGATTCTCTTAATTTATATTCACAATTTCAATATTTCACTCAAAAGAATTAAAATCATTTTTGAAAACATTGTCATCATTTCAATTCAATTATTAGTTATTATTGAACTCAATCAAATCAAAATCTATTTTTCATTAGTTCACTAAAATGTTTGTTAAACCTTCATATCTGTAAAGTTTTTGGCTGTTTAATGTAGAGAAAACTTGTAAACACTCGATTTCCATTAGTTCTCTAATTTTAGAGATTCTTATAATTTTAATTCAACTATTAGATTCATTATGTTGTTCAATGAAATCAAAACCTATTGGCAAATATTTTCATTAGTTCACTAAAATGTTTGTTAAACCTACATATCTATAAAGTTTTTTGCTGTTTAATGTAGAAAAGACTTGTAAACATCTCAACTTTTCTTATCTTTCAATAATTTCCATAACATTTACTCAGTTAAAATTTCAAAATCAAAGTGTTGAAACCAATTCGAGTGTTTTTCTTGGTTTATGGGTAGTTTTTTAAATGTTGTGGCCCGACGAAAAGGACCAACTACTGAATCATTACAACTACAATTAAGTTCACATACAATACATACCCGTGCCGGAGACAGATTTCTTGCTAGTCAATGTTTGTTTTGTTAATGTGATGCATTCGATAAATGACAGTTTGGTTTGGTAGGGATTTCTGTTGCATTCAAAGAGCTGTGGCTGCATTGTGTTCGGCGAGTGGAGTTGTGGGAATTGATTGGTATTGGTTTGCGGGTAGGAATGTGGGGGGCACAAAATAATAGCTTTGCGTTCTCTGCTCCAATTCCCAGGCTCAACGTGTAGGTCGCGACTGTGCGCCTGGTCGCTTTTCAAATCAAACAACTTTGGTTTATACGGGCATAGTTGTGCCGGTTCGGGGAACTTGCCTCTGAAGCTGATCTTCTAGTTCATGGCCATGTACCAAGTGAAGTGGTTAGTGGTGAAACAACATTTCATGGATTGTTCTTTTTTTTGGGGGGGAATTGTGAGTTGGGATTCATAAGTGGTTGTTGTCATTGCTTGCATTGATTGCATTTGCCAGTTTCTGAGGAGGAAGTTTTGTTCAGAGGAATTTCGTGGGACTTTGGTTAACATTTTGTTTGCTTGCTAAACTGAAAGAAAATGTGCTGAAATGAGTACGGCAGGAAGTTTGGTATCATTGGCATGAATGTCGAGTACGGGGGGGTTGCTGTTGTTGTTGTTGGTAGTGGTGGTGGCAGTGTAAATAAAAAGGTTTTTAACGAGTTTCAAATCAACAAAACTAAACAGCATACAACTCTGTATGTTTTCATATTTTTTTTTCATTTTTGACAAATATTACAAATCAAAGCAATTTCGAAACATAAGCAAAATTAGGCCAAGAATCGTTTGATGGCATAGGAAATGTAATAAATTCGAGTTCATTTGAATGAATTTTCATTGCAAAAACAAAGATCAATTTCAGGTGGCTTTGTTAAAAACCCTTTGGAGCAGTTTGCAGTGCGAATCGGTAACAGTGGTGGTGGTTGTGGTGGTGGTAGTGTTGGCGGTGGCTAGTTCGACTTGCTTACATGCTCAGTTCGGTTGCTCGCCTGTTTCCTCGTGCCGCACTGTCTGCTGCCTATTGGCCGAATGTGATTAATATCAACAACATATAGCAGTTAGTACGAGAATAAAAACAGTAATGCTTAACAAGGTACATTCGACTAGAGTTGCGTGGGTGGTTGGGTGGTACGTTTCGGTTTCGGTTTGGTTTCGTTTGCTCTGCAAATTGACTTAGTGATAAACATAGTAAAACAACTCACAACTTAACTCGTATGTGGCTCGGTTTTAGTTGACATATGGTAGTAAAACATTTTGGAGAACAGTACGTTATAAAACAGATGTAAACGAGTACTCCTCCATGGGCTTTTGTTCGACTACATATTTTGTGCTTTTGAACGCTTCAACACCATTCCATTGCGCTTTTGTGGTGGTGATGGTCGTTGTTATTATTGAGAGTATTTATGTAGAACATCGAAGAACCTCCTTATACCGCATAATGTTATTTTCGTTTGATTAGCGAATGATTGACCGATTGATTGATTCATTGATTGATTGATTGGTTAGCAGTGTGTGCGTGTGATTATCGTTATTATTATTAATAGAATTATTACAACAGCGTACAATGTACAGTGTCACTGTGTGTGGTCAATAGCAATTCAATTCGACAAAATGTTAATTTGAACGTTGCCTCAACATTTTCGTATCGTATTTATTAAGTAGGCACAATCGAGTGTGTGGTTCGTTGTAAGAGCAACAATGATCGGGCACTCACCTCATGTTGATTAAGTATTGAGCCAATGCAACCGAGTCCGGATTGCCGCTAATGGTGATGGTGCGATCGGTGTTGCCGCCTTCGCGCTCTTCGCAATTGGAAATGCGTATCATTGCGCCGGATATTTGGCGAATTTCGGCAATCTTGGTGCCGCCTTTGCCGATAATGCAGCCGATCAAATCGTTGGAGACGGTCATCTCGTGTTGTTGCTGCTGCGCACGATTCGTATTAGCTGTACGTAGTTGAGAACCGGCCAAAGCGGCCAAAGCTGATCGAGAGAAGAGAGAAGAGTTAGCTTCGAATGACAAAGTGAAGGCTTTGAAATTTTGAATGAAAATTTATTTATTAAATGATTTGCCTAGAAATACTCATTCAAAATTGAATAAAAATTATTTATTAATTATTATTAATCTAATTGAAATTAATTAATTGCATAATTATTGAAGTGATTTACCTAAAGATATTCATTGACAAATCTAAAGAGAACTAGTCGAAATTAATTACATAATTATTCAAATGATTTGCCTAAAGATATTCATTGACAAATGTAAGGAAAACTAATCGGGATTAGTTACATGATTTATCAAGTTATTTGCCTTAAGATATCCATTGACAAATGAAGAAGAAAATTTAATTGAAATTAATTACATGATTAATCAAGTTATTTGCCTTCAGATATTCATTGACAAATGTAAAGAGAACTAGTCGAAATTAATTACATAATTATTCAAGTGGTTTGTCTAAAGATATTCATCGGAAATTCTAATAAAATTTAATTGAAATTAATTTCATAATTAATCAAGTGACTTGCGTTCAGATATTCATCGAAAAATTTAAAAAACATCTAATAGAAATGAACTATACAATTATTCAAGTGATTTGCCAAAAGATATTCATTGGCAAATCTAAGATTAAACAAGTTATTTGCCTAAAGAAGGCAAAAATTGAAATGGAATTGAAATTAATTACATAATTAAGCAAGTGATTTGCCTTCAGATATTCATTAAAAACCTAAGAAAATCGAGTTGAAATTAATTACGTAATTACCCAAGTGATTTGCCTACAGAAATTCATTGAAAAATCGAAATACATTAATTTACTTAATTAATTAATTACAAAATTAAGCAAGTGATTTGCCTACAGAAATTCATTGAAAATTCTAAGAAAATCGAATGGAAATTAATTACATAATTAAACAACTGATTTGCCTAAAGATATTCATTGACTAATCTAATCGAAATTAATTACATAATTAATAAACTGATTTGCCTAAAGATATTCATCGGAAATCTAAGAATATCTAATTGAGTTTAATTTCATAATTAATCAAGTGATTTGCCTTCAGATAATCATTGACAAATCAAAGAAAATCTAATCGAGATTAATTACATGATTTATCAAGTTTTTGCCTAAAAATATTTGTTGAAAAATACAATGACAAGTGTTTTCAAGATTGTAGGTTAGGTTAAGGTGGTTGAGTGGACATGGGATTTGACGAAAGACACACTTAAGTCACGAAATGATACTATAAGGAGAAATTGATCTGTGTTGCTACAAGTCGGAGAGTCTAAAGAAGCTAATTGTGGATGAACTCTAACAAGTCCTTGATTTGACTGAACTGAGGTCATTCAAGTTGTCGAAGAAGGCATAACCTAGGGATTTCCATCTTCGTCTAGAGCCTGGCAGTGGCAGAGTAGAATTATTGAAGAATTCCGGGTATTTTTTTTAACATAAAATTACACTTAATTGTGCAGTTTTTCGGACACCCTATATTTCGTCACTCACTCATAGTTCTGTTTAATCGACTGACTTTTAGTATGCGAACTTTTCCAGTTCTAAGACTTTGTTTTCTTTTGCATTCTATTTGATTGTTTGTAACTCACCTGTTGGATTGAGACCGCCGGTGTTGGTTGGTGTCATGCCAGCCAAACCCAGAGCCGCCAAGCTAGCCAGTGGATTTTTAGCCACCTAAAGTTAGAAATACAAATAAATCATAAACACAC
Source organism: Melieria crassipennis (assembly GCA_963668005.1). Lineage (NCBI taxonomy): Eukaryota > Metazoa > Arthropoda > Insecta > Diptera > Ulidiidae > Melieria > Melieria crassipennis. Next base: position 76,275,940 of record OY764962.1, on the reverse strand, counting down.
ATAAGCAATTATTCAGTGATCAATGCCAAACAAAATTGAATATTTATATCAAAAGCCAACTACGAGTATTTACAGAAAAGAACAAACCAACACAACAATAGCAACAGAACGAGAAATTATTTGAATGCAGTTAAGTGGAAATTATAAACAATTATGGAAAATACGAAATATTAACATTTACAGAAAATCAACTAAAATTAATTACATTATATAATGGAAGAAAATATATGCATATTTATTGGAATATATATTTGTCAAGGAAACAACAAATGTTATTTGGAATTGAAGAATATGGTTTCTTGTGTGTGTGTTTTTGTTGTTGATGTTTGTATAGTATGAACGAAATGGAAATTGCAAAACCGAAGTGCATTCAGCATTTATACATCGATACAAGTACGTATCCTTGGCAGGACTACGAAATTGCAGCGCAGTTGACTGTTGTCGAACGGGAGCAGGAGCAGGAGCAGGAAAACAAAAAGGGGACGAGACGGACAAAAGTACAATGCAAAACACACGAACATCAACTGCCACCACGATGGCAATCGGACATGTGCTGCGTACAATGAAAAAAAAACGCGTTGATGTCATAGAAGTCGGAATAGTGTGGCATGAAATGTTTTAACAAGAGGGAAAACGACAAAATTACGGGGCAGCATTATCGGTTTTTTTGTATTTTTTTGAAGAAGACCGAAACGTCAACGTGTTGCAATGTTGGACTGGCGGGGAAGGAGGGGCACCCCGATCTTGGAAGAGGATAGTATACACAAAACATTTGCACCAATGACCTACAGCAGCAAATTTTTGGCTTTGGCAGTTTTTACAATTTTTTTTTTAAATTAAAAAATGTTTTTAAAAATGAAATTTAAAAAAAATAAATACGTACAATTTAATAGAAACACAAAAATTATAAGAACTAGTTCACTGTAAATAAATAAAAAATTTGAGAAAAAACCAAAGTTGGTACAAAAATCTAAAAAAATATTCTGGTGAATTTGTTGAACGTAGGTTGTTGGATTGGTTGGCATATGCACGGCATATACGGTTGCGGTGAAGCATGTGTGGTTATATGGCAAACTGTTGTTGCATTGTGAACACATACAAACTAAAAGTTTACCAAACATAGCTACGTATTCGATATGGTACAATGTTTTTGTTTTTTGGTTTTTACTTTTGGCAGGATGAAAAAAAAAACGGAGACAGAGAGAGAGAGACAGAGTTCGAGTGGGGCGGGGTCATGCGTTACACGTAGAATATGAAATCGAACTGAATGCACAAGTCAAAACTGTAAAAAGTACATAGAAACAATTTGAAATTTGCAATGGAAAGGAAAAATTAACAAACATTTTACAATATAAAACTTTCAATTTGAAGTTATTGAGGGCACTGAGGAGACCGAGAGGGCAAAATTCACAATAAAAGTTGAATGCATAACATAAAACAAATCAAAAACAATACATTCCCATATGCAAACGTGCATTACTAATCAGTGGATTCACTGAGTTAGGGGTTAAGGCATCGGGTTTGGGGTTAAGGTGGTACAAAAGGGCGGGCAGGTGGGGGGTTGGTAGTATTGAAGAAAGACAATGCACCATATTTGAGGAAAATACATTTTGATCATAAGGTTGAAAGTTGCATACAAGTTACGGATATTTATTTCAATTGAATATTTGAAAGTGTGAACAGACAAACTGCGATGAGAGAATGGGTGGACCAATCCATCATAAACCGCGCTTCTCATTCAAGTTGTTTAGAACATATTCAAAGAGTTTTCCCTTCGCTCTTGTAATTTTTCTGAGCTCCTTCTTCCTTACAGGTCCCGCTGTCTGCTGTTGAATCTTAAATCCCTAGAAAACAGAAGGTCTGTCGTTTTCACATTTTTTGTTTTCAGTGCAGTCAATGGAAACATTGACTGTCTTATTCTGCTAGGCAAAATAAATTTCATTGTGCCAATCGTTTCCTCAGACACGTTTTCCCGTTCTTTGTTCGATTCTCTAAAACGAGCTAAGCTGAGCTCGAGCCTAAGTTGGTCTTCTTCATGTTTGACCTGTCTGTCCCTAAACCCGTGTTCAATTTATTTCTCAACTACAAGTTGTCTGTTTAAGTTGAAGTCTAATTCATTGTTAACTAGTCTGTAAAAATTATATATTCAAAGATTGAAATAAATAAATAAAATGAAACTTTCCAGTTGTAGCAGAAGCAGCTCGTTGTCTTCTTGCAAGAGCCAATTTTTCTCATCGGGATCAAACATTTTCTTGGCTGACTTTGAAAAAGCAGTTTTATAAATTTTAAGCCAATTTTTCTCATCGAAATCAAACATTTTCTTGGCTGATTTTGAAAAAGCAGTTTTATAAATTCTAAGCATTCGAACCGAGAGCTCCAAGCACCCAAATACGATTCCCAAGGCGAAAGCGTTTCTCTAATAAAAACACCGCTGCATAACAAATTCTCTACATAAAAAAGTTATTTTCTGGTTCTAGGCGCAAACAATTTGACTGTACATATTATTCTCAGAATGCTTTTAGCAAACTAAAACTATGAATTATATGAATTTTTCAAAAATTTAATTGAATTACATATTTGAAACATTCTTCCGAAGAAATGCAAAGAATTTCGTGCCGCACAGTTAATTGATTTAATTTTGCTCTAATATTTTGGGTGCAAGTTTTCTATAATTGCTCGAAAATTCAAACTTAAATGTATAGAAAGTTTAATGGGAGCAGATTTATATGCACCGATAGACCGATTGATTGTTGTCATTATTGACAGCAAAAACATTGCAAAATGAAATTCGTAGAGAAATACTTATTTAATGTTGCTCTATAGACTGCTATGTGGGTCTTTGTCAGTGATGGCCATTCTAATACTCGCGAGTAACGTTGTTTCGAGCGCAGCCTCAGGCCCCAAACACATAGACGACGGCAGCGACACGGACACATCTTTCAAAGTATAGAATCGGAACGTTTCTATTGAGGCCATTATTTTGACGACTGCACGACCATCAACCGCAGTTGTCACTGTCGTCAAACATAAAACTATTCCCTATTTCGTAGGCGTCAAAACCAAAGCAATTGACATTAGCGCTTCAAAACAGAGATTTTTAATGGCGTTTTTCTTACTTTTTCTATGTGGTTTGAACAACAATTACAAATTTGTTAGAATTTATTACACATTGTCTTTTGATTTCCATTGATTGTAGAACAATAAAATAGATATAGATAAATGCTTAGAGGTAATGCGGGAGCACCTAAAAAATTGTGTTTAGGCGCACAGAAAATATGATTGCGATCATGTTTCTGCCGCTTTCATTATAATCAAACATTTGACTACGCGGCGACGGTTGAAGCGGACGGCATCTTGTCGCTACAGACTTCAATGTATTCGGGCCGTCAGTATCGTTTCATTTTTTCGCAAGTCACGTTTATTCGTTGAGCATTTGCTCGCACGAGTATTTCTTTTCTTTCGTATTTCTTCGTCCTTTTTATAGTTCTTCCCTTTTCGCCTTTATTTCTTTGTTTCTTTTACTTATAAAATCTAATTAACGTAACCTCTTATTAGACAAACATCGTCAAGTCTTGCCACACATGAACATGAAGTGTTAAAGTATTTGATTTTCAATTTCATGATTTTATCTAACTTCTAGCAACCCCTTACCTCGACTGATGTTGATTTTCGAACACTGAAAAATATGTGTTGAATTATTTCTGATTTTTAATACGCTTTCAAATTTTCACCTTAATAATTAATAATTGACTGGCACGACAGCTCGATACCGCGACTAAGGCGACTAAGGTCGCGACTAGGTTGCGGGATCCGTGTTGAAGTAAAAAAAAACCTATTAAATCATGTTTCTCCACACAAACTCCATCATTGGCCCCGTGAAATGAAAATACGTGTTGAATTCTTTTTCATTTTAAGTGGTTTTTCTAAGTTTGAAGTCAAAAACCCCATTAAATCATATTTCCCAATACAAATTTTTAACCCATTGTTGAATAAGTTAGATTTTGATTTTCAAAGAAGTGAAAACATATGTCGAATTATTTCTCATTTCAAATGCTTTCACCATATTTAAAGTCAAAAAACCCATTAAATCATGTTCGTCATACAAACTTTTAACTCATCGTCATCCACACAAACTCCATCATTGACCCCGTGAAATGAAAATACGTGTTGAATTCGTTTTCATTTTAAGTGGTTTTTCTAAGTTTGAAGTCAAAAACCCCATTAAATCATATTTCCCAATACAAATTTTTAACCCATTGTTGAATAAGTTAGATTTTGATTTTCAAAGAAGTGAAAACATATGTCGAATTATTTCTCATTTCAAATGCTTTCACCATATTTAAAGTCAAAAAACCCATTAAATCATGTTTCGTCATACAAACTTTTAACTCATCGTTAACTTCGTAAGAATTTGATTTTCAAAAAATAAAAACACGTGTCGAATATTTTCTTACTAAGAGTATTTTTACCAGGTTTGAAGTCAATAGGTAAATGTTTTTAGGGTTTTTTCAGTTTCTCCAGACAAACTTTTAACCCATTGTTGACCACGTTAGATTTTGATTAAAAAAATAAAAACATGGCAAATTATTTTTCATTTGGAGTAATTTCATCATATTTGAAGTCAACAAACCCATTTAATCATATTTAACCATACAAACTATCCAGATTTTTATTTAAAAAAACGTAAAAACACGTGTCTTATTATTTTCTATTTCAAGAGTTTTCATCAATTTTAAAGTCAATAGGCCAATACAAATCCCTTATACAAATCTTAACACATTGCTGACCCCGTTAAATTTTGATTTTCGAAAAACAAAAAAAATTAGTGTTGCATTATTATTGATTTGGAGTAATTTTACCAAGTTTGAAATTGACAGAAACATTAAAAAACGTTTTTTCTTACAACACCTTAACCTAAGTTTAGCCTCTTTAGATCCCGAATTTCGAAAAAATTCCGTCTGAGTGGAGGTACATTTTTTAAAGTGGACGTATAGTTCAAAATCGTACCTTCAGCGGTTCGGGCTGGAATCGGTCAATCGGTCAAGACAAATAATTATGTATATTATATAGAGTAAAACATATACAGTGATACCCGCTCAAGTATCGCTCCCCTCCCCTCTAAAGTATCATATCCTGTTTAAGTAACCAAAATTTGTGGATACGATGCGCTGTGTTCGCTAAGTACTCAACCCGCTTAAGTACTCCACCCGCTTAAGTACCTCAACACGATTGCATTTATAGGAGGAGTTACTCAAGAAGGTTTTACTGCATTTTGTATAAAAAATTTCAAGACACTTTATCCAGAACACTTTCAATAAATTTCCGTAACTTGTACACATTTCATAAGTGCACACAATCTCAAAGGAAGTTTGCATTAACTCATTTATAAGTTCCAAAAAACAAAAACAACTAACACCTGTACCTGGGACATTGCAAAGGGTTTACATACAACAAGTTCTAACTACGCATGTATATACGAGTAGGTAGTTAAATGGCATGAAAAAGCGTACGAGATATGACGAACAAACATACATACACAGCTTTACATATACGAGTACAATAGTAGGGCTGCTGGGGCGGGCCGGGTCGGGTTGGAGCAGGTAATAGAACTATGCAGCAGAAAGTTGGGGTGGCGCTGATGTAAAGGGGGTTGCAGGGGGGTAGAGGCTTTTGGTTTCGGGTGGGTGGTGCGAGTAGTACTTTGGAAATTAGCAATGAACAATACATTTCAGTCGGGTTTTACGGTTTAAAACTTTTCTTTTTTGCTTTTGTTTCTTTTAAATATTTTTTGTTTTATGTTTTTGTAACATAAGCAAAACTCACATCGGGTATATGCTGTAGGTGATGGTGTGCTGCCGGTATCGCTCCTTGCAAATGTGCCCCCTTTAATAAAGGATCCGTCAAACCTGAGATGCCATGTAGGCCACCGGCAGCCAGGGCCAGCGGAAATACTGGGCAGGTCTACAATTGTGTGTACGTTTTAGTGATTGTGATTTGATTTGTTTTTTTTTTTGGGAGGGCAAACGTTTCGATATGGTTTGCATTTTAATGCGGTAGTTATGGATTTGTTTGTTGGGTAGGAGTGGCGCGTGAACAGGCGGCACCGCAGACAAGGCAGTGGCAACAGTGGTCGTAATAAGTGTTGTTTGTTGTTTCAGTTTTTTCATTGCATAAATGACAATAACAAAAAAATAGAAGAAGAATAATACAAAAATTGTGTTGTAGTAGAAAACACAAATTGATTTGCTTAGTTTTTTGGTATTTTATAAAAGTTGTTTGCTAGTTTAGAAGGTTGATGGGTGGACGGTCTGGAAGTGTGGGGGGAATACACAAAAATGCGCAATGTGCATGAGGTGGGCGGATCGAAAAAACAAAAATGGCAGATGGCTCGAGACCGAGCAGGCGATGTATGCGATACGACCGGCCTGTGGGACAAATGGCAACCACATGGAGTGTGGGAAATAATACAGAAGCAAACTACGTCGGCTACAAAATAAGGATTATTGCATTACAAAGCAAGGCACAGGAATGGGCTTCGAATGAGGCATCGAATGAGATAAGCGACGCGTTGAAGATCGGTCAATGAGACTGGAAATTGGCGCAAGTGATGGGACATGGAGAATGCATTTGGAGCTGGAGCTGCAATGACAACAGCACATTTGGAGCTACGGTCATGTCTGGTTGTGGCAGCGTGGCTTCGGTGTGGAGTTGCGGGACGACGAACTACAAGTGAACGGGCCAGAGTGGAGCCTCAACGTACTACGGGAGTGGAAACGGGCACAACTCTATCGCTTGTTACTAAACGCATACAGAGTGACGGTGCGTGTGTTTGAGGGCCATACAGTTCGGGAGTACGAGTACCATGGGACTTATTGACAACGTAGCGTCATAACGTTTCGGGCGCGTTCAAAAACGTACAGTCGTTTGTTTTTTTTTTTTTTGGCAGTTTGGAAGTGAGGATCGTGAGCAGGTGATGTATGCAATACAGAGAATGCGTCTACGATTTGCATTGGCAGCTAATTGGGAGCGGCATGTAACAACGACACACTCACACACACACACACACACTATTCCACAAAACTTACCAAGCACCCGTTTGAAATTGTTGCATTCAGTGGCAGATTGCAAGAGAATTTGACGCATGTTTGGTCGCATGTGGAAATGTGGATGGTGCGGATGGTGGTTTTGTAGAGAGAGACACAATCATTTAATGGCACTTGTTTAGTTTCATCTGGTAGAGTGGGAGTTCAATAACAACTAAATGGCAACGATATGAGTTGATTTACGATATTCGACTTGATTATTTAAGTAGTTTTATTGATTTTTTTTTTGTGGGGCGTAAGTATAATAAAATATAAAACGAGAGAGAAAGAGAAAGATGTGAGGGCTCGGGCTGGGTGGTTGGTAACTGTTCTGTTTTTTTTATACGAGTTAAGTATTTTAATTTTACGGTTGCTGCTTGCATCAAATGTGGATGTATTGCTTGGTATGGTACATAATGGTCAAAATGGCGGGAGTCTAAGTAATCGACATTTAACAAAACGATTTTACACAATCAATATTTGCTGTTTGGCACTTATGTATGTTTGTAGTATAGTTAGGTGTGGATGCTGCGTTCGATTACAGCGACAACAATTTACGCTGAAACAAATTAATGTGTGTTGTGTTTAGGCGTTGCATCTTGTGGGTTTCGATTTTTTAATTGCTTCTTCAGATTATTAACAATTCACTAGTAAACTGAATACCATACTTTGTAGGAGGATTAGGACCATGATATATATAGAAAATATGTTGTATCTGTGTTTGATGTTTAACATTTTTGGGTGGTAATTTGGTTGGTTTAAATTTTTATTACAAAAAAAAGAAAGAATGCTGTAGAATACAAAGTAGACATACTTTCCAACTGCACGCGAGCCCTCGCCCTCGGTTGCACCGACTGACAAATCGGCAAAGCGAGCGTTATCAATTCCCCAGTTGCCAAGAGGCAAGAGTAGTAGTAGTTGTAGTGGTGGTGGTGGTGGTGTTGGTAGAGTGAAGCAAATGAAGTCAAACCATTGGCCATTTTGTTTTGGTACATAATTGTGTGAAAGTGACAAAATTGCGTTCATTCAGTGCCGTTTAGCTTTTAGCCTGCCTGCTGCTTAGGCACCGATGGCCAAAATTAACAGAGAACTCTCGATTTCAGGTCAATCAATCAGTTAATCCACGAGGCGCACTCACATTCGGTAGTGGCAGTCAAAACTTGTCTACGTTCAACTTTCGTTTACTGTGTTGACGGCATTAAACACTACAGCGATTCAACGAGTCAACCAACGAAGGAGCGAGCGAACAAGCGACAAAGTGTAACGACGCTGTACTTAACCTAAGAAAGAGTGCAGAAAAATTAACCAAAATTCAAAAAACAAATGCATAGAATGAAAAAAATGTAAGTAACAAAAAAAAGAGATATAGTTTTTCTTTGATTGAAAAGCTTTTTTCAAATTGATTTCATATATTTTTTGTTTGGATTCATGGGTTAAAGATTAGCGCTATGGAGTGGGGAGCAAAAAAGAGAAAAAGGAATGGGAGGTTTGACATGAAACAGTGCTGACAATTGATTTATATAGTTTTGTTTAATATATTCAAATGTAAGAAGAAGAAAGCTGGAAGTCTTCAAACTTTATAAAATATACTTTCGATAATTTGCAAGTTGACTGTCATAAGGTACACAGTGAGAAAAATGGCTAGAAAACGTCTAAAAGGAATTGCTGAAAGACTAGCCCCCAAGGGTGCAAATAAGGAGCTTTAAATAGTTTAATTTAATATAATTGTTTAATAGTTGTTTAATCTTTAAAAATAGAAGAATGAAGCTCTGAATCTCTAAATCTACACAAAAAAGCCTGACACAAATTATTTACAGCAAATAATGGCAAGAAAATAGTTATTTCATAACTCTAAGAGAACAAACCTGCAGACAGCCTTATGCGAGCCATATTGAAACTACTGACCTAAATGTAATAATATAAGATTTTGTAAAAATAAATCCATTGTTTTTACAATTAGTGGCTTTAGTAATCTTTAGCTAGCGTTGCATAAGTGCAATTGGGTCACGCACGATGCCTTAAGAAAGATAATATTTCGTGCTAAACAAACTTCTCAGACAGTTTTGTGATTGCTTGACTCAGTTTTGATTGCGCGTGCGCCAAAAAAGGACACCAGCAAAGAAGAAATACATCATTATTAAGTTTTTTTTCGAAAAAACGAAAATGCAATCCAGGCGACTAAAAATGTAAATAGTATTCATGGTCCTAATACTGTAACAGCCAATCATGCTCAATTTTTGTTTTGTCGATTCCGTTCCAGTAATTTTGATATAAAAAATTAATTGTACTCTGAAAGGTCAAACTACAAAATCGTCGAGTACTATTTTCTATTTTAGTACTATTTTTCTTTTGCCCAGAAGCTAAACAGGGAACAAAAAACCATTTGGAACCACTTGAATAAGGCTGGATACAACAAGAAGCTCGATGTATGGGTGTCATACGAGTTAACACAAAAAAACATTATGGACGGAACGTTGTTTAAATGCAACAAATTCGAACCACTTCTAGAACAAATGGTGACTGCTGATGAATCATGTAGATCACTAATGACAACGTCAAACGAAAACGGTCGTGGTCGAACTATGGCAATGGTAGCCAAGCCATGATTGACGGTCAGAATGGTTATGCTGTGTAGTTGGTGGGATTAATAGGAAATTATCTTCTATGAGCTGTTCTCCTATAGCTGAACTCTTAACTCGGATCTGTATTGTCAATAATTGAACCGTCTGAAAAAAGCAATCGCACAGAAGCGGCTAGCTTTGGCCAAGAGGACCAACCAATTGTGTTCCATCAGGGCAAGCTCAGGCCACACACATCGATAGTGACTCGCCAAAAGCTCCAAAAACTTGGTTGTAAGACTGTTATGCATCCACCTTATAGTTCGGATCTGGCACCAAGTGCTTACCACCTGTGCTTGTCTAAGACGAATGACCAAGTGATGTCACTTGTTTCTGCCCCTGGCGAATGATTTTGCTGGTGAAAAAATTGCCTCAAACTTGCGAAAATCGACTATTCCAGTTGTTTGCCAATAGGGACGAGGGTTTCTATGAGAGACATAATGGAATTACTTTCAAACTGATAAGAAGCTATTGAACCAAACGGACCTAAATCGGATTTTTCTAACTATGCTTAACAAAACCTTCAATTTCATGCAAATATGAAGGATTCATTTTTACTACACCTTATATATTCAAAAGGCGAGAAAATTAAAAACTGGCTATGCCAGGTTACTATGAACAACACTGTGCGACAATTTTGGGGTCATGAAATCTGACTTTTCGGTAGTACTGGTATAGAGTAAGAGGTCAGAAAAAAGAAAAAGTTGGTAGTTTCACATCGCTATTAACTTTTGGTTTCTACAAACAATGTAATATTATGTTACTAACATAAACATAAAAATAATATATAAAATTATGTCACATAATATTAAACTTCACTAATGTGAGCATCAGAACCACTGCTGTTATTACTTCGATGCAAAACCTAAATATTGAGCTTCGTTAAAACAGCATTCAAGTAGCTCAAGGCTGCTCGTCGTAATGTAATAATTTTGTAATTAGCATTTGACAATAATTACAATAATTTTGCAAATTACAATCGCTACGAAAGTATGAAATGCAAAGTATGAAAACGATGGCTTGGAGTGCATATGCAAAGCTCATTATTGTTAATAACAACAAGAACTAATGTACTTGTATGCACATGTGCCACACTCATTACCGGCCAACTAAATTCTCCTGCATTGCCAGCACTGTTTCGCTGCATCTATGCACTTCTAGCGCGCATCATTTGAGTGTTAACGCCGACACAGCAGCATTTAGCAGTCAAAGGGCCAGCAAAACTGGTGTTTTTCAAGTATTTTTGAATTCAATTCAAAGGGGGCGCTTTTACACACAAAATAGAATAAATACTGGGCACTTAAAGTAAAAGCAAATTAGTTGTAGGCACTAAAGCTAAATTAGTAGGAGACGGGCAGCAGCAGGTAGGTAGGACAGATGACAGCAAAACGAAACGTAGAAAAAGTAGAAACGGTTCACAGGAGAGATTCCTTTATTTGTAAGTATTATTTTCTTTTTATTTTGCACATGGACGTGGACATGGACAGAGAGAGCAGGTGCATAGTAGGCAAAGTGATGTTAAAAAAAATCATATATAAAAAAAAAGAAATGTATACAAATTAGCAGTAGAAGAGAAAAGAATTTGCAGGAAAGTATATAGTCGACGAAACACAAACATTAATTTCGCTGTTTAGGCACTCGCAGCTAGTGCACGCGAGTAGTGGCGGTGGTGGTGGGTGGTTGGCTGAGTGGTGAGGTGTGGTTGGGGAAGTGATAGTGGTGGTGGTGGGACAAGTTTCAATATTCAAATACTTGAAATGTACACGCGCAGCAGCAGTGTGAGCGAGCGTGCTGTGGCTGCGTTTGCAGTTTAGTTTACCTCTTGTGCGGGTACAGCGTAGTTGCCCTGTATGGTGTAGGCTTGTCCGTTTGCCAAAATGACTGGTCCAGATACTTGCGGTTTTGGTCGGTACGGTATGGTGGCGCCTCTTGGTGGTGACTGCAGCACACAGCATTGGTGTAGTGGCATAAAACAGAGCAGAAAAACAGAGAAACTTAATTAAAATACACACAAACGCCCACGTCGTCATTGTCGCTGTGTAATGGCGAACGAGCCGACAACGTGCCGTATGGTGAGCAAAATTAATGCAGCACTTACCTCCAGCATAACAAGACAAATCTGATAGATGCACTGGGTTATTTGCTCGGCACTGCCGCTTAAGGTAACTGCACGCTCTGTTGAGTTTGGCAACATTTCGCTGGCAACCTGAATGGAACAGCCCGTTGTCTGGCGTATCTCCTTGATTTTTGAGCCGCTCTTGCCTGCACACACACACACACAAAGACAAAAACACACACACATGGAAAATGGACCAAAATTGGATGGATGGCATTAGTGAGTGAATAGCGACTACTGGGTGCCAGCACAAAAGCGCCCACTGTCCGACCACTTACCAATTAGGGATCCACATTGGCTGGCGGGCACAATTAAACGAATTGGTATTTGGGTTTTGCCAACTTTGCCAACATCATTGAACTGTGAGCACCACTGCAAGGTTGAAGAGTATGAGTTAATTTGAAAATTGATAATGTAAAAATTGTTTGCTTAGCATTGCTGCCGCACTATACCTCTTCGAATTTCTTTGTGATTAGCGTAAAAGCCGAAAAGATCGCACTGGTCGTACCGGAAACGGTCACAATGCGCTCCGGGCATGAACCGTCCGAGATGTTAATTTTGGCGCCAGACTAAACAAATTCAATTACATTGAAAACGTTATTAGACAAACATTGCAATCGTATGAAATGAGAGCGGAAAATAGGCGTTTAGGTGTTTAGTTTACATACCTCTTCACGAAATCGATTAACAATTTCGCCCTTTTTGCCAATAATACTGCCAACCTCCTGAAAATAATCAGAAGGAAAAAAAGTCAAATTAGAGTGTTTTTTTTTTAATATGTATTGAGAAGAGTGAATAAGATGAGTGAATGAATTAAGATACATAAACATTACATAGTTGGGATAAAAATAGGTTTTTTTAAATTACCCTAAATATTTTGGCGAAGACATCGCTATTGGAAATACTATCCATGCTATCTGGTGACCCTTTAAAAAAATAGTCATAGGTATCTTGTTGATTACTAACAGATATTTATATGTGTTAGTTTGCAAAGCGAAAGAGAACAAAAATAAATAAAAGCAATATATGGGCCGCCTCGGTATCGCAGCGTGAAGTGCACTAAACTTCCATCCCAGAGCTCGTGGGTTCGATTCCCATTTGTATTGGTTCCGCACTTTCCTAAATTTGCAAATTTTCCTTCCTTCCAATAGTTTCCGATCCCTTTAGCATTACCCAGTCAAATCCTTTACCTTTGGATAAGCTCCTATCCTTTCTATTCCAATCAGTTGTGATTTACATCTCGCAGCGGATTTTCATATCCTGTAGCCATACAACAACACTAACTAGCAATACTAGTTGCGACTGACGGTAATATGTCGTAGCCCATACATCAACCCAAAATAGGCTCATCAAAGATACCAACCTCTGCATTACCCAACAACAGCTCCTACCTAGCAGCAACGGTTGCACAGAGGCAGCTCTACACAACCCAGTAATAAACATTGACATAAGTAGAGAGTAGTTTTTCCTAGAACCTTGAACTGCCAGCAATAGGCTAACCACCCACCCTGGCAGAACTTCAATCGATTAACGTAACCAACAAAAGGCATTTGCACCGAGAAAGAAATGCTCAATTATTATGTCGGGAAGTGTAAAAGTCTTAACTTTTGTGCTGCGTTTTTTTTTTGTATTAATTGGTTGATCATTTATTGATTAGTTAATTTTATCCACAAACAGCTAATCAAATTATTACATTGCGAAGTAATCTATGTGCCTGTCAAGTGTTCATTATACTTTCGATTGCTCAACTGGTCATATTTACAAACTAGGGACTGCAATTCCGGGATTTTCGGGACTGAAAATCGCTTTGACGGTTTTCCGGGATTTTGTCAAGACTATATTATTTTAAGGAACTAAGTTGGACATCTTTTCCAATCAAATACATATAATTTTTGTATTAAATACACTTCTGTGTTCTTACTTTAAAACTAAGAACAAAATATTAATGACAAATAACAAAAAAAATACATTTAATTGCCAAATTACCTGGCAAAACTGCTGATAAAAAGCATCATTCTGATTCAATAATAGCAGGTGAAATTTTGTGTAAATCTTCAAAATTCTCTTTGGAAGTTTTGGCCATGGTTTCCGCCATTTCAAAATAAATCAAATTCGGTGTGAGTAATATCAATAATTCAACTTTCCCCTATAGCTTTAAATCTCAAATCGAACTTTTATTTCAGCTGCTTCTTTCTTTAACCCTCTTATTTACATCCTTTTCCTGTGTATTGTGAATGTGACAAGTCACACTGGTGTAAGCAAGAGTTAAACTTGCAAGGTTTACAAATTTTTGTTAAGCTTGCTTCCTCACTCTCCTGATTTTAGCTACTGGCAAATTTTTACTGGAAAATTTATTTATTTATATATTTAGAAGTAGTCTGTGAACAATTCTTACAGACTAATTAAGAAAATGGAACTTAAGCTTAAACTTAAAAGGGAAAGTGAGAATAAACAAAGGCAATGAACGAGGGCTTAGGTACAGACATATCAAACATTGAAGAGGTCGACAGCACGTTTAGCTCGGCTAAGGCTCGAGGAATAGGAGCGTTACTACCATAACGCGTCCTAGAGAACTTAACAGAAAAAGGGGAAACATGTCTGAGGCAGCGAGATGGCACATTAAAAGCTATTTTGGACAAGAGAGATGGGCAATCAATATTTCCATTGACTAGGTATACAAGGTATACAGATACAAATGTATCAAAAATTAAAGCCATGGAATGAATGGAGCGAAAGGCAAAGTTAAGGAATCTTTTTTGGACACGCTCTAAACGATTAGAATGGGACGCATGATAAGGTCTCCAGATGAAAGCAGCATATTCCAGTCTGGACCTAACAAAACTAGTATACAAGAGCTTGAGCCTATAGGGATTGGAAAAGGAGGAAGAATTGCGGCGGACAAACCCTAACATAGAGTAGGCACGCGAGACAATGCCATTAACATGGGAAGTGAAGCTAAACTTTGAATCGAAAACAACGCCCAGATCCTTGATCTCAGCCACCTTATCTAACACTATGCCATCAATTTCAAATGAAGTTGTTACTGCATTAGTGGAATTCGAAAAAGTTGAGTGAAAGCATTTGCTGACGTTTAAGCATAAACGATTTTTACTGCACCACGCGAGGACATTATTGAGGTCGGACTGGATGTTTAAAGAATCAGACGAAGTACGGACAACAGAGAAAATCTTCAAGTCATCGGCATAGAGCAAGAAGTTGGAGAAGGAAAAGCAAGCACTTATGTCGTTTATGAAGAGAACAAAGAACAAAGGGCCTAAAATACTTCCCTGCGGGACTCCAGAAGTGGCGACAAGAGGCTTAGAGGTGGCATGATCAACAACGACAATGCACTGTCGGTAGTTTAAATAGGATCTGATCCAAGCCAGGAAAACTGAATGAAACCCCCAAAATCGAAAGCTTAGACAGGAGTATGTCATGTGAAACTTTGTCGAAAGCCTTGGAGAAATCGGTATAGATTGTGTCCACTTGAGAATTATTCTGAAATGCAGAGAAACAGTAATTACTGAAGACCGCAAGATTAGTAACAGTTGAGCGGGACGAGACAAACCATGCTGGTTAGGTGAGATTAAACTCTTTACAGAAAAGTACAGTTTGTCCTTGATTATGCCTTCGAAAAGTTTTGAAACCGTGGAGACCTTGGAGATTGGGCGATAATTAGAGACGTCGTTTTTGTTCCCGCTTTTAAATTACCCAAACAGAGCTATTTTGTACAAAGTATCTGTACACAAACAGAGCTATTATTGTATTGGAACTTATTCAAACGTCAGAGGCAGTATGCAATTTATTTTTTGTAGGTTTGCCTTTTTCGAAATTAAGGCGACAACAAAAGCAGCTAAGCTATTGTTTGTTTTGATTCCGGGATCGGATTTTGTCAATCCTGAGATTTGTCGGGATTGCAGTCCCTACTATAAACATATCTTCATTTGTTGAGTTAATCTTTCATGTTGACTATTAATCAAATTTTTATTAGACGAAACTTCATAAACATGCTACAGATAAATGGATAAGGATTGATATATAAGACTATATAAGATAAGAACAACTGAATGATAAGCTACATGGATTGGCTCAGGTGAAAAAAAGAAATGATTTCTTATTGTATAGTATTTCATTGAAAAGTCAAATAGTGCTGTTGACTACAATCAATTCATTTCAATGTATACACTTTTATTTATTGGAGAAATATTGAAATTTAATAAAGTTTAATATTTTAATTGTCAGTATATATAATTGCAACTATGGCTGCTGTAATAAAATGTTACTTAGAGTGTAAATATCAAACGAAAAGGTCTAATTTTCAGGCGACAATCACTGACCCAGTGCCAGTCTCACATTGCCGCCAGACGATTAATCAAACACTTGAAAGGGGCCACTTTTTAAGTGCTGCACTTGTAAACGATGCGTAATGAAATCGAAACAATCAATTGTGCAAGTGACAAAAATTGTGCTAATTACATTTAAATAAATAATCATTTACATAATTTAAACAATGCCGACACACACACATACACATTCAACGTTGCATTGTTGTGTTTGAATGAATAATTATGCATTGTTGCCTTGTCACATGCACACAGCTATACAAATTCTATGCAGCCTGACACTGTCAACCTCAATTAATAAATACTTTTCGACTGATTAATTTTCAAGTATTCAAATATTCAGTGCAAAAGTCAAAAGGCGATTAACGAAAAAATCGAAAAAACCACAATTGAAAATTACAAAGCTGCTGATTGCTGAATGATTTGTTGCCTATTGTTTTGTAGCCGATTTTGCGAGTTATTACAGACAGATGTATATTTTTATTTAACATAATTAGATTTTTTTAAAATACATAATCATTAAATTTACAAATTAGACATTTATTGTCATTAATATTCAATTGCAATTTAATTGTGCATACTTTAAAGTGTCGAAATTGTGCGTTTACATTCTTCAAATCAACTCGATTGCAGCATTATTCGATTCCACTTTCACGCTCAAATTACATTCTGGAGTTCTTAGAGCTCAACAATTTTGCTACCCCTCCCACCCCCCGTACAGCGGGCAGCCAGCAGCTGTGTCAGCGTCTGTGTTGAACTTGCATTAACTTTTGGCTGCGTCATATGCAAATTGGCCAAATATCAAATCACAACATTTTCATAATTTTCTATATTACGCGCACGAATTTACACCCCATTTGCAGCCCCCCCCCCCGCCCCCCCGCAAACCGACTGTGCGTGCTTCCAATTCGCGCAATGCCGACTTGCTCGACTGAGCGCCAATTTCTTGCGCTTCAAAATGCTGACAGCGCATTTGCCGCACTTCCACCCACACACTCACCGCGCCCCAATTGCTGCAGCATCGCTCGGTACAAGTGGCAACGACGCATAGCTTAGGACTTTTGGGTTTACTCGGAGAGTGGGTGTGGTGGTGGCTTACTTTATTAACTTTTTTATGAGCATAATTAAATTGAATTTTCGCTATGAACTTTGCCGGCTGCAGGAAAATCAAATTTTTGTTTGCATTGATGTTTGCTAAAAGTAACTCTGACATATATATGCACGTGCGTATGTCGAGCGTGCAAATAGGACGAGAGTTTTTTTTTTAAATAATTTTTTTTTGGTTCGTGTACTATCAAAAAATAATAGGAAACTTTTAGACTTTGGCAAAGATATTTTCAATTCAGAGGAAAAGTTTCAGTTTTTATATCTTGCAATAGTTTTGTATTCTAGTTTAAAAAGGTATTCGAAAATGTTCGCCCCTTATGTAATATTTGTAATATTTCCTTACGTAATTAGTTGATGTAAAAATATTGCAAAATAAATTTTAATATAATTTTTATTTTCTTTCTATCAGTCTTTCTAGCTCAGCATTCAGTGCAGTGAGCTCCCATCCCAGAGGTCGTAGGTTCGATTCCCACCTGTCTTGGTGTCACACTTTTTTAATTTTCAATTTTTTCTTCTTTCTAATTGTTTCCCATTCCTTTGGCATAATTCAGTGAAATCCGTTAAGCTCCTATATGTGATCTATCTTACTGCAAGTCTCTAAGAGTGTATAAGTATTAGAACGAATCTGTATCTCGCGTCGCATATAGTCAGTATTAGGTTAGTTTGAGGTGGCTGAAAGACCAATTTAGGCCACAAAAAAGGGCCTAAATTGCTGGAAGACACACTTAGACCACAAAATGAGCCCATTGTGATACTACCAGGAAAAGTGTTCTGTCTTACTGCAAGCCGGAGAGCTTAAACAATCCAATTTGAATTGTGTATGAACATTAAGAGAAGGCTCCCCTGGATTTGGGCAAAAATAAGGCAAAGTTTGTAATTTTTTTGTGGGATAATGAAAAGGCGTACAATCTTCCGGTTTTGACTATTAAATTCGTCTATTATTTAGGAGTTTAAAAAGTTAAAAAACTTGATGAACTTGACTTTCTAAAAACTTCAAACGCGTTTATCTCGAAACCATTTTTTTCCAATCTAACTGAAATCCCCGGACTTGATCTAATGATCCGATTTTCTTCATCTAAAAACTGCTCGAATGTATTTGATTTTCTGTATGCCTTGAACTAACAATTTGCATAAATAGTTATTTATTTTTAATTTTTAAATGTGGTTGAAATTAAAAAAAGGTGCAAAAAATTGAACTTTTTACTTCAAATATTCATTGTGCAAGAAATTTTCGTTTAAATTTTTTGAGTCTAGTTCAATGCACAGACAATTTTGTTATCTTTAAGTAATGACAATGCTTTTTGATTTCAGTCCACTACAAGAGGCTGCAGGATTACAGTTCTCGAGCGATGTTTGGCGCGCAGAGGCCTACGGAAATCGCCATTTTGTAGCCGCCATTTTGAATTTCATCAAGTTTTTCAACTTTTTAAACTCCTAAATAATAGACGAATTTAATAGTCAAAACCGGAAGATTGTACGCCTTTTCATTATCCCACAAAACAAACTTTGCCTTATTTTTGCCCAAATCCAGGGGAGCCTTCCCTTAAACAAGTCCTTGATTTGACTGAACTGAGGTCATTCAAGTTGTCAAAGAAGGGAGATCCTAAGGATTTCAATCTTCGTCTAGAGAGGGCAAGGCAGTGGCATAGAAAGGGACTTGTAGTCTCTTCCTCCTCTTCATTTATGGAAATGCGGCAATAGTCCCAACCGTCAGTACCTAATCTGTCATCCGAATAGACAATTTCCTGTGTAAATGGCGACGATCATGTTGATGAGTTGTCTGCTGAGCTAAGATTGAAAGCGGACCAGAGTTGTTGCCTCTTCTACTCCTACTCTTGCCAGTACTTGTTGGCTATGTCGAGGAAGGAGGAGCTTATTGTTTTTTTTGCTACAGGTATGCCTGCTTTAGTTGTGGTGTTATAGTTCGGAAGGATGGTGTCACATCTGGCGAGTTCATTGGCTGCGCAGTTGCCACTGATGTCTCAGTGGCCCCGTACCTAAGTGAGAGTAATATTGTACACAAGCCCTAACTCGTGGAGCAGGGAGATGTAAAGAGCAACCACTTTCAATGTGCTGGAAACCTTAATCGCTGCTTGACTTAGCGTGAAAATGCAAACCGTACCCCTAAGGAGGTTGTGCTGTTTTAACAGAGACAGGCCTTTGAAAATAGAAGCTTCTATCCTGCCCAATCTAATCAGTTGTGATGAGCAGCTCGCAGCAGATTTTCATATCCTGTAGCCATACTAGCGGAATAACAAAACCACCGAATACACAAAATTGCCCAAAATGAAATCCAGTGTGCGTCTTTGGTTGAGGCTTTATGCTTCCAAGCGGAATGGACAAGAAGAAAACATTTGTGAGTTTGAATGAATGAATGAATGCTTTATTGCTATACTTACACTTTTCATCACTTTTACTTCCATCATAACAATGTCTCACCCCATAAAACTGTTTATATGAATAATAAAAAAACCAGAAATTTAAATGTCTTCTTGTTGCTAATCTCAACCTTTAACATTCATAGCCCTATAAATATGAGCCCACTTAGTGTATTGTGAACAGAATGTCAGTTTTATGAATGTAACAACATGAAAGCCATAAAGTTTATTGCGCCCTAGTAAACACAAGTCGACCAACTACAACAACATTTAAGACCGCATACAAATATTTAGAATAAAGCAAATTTAAATTGACAGTAGTTAGCATTGCTGTCGAACGGTGCTTTATGTCAGTAACATTCAAATTTGATTCGGAAATTTAACAGCTGTCGTCTAAGATTGTTCTGATTATAAAAAATGGAGGAGCACACAGAGAGAGAAAATTGTGAAAACAATTGAATTATTAGAGAAACAATATCCAAACCGACTCATCATATTTTATGCGACCTATTCAATCCATTGTGGACCTCTATAGAACCTGTGTTGGACCAATGCCGCTTAGAGCTTTGTGAATACTGGCGGGATCGATAGAGAGAGTCGAATTGGGTCCAATATGCTTTCCCCAGTGGCACACACAGGATTTGATTTTGGGAGAGTTTGAGCCCAATACCAATTTAAAACATAACTATTTACGAACCCACAAATATTTGTAACAGATATTTTAGGGTTTGAACGCCCTTTCCATGCAACACAGACTTTCTCTATGTCTGCCGGAAATTTATAGATGTCGTGGGGAGCGAGAGTGAGGTAGAGAGAGAGATAGAGATCGAGAGATAGAGAGAGAGAGAAAGAGAGAGTAGGCTCTGGCGCAAGGCATGCTCTCCGAGGTATAAAAGGATAATCTTCTACGCAAAGGTTTCCACAAAGGTAATGTCACCAAATTGCTTTACACCTCTCTGGTCCGTTCAAAGTTAGAATAGAGTGATGAATCGCTTGGAATGTATACAGAAATATTTCTCTACATTTTCAGGACCCAAGTCCCTCGTATATTTCACGCTGTAAGCTCATCAATTTAAAAAATTTGCAGTAAAGAAGTTCCACTGACGGGTTGGTGTATTGTCCTTCTCTTTTAGAGCGGATTCACTTCAACGTCCTTTCTAGATCTCTTCGGCGCTTTGATTTGTTTAATGTTGATTTCGTTAAAAGGAATTACGCTTTAAATGTTCCTTTTATGCGAGCTCTACTTGAAATTATAATATAATATCTCGAAGAACGCTTTAGTGGACTGTACCGCTTCAAAAACAAAATTTTTGAATTTTTTTAACTCTCTGGTTAAGTTATTGATCACTGTTTCGTTATTTACTCTTGAGCTTTTTATTTATTAGTCAGTAAGCATAAATGAAATATTTGAACCTTTTGTGCATTGAAGCTTTGCGGTCGTTCTTTGAACCGATGTGAACCTTTCAAATGCTGCCTAAAGTAAGATCCATGGGATCAAGCCGTAAGAGCTGCTTCAGGCGAAGTAAGGTTTCAACACATTCTGAATACAACCTCTTAGACGCTGCCTAAGCTAGATTCATGTTGAAAATGTCATAACTAAATCTACTAATTTACTTTCAAGGACTTCTTTGTCCCTTTTAGGATTAAAATCTACTCGGAAGTCCTTTGATTGTTTCAGTTTTGGAGTATTTTTTGGAAACTCTGCGAACCTCTGAGAGTGCAATAAAAAAATAAAATAAAAAGTTCTTAATCCTTTCATTCCATCGGTTCGATCAAATGGTAAATTGCATTGTATTTTCGGTGCTTACAATTTCAGCGGCTTAAATGACCTAGCTATGTTGTTCGAGACCCCCAGCTCGTAGTGTATCCGAAACGGTATTTCTTGGAACAGAAAAAAGATAGCTACAATCTATATTTTAGATTTGAGACCCCGGTGAACTTCATATCACCTAAACTTGAGTTGATTGTAACTCGTCATAAGCGATTATTAAGCCTTATCAACCTTTCAACATCAATTTATTGAGGCCGATAAGACTCACAACACTCGTTGTTCATTAGTGCAGTTTCACGTGGAGTTGTTTGCTGCACATTTGACTGACTTGGACTATCTATGAAAGCTTGTTTTCTTCTGGGCATTGAAATGGACACTGTACAGTGGCACGGAAATCTTTTCACAGCCACTCAAATTAGTCTAACTTTCCTTGAGGACTTTAAAATATTCAAATCCTCAAACTAAGCCCAAAGATGGTATCGCATGGAACAATCTTGTAATTCTATTCATTTGTTCTCTTAGGGGTATCCCCTCCGCGTTGGGTCGTTTAATAAACAATAAAATACAAATAATAATTATGTGTCATTTCGCTAAAGTCAAGATACTTTTTTTGAGCTCTAACCATGTGAACGCTGATTTGTTTCAACAGTTAGGTTGGGTTAGGTAGGGAAGGGTGTGTGTGCGGCACAGAGACCGCACTTCCTTTCGGATGCTAAATTGGCATATTGTGAATCCCTTCTTCCCGGGGCAAACCAGTTCGACCTCTTAATAAAGGAGATACGGAATTTAAACTTTTGCCGCGCAAGCCAGGTCTGCTAGGAATCTTGTTTCCAGGATACGGAGTCGACGTTCCTTCAGAGCCGGGCAATAGCACAGGAAGTATTGAATCGTTTTTACTTCTTCTTCATCTCCGCAGTTTCTGCAGACATCACTGGATGAGAGTCGCCATTTGATAAGTTTCGACAAATGAATTTTCAAAATATATTTTTTCCAGTGTAGAAAATTATTACTTTGCTAACTGTTGACATGAGAAAAACTTCGAAAAGCAGCAAAATTTTGATAAATGTAAAATAATTCCAGCGACAATACACGTTTTTGTAACAACAATTCGACCAACAACTCATAAAATTTTCCAAACTTTTGTAATTTTTCATTAGCATTCGGGAAAGTGCGAAATTTCATTAGACCTTTGCTGCCGAGTGTAATTTATAACATTTAACCGCAATTTGTAATTTCATACTGTCAGTCACACGTCTGTGTTGTCACACTTTTGGCAATTTATTTTGTCTGCTTGTGTTGCACGACACGAAGCAAACAAAGCAAACGCCAGAAAACAAATCCTTGAAGAGTTTTGAGCATCGCCACAAAACCATTTCTACGAATCGATTTTTCTGAAAAAGTGTTACCAAAGAGTTGTAAGAGCGAAATTCTCTTGTGGCTTGTAACATTTGCATAAAAGCGCTTGGACCGACTCGTTGACTGGCGGTGCTCGTGGCAAGGTGTGGTGAGCGGCGCGGTGCGGTGGTGGACAAGTGTGCCACAGATTTCCTGCACAAAGGCACGTAAGGGGGCGAAGCAGCTGTAGCGTCCATGGGAAGCGCACAAAGTTTACGCAACTCGGGCGGCAAAGACGACAGCCGACACAGAACAGCAGCCATTCAAATAAATGAATGTAAACCATGAGGGTTCCAAAGGCGCATTGCTGTTGCTAATTATTCAATTTTGCGCTCATGTAACGAGAAAACCACTCGCACTGGCCACAGTGCAGAGGTTCACCCTTCCGCCCCCCGCGACCCCTGTGGGCGGGAATAATCGAGCGCGGATTGTTGTAGTGGTCGCGCAAACAGAAAGAAGTCTGGTCAACATGGATGGTTTTGTTGTCGCGGCGCACGTCGTTTGTGTGGTGTCCTTTGGAGATGGAAATGGCAACGGCCGCGGCTACGTTAACTTAAACTCATTGAATTAATTGCGCTTTGAATGAATTAAAAAGCCCAGCGAGTACAGTAGGCCAACCAACTGAAGCCAATTGTAAGCCGAGTAAAGTCGACTTAAGGCGACTTTAATTTAATTTGGGCAACCAACGAGCCCAAGTCTAATGCAGCTCGCTTTTGCCGGTTTACTGGCGCTGCGAAGGGTTGGTTGGGTGGAGTTCTGGGCGTGTCTAGGCGCTGCGCATTTTTTGATTTTTCGACAATCCTTTCGACATTTGGGATGCTTAAGACTTTTTTGAACTTTTGATTAACTTTTAATTTTTTTTTAGGGGGCACAAAACGAACGGAAGCTGTTTGAGATTTGGCGATGAATTTTGAATGTTTGATTAAATGCAACTAGCGCCAACCATTACAGCGAGTAAGTAGTGAGATACAAAAATACAAATGCGTTTCGTTTTCTGAAAGATCCTTGATGGATCCTTGAGCTATGCTATGATGGATCTTTGAGCGACATTCTCCACCCTCCGGTATTTTACCACCAGGACATGATGGATCCATAAGCTATACTTTAATGGATCTTTGAGCTACATACTCTATTTTAGGAAACCCCACCACGATATGATGGATCCATGATGGATCATTAAGCTACATTCTCTGTCGTCCGGTAGTTTGGGGACGACTAACCAGGACATGATAGATCAATGAACTATACTATGATAGATCCTTGAGCCACATACTCTACCGTACGGTATTTTAGGAAAACCCCTACCACGGTATGATGGATCCGTGAGATATACCATGATGGATCCTTGAGCTACATTTTCAACCCTTCGGTATTTTGGGGAGAACCAACCAGGACATGATGGATCCATGAGCTATCTATACTACGAAGGTGGATTCTTGAGCTACATTCTCTGCCCTCCGGTAATTTGGGGAGAGCTAACCAGGACATGATAGATCCATGAACTATACCATGATGAACCCTTAGCCACATTCTCTACCCTCCGGTATTTTACCACCAGGACATGATGGATCCTTGAGCTATGCTATGATGGATCTTTGAGCTACATACTCTACCCTCCGGTATTTTACCACCAGGACATGATGGATCCATAAGCTATACTATGAGCTATACCTTGAGCTATATTTTCAACCCTTCGGTATTTTGGGGAGAACCAACCAGGACATGATGGATCCATGAGATATCTATATCATGATGATGGATTATTGAGCTACATTCTCTGTCCTCTGGTTGTTTGGGGAGAACTAACCAGGACATGATAGATGCATGAACTATACCATGAAGGATCCTTGAGTCACCTTCTCTATCCTCCGGTATTTTACCACCAGGACATGATGGATCCATGAGTTATACAAGGATGGATCCATGACAAGTGACAAATGTATCACTGTTTTGAGCATCACAATCTTTTTGTTCAGCCTATATACTGATTGATGGGCAAACTGTCCATCAAACTTAACCTCAAGCACGCTTAGTGAAAACGTCTCACTCAACAATAGCCAGTCAACCATTGCATGACACACCACACCGTTGTGTTTCCAACGCAAGTGTGCACGACAACATTCCACAGTAATTACAAGCCGCACATTCGAAAATTTACATGCCATCATAAAATTTACCTAAAATGTCAAAATAAATAAGAACTTAAAGTAGCTCGCCAGAAACTAAACATACACTTTTACCATTTCGCACAAAAACAATAAAAACGAAAAAAAAGAAGTAAATATAGCAAAGAAAACGTCACAACAAATATTAAACATGCGAACAAACGTCCAGACACATAAACTACTCGTACACGGCGCGTCCGACGTCCGGCGTCTGTGTGCAAGTAAATGTTGACAAACACAGCAATACGGCAATGAGTGCTCGACAATGTCTGCGCTGCAATTGCAAGCGAACGCCGAACGACTGTATGCGCAATAAATGCATTTGAACAGACACTTAAATATTTAATACATTTAAATCACACGCTCCTTCCTTTTTTCTGGGTGCCTTCTTGAAATTTGCACAGGCCCAAAGGGAGACGGGTGGGCGGACGGCCGAGCTGTGCAGCCGCATTCGCACTCTGAGTCCGAGTACTAATGTGTACAACAAGCCAATTATTTTCGATAATTGGCAAAATGCCATGCAGCGAATGTTGAGAAAAGTGGGCGGCGGTGGAAATAAAACGCTGTATGTCTGCATGTTGGTTTGTTTGTGCGTGTGTAGGTGTGCGCCTGTGGTAGGTAAGTGGCACAAAAAGGCAAACATTCATGCACTATAAGTAGTGTGTACAGTCCCTGGGAATGGACACACAAATTCAGCGAACTGAGTGCCTGTCCGAGAGTCATTTCTATGAAGCAAGGCTGGTCGTTATTGGTAATCAATGGTTATGGAACTATTGAAGACAGTTGCAAATAAATTAATCCCTTCAATATAGATGATTCTACTTGATTACATAACCCTTCAATTCATAGATAATGCCTTCCTAACACCAGACGATCTTCTTGTTACATAAACTCATACTTCTTGAGTCTGAAGATTAGGGTACACCTTGAATTTTATGGGAAATCGGTCACAACAGGACTTTAGAAGGCCTTGTGTTATATTTGTGAACCAAAGTGGGCGGGAAGTTGGGATTGCCAGCGGACCATTGGTCACATGGTCATCAGGAGGGAAGGATTTGACTACGGTAGGCGTTTCAGCGCCTAGTCCTCTTCGCCTTGGGACAAAAAGGTACTCGAATTGGATTGTTTTGGGGAATTCTCAACCGGTTGTGTTTTCAGTCGGCAGTAATCCGGCAGCCTCAGTGGGGAGCAGCCTTGATAGCCTAGCGTGATGAACTAGCTTATCATCCCAAAGGTCGTGGGTTCGACTCCTACCTTGTGCATGGTCCCGCACTCAGCGCATTCTTGCGCTATGCGCTGTAAAAAGAAAAACAAATATACAGCTACATAGTGCACCAGCGATGCCTGTAAGGGTAAGCGGGCATTAACGAAAACAGCGCACCAAACCGATCTTAGCGAAGTCTCCAACTATCCCGGTGTCACCTCCCTTACACAACAGATGGCGTTATGAGCGGTAGCTCACAACATCGGAGGCGGCGTTCCTAAGCGGCGGTAGATGGCAACCCCATCACAGAAACCGTGGCAGAAAACACAACTGTTTAACACAAGGCGATGTTTTGTGGATGCCCTGTGCTCGCGACAGGAGTGAACAAGAAAAAAAAATCCGGCAAAACTCGAGAATTGCTAGTATTTTCTTAAAGATTTTCAGCCATTATTAAAGATGAATTCTAGGTAAGTTCTAAAATTGACGTTTCCATTTGATTTCCTGCTGTTGTCTTCTAAATGCTATTTGTTCACGTTCAACGTCATTTTTTGATCACTAGGATCGTTCTAAAGGTCTGGCTTAGCCTTACTTTAAGTTCGAGTGTTCAGTGCAGCCAACATCAAAATACAAAAATATTAATTTTTCTTTCGGCGGCTAGCTACTCTGTACATTACGAAGAAGCTTCCAACTCTCGGTTCGGAAGCCATATACAACTGCAAGTTCCCTTCGACCATAGAAGTCATTTCGTTAAGGAACGCTAGGTTCTAATCCCAGACGGGGCTGTGATGCCACTTAGATATAAATGTAAGGAGACACGTTTTTGGATACGATTTTGTGGATACAACTTAAAACCATCGAGGTCATAAGTACATGAGGGGAAAACTGCTCAACTGTTCCATATCTCTGCGCCATAGGACAAAAATGCCCTTTTTTCCTATAAGGCGTAACGCGTTCGAACATCGCGTCTACGCGTAACGAATGAGTTCCAGTGTCTCTCAAGCCTGATTACATAGTTACAAAACAAATATCTATACAGTCACCAAAAGATATTTCAAAATTGCTTCAACAAGCCGAGAGAGAGAGAGAGAGACAGAGAGTTAGATAATCTATTGTTCCCAGTGAGGTATGGTGCACGATTTTAAATATGATCCAGGACCTCCAAAAGAGTTTTTGAAGCATTAATCCACAGGTGGAAGTTAGCTGCCACTTTGGGTCAGAGGTAGTTGGTGTAAATTATGCACAGAACTGACGAAACGAAGACTATTTTGCACCGCTTTAGAAAGCTCAACCAGTTGATTGTTTCATTAGATACGTAAAAAATGTGATCCATGTATAGAAGCCCTTTCTATTTTATATCAAGAGTTCTAATAATAACCAAATTAAGCCAACGAAATTTTCTAAACAACATAGCGAGATAATAAGAAATGCAACAACAGCTTCTCAAAGCAATAGTCGGCGCCTGTGTTGGCAGGGGGTCACTAATGAACGGCATGGAAAAATAAGGGCACGAAAACACAAGTGGAAGCAACATGCCGCCACAGCGACGGCACAGGCAAATTTATGTGCGAATTAAATTATTTAGCAAAAAAAAGGAAAAATTAAAACACAAAAGGAAAAAATTGCATATTGCAAATGAAACCAAAAAAAAAAACCCAATACTTTTATAAATGACAATGACACATGACGACGGCAATGATGCGGCGCTGGGTAATGTTAATGGTGAGCCTGTTGCCGATGTCGATGTTGCTTTGGCAACACATGTGTTGCTGTTGTGACAAAAAAAATTCAAATACAATTTTCCCGCGCAACATTATGCAGCGAGAAAAATCGCAAGAGCACAAAATGCCAAGCCAGAGAAATATTTGCAATACAAAAACAAGACCACGACAATCAAAACAAACTAACAAAAACTCGGTCTTGCTTGTAATTTATTTGCAATTTTGTTGAAATTACTTTAAAGCGACAACAATAACAACAATAATCAGAATACAATACGAAAGTACATTTTATCTGATTTGACAAGTGCAGCAACGATAACAACAACAAGACAGACAGCAACAGCCGCCACAGGCACCGCAGCACCGCGAGTGTCTTTGTCGCGTCTGCGACCACAAGTTGCTCCCTTACGTTGTTCGCTTGTTGAACAATGGCGGTTGTGAATGCGATTTTAAGTGCATAGTCCGCTGGTGGGTTGCGTAGACCCATCGGATGAATGGGAAGTAAGAACTTTGAAAGTTGTGTTATATAGGAGGAAAAAACTTTGGTAGAAAAATGTCTGAGGCGTAAAATAGTTGCAAATACACTTAAGCCAGGAAAAATGTTTTCCTTTGGTACCAATAGGAAAAGGAATCTTTTTCCTTAATGTCTGGTATTGGGAATTATTCTTGAGTATTTGGTCTGTTAAAGAACGTTGGATAAAGTGTCTGTCTGAGGATCAGAATAGCTGAGAATACTCTTAGACCAGGAAGATACTATAAGAAAGAGAGGGCCTGTTCTCCGATGTCTGGTATTGGCGTTTAACTTCGAGTCAGTCAGATAGCTGAACAAATTTTAGCAGGTTTTTTTATATTGATCGATCAGAGGTCATTCGAATCCAAGAGAAATGGGCACCCAAATGTTCTCAAACTGGATAGGGCCAGACCTGGTGGGTTACCTAAGGTTTTCGTTTCCTTCTCATTGAGGCAGCTGAGACAAAAGGAATTTCTACGTTACAAGGCGGATCTATTCACTTGAGACCGAGGTTTTTTTTATTGAGCGTGCTGAGGTCATACGAACCGAAGAGAAGAGGGCACCCTTATGCGGTGGGCCAGATAATGGCATAGTGGGTTAGCTACTGTTTCTTGTCTCCTCCTGATTGAGGCAGCTGAGATAGAAGGACTTTCTATGTTACAAGGCGGATTTATTTTCCTGGGACAGAGGAACTTTCTTTGTTACAAAGAGGGAGCTTATTTATTTGAGACAGATGGACCTTCTCTGTTGCAACAATGCCTTCTATGCCTAAGACTGAGAATTATTCTCAAGCCAATCCGATAGCTGAATATTCGAACCCAAGAAACCCAACTGCTTTCTAACTGCTTCTGGAGAGGGCCAGACAATGATGGGTTCAATTAAGACAGAGAGACCTTCTCTGTTACAACAGTGACATCTATGCATAAGATTAGGAATTATTCTCAAGCCAGTCCGAAGGCTGAACAAATTTTAGCTGGTTTTTTATATTGATCGATCTGAGGTCATTCGAACCCAAAAAAAGGGGCAACCAAGTGTTTTCTAACTGCTTCTGGAAAGGACCAGACAATGGCATAGTGGGTTTCTCTATTAGAAAGACTTTCTGTATTAGAAAGAGAATACATACATATATTCATGTGATACAGAGGGCGCTTATGTTACAGAGAGTAGGAAGGAACTTTATCCTTTATTTGTGGTTCCAATTTACCAAATATTTCGGGTTGTTTTCTCATAAAAAACCTCAAATAACATAAAAGCCTAAGAATTACCCAGTCTCTGTTGCTTGTTCCTGATAGGTTAGGTAAGGTAGGGGCACATCTACTCGGAGACTGAAATTCCCTAAGAGATTCTCCCTTTTTTCTGGAGCTTACCAACTATGAGACTTATGTTCTGACTATCCGGGGCAAATTACACCTCTTAATGAAGGAGAGCAAATTTGAGATTTCGCCTATCGCCGCGCTAGCCAGGTCCATTACGAACCTTGACCTCTGAGTACGGAGTACGGCGTTCCTGCAGTCAACTGTGGCACAGGAAGTGTTGTATCGTCTCTACCTCTTCATTTCCACAGCTTCCACAGACACCACTAAATGAGAGGAATTCAACAGGATCTCAGTTTCAATTATCTTTGTTCTTTAAATTTCGAAACAAAAGTAAAAAAAATGTACTTAAATTACATTAGGCGATATCAATTGTCACTTAATTGTATGTCATCTTATTGATTGTTTGCTGATTCTGTAAGGTGTTTGTTCCACAGATTGAATTTATGAGACACAGAAAAAAAATCATTTAGAGACTTTGAGCTCAGACTCTGAAATATTCGGCGGTTTACAAGTTTAGTTGGCAAAAATGAGAAAAGCTTAAACTTGTTCGTTCTGTTGCCTCGGGGAAATCTGGATGGGGAGATTCTAGTCAATAGCAAGTCACAATTCTCGTCATTGCCCCGATATCTGGTCTTGGTTACACATTATTCCGTATAATTCTTTGCCACTAAGGGCTAATTTCTCAGTGCCAGCCTAAACTCAGTTTAAATGTGGTTTGTTTCAACTTTGTTTAAATTCAAAACCTCCTTTCATAGCGAAAAATCTTTCTTCTTGACGTTGCCCACAATTAAATTTCGAGACGAAATTGTGGAAAAAGTTTCTCGAACTTAATTTCCGTGCTCCACTCAAAGGGTTAATGAATGGCAATTTCAATTTTCGTAAATGTTTCATTTGATTTATTTTGCACGCCACAAGTTAAGAATTGCAGCTTCTTCTGTTCTCCCAAATAAAAATAATGATTTTGGCTTTTGCTCTTCGTTGTTAGTTGGCCGATACATATTTTGTTGGATTTGGTGTTGTTTCGGGGCGGCCAACAATGCGCCTTTGTGCGACAACAAAAGGTACGGCAGTTCGGCGCGATGGGTTGGGCGACATTGTCGCGGGGCCAGTCAACGCGGCATTTGCATTCAGCAGGCGAATTTTCTTCGTTGTTGCGCGCGCGTTCCAATTTGCCTGCGAACGACGAACGGCGGCGCTGTTGCCGTTGTTTTCTTCGATCCTCCATTGCATGCCACAACCAGCCAGTCACTCAGTTTTTAATTGAATTTATTCGTATACTTTGGTTAATTAGTTTCAGTCAAGTGCATATCATGGCTGCAGTTTCGTTTTCATACTTTGCGCGCTGACGTTTTGTGCAGTTGGCTCTTGCTTTGTCATTGTTGTGCGCTTCTTGGCGTTGTGGCCGCAACGGCGGCTGTTGTTGATTCCAACATTGTTGGGCGAGTGTGTGGTATACAAAATGTTGCGCTAAGGTGTCGCTGTTGGCGGCATTTGTCTAATTAAAAATGCATGGGTCTATTTTTCTTTGTCTTCACACACGCGCGCACACTAAGCAAAATTATAATTTTCGACATGGTATTCGTTGTTTTGGGTTTCTCTTTCCGATAATTGGGGCTTCGTTCCTCATATGTTGGCCTGCAACTGTCAAAGATTGCAACAAGTTTTTGCTAGTTTTGGCATTTATTTGCTACATGCGAAACCGACAAATACAATGTATACATTTCTGTACACTAGTGGCGTAAGTAGCTGTGAAAATAAATTGCCCTGAGAAATTAGAACAATTGCAATTAAATTTGCGAATGTGTGAAAATTGCTCTTGAAGACAATTATGACAACATTTCGAAAGATCAACTATTGTTGTTAGAGGGAGAGAAATCGCAGCAATACTTTGTCGAATGACTATAATGCTTCAGATAATTAATAGTATCAGGGGTGTGGGTTGTAGTGAAGCAGCTATCTGCCACTGTCCAGCGTTCTCGAGAAACAGGAGGCGGCAGCGATGTAGTGAGCACTGACTTCCTCAGGTTTCTCAAAGAAACCAGGAAGTTCGGGGGGAATGAGGACCCTTAATCCCCTTCACAACTCTAATTCCTTATCCTTTTCCTTCTCCTACCCCTCCCCATGGGTGTTGTACATTGGTCCGAATGGACCAAGTGCTATGGATGGCTTGTAGCCTTCCTGCCCACCCTCACATCATCATCATCAGCATCTATCGAAACACAAATACTGGTAAACTAACATCAGTAGGATTAGTTGAGATTCTAACCGGAAAGAAGGCGAAGAGTTATATTTGCTATGAGATCTGTAAGGATGTCTTTAATTCTATCCCCATAATAAGCCTCAGAGGCCTCCTAGTGCACTGGTCAAGCGATCGGCAATCTGACCTTCTAACATACCTCTCTCTTCTCTCTGTCAAATATGTGTTAAAAATCAGGCAGACATTTCTTTTCAGGGACCCACTGCGTTGAGCACAAATTTGTAATGAAATGCAGAACGTCTTTGTAATGGATTTGTCATCAAAACGTGGATGTCTTATTGAAGCCAGACCATCGAGGTTAACAAACAAGTTAGGAAAGGATCAGAGATGATGGAGGATATCGGATCAGAGTTGATAAAAGACACCGGATCTGTGTTGATAGAGGATATTGGATCCCAGTAAATAGAGGATACTGGATCAGAGTTGATAAAGAATACTGGATCACAAGAGATAGAGGATTCTGTATCAGAGTTGATAGAGGATACTGGAACAAAGTTGATAGAGGATACTGGATCACAGTAGATAGAAGATACTGGATTATAGTTGATAGAGAATACTGGATCAGAGTTGACAGAGAAACTGAGTTGGTAGAGGATACTGGATCAGAGATGATAGAGGATAGTGGATCAGTGATGATAGAGGGTACTGATCAGAGAATATAGAGGAAACTGGATCAAAGTTGATAGAGGATACTGGATCACAGTAGATAGCGGATACTGGAACAGAGCTGATAGAGGATAAGAGATAATAGAGGGTACTTATCAGAGAATATAGAAGATACTGGACCAGAATTGATAGAGAATACTGGATCAGATATGATAGAGGGTACTCATCAGAGGATACTGGTTCAAAGGTGATAGAGGATACTGGATCACAGTAGATAGAGGATACTGGATCAGAGGGTATAAACGGTACTGAATCAGAGTTGATACCAAAGATGGTACGTTAAGTATATGCACGGCTCTATAGGAGTTTTATGGTGAGATAATTGACCCAGTAAGAGACTAAACATTCAACGAATGTCGACTATGCCGGGTACCTGGTTTTTTTTTTCAAATCGCTTAGGTCGATTATCAACCAAGATACCAGGCAAAGTTTTCCGTAGTTCAACAAAACGATGACATACGCTCTCGCGGTATGCTAACAGGGAGAGGAAAGGGAGAGAGAATCAATACCAATGCTTACCGGAATTTAACAAACCAATGATAAGTAGTTCCCAGAATTTTCTGAAGCCTTAATAGGACATTCCGGCTGAAAAGCTTGGGCTGCCCAACCGGGACTACTGTATGAAACAATATAACATCTCAAATATGAATATTCTTCAAAACAAAGACACCGGGAGCCAATAAATCAAAAGACAATCTGACATGCCTGGTAGCTGTTTCTTCCAATCGCTAAGGTCGATTGCGAGTGGAAGAGATACCAAGAGTATTCTACGGTCTTAAGGACAATCCAGTTGAAGCGCATTTCAGCTGAAGAGCTTAGCAGGCCCCTTGAAGGTTTTTGCATGATACATGAGGAGAAAAGGAAAACAAAATCAAAGCAAACCATTTTCAAGAGTGTCCGACTGTTTTGTGAAAGATCTTCCCAGAACATTTAAAAGCATTTCCATTTCCTTATGGAATCAACGATCTGCTTTTAGTTGATTAATCATTTTCACAATTCTTCAAAACAATTCACACATATCAACGCCTCGTATAATAAATTCGCATTAAGTCGAAACCATTTTGCAAAATCCCGTAAATACTCAAATAATTTGCGTATATTTAAGCGCACAATTAGTCACTCATTAAGTTTGTATATGTTCGCAAATTAAAAAAGTGTTAAGTGCGACTTGAGCGGGAAAAAATATTGACTATCATTATGATGCGATTATTTACAACGCAAAAAACGGCTGACACAGCAGCTACGACGACCAAAGGTTTGCGCGAACAATGGCGCAAAAAGCCAGTTTCGATATGAGCAGCAATAAATATCGTAAAATATCAAATGGAGATTACCAATGAATTAACTAAGCGACATGTGCAGGTAGGCCAAATCATACTATTAAAAAAATTTATATGCATACAATTCTGTGTTTTTTATTTTTCCCGTTAGAGTCTTTGCATGCATAATCGATTTGTGACGTTCCAATTAGTTGCATGTATATTTGTTTTTGCTTTTTGGAAATGAACGAACGCTGTTGCCAGGGCCAGTCCTACGAATTGGCTAACACGATAAATACTAAAAAGAACAACGTCCAAATCGGAATTTCTCGCTGTAATGAGTGAAGCCATGTCAAGTGGGACCCCCAAAAATTCACGAAATCACCGATTTTTGAAATAACTGTCTTAATTTGTAGCGGGTATGATGCTGACGACTTGGCATTATTATTTCGTTAAAATTCAATTTATTGTTAATGTTATAAACAATCAAACTTTTTAGCCAAAAAAAACTTCTTAATTTTTTTCTCAAAAACTATTTTTTTTTTTTAAAAGATGACCACGCGAATTTATAATTAACTGTTGAGGCTATCTATTACAATTTTTTTCACGCCCAATTAGTTTAAAAAATAACTTTTGCATTAATTTTTTATAAACAATTAAGTTTTCTATAGTCTTCTTCACGCTGCAAAAAAATAAAAAAAATGTCATCATATGCGGAAAACGTTCCCCTTTATTTCAGCGTTCACAGAAGTTTGTCGGTCTGCGCCGTTTTTCAAATATTAATTTTTTTATCTCCCGCGGCGTGCGCTCTCTAGGTGCAAATAAATATAATATAAATATAAAATAAAAAAAATATAAAAAATAATATAGGTATATATATCAAATGAAAGAGAAAATGCTCAAGAATTTAAATAAAATTAATTTTATATCTATTTGTAAAAAAAGGATATGAAAAAGGTCCTTTGAAAACTTTAATCCTTTATATCCTTCAAAATTTACATCGAATTTTCTGGAAAAGTAAGTATGTTAAAACCCCAAATCTCCTTGATCA
The DNA here is from genome assembly GCA_963668005.1 of Melieria crassipennis. NCBI lineage: Eukaryota > Metazoa > Arthropoda > Insecta > Diptera > Ulidiidae > Melieria > Melieria crassipennis. The sequence goes on along the minus strand of OY764962.1, from coordinate 76,240,983 downwards.
CGTGTCAAAATTTCATTATTCTCGTTTCATTGATTTTGTATCTTTTTATTATTTAAAATACTGATACTCAAATAAATTAGAATTTTTGTACTTTATTAGAATTGCAGCTTCCGCCTTTTTTTTAATAACTTTCGAACTAATAAAGTTAGAGTAATGAAATTTTGACACGTGATCAAGGAGATTTGGGGTTTTAACATACTTACTTTTCCAGAAAATTCGATGTAAATTTTGAAGGATATAAAGGATTAAAGTTTTCAAAGGACCTTTTTCATATCCTTTTTTTACAAATAGATATAAAATTAATTTTATTTAAATTCTTGAGCATTTTCTCTTTCATTTGATATATATACCTATATTATTTTTTATATTTTTTTTATTTTATATTTATATTATATTTATTTGCACCTAGAGAGCGCACGCCGCGGGAGATAAAAAAATTAATATTTGAAAAACGGCGCAGACCGACAAACTTCTGTGAACGCTGAAATAAAGGGGAACGTTTTCCGCATATGATGACATTTTTTATTTTTTTGCAGCGTGAAGAAGACTATAGAAAACTTAATTGTTTATAAAAAATTAATGCAAAAGTTATTTTTTAAATTAATTGGGCGTGAAAAAAAAATTGTAATAGATAGCCTCAACAGTTAATTATAAATACGCGTGGTCATCTTTTAAAAAAAAAAAAATAGTTTTTGAGAAAAAAATTAAGAAGTTTTTTTTGGCTAAAAAGTTTGATTGTTTATAACATTAACAATAAATTGAATTTTAACGAAATAATAATGCCAAGTCGTCAGCATCATACCCGCTACAAATTAAGACAGTTATTTCAAAAATCGGTGATTTCGTGAATTTTTGGGGGTCCCACTTGACATGGCTTCACTCAATGACAAAATTTCAAATTTGTGCTGCTTAATAAAAAAAAAAAAAAAAAAAAATTTCTAGATTTTGCTCACTTTTCTAAGGCAAACGGACTTGCGTTATTGCATTGATTTATGGCCCAGCACACACGCCCAGGCTACACATTTCTATTTCAATTGCATTTTAGTAAAAAAAAACATTTATGAAAAAAATAAATGAAAAAATTTTGGGCACAAGCGATTTATGCAAATGCTAATTTCGTTTAATGTGAAACACCTCGACAGGTGGAACGTTGACATCGACTCGGTGTTTGTGTGTGTGTGTGTGTGCATAATCGCTGGGTTAGCTTGCTATCCCAGATCTCCCTACGGCACTGCGTTAATTCAAAAATAATTTTACATCAAGTTGATAAAGTTGGCAAAAAGTAGCAGCAACAAAATTATTTGTAAAATATGTACCGACATGTTGTAGAAAAATACGCAACCATTTTACAAGAGACGCCGCCAACGGCAGCGCGCCTGCAGCGACAACGCAACGGCGACGGCGTCAGTTACAGCAGCGAGGGCCTAAGAATAAGTGTGCTTTTGGCACCCAGTCAAGATTTGCGAGCGAGGACAAAAATACGCGCACAACACGAAGCCAGACGCAGCAGCGGTGGGAGAAAGCACAATCGGCGCTGGCAAGGGAGCGAAATCCAAAGTGTCGTCGATACGAGTACAATTGATTCAATTCGGAACTGACATGTCGAAGTGGCTTTAGGAAATTCGCTAATTGCCGAAAAGGGAGACAACAACAATTTGAGTACTGCGATTTGAGTGGCGTTTAGGCGAAAAACAGCCATGTTATTCTGCTTTGATGCTTTCAGAAATCAATTTTTCAAAGACTTCAATGTGGACTAACTGATGTCATCCTGTAAGGGAAAAAATTTAAGGATACGATTTTTCGAATAAAAACAAAAAGCTCCAAAGATAGAAAAAGAACACTTGACTCAATGCCACAGTTGTGTGTTTTTATTCAGCAAAGTGAAGATTAAAAATTGCATAAGAATCAGCAACAAAATTATTCATATCGACAAGCGGCAGCGAGAGAAGAGAACACCAACATGACTTATCTACAGGATGGCTTACTTTTTTAAGCATATTTTACATATTTAAGACCCGATTTCACAGTGGTTAGTCAGCCAACTTTATTCATGAATCAATGGTTAATCACTGATTAAATAGTTTTGGCTTTCACAGTGTCTGGTTAACTGAACAGCTTATTTACAAGTTATGTATGTCAGCACTGCTTAAAATTGGCAACACTTCTTGCATATTATTGGCAGCATTATTTTAATTAATAATTTTAATTGACTGGCACGACAGCCCGCTTACGCGAGACTAAGGCCAAGCTTCCCGCAACCACCCGTGTTGTGCGTGTGAATTTGTACGCGGGTGGAAGGGACCTACAGTTTTATGCCGGTTCCGAACGGCAGGTTGGGAGCTTTTTCATAAGCAATTTTTACTCTCAGAGGTTTGCCATTTCCAGCTGAGAGGACAGCCACCGAAAGAGAAAACGAGTTTTCCCGTTATTTTTTTTAGGTGTTATTAAAGGCAGTATTTGAACCTGAGGTTGCTGCCTTCGACTCGCGGTCCAACGCACCAACCAACTGAGCCACGGCGGCTGCAGCATTATTTTGATGTTGTTAAAATCAAAACAAAACTCATTAAAAAAAACACATTTTTCGTTTAAATTTTTGTGAAAAATAAGAGTCCCAAATTCTTCAACCTAAAAAATTACCAAACTTCCTTTAATGGTGGAAAAAGAAACTGGCAGTAATTTTTAAATTCCTTAGTTTCAAATGTTGACAAAGTTCGTATGGAATCAGCTGATTTCTTGTTTACATCGATCAAAATATGTTTTCGCAAAATTCGAAAAAATAATTTCGGAACATTCGGGTTAACCCATGGTTAACCATTCAACATTGGCAGGCTAACAATTGGTTAACCAGAGACTTTGAAATCGAAAAAGTGTAGTTAACCATCGGCTAATGGTTAACCAAGTATTGGGATATCGGGCCTACATCAAAAATAATTCGGCACATATTTTAAAATTTTTCGAAAATAAAAAGTTTAAGGGATCAACACTGTGTTAACCCTTTACACGGCAACAGCGAATTTTTTCATCAAATGTTGTTTTTTAGGTATAAACCTAAATTAAAAAAAAAACACGTATTTTTTATTTTTTAATATACTTTAATTTTGTAAGGTGTTTTTTTTTTTAAAACATTAAAAACAAAAAAGCAAAAAGCATTAAAATTTGTTTTTTATTTTAATATGTTCAGTTTTAAATGAAAATTTTTAAAGCAATTAATGCGTTTGTTGTAGCATAGTCGTACTCCGCATTTTTCGCAAAGTGTTTGTGTGTGTTTTTTATTAATAAGTTTTAATCACTTTTGTTTCACTAAAATAAATGCGTGCAACTTTTCGCAAAATGGTAAAATAAGTGCAGTCAAGTAAAATTTAGCTACTTTTCCCCCACTATTAATGCCAGTATTTCAAAAACGAACGTTGCATAGTTGTAAAATAGCAAAAAAAGAGTAGATTTGATAATTACTTCCGAAATTACGGGCAATTTTACGGTTGGTTGCAGATATGCAACTGTACCGTGAAAGGGTTAAGGCTCGTATAAGGAAAGACTACGAAAGAAATATGAACCGAGAGCCCAATTGACTTTGTTTTTGTAAAAAAAAAAAATTTTAAAAAACAAAGAAGGGCAAACAAAGGGTTAAAAGTTTGTATGAAAAACACGATTTTTTGGGCCTTTGGTCTTCGAACTTAATGAAAGCACTTCAAACGAGAAATAATTCGACACATTTTTTCGAAAATCAAAATCTGACGGGGTCAATCATGGGTTTGTTTGTTTAGAGTAACTGTGAAAACATTAATGGGTAATTAATGGGCCCATTGACTTCAAACTTGGTGAAAACACTTGAAATCAAAAATATTTGAACACATGTTTCTCATTTTTTGTTTAATCAAAATCTAACGGGTAAAAAATGGGTTAAAAGTTTGTATGGAGAAACATGATTCGGCCTCGATAGCTCAGCGGGTAGCGCGCTGGCTTCTCATACCGAGCGCCCCGGGTTCGATTCCCGGCTTGGGCTGGAAAAAACACTCATCTACTTCTATCGCTATCCACATGAAGGGAATGAGAATTACAAGAATCGCACAAGTGCGCTCTTGGCAGGCAATGGCAAAACCTCCAAGTGTGAAAGAAAAACTGCCCATCGCCGTTCGGATTCGGCGTTAAACTGTAGGTCCCCTCCCCTCCCTTTCCCCATCCGTTTGAAATGTGTGTTGTATCACATGTTGAAAAAAAATACAGAGGCAGCCACCGCAACTTAACCTAACCTAACATGATTTATTGAGTTTTTTGGCTTCCAACTTGATGAAAATGCTACAAATGATAATTAAACCGACACGTGTTTTGAATTTTTTCGAAAATTGAAATCTGATGGGGACAACGACGGATTAAGAATTTGTGAAAGCACATGAATTAATGGGCGTATTGACTTCAAACTCAGTAAAAGCACTTCAAACGATAAATAATTCGACATGTTTTTTAATTTTTTCGAATAAAAATTTAACGAGGTCGACAATGGGTTAAGGTGCGGGAAGACTACGAAAAATGAACCGATTCACCTATTCACTTCAATGTTAGTGAAATCAAAAATATGTAATTTGACTCAAAACTTACACTTAATTTATTTTCTCTACTAAGGGTTAAACGTTTGTATGAAGAAACATGATTTTTTACGCCTCTTGACTTCAAACTTGGTGAAAGTACTCTTAGTGAGAAATAATTCGACACGTTTTCATTTTTTCGAAAATAAAAATCTAACGGGTCAACAATGGGTTAAAAGTTTGTACGAAGAAACAAGATTTTTTTGAGCCTTTTGAAATCAAACTTGGTAAAAGCACATAATATGTGAAATAATTCCATGTGTTTCTCGTTTTGTCAAAAATAAAAATCTGACGGTCAACGACCGGTTAAGAGTTTACATGAGGAAACTGTGAAAACACATGAATAACTGGGCGTATTGAATTCAAATCTGGTAAAAGTGCTCCAAACCAAAAATTCGACGTGTTTTTCATTTTTTCGAATATTAAAATCTGATGGGGTCAACTATGGGTTAAGAGTTTGTATGGGGGAAACATGATTAAAGAGGTCTATTGATTTCAAATATGGTGAAAGCACTTCAAATCAGAAAGTATTACTTGACAAAAACCTAACGGGATCAAATAAGGATTAAGAAAAACTTGATTTCTTGGACCCATTGACATCAAACTTGCGTGCAAGCCCGCGGTTCCCTGCCAGCTTTACATATCGCTTAAACAAGTCGAAATAGCAGAATAATGTGTAAATTTTTTCACAGATTGGTTTGGCATTTATATGCGAAATATATTTATTTATTATTAGCTATGGAAACACTTTCAGTTATTTGTGCGAATTTTCGAGACAAAATATGAAAATTTTCCCTGACCTTCACATGGCTGGCTAGGCTAATGCATTGCCTCAGGTCTACACAAAGTGCTCAACCTAGACATACATAAATATGTATGTTTGCATGCATATTTAAACAGACAATTGGTATGTAATGGTAGGCAATCTTTTGCATTAATTGTAATGAATTATGAATGATGCGAGCGACTCACCTTTCCTTGCATAATCAGCCTTATTGTTAGTGTCACTGATGGATCTTCGTGCTTCATTGGCGTACTTGTATTATTGTCTTCCATTGTTGCTGTTGTTGTTGCTGCTGCTGTTGTTGTTTGCTATACACTTAACTGACCAGTCGTGGGGCCACTCGTTCCTCAGATTTGCGGCGGTGGCGCCTGTCTGTATGCGGGTGCTTGCGGCACGTTTACTCAAAGAATCTGGTTTCGTACGGATTTTTGTTGTTGTTCTTTTCTTTGTTTTTGTTGTGAACAACCAATGAAACTATCGGTTGTCGAATTGCAGCCTATGTGTCAGTGTGTATGTGTGTTTGTCTCTTTTTGACTGTGTTTTTTGCTTGCTTATTGGTTGGTTGTTTGTTTGTTTGTTTCTGGTTGTTGTTGTTGTAAATATATTGATAGCCTTTTATCAATAAAAATAAGTTAATTAGTTAATGAATTAATTAATTGGTGGTGTCTTTTATCGTTTACTTAAGCTCTTACAGTGTAATTATGCAGAATTTACGTAGAATTTATTTTATTTACTTTCATTTACGTTCTTTTCTCTTTGTTTAGGAAAAAAAACCAAAAAATGCACATAAATCACTTTTTTTTCTTTTCGGCTTGGCTTTTGTTGTTTTACAATATTTGCGTTTCTTAAAGTTGTGGTTGATAGCTGATTGAACGCGCGCCTCTTGCCTGGTTGTTGTTGTTTTGTCGCTTCGCTGCGTTGCGTCTAAAAATGCCTCGTGTGCAGCGCGTATCGGGCTGCGGTAAGCGGGTTGCCGTCAAATTAGCAAATGTTGAGCAAAATACTGTTTTGTTGTTGTAGTTGTTCTGTTTGTTTTTGTTTATTTATTAGTTGCCGCTGACTGCCTGGCGCGGTTGATTTGTCGATTTGCGGCTGCAACTGTCGTCTGGCCGTGGTCCTTGAGTGAACCGATTTGTGAAATCCTGCAAACAAAGAAATTCAAGACAATGTATTATGGCCGATAATTGATGGCGTTGCTTAAGCGAAATTATTTGTCAAATGTCAACGCGGCGATTAATCGAAATTCTAAGCAAATATGGCGGCGACGCGTTACAAGTACGTGTCGCTGCTACTTGGCTACGCACGCACGCACGCTCGAGCTGCATAATTAATTGACGCCAAGCGGCAGCCAGACGCTGCGACAAACAGCCAAATGACGCGCCCCGGGCGCTGCCATTTTGGCCGGGAGCAGCAGCGAGGCTGTGCGCTTCCGGCACACGCACACACACACACACACACACACAGCCGGCAGTAAATGTGAGCGTTTTTGAAATGTTGCCAAATGTTGGCAACCATTGTAGGGCAGCGAAAATGTCAACCAATTGCATTTGCAGCAAAATTCAAACTTTGGCGCATTTTCATCTAAACTGCGTAGTTTTGGTGTATTTGTGATTTTGTCGCATTGTGGGTTGGTGCACAACAAACATTCAAATATTCGCGCAAATTGTTTTTCAAACAAAACATTTTCCCCTCCAAGCTATATTGAAGCTGAATTTCTGACGCGTTGCAGCGTTTTGTGGTGCACCTCGACTCGCTTTAAGAGTGCAGCAAATATGCACAAGCAAGCGAACAACAACAACAAAATGAGCGACAGCAAAAAAAGTGCCGTAAATTGAAATGGCAATAACGCATTTTTCTGTGGCGTGTTTGCTGCCGCCGCCGCCGCCACTCACTGCTGGTTTATTGCATTTGCCGCCGCAGACATTGCAATTTCTCAATCTCAGACGACGCTATTTATGTATGGCCGATATGTATATAGACATACGACCAACAGGGCACAATATAATGAGACAGACTCATCGACAACCGCGGAATAAAGTTACTCATACGCACACAGTCGTCGTGTCGGTTTGGGTGTTTGTCTGTCTGAGTGACTAGCAGGTTGGTAGGCAGGAAGGCAGACAGATGCCGATATATATATATATGTACATATGTATATTTCTTTATAAACAGCAGCCACACATTGCATGTTTGTATTTGTTAAAGGAAAATGCAGTAATGCATGGCTGCAGTAAGTACAGTGGGACAAATTAGTATTATTTTGTTCTAAAAATGTGCTGGATTTCTTTATAATACTGTACGACAGTACTTTGGAGATCATTCTTAGTAACCTGATATACTCAGTTTTTCATTTTCTGTCCTTTTAAAAGGACATTCACATTTCAAAGATTTTTTTTAATATTGCGGTTGTGCAATAATGAAATGAAAGAGGAAACGTGTCGCCTTTTCTATATTGAATTTTCAGGACCAAAATCAGTCAGTAAGGTCCTTTCAAATATTTATGCTTCAGTATCCTTAAAGTTTTTTTAAAGAATCCTTTTAAAAAAATATGTGTTTTGGATCTCGGTCTGTAGTATAACACCTCCTAAAATACTATCCTTCGATATCCTTGAAGTTTTTTATCGAATCCTTTTGAAAAAATATGTTATTTTTGGATCTCAATCTGTAGTATAATACCTCCTATAATACTATCCTTTGATAACCTGACTGATAACCTGATAACCATGAATCCTTTTAAAAAATGAGTGTTTTAGATCTCAGTCTGTAATATACATAACACCTCCTAAAATACTATCCTTCGATCTCCTTGAAGTTTTTAACGAATCCTTACGAAAAAATTTGTTATTTTTGGATCTCAATCTGTAGTATAATACCTCTTGTTCTACTATCCTTCGATATCCTTAAAGTTTTTCAAAGAATCCTTTTGAAAAAATATGTGTTTTGGATCTCGGTCTGTAGTATAACACCTCCTATAATACTATCCTTCGAATATCCTTGAAGCTTTTAACGAATCCTTTTGAAACAAATATATATATTAGATCTCGGTCTGTAGTATAATACCTCCTATAATACTATCCTTCGATATCCTTTAAGTTTTTAACGAATCCTTTTGAAAAAATATATATGTTTTAGATCTCGGTCTGTAGTATAACACCTCCTATAATACTTTCCTTCCATATCTTTGAAGATATTTATGGAATTTTTTAGAAAACTTCTATGTTTTGGATCTCGGTCTCTCCTCCTCTCTCCTTTAATACTATCCTTCAAAAGCTTCCTTGAAGTTATTTAACTAATCCTTTAAAAAAATTAAATGTTATGGATCTCGGTCTGTGGTACATATAATACCTCAAAATTGTATTCTTCTATCTTTATTGGTTTAAAGTAAAATTAAAAAGGTTTCTAGAAAAATATAGATTAAACAGTATGTTGTGGTAAGGTTACATGTTCAGACAGCCACTTCAACCTAACCTAACCTACATATATTCAAATACGAAGAAATGGTCAATAACTTTGTCAAGTCAGTGACTTTTTGACATTTTGAAGAGATATTTTTTCGATCAAAAGTGTTTTAGTTCCCCACAAAGTCTTCATACAGCCCGATATATTTATTCTTGATAGTTTCCAATTCTTTTCATGCCTTCCAAATAATGGGTTTTCTCAAGATCTTCAAACTAGTTGGGTCGCCTATTTACTGTCGAACCATCTCTTACTGCCGAACCATTTCTTCAGGTTTGGAAACAGCAAATAGTCATGGGGATCTTAATCTGTAGAACGTGCTGGACAATGTATGGATGTCGTTTACGATTGCTTCAATCTTTTGAAGGAAATCAATGAGAAAGACAACCAAATAACTATCGTCATTGGCTTATTGACCCAGAGATGCCTATTGATATTTTTTTTGGGTGCAATTTAACGCGAAGAAGACCACTGCTTTGACAGTTTCTTGGGCTCTGGTGTGTTGTAATGGATTCATGTTTAAAACTGGTTTCGATTGTAGTCGAATATTGCCAAATAAATCTTTTCAAGTGGTCACACATTTATGTCTATGGTCGAGTGTCAGCCATCGCGACGATAGCCTTTTCATGTTAAACTATTCATGTAAATTGTAATGAAACCGCTCAGGTGAGATGCCTACAGTACCGAGCACCTTACGCACTTTTATTCTTCTGTTGTTGAATATTATTTCATGGATTTTATTGACGATTTCTGGCGCGACGATCACTTGTGCTGGTACAACTACAACAGAATTCAGTAAATCACTTCTTAACCATTGAAATTGATTGTGCAGAGCCTTCATAGTATTTACGAAGCCTTTGCTTGGGATCAATGTTGGTTTTTTTATGCAAAAAATAATGCTTAATGAGTAAACGAAATGAACTTTTTTAAATTTTCATTGAAATTTTCGAGGTTATCTGCTTTCAATGCTTTCTACTGTCAAAATAAATAAGTAAATGACGCAGCTTTCTTAAAATTTGACAGTAGTCTATGAACTGATTGTAGGTGACAGGAGCAGTGTTGCATTTAAAGTTACTAGGGGAGTAATTCAAAAAATTATTGACTTATAAAACTGCTCTCGTAGGTTCTCTACCAAAATTTTGCATCTGGCGCACATTTATTATTAAAATATAATCTCCATTATTTACATTAATTTTATTGCCATAGAATTGCTTCGATTTCTCATGAAACCCGCTAATATTCAATAATAGAAAACAATCAAATTACTTGGGAGATGATCCAATATTTTCACTTAACTGGCCAACTGCAATGTGAGCTTATTTTACAGAGTAATTTTGCCATTAAGGCTTTAAAATTGCGCTCATTAAGCCGTCATGACACCACGGCCCGCTGCATCACAAACTATGCCATGTTGACGCCATTGAAAAAAAAACAAAACGTACAAACGATGAAACTTAAAGATACAAAAGCCTGATAAAAGAAAATTCAATTCAGTTGTGGATTTCTATCTGCGTTGCTGCGCTGATTTCTTGCTTTCTGCTGCGCTGCAACTGGGTTTGCTGCTTTCGCCTTTTTCAGCAGCAAAGTAATGAATTTATCTTTTATTTTATAGCATTGGTCATGGAGAAGCGGCAAGAAAAAAAACAATTACAGCTTTTCTTTTTAAAAAGTCTACACACACACACACACAAAGAGCGAAAGAGAAAATTGTGCGCAAGAATATGCAATGCAGACATTAAATAGGGAGAAAATGGCAAAGGCTGGCAAAGTGTGATAACGGTATATGGCGTCATGGGTGCAGGTTGCTGTTGCAGGTTGCAGCTGCTGTAGCCGTGCACCAACAGAGATGCCACAAAGCCAACAGCGGGAGCCAAATTCAATGCTTTTAAGCGCGCTAAGTAAATTTGCTGCTACCGTCGCTGCCACACAGTGCGCGCTTCCCATCGTTTGCGCGAATTGCGATTTCACGCGACGATTGCTAGTCAAGCGACAAACGCGGACACAGAACGATACACTGGCACACACACACTCATACACATACACACACATTTTCTGGCTTAGCAATGAATGCAGCCATGAGATATGCAGATACCGACGAATATATGGTTTCATATGCAAGTGGGGCGTCAAAGGCGTACGAAGCTGGCCATTTCTATAGCAGTCACACATACCTATGCGCACATATATGTATGTTTGTATATAAATTAAAAAATGTAAATATGTAATCGACTCGCTTGAAATGAAAATACGCACTTACTAGGCGCTGTTGGAGAGCGAGATGCCATTAGAGACCAGAAGCTGTAGATATGTGGCTGCACTTGGAGAAATATACATACGTACTTATTTTTCCTCCAAAATAATGGTGAATATTTTGTAAATTTGTAAATTCAAAATTAATACAAATTATTTGTAAAGAATAACATCCTAATTACTATACCGAACTCCCACTGGCAGTCAGTATAACCTAACCTAACCTCAAACATGTGAAATTTTTCTTCTAACAGAACTCTACCTCAACGACAACTAAACGAAACTCCCATTGAGGATCCCATAGAGTCTATGCGTGGCCTTACTGGCAGCCAGTACAACATAACATAACCTCAAACATGCTAAGTTCTTCTTCCAACACAATTCTACTTCAACCACACCTAAACGAAACCCCTAGTGACATAGCTAAGGATCCCATAGAGTCTAGGCGTGGTCCTACTGGCAGCTAGTATAACCTAACATAACCTCAAACTTATAAAAATCTTCTTTTAACAGAAATCTACTTCAACCACACCTAAACGGAACTCCCACTGGCATCGAAAAGGACCCCATAGAGTCTAGGCGTGGTCGTACTGGCAGCAAGTATAACCTAACATAACCTCAAACGTGTAAAATTCTTCTTCTAACAGAACTCAACTTCAACAACACCTAAACGGAACTCCCACTGGCATCACTAAGGACCCCATAGGCTCCATGCGGGGTCCTACTGGCAGCCAGTACAACCTAACCTCAAACATGTAAAATTCTTCCTCTAACACAACTCTTCTTCAACCACACCTAAACGGAACTCCCACTGGCATCGCTAAGGACACAATGGGGCCTCTGAGTGGCCTTACTGAGAGGTAATATAACCTAACATAACCTCAAACATATAAAAATCTTCTTTTAAGATAAATCTACTTCAACCACACCTAAACAGAATTCCGACTGCGGTTAAACTTTTCTTTCAGAGTAAAATAAAAGGACATTACTAATACATATATCGTACAATTTATTATAATCTACGCTTTTATAACCAAACACACGCAACGAAAATTGAATGCTGCGCCTCAATGCTGACTACATAACCTTCAACTGTTGTGGAAATTGAATTTTCTCGAAATATTCTTTGCGCAAATTGAATTAGTTTGCAGTCAGCTGTGATTTTCTCTTTTCTCAAACTTCAATTGATGGAAGCTTTACATGACGCTTCACCCCATTTCAACAGAAAAGCCAGCGCCGTTCACTTTGTGCGACTAACTCAATAAAAAAAAACCATAAATCCAAGAGGCAAAAAAACAAACGAAATGCAACCAAAATGAGGAGCTGAGATATAAACCACCACAGCAACACGGCATTGCTTTAATCACTTAAAAATTTGCGGCAAATCTTTTGCGCCACAAAGTGTTTGGGCAATGATGCAGTTTTTCGTTTCTTCTTCTTCTTCGGCTGTTTTTTACTTGTTGACCCCTTTGCTGAAACTGGCACAACGTTAGACATTGCACCAAGTCCGGCTGTGCGCTGAGCCAACACTGCCAGCCATTGCAATCAACCTGCCAACCAGTCCGTCAAACAGGCGTCCATCCATCCATTCGTTCAGCCTGTACGTCCACACCGGCAGTCAGTCAATTCGCCGGTCGGCTGGTTAGGCAGTCACACATCAGTAGGTCAATGCAATTTCATCAAATTTATGAACATCAACAACAATGCGACCAGATATTGAGAAGTGAACAGCAAACAGAAAGCCACAACAAAAACGGCGGCGTTATTGTAAAAGTTGTTCGAATAAAAAGAGAAAATCTCAACAGCAATATGCGATATGGGGAGGCAAAAAGACAACAACAACAAAACTGAAAAATGCATATAAAAAGAAATCAAACAAAATTTTGCAGCGAAGCGCATAAAAAAATGCATCCGCTTTTTCTCGGCGCAACAACACTTGTGCGCTGACTGCAAAGTGGATGTTGGCGGAGGGGGAGGGGTGGGGGGGGAAGGATTTTGCGTTGACTTTGTTGCTATTGTTGACAAATTGCACGCCCGTTCGGCTGCAGTTGTTGCTCTTGAGATGAGAACTGAAATCCAGTAAGTAAATCAAAGACGTGACTTTAATTTCAATGCGAACGAGCCGCTTCTAAGCGTCACCCGACAACTGCCACTCAAACGTTTCCTCGACTGCTTTGCGCTATTTCGATGCCGCATCGATATCGACGTCGCTCGGGGGGAAACACTGACTGACTGTTGTGCATATGCAGTCTGCTTGAATAAACAAACAAAGTTTAACAACAAAAACAACATCAATAGTATCAACCTACACGTACACAAATCATGTACGCTGATGCTTCATGTCAACGTACAAATCAGTGTTATTTGGTCCATTTTACCAGCTTGTATTCCGTATCGGTTTGCAAATAATGGAATCAATTTCATTCGGTCCATTCCATGGTTGGCCTTTTGTTGTGTGGACAAATATGTGTGCAAAATAATTGAAGCAAATGTTAGCTTCGAATGAAAGCAGCTTTTCGACCAATGCCTACAGTTTTTTTAGTTTATTTAAAGTTGATTTAATTTTTAAGCTGAGTACCATAATTGCAGCACATAAAACAACGAACGATTTAACGTCCAAATTAGCCAGAAAATGAATATTCTGCATTGTCAAGTTAAATATTTTTCAAAGCAGCTAAGAAGTTACGAATCCAATGGAATCTCACAATATGAAAATGGGCTCAAAGAAGATTTTAAAAGTGGTTCGAGCGATCTGTTTCTGATCATATAAAAGTAAATACATGCAGCCAGTGGCGCACATAGAATATCATTTTGAGGGGATTTGTGTACAAATTTTGAGCCCCATACCCGTTGAAACCATATTTTCCACTCAAAAGGATTGCAAGACACAGATACTTGAGAGGGATTTGAACCCCCAAAACATTCCTTTTGTGCGCCCCTCTATTTAGCACTTCAGGAAAGGCAAAGCCAAGACAACAAGCGTCCTTGATTTGAGCCCAACAAGCGCTGCTTCCGAATACTGACGGCTGTGGCCAGAACAGAACCAGGTTCCGGCTCTGGTGTCCATGTCGAATCAAGTGGGGCAAGACGATTCTTTGTTCTAGACTCACATGCATCTGTGTTTCAAGCATAAGTGCACGCGATACCAGAGGCAATGAACCTTGTTGTCTGTGTTTGTAGTAAGAGCCAAGTTGCGCTCATTGAGTTGGACAGCTTTCCAAACTCCTCCAAGATAGTCAAGTACTGCAAATCTGCTGCAGGCTAAATTGTGTTGGCAAATATATTTAAGACTCTGATGCGCATTTGAGACCCTGGATACGTAGAATTTGCGGATACTGCGGGTACCTCAAACTCCCTGGCTGGAATGAGTTCTCAGACATCATTTATTGGCCTTTAACCTGTACTGCCACTCCCATCTGCAACCATCGAAGTTACTGCTAAAAATGGGAAATTTTAACAAATGAACAAACATGCCAAGATGAGACCGGTGGACGAAACTTATGGTTTCCGTCATCTGAGACCGACTTCTTCTGTCTCTATCACGTGGAACCTCAGGCTGTTAGTCGGCCTTATGACGGGCCATCTTCAATGGGCAAATCAAATGGAAAAGGTAGGTATTTGGGCCTGTGAATAGGATGATGAGTCGACGAACCACATTCCCTCTGTCTACCTCGCGTATGTCCGAATCTGGTTTGAAACATAGGACACTAATGCGTTCAGAAGCTTTCACTGTGGCTCTTTGGCGCTTCAGGATATACTCAAATTTGTCTGGAGGTCGGGTAAATTCAAAGCAAAGGCACCTCAAGTAGTATAATAGACCTTCGTACATGATTCCTTGTGAATGTTTTCTATTACCGCGACTCTGTTCCGATGGAGAAAAAAAATTTCTACTTTGGTGCACCGCTTTCGACATTTCGATACGCCTTAGCCAAATTTTGATGAACAAATGTGTAAGAAAAGTTAACAAAAATCACAATTCCTACACTTTTGTGCCTTTAATTTGTAGTCAATAACAAATTTGAATTTTTTGCAATAATGTTATCACGCGAAACAGAAATACATTTCTGAGTCATTACGGAAATATAAATTGATAGCAAAAAAGCCGAAGAAGCGGGAGACCAGATCTTTGCTGGAAGAAACAAGTTGAAAAAGCATTGTTATCATTCGACATGATGTATTGGAATGACGAGCGCCATAGTGATCGATAACGAAGTAGGGCCGATTGTTGGTTGGTGTGGCCATGTCTCCCATATCCAATTAGCGCGTAATGAAGCGTTTTGATACTGTCTTCTGTCTCAGCGTTCATGTCTCGAACACTGGCTGTTTTACAGTTAGCGAATTTCTAATTCTTCTTAATATCCTCGAGGTAAGGTTTCCCTAGTTTCATACTCCTTCTTCCTAAGGCCGAGCATGTACAGAGCAAGTGCTCGATAGTTTTTTTCTCAGCTATATCGGGACAGCTACGGTAGCTGGTGTTGTGAGGGATGTCCATCCTGGCTGCATGCTCTACTGAAGGCAAATGGTTTGTGATAATCGCAGTGAGTTTGGGGCCAAATCACCTCACTTTTTGCCAATCAGTTTCACCAGCTTGTCGTATCTCCAACAAATTGATCTAACCCTGCTTGTGCGCAGCCTCTGCCATCTGGGAGGTCCTTAGGGATTTCGCTCTATTGGAGTGCGTACCTTAACCGCATCTACGTGATCGAGAGCGAAACCTCTTCAGGCAAGCTTGATCTCTCTTTTGTTTCCCTCGAAATTCCTATGCCCACAATCCTAAATGAGGGTAATTGTCGATCGACTACGCTGGCTTGGCCATGCCTACCGTATAGACGATGAAGCTCCGGCGAAAAAGGTGGTCGATGCGGTAGTCTAACAATGTCGACGACGAAGAGAAAGGCCGTGTCTCCGGTGGAAAGACCACTGGAGACACGAAGGTCTTTCCTTTGAGGAGGCGCTATCATCTCTTGGTGTGACCAACTGGAGAAGGCGCGCGCAAAGCAAAGGGATCTGGAGAACGGGTTGTTATGGACACGTAAGTAAGTAAAAGGCCGGGAGGGCCACCTGCAATTCCAGACAAGTTTGTAGATAATGATCGGTAAGCTTAGCCCTAAAGGTCTGCTTGACTGTTGCGGAAGATGGTGATGTTTTCTTTAAAGATGGTGTCTGTCATAGCTAATGCATTGTGTTCTCTTTCATGCAGGGAAGATTTCTTCGAGGAAGCGGAACAAAACCTACCTAGGTAGGTAGGTGGTTGTGGCTGCCTCTGTATGGGACACTCTTAGGCCTCTACAAGGGCCCGTTGTTATACCACAAATTCCACCTGTTTGAGATGTGTATGCAACACTGTTTTTTCAACATGTATTATAACACTTATTTAAAAAGGATGGAGGAGGACCTACAGTTTGCCACTGTCTGCCAAGAGCCCACTGGTGCGATTTTTGTAATTCTTATCTGCTTGATGTGGATAGCGATCGAAGTAGACGAGTGTTTCACCAGCCCAAGCTAGGAATCGAACCTAGGGCCTCTGGTATGAGAAGCCAGAGTGCTACCCGCTGGACTGTCGAGGCCGGCTCACCCCTACATACCTTCGTACCGAAATTAAAAAAATTAAATGCAAAAACAAATACTCACAAAAAATTAAAATAAATTCCTGAAATGCTTGAATCCAGTAAAATATGCGCTTACTTTCAGAAAGTATTCGCAATAAATCTCTTGCAATTAAAACAGACACCCGGCACTATCGCACACAATTTACTACAAAACCTTCTGGCCATAATCCATGAGATTAATGTACAATATGAAGTGAACATCTTAAATGCAACGAGGAATTTATATAAACAATTCATACACTAATTAAGCACTTGTGGAAATTTACGCATCCTTAAAGTGTGAGTACTTCATAACAGGCGAAATTTGTGGACGATATTTTTTTCTTGACCAGCAAACATAGCGGAAACAAGCACAAAAATAAAGCGAGATGCCAACAGAAAAGAGAAAAACAACAATGAACATTTTTAATAAATTCAAAATTAAGCGCGGTGTGCTTGTGAGGTTGCGTCCACTTGGCTGCGTGCGGTTCTTAAAACGGCATACAAAAATACACACACACACACGCACACACAAGCAGTGGTACACGTAAGTACAACACCTTTATGCAAGCACAACAACAAATGCGCGTGTTTAATTCATGAAATTAATTATTCACAAGTGTGTGCTTTGCTGTAGCACTACACGAGAGTGGGGGGGCGTGATGGACGATAGGGTGGCACGGAGGTGAGGAGCAAAACGAGGGGGCGAGAACGCGCCACCTGCGCAAAAGCTCATAAAATTGTATACATAATTTTGGCATTAAATAATTTACAATAAATATTAATTACCGGCAATAATGCGCGCACGTACACACGAACACACGCACGCACACACAGACAGTGACGGCACAGTGTACATGGGAACACAAGTGGGTTGTCATAAAAGTCTGCTAGTTGATTTTGTCTGGTTAAATAATTTTTTATATTGCCAACAAAGCTCATTCAATCAGGTTGAGGGCATTTTGTTCGAGCATCTTTTGTTGGTTTTTTAGGCAAATCATTCAATCAATTGAAATCCTCATAGAACTTGTACGGTTTCTGGGTCATGAAATCGGACAAGTGATTTTCACAGACTTTACTTGGAGGCAAGTGAACACAATAAGGGTTCTGAAGTGACCTCGATGGAGTGGTCAGAGTTTCGGGTCATGTGGAGAATACATTGAAAGTTCGTAAGTAAACCCTTTTAATTTAAGGCAACACGGTATCCAGATGCAGGAAAGGGTCCTTTCTGTTGATCAACATGTACCACTTTATTGCTTTAATTTTCTCAAAAAAAATGTCTATTATCTGATGGTATTGAAAATACTTCTCTATTTCCAAAGACCTTTTATGCGTGTCTAAGCTTATTGGTGGTTTGCAGTTGAATGTATTGAATGTATGTATTTTTCTTCTCTCCTCCTTTTTTTCTATGCCGGGCATGCAGTTCCCTTGAGTCCAGTGGTGTTAAATCAACAAAATTCATACTAACTCTACGGTCTCACAGTACGGAAGGATAGGTTAGGTTAAAATGGATATCCAAGCACGGGACTTTACCGAAAGATACCACATGGGGAAAATGTTATCTGTCTTACTGCAAAACAGTATTGAAGATCTTTCGATTGATGAGGTTAGGTTACCTTAGTAAGAAAGACACTCTTTTTTTTACTCGAACAAACGCGCAGGGGATGTCCCCTATTAATGCGAGGCATTGCGTTGGTTCAGGAAGGATATAAAGGTTAGGAGATAGGGTTTTGAGAGAAGTGGTTGTGGACCTCTTGACTTGAACCCAAATATCCCGTTTTTGAAATGTGTATGCAACACTGTTTTTTCCACATTTATTACAACTAGGCTTCCCAACTATTAAAACAGTTTAGGGAGGACAAAATTTGGCTTGAGGAGGACTTTATATGCGAACTACTTTGTTTGAGGACAGCACATTCCTTCAATATTTCACCATGTTTTTAGAAAAAACAAGTGTAAAAAGAGAAAACCTAAAAGCACATGTAAATTTTAACTTTTTAACTTCTGTAATCAACAATATCAAACAATATTTTCAATATCAACATCGAGATCACACAATGCTTTTTTTAATGCATTCTACTAGTATTTTATGTGTGCGTGACAATTGCCTTTTAATATGTTTTAGTTTGAATTCTTAAGATTAACGAAAAGGGAATTATTTTTACCAAAGTTTGCATTCGTATTATCAGCACTTAGGCACAAACTTTTTATTTTTAATTTTTAACATTTTTCTAATTTTTCCAATGCGGCCTTAATCATGTTGAACATGTTGAAGTCTATAATTTTATTTTGAATGTCCAAAGCAACATCGAAATATTGGACACAAATTGGAAAAATGTTCCTCATCAATTGATTAAGTTGCCAGTTTGCCAAATTGAAATTTAATTTGAGATTGACTTTTTGGCTTTTGAGGACGGAGAACATTATCTGTTCAAGGAGGACTGTCCTCCTCAAAGGAGGACAGTTGGGAAGCCTAATTACAACACACATTTCAAGCGGATGGGTGAAGAGGGGGAGGGGACCTACAGTTTAACGCCGAATCCGAACGTCAATTAGCAGTTTATCTTTCACACTTGGAGGTTTTGCCAATGCTTCCTTCTTTCAGGACCTTTTACAACCATTCTTCCCACTTTGGACCTTAAGGCAGTCAATTTGCAAATTATCAAAATTGCACTTGTACGATTCTGGTAAGGAAAAACAGATTTTCCGAGCAGATATTGTTGCTTAAAGTAGTAGTATGGGTATACATGACCCAGTGTGTTCTACAAGAGTTAACTTTGTGGGAAACATCATGTCTTAGCGCAGTGAAATTTGCAAAATTGATCGAATTTTGTCCAATATTTATCCTTACTACTGTAAGAACTCGAATGTCGAAGAACTGTCTCCACTCTTCACTTTTGTCCCTCAAATAACCTCAAAAGCGATCAGATGTGTCACATAATAACAGACTTATTTGACTTTAAAATTATTTTTCTCCTTATTCAATTTGCTTAGGAGCATAGGATCTCAACAAGGCGAATACCTTCTGCATTGGCGCACGCAGGGGGGTTTTGGGGGTTCAAACAATAAAATTCCTTGTACGAATTATGGTTTCGGTATTCGGCTCACAAGTTGTACGCAAAACGGCCCCCGCCTCCCCCCCCAAATGAAATCCTGTGTGCGCTACTGGCCTTGTGTTGGTTACATTAATAGATTGAATTATAGTACACTTTAAAAATTACAAAGGCTTTTTTGACACCCCAGTACTATCATAGCATAAGCATACATTGACATACGAGGAATGACAATTAAGTAATGAGACTGATTTTATTGCCGCGCTTGTGGTAAACCTGCGACCTTGAAATTCCCTTTCCCTTCCCCGGCATCATTCCCCTCTATATTGATATATTTACCCATCGCTTTAGCTTGTTTAGTTCGCCTGCTATGTTGCGTGTGTTGGTGGTGCTCGTCACGAAAATGGAGAAACGAAATCAAGAGCAAAGCGTCGCGATAAAATTTTGCGCCAGATTGGGCGAAACAGCTTCGGAAACGTACGCTAAAATTGTAAAGGTGCATGGTGATAGTGCTCTTAGTGGTGCCCAGGTGTTTCCCCAGAAAACGAGTCAACAGGGTGCACCCAGACATCGCTCGTAACTGGATCCTTCATCACGACTATTTGGCCTCTAAAGGGATCGCCGTGTTGCAACAGCCGCCTTATTCGCCCGATGTCACCCTCTGACTTTTTTTGTTCCCTAGAACAAAATCGGTGGTCAAATGAACCCATTTTGAGGCGATTACGGACATCCAGGCGGCCGGGACGAGGGTACTCGCCGACATCCCAGTCGAAGCGTTCCAGAAATATTACGAAGCATGGAAAACGCGCTGGAATCGTTGTATAGCTGCCCAAGGGAACTACTTTGAAGGGGATGGCAGAGTTGTAGAATAATTTTTAAATATACGGTTTTTATGGAATCAGTCTCATTACTTAATTGACACGCCTCGTACATATTATATTATATATGTAGGCACACATGCAACATACTTATTAAAGATCCTGACACAGCGAGAGTCCGACTATGAAGAAAGTTCAGAAAAAAGTTCACAATTGTTGTTTAATTATGGGAACTACAATCATTTAAGCGAAAATGCTTGTCTGAAATAATTGCCTGGCTCGATGGAAAGGTGAATGTGTGAGTAAAAGTATGTGTGTGTGTGTGTTCATGCCCGATGCATTTAATCTTCGTTTTGCGCCGAGTAAGCAAAACGTAATTATTCACACATGTCGTCATTCATTCCAATTTACCAACAAACCAAAACGAAAATGGCTGCCAGCGTGCGCACGTGTGTGTGTGTGTACACATATGGCTGCAAATAAGTTTGCGTGTGTGTGTGTTTGGAGATAAGCACGACTTTGCTTGTGCGGCAGATATTTGGGCACAACTACCGGCGCAGCGAAACGATGATGACGACCTATTAAAATGATTTCCTGCACACGCCCCACAAATATTGACGCGCCGTTGTGTTGTTGCGGCGAATGTCTAATGAAAATCTCCGAATTTGCTGAAATTGCCTATTATGATGCGCCATTGTGGGGCTTGTTGCCATTATTATATAAAGCGCATAGTTGGCATTTGTGTGTGTGTGTGTGTGTGTGAATGCCTTCCATACATCCAAAATCACATTAGATGAAGTGGTGCAAAAACAAATAGATTATTTTGTAAAATTACAGCCACATCGAGATACATACACATACAGCCGCCAACATATGTGTTATGTATTACCTTATTTCGCTTGCGACTGGAAAAATCTTCTATTGAAATTCCGCAACAATGCCTCACGATATGCTGAGCCCGGGCACTCCTACTATATTATATAGTAAGATTTTGGCGCATAAGCTTTGGAATTCACTTAATTAAAGACATAAGCATCACTACTGGCTCATAGCCACATAAGTATGCATGTGCAGCAACAACAAAACCACTAAAATACACTTTAACATTCAGCAATTATGGGCCACAAGGCAAAAAAGATGAATGGATTCCCTACAAGACGTGGCTGACCGAAACTCCACTACATTCATAACATTTTTTCAATTTACCAATACATTCGCATGAAATTTGGCCCATTGTGAACTTGTCAGCAAGCATTGTGAACTTGTCATCAGAGTGCTTTGAAATTGACCTGCTGAGATGATCGCTTATACACGCATGTGTAAGAAGAAGAAGCACCTGCTGACAAGAACTCGCATCGGAGTTAATATAATTATTAGGAGCCGGAGGCTGCCGTAGCTACGTAGCTCAGCTGGCTAATGCGTGCGGTCGCGAGTCAAATGCGACGCGCGAATCCAAGTTCAATACTCCGTTGCTTCAAACACCAAAAAAAAGGAAAAGCAGGATGAAGGTAAGAATTCGAATTAAAATTTACTTTAAATCATATTATTTGAATATTTAAAATAATTCTGCACTTTCAGTAGCTTCAATATTGGGCCATAGCAAGTACCGAAACGCAAGACGAAGGAAGCCGATGCCAATGATGCGCCCTTCGATTGCGAATTTTTTTAAATTCAATTTTTTTTTATATTATTTCATTTAAATTAATTTAAAATAAATTCAGGCAGAAGTAAAAGCAAACGGTTTTTCCAAAAAAATTCAATAAAAACCTGAATTTTTTCAATATTGTGTCATGAATGACCGATTTATACATCACATTGTGGCCGATATTTGCATCAGATATTTGCAATGTTACTCTCAGAAGTTTGCCATTTCCTACTGAGAGGACAGCCGCCGAAAGAAAAATAAAAAAAGTTGTTTTTCCTTTTTTTTCGGTGTTAACGCAACGGTGTATTGAACTCGCGGAGTCTTGACTCGCGGCCGCACGCATTAGCCAGCTGAGCTACGCAGCTACGGCGGCCTCCGGCTCTTAATAATTATATTAACTCTGATGCGAGTTCTTGTCAGATGGTGCTTCTTCTTATCACACGTACACGAGAGTTTTGGTCAGTTTTTTCACACCGCCTGTAGAAAAATGATAGAAACTTTGTTCGGAGAGCTGACCGAAACTTCGGTCAGGCATGTCGGTCATATGACCGGTCAAATGATCGTCACTGTTCTTGTAGGGTTATGACTTAACACACACATACACACACACATGTATAATTGTATAATCGTAAGGAAGCATGCCCACATGTCCAAAAACTTATAAGTATGACTTTATCTGAAGGAATGTGATTTGTTGTGTGGCCATAAGCTCACAGCTACCTGGTGCTGTTGTAGCAAAGCTTAAAGATGTTTCTACTTAGAAAACTGAAACGACACCACTATGGAAGCCCAAGCTGACATCTTTGCAGTTGCCAGATTAATTATTCTTAAGAAACAATATTTTCAACAATTCATAAGGACCTGATTTTCTCTTTTCTGAAACGATTCAAAAAAGTCAAGATAAAATATAAAATTATAGATGATTTTCAATGACATTAATGGTTGACATTTAATGATTCAAAAGCTGAGACAAATCCTTGTCAAAAACCTTCTGTCATTTTGCAAAAGCCTTTTAAAAGATAACAATTTTTACTGAATCAACGATGAAAGAATCTCAAAGGGACGGTATTCGAAGTAAGCAGCCAGATAAAATAATTAATTCTTTCTTCAAGTCAAAACTTCAACCAATTTGCTTATAAGACTTGGATTCTTTTGAAAATTGCATCAATACTGAAATTCAGAACAAATTGGCCGGTACCATCTTCTGGAAGTTAGATCTCTTACCTCTTCCTTTTCAAAACTTGAATACTTTTGGAAGTTACATAAGAACTCAAATCAAAGGACAAATTAAAAGACATACAAATTGTTTTCATTTTCGCCAATATCCAAATTTGAAATTAACGTAGACCTCTAACCACTTCCTCTCCAAAACTTACAGCCTTCTGGAAGCTATATCTGTACTGAAGTCTAGGAAAATATTGGCTGATACCAACCCTTCTAGAAGTTAGTACTCTTAACCTCTTCTTTTCTTAAACTTGAATCCTTTTAAAATTGACGAGTATATAACAGATACCAAATTATCTTAAATCTCATCCACAGCCAAGTTACCATTTTGAAAGTTACTTGAATCTCTAATCAGTTCCTTTATAAAACTTGAAAACTTCTGCATGTTATTTTAGTACTGAAGTCCAACACAATTCGGCGTGTTCCAAGGTTTTTTATGTCATGTATTTTGTCAACTTTTCTATTGACAAACTATCTTTCTGGATGTTAGATGTTAACCAATTTATTTTCTTTGTTTCTTTCGTCAACTTCCCAATAGCCCAGTTACCCTTTTAAAGTTAGCTCTCGAACCACTTCTTTACTAAAACTTGAATCCCTATGAAAGTTTCTCTCATGTTGTGCCTTACTTCAATACCTGAATCCCCAACTTTCTTTCTTTGATTTCTAAACATTTTCGTTTCAATTGTTAGATCTCTAAATGCAGTTTGTCTAAAAGTTAGATCAGTATCGAAATCAAGATAAAAATTGGATTAAACCAAATTTTCTATCTATCTATTAATTATCCAAACCCCAAACTTCCTTTCGGAAAGTTGGATCTCTAATCATTTTCTAACAGTTAAAACTCTAGACACAGACTTCTACAACACTTTTCTTCATTTCCACATCCTTATCAGTCAGTCAGTCAATCAGATCGCTAAACGCAGTTCTGTAAGTTACTTTTAGATTGGTATTCAAAATCTGCAAGTACACAACTTTCCGCATTTCGTATATTTATAAGTTTTCCAACTTCCCTTCTGAAAGTTAGATCTCTAATCGTTTTCTTTCTTATAGTTAAATCTCTAGACACAGACTTCTACAACATTTTTCTACATTTCCACATCCTTTTTCGGTAAGTCAGTCAGTCAGATCCCTAAGCGCAGTTCTGTGCGTTCCTCTTAAATTGATATTGAAAATCTGCAAGTAAACAATTGTCCACATTTTGTATATTTAAAAGGGTTTTCCAACTAAACTCAGTCTTCTACTAATATGGACCACTAACAACTTTTCCTCATCTCTTTGCCCATATTTATTTTTTTTAACTCGAACAAACGCGCAGGGGATGACCCCTATTAAGGCAGGTTCTCACCTTGTGGATCCGAAAAAGTGCACTTTTTTTAGGAATTTTTTTTGAGAAAACGGTTAAAGATACAAAGCTGAAAATTTTTCTAGATATGAACACACATTTATTTAGAGAATAAAATTTTTCAAATTGAATGAATCAAAAAAGGGGGGGAAGGGGGCGTCCATCAGTGGCGGCATGTCGGCGAGGAGGTGTCCCGCTACCGGAAGTGATTCCGTCAAAACCCGTGTTCTGAAACACAAAAGTCGAACACATTCTTAATGTGTACCGTATTATCTATTGAATGAACCAAGATCATGAAAAAAAATTAAAATTACAACAGTTATGAGGTTTTGAAAAAAAAATTAAGATTTTCGCATTTTTTTGCTCACTTATTATTTTTTTAAATAAACAATTTTCAATATTTTTGGCTGATCGTGGTTCGTTTATTAGAAAAAACCCTAAGGAACATTTTAAAAAAATGGTGACGATTGGTTCATTCCAGCGCCTTCAATCACTTCCGTTAGGTCCGAAAATGTGGTTCTCAGAAAAACGCGTTTAAAGTTTAAAGCGCGCTCGGCCGGTGCCCGGCACTGCTCTATGTAACGGCCTGTAACTTTTGTAATTTTTCAGATTTTGATCTGAAATTTCTAGGCCACATTTTTGAAACATATATCTACACGATAAGAAAAAAAAAATCGTGTTTTTTTTCCCCACAAGGTGAGAACCTGCCTTAATGCTAGGCATTGCGTTGGTTCAGGAAGATTATAAAGGTTAGGAGATAGGGTTTTGAGTGAAGTGGTTATGGACTCCTGCCTTGAACCCATCGGGATCATAAGTGCTGTAGAAAATATCTGTACGCTGTACGGGCCAGAGACGAACTTTCTCTGTAGTGCGTAGTGAGCTCGAACATCGTTTCAACGTGTAATGCATTTATTTAATGTACCTACTGCAAATATCTTTGGACAATTGACACTCTCAGCATTCGACTATCAAGGTCCACATTTGTGCAATCGTTCTAAATTTCCCAGTTGGGCACTGAAACACATGCTACATAAGGACAAACACATATGCACATACACACGTACATATAGAGGATGTTAAAGCATATGCCGTGCGTCCCCTGGCATTACTGCGAAATGTCCCCAATAAGTTTCTTGCTGCTGCATTGAAATGTTTGAAACTTAATGTCAGAAATATGAAGTGGCATTTAATTAAAACTCGCCAATGTACTCAAACGCAGGCACACACACACACACATATTTACGGACACGCGCTCACCTTGCAGAGCTGCCACTTGTGAGCCATTTCTAATGCATGAGACAGGCGACTTGCATACAGAAACCAGGATATATACAACTGTCCGGTTGCCTAGACCAAAACGCCGTCAGTTCCAAGCGAGCCGAACGACGGACACGCTGCGCGGAGCGGACGAGGCTGTGCGGCGGTACGGACAAGTGCACAAGTACAAAGCACATTCAAAATATTGTGACTGTCAAGTTTGCGTGCAAGGATATCTGCGTTGTGCGGGCGAGGGGATGGTGCCAGTTTGCAGTTAGGTTACGGCCAGTGACAACTGGAGCATATTTGAATAGGATTATCAAATTAATTTTGAATATATTCGTTGGAGTGTGTCCTGACCGTGTGTTGTCTTATCTGGTTCGACTCTATGTGTGTGTGTGTGTGTGTGTGTGAATATATTATTTATGGGTTTATCATTGCGGTGGTGCTGACGCTGAGACAACTTCGCTGTTTGCCTCGGTAAGCGTAAAATTAGCTTAAACATAACACAAACTTTAAATTAAACTCCACTTTGGAAAGTTCCGAGCATTAGCCACAAGGCGATGTATTCGTACCTCCGGGAAAGGAGAAATTAATTGCTGAGTCAGCGACGTATACCTGGAAACTCGTATGTGGGCACATTTCTGTGGTCGAACACAAACTCGAGGAATGTGTGTGAGTGAGTGGGTGGGTTGTGTTCATAAAAGTGACTGCACCTGCATGGAACGGCTGAGATTTTCTTTGATATAATTATGAAGACTTTGCTAATAATTTGCTTTTCTATAATTAGACGCCTAGACAAATGGAGAAGCTGTTTGCTAATAACTGAAAGCATGCAGCTTTAAGCACATTTGTATGATCAAAATCGTCAGCCGCACTCAACAGCCAGAATCGACGGCCACCCACTATTTGGTAGTCATTGTGTAGAGCAAAATTTAATAAGCTGGTATAAGAATAATAACAGGAAGCATGGATTGACACAGAATTAATGCGAAATGAATTTCATAAACAATTACAAATCATAATTATAGCTTCAAGATATACCGAGATTGTGTTGTATATGTTGTATGGAGTGTTAAGTTTTGCTAAACATAGTACTTGACTTTAGTTGGAAAACTTTTAACTGAAACTTCTCCAGCTTCAGTCTTTACAATTTTTCTGGAAGTTGGAATGAATTAAAGTCATTTCCTTTTTGAATTCAGATCTAATAATTAAACCATTAAATATTAAATCCCTAATATCTTCTAAATTTTAGTTTCGGAACACTTTCCATCGGGAGGTTTGACTTCTAATCACTTTCTATCTAAAAGTTAGAATGAAGTCCTGAAATCTCTAATCACTTTCTCTCTGAAAGATAGATCATCATTAATCCCTTATCCTCGGAGTATTCTCCATCTGGAGGTTTGACTCCTAATCACGTTCATTCTAAAAGTTAGATGTCTTTCTATTCGAAAGTTAGATCACTTATCACTTAGTTTCGGAACACTTCTCTTCTGAAGGTTAGACTCCCAAACACGTTCATTCCAAAAGTTAGATGCCTGAAATCTCTAATTACATTCTATCTAAAAGTTATGTCACTAATCCCTTAATTTCAGAGTACTTTCCATCTAGAGGTTTGACTCCTAATCACGTTCATTCTTGAAGTTAGATGCCTGAATTGAATCCTGAAATCCCTAATCACTTTCTGTCTGAAAGATAGATCACTAATCACTTATTTTCGAAACACTTTCCATCGGGAGGTTTAACTCCTAATCACTTGCTATCTAAAACTTAGATGCCTGAATCAAATCCTGAAATCTCTTATCACTTTCAATCTGAATGTTATATCACTACTAATCGGAAAACTTCCCATCTGGAGGTTTGACTCCTAATCACGTTCATTCTTGAAGTTACATGCCTGAATTGAATCCTGAAATACCTAATCACTTTCTATCTGAAAGATAGATCACTAATCACTTAATTTCGGAACACTTTCCATCTGGAGATTTGACTCCTAGTCAGTTGCTATCTACAACTTAGATGCCTGAATCAGATCCTGAAATCCCTTATCACTTTCAATCTGAATGTTATATCTGATATAATATATCACTACTAATCACTTAGTTTCAGAACACTGTCCATCTGGAGGTAAGACTCCTAATCACGTTCATTCGGAAAGTGCCTGAATTGAATACTAAAATCCGTAATCACTTTCTTTCTGAAAGTGGTATCACTAATCACATAGTTTCGGAACACTTTTGTCCTGAAGATTCGATTTCTAATTACGTTCCATCTAACTGTTAGATGTATGAATCGAATTCTGAAAACCTTAAATTCGATTTTATTCATCAACATAGTTTTCTTCAAGAGCGATACAGTCATTCCAGCGCTTCTCTAACATTTCGACACCATTCTTGTAAAACGACTTATCTTTGGCCCCTAAATAGGTATTTTTTTGAGCGATCACCTCCTCATTCGAGCCAAATTTCTTTCCTGCGAGCATTTTTTTTAAGTCTGCGAACAGATAAAGGTCACTGGGAGCCAAGTCTGGAGAATAGGGTGGGTGGGAGAAGTAATTCCAAGTTTAGTTCGTGCAATTTTGTCATCGTAGCGAGAGACTTGTGGCACGGTGCATTGCCTTGTCTGTTAGCAAACGCGGCACCCATTTCGGAAACAGCTGTCTCATGGACAAATGTAATGCAAAATAAAACCCGCACGCTCCTTTGATATCTTGATAGTATCAGCTATCTCCTGCAATTTCACTTTACGTTTTGTGGACTTTTTTACCATACCATACCAATCAATAATGGTAGATTTTCCGGGTGCAGAGTCCGGATAACACTTATCGAGCCAGGATTTTGTTTCAATGGTGTTTTCCTCATCAAAAAGCAATGTTTTATGAGAACACGAAATTATTTTTTTCCCATTGTTCTGAACACGAACCAAGTTGTTTTACTAAAACAATTGTTACTTTTGAACCAAAAGTCACATCGTAATGAAATTTTTACAAGTACGTTTTGAAGGTTACTACTTAAAATAAAAAATAGTATTTCTCGTTTTGTAGCGCTTACTATCGGTCAGACCGGGGACTAATTAGCCGATGTGTTAATATATTTTAAAGATAGATCATTAATCCCTTAGTTTCGGAACACTTTCCATCTGGAGGTTGGACTCCACTATCAATGTTTGATCAACCATCTTTGTTCGAGTCATTAGGTAACTCAATGACTAAGAATTTAATACTCATAAGGTTATCAATACCTGATCAACAATCTTGGCCTTGGGTCTGGGAAGTCACATACCTATATACATCAGAGACTCAATTCAAGCTCTTGGAAAACAAACATATCCCCTTAGAGGTCTGGCTAAAAAAATTTTAATCTATACCTAGAAATTGCAGACAAATTCCAAAAAGTTTGAAATTCCACAAGTTTGATGCTAAAATTAGTAACTTGAGTGCTTAGATTTGAAGCGTAAAATCGGGTTTCTTTCTGTTTTTATTTTGTCTTTTTGTTGCAAGTCCCAGTGTGATTTTTCATTAAGATTTCAAGCCCAAGAATCTGCAGGGTTTAAAATCCATGACTTCAAGACATTTATTTAAAGAATTGTCTGTTATTGCTGTCCCTCTCTCTCCACATAAAATTTAAAATCTTGAAAAATCCTTGTGAAAACACATCCGACATTCA
Organism: Melieria crassipennis; assembly: GCA_963668005.1. Lineage (NCBI taxonomy): Eukaryota > Metazoa > Arthropoda > Insecta > Diptera > Ulidiidae > Melieria > Melieria crassipennis. The sequence goes on along the minus strand of OY764962.1, from coordinate 76,211,318 downwards.
AATTTATTACTTCATTAGTTCATTTACTACAAGACGGTAGGTTGGTTGGTTGGTTGGTTCAAGTGGCGATGTTCCAACATCCAATTAGCGCGTTAGCGCCGTTTTGATACCACTATTCCCGGTAGGTACCCTAAGGTATATTGTGTGGTGTCTTCTGGACTTATATGTATGTATCTATCCATACATATCCTTTATATCCAGTCCGAGAGGTTAATGAAAGAGAGTAGTGAGTTTGAGCAGACACACACAAGACGGTAATTAATAAAATTCACCCTTAACTATTTCAATAAACTTCACAACATTATATCCTTTTAAAATCACTTCTTACGTCAAAATTTATTACTTTCATCCAAAACTTCAAACAATGAGATTGCACTATTTAAACAAGAAATGGCTTTGTTTACGAATTCCATTAGCGCTGCAATTTGCCAATGTGTATCGCATTGATCGGCGTTTCGGTGTGAGTGTTCGGCGCTTCTGGGATCATTTATTTTGTCGACAGGATGCGTTTATATGTGGCTCACACAATTTGTTATCACAACGCGTTCGTTGTTTTGAGGAATTTTTGGTTTATTTTAGTACCGGAGTGTAAACAGACACACCGCAGCAGGATACCACAAACTACTACTACACACACATACACACACAAAACAATGACTGGGATGAAGATGAGTGTGTGCAGGATTAAATGGAAATAAGTTTTTCACATCATTGACCATTCTCATGGCTTATTGGTTCATTGTTTAAGCATTTGCTTGCAATTCACGCTCACTAACCGGTTGACCTACCGACCAACCGATGGACCGCCTCTGAAAATGGTATATTTTTACACATTTGTACGACTATGTATGTGTGTGTGTGTCTGTGCGTACCATTGGGATTAAGCTAAACTATTGTACGTACATTTTTGGTGTATGTTAGCTGCAGCACTTTTCAATTTGTCAGTTATTCATTCCATTTTGTTGTTGTTGTTCAGTTTTGCATATCCTTTCGGAATAACTGAATCTGTGTTACGGCTGCGAAAGCGAGCATGTTTGCCAGCGATAGCATTTGCTTTATTTTGGTGTATAGAGTACAGAGGGGAAGGCATTGCATGTTGTATACATTTTCGGCATTGCATTTGCAAATTTTGCACTTTCGCAATTCGTATACTTGTACGCGGCGCGCGTATTTACATAGCAAAGATTTGCACTTTTAGTGCTGAGCCGTACACTTTGTTGTTGGATGCTTCTAGTTGGCTTTTTGCTATTTTTTATTTTTTCTTTTGTTTTTTCACTTTGCAATTTGGGTCACTTCTGCTTCTTGTTTTGTTTGTAATAATGTGACAGAAAGTGAGAAAAATAAAATCAAGACGAAGAAGAGGCGATCTGCTGATGCTTTAATTACACAGGGGAGCAGTGATTCAATTACGGTCAGAGATTACATGGATTTAAAAAATAATAATTTTGGTGTCATTGGTGATTTGTTGATGCGATAGCAGTTCGTTAAACATTAAACAGATTTCTCTTCTTTTAGGGATAATGAGAGGATGCGCTCTGAAGGATATTGACAACAGATTATAATTTTTGGATGGTGTAGTTTAGATTAAAAAATCTCTGGAGAATTGAAAGAAGATGCTTGGGAGATTCAAAAATCTGAATTTATAAAGTTAAAATTGTTTAGGCTATGCTGGATTGTATGAGGTTTGAATTGATGGGTTTAGGGTTGTTGTTGTTGTTTTCAAATTTATTTTAATGTGTTTGGATATGAATGGAGTTTCAAATTGTTCGGTCCAACAGAAATGACACAAACAGACATCAAAGTCCGAGAATGTCGAATAACGAAGATGAGCAGTTTTGAAGTGAAGAATCCAGAGGTTTGTTCATAAATTTTTTTTAGTGTGTTTGGACATGGATGCAGCTTAAAATTGTTCGTTCCAAGAGCTTAGAGTTCTACTAAAACAAAAACACCAAAGTCCGAGAATGTCGGATAACGAGGATGAGCAGCTTTGAATTAAAAAGCCCCGAGCTTTGTTTCAAAATTTGCTTAAATGTGTTTGGATATGAGTGGAGTTTCAAATTGTTCGTTCTAAAGGCTTGATTACACGTAACGAGTAGAATGACGAGACAGCAACTCGAACGAGTACTCGTTTCGTCTAAACAGTAAGGCGAGCTGTTGATTGAGTCAGTGACCGAGTAGAGTGGCGAGAGAGTCACTAGAATCACATTTTGTTTACTAGGCCGAGTACTACTTTACCGTTATATTATTCTCTTTTTCGCAGCGATTCGCGGAATCGCTCGTAACATGCGGAATGCGTCACACACCACTTTTCGCTCGGTTGAGTGTAATTGCGCGAGTTGCTTAGTTCATTTTGTGCATTGTAAAACCGAACTGACTCGCCACGTGTTAAAATACGTTTGAACAACTCGTCGCTTTTGCTCGCCATCCCAATTCTCTCGGTCTAGTACCATTTTCATGTCTCGCCACTCTACTCGTTACGTGTAATCAAGCCTTAAGGGATCAGAGACCAACAGTCATCAAAGTCCGAGAATGTCGAATAACGAAGATGAGCAGTTTTGAAGTGAAGAATCCAGAGGTTTGTTTATAAATTTTCTTTAATGTGCTTGGACATGGATGCAGTTTAAAATTGTTCATTCCAAGAGCTTAGAGTTCTACTAAAACAAAAACACCAAAGTCCGAGAATGCCGAATAACGAGGATGACCAGTTTAGAATTAAAACGCCCCGAGTTTGGTCTCCAAATTTGCTTAAATGTGTTTGGATATGAATGGAGTTTCAAAATGTTTATCCCAAGAAGAGAAGAGGAAGAGTCCAACTAAAACAAAAAATCCAAAGCCCAAGAATGACGTATAATCAGTTAATAAGAACTTGTTTTGATTCACAGCTTAAGATGCCAATTTAAAAGTTGGCTGATGGGTCCCAATGGCAATGTTCTGACATCCAGTAAACGCATGGGTGTAGTATTTTGTACCATTATTTTCGGTAGGTGCCATATGGTATGCTAGTGCATTGTCTTCTGGAGTGATCTCTTTACCTCTATTAGGGGATCTTCTCAAAATTTTGATGTACTGATTTGTCTAACGTCTTCCGTTTCCTCTTTGATAAGACCGGACAGACACAGAGCAAGTGATAGATGGTTTTGCTTCTCGTTTGGATTTTCACAGCTGATATTAAAGAGGCCCACTTCCCAATAGTCCAGTGACCTATATGACCTTCGATAAACGATGTGTCTTGCCACATCCCACCGGTCTTCAATTAAGATTTCTGCAGTTCTGTTCTTGTTGTATATTGTCTAAAAATGATGCCAGCCTCTGTTGGCTTTCGCAAAGAAGTCGTTAGAGACTTCACTCTTAATTGAACCTTTGACATTGAAAGTATTATATTAAATTTAAAAAAATTCTCAGGTGTTTTTGCATTGAAGAATTGTTGTATGCGTATGGAAATGGAAAAAGAGCTACCATTGAAACTAGAGTGGGTTATGCAAACAACTGTGTATTCGAAATGGGTTTTTAGGTCTATATAACTAAGGTCCAAAATTTAACATCAAGAACCATTGTTATATCCTAAGATCCGTTTTTATATCAAACTAAGTAGGGTCTAAAAATAAACATTTAGGGCCAAAACCCGATTTTTAAGGTTATTGAACAGTCTTAATTTCAATTATAAATCACTCGTCCATAAAGGACTTCGGTTAAGCTTTTCATAATCATCAATAAGCATTTAGGGCCAAAACCCGATTTTCAAGGTTATTGAATAGTCTTAATTTCAATTATAAATCACTAGTCCATAAAGGACTTCGGTGGAGCTTTTCATAATCATCCATATGGAATTTTTGAATTCCAATATTATTCAGTTCTTTGTGAATTTCTCGTTCAATTGTTAATCATCCGCTTTAATGGTCCAAGTTCAAGTTTCTCACAATCATCTATCGAGAACCAGTAGTTTTATGCTGAATCTCAACAGAGGTTTAGACTGTTAAGAGGACAACGACTGAAGGGTTTACTTGTTACGGATTTGAATCTGCAATCCTCTGACTTTAACGTATCGACATCTACCATATAAATCTTTGTGAACTATTGCTGGTTGAATGTTGAAAACAGAGACTTTTTCCATTGAATCCTAGAACAGTAGAAATGCTAAAATTTATACTGAAAACTTTTTTTATACTCTTCATACTAGTAAGAGGAAAAACAATCAGTGAAAAATCAGTATGCAAGTCGCACATAGCAGCACGTATGTATGTTTAGTTTAAGTTCTGCTTTAGTAAATCATATTCGCTTGTTCCATATGCGTTGTTCCAAATCAACGCAGTGAGAAAATTGACCCTGTCGATGTGCAATTATGCAAATTTAATTGTCAAGTAAGAGAAAAAAAATCATTAAATGGGTGAAAGTACATATGACAGGGAAATAAATCCAATAGATACGAGCGCGAGTACAATAACACTGTAAATATGGGAATAATTAAAACACAGAGTTGTTTTCAACTCATACAGAAAACAGCGACAACAACATTCAGCACTGGAGGAGTGTTGGCACTGTCATTAAAAACATGTAAAATATAAACGTAATGCGAATGTGAGGCAAAAGGAAGCATTTAAAATGTATGTACGAGAAGAGAAGAGTGGGGGGGGGGGGGGGGGCAAATTAAGCTGGGACAGGACGAAGGAGGACACGAGGCGTTGTAGCAGAGCGCGTATGACAAGAGCTGAAATGAAAATGAAGAGAGACACAAAGCTTTAAAATGCGGGCAAGTGAAGTGCAACGTGTCGAACAAGAACGTCATGTCACACACATACGTACACACGTGCACATATACAGAAGCATACATAACAAACGAGGCGAGCGAGCGAGTGAGCGAGGGAATGAGAGCCAACAGAATGGAAAAGTGGGCAGGCCGGTGTTGAACGCAGTCATGAACAACGACAAACGAAGCCGGCGGAGATGAATCTATTAAAAATGTATTATAAGGGAGGGAGAGGAAGCGAAAAGAGGGTGGATAGGGAGCAAAGGAGGGTGGGAAGGGAGCATGGAAGGGAGGGAGGCACTAAATGAAGGGAGGGAGGTGAACACCGCCGGGAGACAAGCGCCCAAAGGTGGTTGGGAATGGGCACAAAAGGTGGGCCAGGTGAGGGCAGAGCTTTGTACGCACAAATATTGAAAGCTTACAGGGTGGCAAATATGTGGGCGACGACGGACAGTGTCGCGATCCCATATAAGCCGTGGCCAAAAATACTTAGCGTTGTCCTGAAACTTAGTGAGATTGTTTTCGTGGTGGAAATTAAGAAATTTACAAAAAAGCATTAACATTGGACCACTGCCACACCCACCTCCCATACGAAAGGAACTGTAATATTAAAATAACTTGCTTAATATTAGTGATAAAATTATGAAATTTTGTATTTGAGCTTAAGATAATGACTTAAAAGCTCACACTAAAAATGGGCGGTCTGCCACGCCCACTTTCAAAAATTGTTCTATTTACTACAACCACAACTGTATTTTTAGAAGGCTGTTTACGATACTCGCTCTAAGATGTGATTTTAATTGGCAAGTTTTCTAAAACTCTAAAAGTGGGCGTGGCAGCTGGAGCATATTTACTAAGTGGTCAAAACTTTTCCTTTATGAATTCGTGTATTAATTTTTTCAGCTTGTGATACCATATTTTGGTATAAATGTTTAGATTTTTAAAGTGGGCGTGGCATTCTGCCTACATTTGATGATACGAACAAACCTTTTCTTTTATATTGTAGCAGCTGCTTTCATCGTACGTCGCAAGCCATACTTCGAAAAAATCACAATTTTTGACTGTAGGTGCTACTACAAAAAGTAAATTTTTAGGTGGGGACGCAGGTCAACGCAGCTAATTTTTTTATTTAAAATTTTTTTTTTGTATTACTTGCAGCCAATATGAAATTCGGGTCAAGCCAGTCGGAATATTTTTGTTAAAAACAGCATATGTCCGGCTGGTGGAGGCCCAAAATTTGGTAAACTTTAATTCAAGTAGCCGCAAACTTTGCTTTTGTTCATGATTAACATCAACGCCGGTCTTATCTTTAAGTTAATTTATAAGAAAATCAAGTTTTATTTACCGCTTTCTGGATTCAGCTTTATGCCACACTTCGAAGAAATCACGTATTTTTAGTGGAGGCGTCACTAGAAAAATGCGAATAACAACCAAATAGGCACTTAATAATAATAAAATAATAATTGACTGGCACGACAGCCCGCTTACGCGAGACTAAGGCCTAGCTTCCCGCAACTACCCGTGTTGTGCGTGTGAATTTGTACGCGGGTTGAAGGGACCTACAGTTTTTATGCCGGTTCCGAACGGCAGGTTGGGAGCTTTATCATAGGCAATTTTTACTCTCAGAGGTTTGCCATTTCCAGCTGAGAGGACAGCCACCGAAAGAGAAAACGAATTTTCCCGTTATTTTTTTTTAGGTGTTATTACGGGCAGTATTTGAACCTGCGGTTTGCTGCCTTCGACTCGCGGTCCAACGCACTAACCAACTGAGCCACGGCGGCTGCCAAATAGGCACTTATAGGCAAAAAATTACTCCGGATTATGTGAATACATACTTTTTTGAGTAATTTATGGTTGAAACTAAAAAAAGTGTTTTTTGACGTTTTTTAAACTTTTTTCCACCAAACTTTTTGTGCTTTGTTAGAAGAAAACCGAAAAACGTAATTTTTCAATTTAACAGGAATGGACTGTTTTTTCAAAGCACAAACCAACAAATAGTACTGCCATACAGGAAAAAATCCAAAGTTTTATTTAATATATAAGATGACTATATTAGTATATAAATTATATTTTTATTTGATTTTTCATGCAGCATAAAAAATTATCCAAAAACTTGGAACGAATGCGTATTTTTTAACATCAACTTTGAAGCTACATAAAAATGGAAAGGAGTTGAATATTGAAGATCGGTAAACGGATTTTTCTTAGTTGAGATATTATCTGTCGACTGCCATATTCATTTTAATCATTTTGTAACATTAATTTTTACCATTTTTGGCCCCACTCGCGACACTGTGCGACGCTTTAACGTTGTCGAGGCGCGTAGAATGAGGTTTTTGTGGAGCGTGCAAGCAACGGGGACACAGCGGGAAAGTCAACAGTCGGCGTATGGCAAAAGGAAACGCGCGACGGGACAAGTTTAGTTGCCTTTGTGTGTGTGTGTGTGTGCGATAAAAGGTACAAAATAAAAACGAAGGGCCGACACCAAGTAAATATGAATGCGTGAGCAGCGTTGCAGAAAGCTGACAAGCACTTGTGACAAGCATTGAATGCAACAAACACATCAACTCAAACACATCAACATAAACACACCAACACGAATACACGCAAATAGACACACAGACAGGTTGAGCTGAAACACCGCACACCTGGACACAGTGTTTGGTGTTGTTGTTGTTGCACTTTATTTTATTGTACGTATTTAGAAGTCTTGTTCTTCTTTTTCTTCTTTTAGTTTATTTACATTTTAACAGTTTTTACATATTTTATTTCATTTTCTCTTTGCGCTTTAATGTTCTCCTTCTAAACAGGTCTAAACGAATAGAAAAATTGAGGGGTTTGGGGCATTCACCAACAAAAACTGTGCGGCGAAAGTTGTGTGTTGTTATTGTTGTTGCTGTGTGTGCGAGATTATGGTTTGGCGATTAGGTTACCATGCGGTATGGTGGCGCGAGCTGTCGGCCAAGCTGCGGCAAATGTGGCCAGTAATATGGGTTCGGTCGATAGAGGAGGAGAACAAAAATATACCAGAAAAAAGTTGTGAAAATGCGCGAAACCATTACATGAGAAAATGACCACAACAACAACGCATGGCAAGAAGGAAGGAAGGAAAATTTCCAGCTTTCAGTTACAAATAGGCTTATGTGGGTAACTCACACAGACAGACAGACAGAAGGCTAGCACAGTATTCGTATTCCATACATGGTGTGGACTAATGTGTGGGGCCGTTCACGTTGAAGCCAATTCTGTGCACACAACAATAACAACAGCAACGACAAAACAGACAGTCGACAAATAAGAAATAGCAAAAAAGAACAAACTGGAAAACAAGGAAAACTGTTTAGCGTTTTTTGCGCTCGAGTAACAGTGATGACACCAGAGCAAAAAAAAAAAAGCAACAACGCTTACAACAGCATTTAGCAATTACAATTTACAGTATTTTTCCTTTACCGACAGCCTGTTTGTCTATTCCGACTTTTGCTGCTGCTGCTTCATCTTCTTCCTCTTCTTGTGCGTAGGCGACGCTCTTTCCTTCCATTATTCCTGCCAACATCGCTATCATTCATTTTTAAATCATTACAAGATTATTACGCGACGACATAGACACACACATGCATACAATGACAGTTTAGCTGACAGCGAAATATACACGTTCACACATTCATGTTCACACTTACAACGAGATTTGTTTGTAACTCTGCCTGACTGCAGATTCAATTTGTTTTGAAATTTAATACAAAAGTCAGAAAAGAAGGTAAGGAAATTTCAAAAATTAAAGTGACATCTAAAGAGACTAATTCCCTTAACTACTGGGAGATCACTGTAACAATATTTGTCAGGGACGCACGCAGCATTTTATTTTGAGGAATTCCGTGCACAGCTTTTGAGTCATTTTGAAACCATTTGAAATCATAGTGCAACAAAGAATCTTTGTAACCAAACAGAAATTTCGGAGAGCATTTGAATCGAAAACTCCCATGTATGCGCCAGTGACATCTTCAAATCATTATTCATTGTTTGAATTTGTCTAAATTATCTGGGGACGACATCTAGTCTCTTCTATCCAACTGGATGGAAAAACGAAAATATGGATTTATATGCATTTTATATATTTTATTTTATTTATCAAACTAAAATACTAAATAAAATACTAAAAACAAATAATTTTTTTATATCCAACTTTAAAATTAGGGTATTTTATAAATTAAGGACATAAAGCATTAAAAGTGTTCTTTTGCTTCAGTATTGATTTAACCCTCTAGGTTAAGGCTTTTTATGGATTTTAGCCAGTGGCGCACACAGGATTTAATTTTGGGCGGGTTTTGAGTACGAATTTTGAGCCGAATACCATTCGAAACCATATTTTTTTTACTAGCAATTTTTGTGTTTTGGGTGGGAGGGTTTAAACCTCTCCAAACCCCCCTGTGTGCGCTACTGCTTTTAGCACTCTCTGAGATTCTAAATTCCATATATTCTTGGTGAGAACTGGAGAAATCTTCTACTGAGTTCAGCGCAATCAAAGAAAAAATATATGAATGTTTCTGGTATGTACTTGATTTCATTTCCAGCATAGACCCGCAAAGGACATTCCTATTTTATTGAAAAGTGAGTCAGAAAGAGAAAAGAGTCAAAGTCAGACAGTGAAAAGTAAAAGATAAATCAAGTTTAAACAAAAAAATTTGATTCAGTACAAAATTAACGAATACGGTTTTAAATGGGTTAAGGAGGCGTGGCACAACTACATAATATCGTAAATAGTTGTGGTAGATAGAAGGTCCTGTTTTTAGTTATTAGTGGAAGGAAGATACGCTTAACTGATTCCTCTCGAAAATGGAATCTCCTAATTATTTATTTTAATTAGGTTGTGAAGCACCCTTCAAAGTCCCTTAACGCATTACTGTCATAGTAAAACTAATGTGAATTTCTGCTAAAGTCCCAAACATTTGCAAAACCGTTCAATTTGCTTTATTCCTAAAGCTTCTATAAAAGTTGTTCTTCAGGTAGTCTAAAAATGTGCTACCTGCTTGGGATTTCTTTCTGACGTCTTCGATTGGCATTTCCTTTCCCATCAGGGTTGTTTTACTTTAATCAGCATAGAAGAAGCTAATTTACAGAAGAAATTATCTTAATCGTTTTTTAATTTCGATTTTTCTTGAGGCATAATTAGTCCAAGTTGGCAATAGTCAGTATAGACAATGTCTCTATTATTCAGAACAATGCTCTCTGACTTTCTCTAAGTTGGTTTTTTCCAAGTTGACTGTCTGTAAGCACTGTCTTCGTACATTATTTAAATGGGGTTAGTGATGGATCAACAAGTCATCTTACTGATGGTACCAGTTATCTTTAATCACGTCTTAAACTTTGATTTTCTTGGTATAAAATGTCTCCAAGTTGATATAGTCAGAGAGAGAGTCTCAGTATAGACAGTGTCTCCGTTGTTCAGAAGGATGCTTTCTCTAAGTTGGGTGTGGACAGTATTGGCTCTTCAACATTTTTAAAGGAAGAAGGGGGGCGGGGGGATATGTTATCTTACTATAGTCAATGCTCAACTTCAAAAACTTCTTGGGGTACAATATCTTCAACTTGGCATCAGTCAGTGCTTTTTGACTTTCACTATTATTATTATTATTGATATTTGTAGTTCATCATGGACTCAAAAATAACTGTTCCAAACCTGTTTGCAAAATTTTTTAGGTATGTTACAAGCTTCACAGGTACCTATAATATTTATGAATTGTTATGGCAATGTTTAAAGTGCACCCCAGAATTTTTTCAAGTCAGAAGTTTTAATAGTTGTGAAATTATAGACGATGAAAAATTAACAGTGCTCCCAATGATTGAAAAACTAGCTATGTTCTTTGAATGTTAAGGAAGGTTGGATTGGTAGGGCAATCTACTGTTAAACACATTCTTTAATACATTTTTTGGGCTGGAAATAAAACGATTTAATTTATTCCTTACGCTCGGCCGCCTGATCTCAGAATAACTTTTGCTTTTTAAATAATAATTTAGACTTCTTCATATCGAAAAGAACCATTTAAAAAATACGAAAATGCAGATAATTCGCAGTCTAGTGAAAATTAAAAGCAGAATTTGAATTGAATGACTGCCTTTCATCTTATAATGAATCCCCTCGGCCTAACTAAATTTGGCATAACACATTTCAATACATTTCTCAATATTTTGTATACCAAGAAAACATTGATTGAAATGTAGAAATCAACAACTACAAACGCGTCAAGTGTTATTAAGCACAAAATTAATTATTTATCAACCCTTAACTGACGTTTTCGACATTCCAATTGCCGTTTTCTTATATCCAATTGACACTTTCTCATTTTCATTAGTGCAAACTAACACAAACTCGAAACGTATGCATTGGAATGCCAACTCGGTTTAAACTATGTTGTGGTGTTGGTTATTTAATTAATTTCAAGCAACACAGCAGTAAATAGAACGTGCAGTCAAAGATGGGGGAAAACAACTTTTCACATTCGACAGTGAAGCGAAACTTTTCCAATAATAAACCAACTCCAGACAGTCATCAGTAGCGGCAGCAATGGTGGAAGCCACCAAATAATTTGCTGTCAATTAGTTAGATGTCTGTGGTCGAATGTGCAGAGCCTATGAACTGCCTACAACGGCCTGGATGGCCTACAAGTTCAGTCTGGGTCTGCGGTGTTGTAATCAAGTTGCTGGAGCTGCCATAAATAATTTCTAGTTAGTAGACACTTGGGCAGGTGAACTTTTAATGTTTCGCCACATCAAAGTTAGAGCAAGTTTTCTTTGTTGCTGTCTCTATCTTTAAGTAGCTGCCCCACTTATGTGAGACATCCAGCAGAAGCAAAGTATGTATGTGTGTGTAAAATAATGTAATGTGATTACTGAAATAAGCGCATAACTTATGCGAAATGCATTGCTTCAGTGTTTGGTTAGTTTTCTTGTTGTGTTGGTTGGTTGGTTTAAAAAGTAAATAAATAAATAAATATTCCAAGCGTATAGCTATTTTCCACGCTCACGCTCGCGCTCGCAACACGCTTCTGGCACTTTGGAATTCTTAGTGAAATCGTTTAAAAAGAAATCTGATTCCTGAACACGTTTTCACATTAGCCAACCAGCCAAACAGACACCCAGAATGCGCTTACGTTCCCCATAGACAATTACGATCATGTAGATACACACTGTAGATAAATTTTACAATTTAAATACGAACGCGTGCGCTCATGCGAATTGCACCACGTACCAACCCAGTAAACTGTTGCCTTGTACTTTGCCAACGTTGCAATTTAATACCAATTTTTGCATTTTTCCTTTGCTCTTTTTTACATTTTTTAGAACCTCAATTGCTGCCTCTTTGCCTCGGCAGTTGCAACTTTAGCTATTTGACTTCGATGTCCACTGCCACAACATGATAGTTGTATACCCTACAGCCAATTTAATGGGTATCGAGAAAAATTTATAAGAAAAAGTGAAAAATAATACTGCGTTCATGAGACAATGAAGCATCTACTAGCAGTTTATGATGAACTTCGGTACCTTCAACCGGAACCAGTGGAATTCTTGGGACTTTGATTTAGAGTTAGTGAAGTAAAGATGGACTGGACGATATATAGTATACTTTCATATCCGTAATGGACATCACCGTTTATCGTTGACCTTATCATTTTAGGGAAGGGATATCTTACTACTACTTCAAGTTCCTCAAATAGGGTTAGAGATCTTACTACCACTAGTTCTTATCTTTCTTGGACTAAATACAAGTACAAGTAATTAGCTGAGCAAAGGGACATATTACAACAAATGAAATTGGAGATTTTATTAGACACTGGGAATGTTACTCTGCATGGGAGATCTTATTAGACATAGAGATTCTTATTCTGCGTGAAGAGCTCTTATTAGATATTGGGAACCTTAGTGCATTGCATTGGGAATCTTATTCTGCATGGGGAGATTTTATTAGACATTGGGAATGTTACTCTGCATGGGAAGATCTTATTAGACATTGGGATTCATACTCTGCATGGGGAGTTATTATTAGAAATTGGGAATCTTATTCTGCATGGGGAGATTTTAGACATTGGGAATCTTATTCCGCATAGGGAGATTTTAGACATTGGGAATCTTATTCTGTATGGGGAGATTTTATTAGGCATTGGGAATCTTATTCTGCATGGGGAGATTTTATTAGACATTGGGAATCTTATTCTGCATTGGGAGATCTTATTAGACATTGGGAATCTTATTCTGCATGGGGATATTTTAGACATTGGGAATTTTATTCTGCAAGGGGAGATCTTATTGGACATTGGGAATCTTACTCTGCATGGGGAGTTCTTACTAGACATTGGGAATCTTATTCCGCATGTGGAGATTTTAGACATTGGGAATCCTATTCTGCATGGGAAGATCTTATTAGACATTGGGAATCTTACTCTGCATGGGGAGTTATTATTAGAAATTGGGAATCTTATTCTGCATGGGGAGATTTTAGACATTGGAAATCTTATTCCGCATGGGGAGATTTTAGACATTGAGAATCTTATTCTGCATGGGGATATTTTAGACATTGGGAATCTTATTCTGTATGGGGAGATCTTATTAGACATTGGGAATCTTATTCTGTATGGGGAGATCTTATTAGACATTGGGAATCTTATTTTGCATTGGGAGATCTTATTAGACATTGAGAATCTTATTCTGCATGGGACGATCTTATTAGACATTGGGAATCTTACTCTGCATGGGGAGTTCTTATTAGACATTGGGAATCTTATTCTGTATGGGGAGATCTTGCTATACATTGGGATTCTTATTCTGCATGGGGATGTATTCTTCTGCAAACAAAAGTTATTAAATTCAACTGAAAATATCATTTTTAACAGATGTCCTCGAGTCAAATGTAAGCAATGAATGGAAAACGTTAGATTTAGAGAAGTGCGGGCGACCTTGTATGCAGAGACCATTCATGAGTTCTGTCACGAAGTAGACACAGCTACTGTCTGATTATTGGAGATCATTAAACGTGTGTCCCTTTCTATGCAGTTTGTGAAGTTTCATTGACTCTTGCAGGGAATTTCAGCCTATTTTAAATCTTCTTCTTCTAATCTTTGAAAACTGTTTGAGCCACTCAATTAAATTTCTCAAATTTTAAACCATTTCGACTTCCCAATGCAGATTATAGGATCCATAAACTGTACTTTCCCCTCCATTAGCCCTGATCAATAAGAACTTCTGAATAGTACAGGCTGGACTCTGTAACCAATTGAGAAACTTTCAGCTTTTGAGTCAAGCACTGGATCCTTTTAGGGAAATTAAAAGCATTAGCCCTGATCAATCAGAAGTTTGTCTTCATGGCACAGGCTGGGCTAGGTAAACAATTGAGAAACTTTCAACTCTTGCAGCCAAATATTGGGTTCTCACAGAATTCAAATAAACGAACTCCAAAGTCGGTTTGCCAACACTCCATTTCGATATTAGAAAATAAGAAATGGGAGATTTTTTCAAAATGCATTCCAACTGAACATAAGAGTAAACTTTCCAAGCTTAAAGGTTTGCATTGATTCGCTTGGACCTTTGCTATCTCAAAGTTAGAATCAAAAATTCTCTGCTATTTAAGGTTTTTAAAAACTTTGTAGGTGATATTTGCTATGTTAGGAAATCGTTAATCGGGTGGACGTTAATCGTTATGAAGACTAAAGAGTTATCGCTAAGAAGACTGCAGCAAATAATATAAACTATAATGCAAATAAGGTTAGGTTAGGTTGGAAGCTTAAGGAGCTCAAATAGGGCAGACTCAACCCGTTGTGTTAATATAGAAAAAGGGCAGGAACCGTAGACTGTAATCCGTCTTCCAGGGTGGAATTGAGAAGCCATTGTGGCTTCCTTATGAAACTGGCTGTATCGACAATGTTGATGATTAAAAGGCTTTTCAAGTCCACCAGAAAGGAGGAGGCTAAGTTTGGGTTCGCATATTGGTTTTTGAATTAAAGACCAGCGAATAATGTAATCCAAAAAGCTTACGACCGTATGGCATTTTTGAACTTCAAAGACTACAACAAGTGGTCGAATTAGTTAATTTCCCAAAGAAATTGATGCGTCGGTTGGTCTCAAACTGTGGCAAGACAAGAGGCCTACTTGGGCCTGCATGAGCCTAACTTAAAAACATAAAATCCGGGCCCCTAAAATGCTCACAAACTTCTCTAGTCAGAGTTAAGGGTCGATTCTGGTACAATAGGGCTACAGTAACTTGATGACTGAATCCTTGCATGTCACTAATTCTAATAGGGTTCTAGGGGTTTCTGAACACAACTTCAGAGCCCAATACAAGTTGTAACCGAATTTTCCACTTACAATTTTTGCAAGATAGATATTCGGGATAGGGTTTCAACCCCCTTGTGTGCGCTCTCAGAGCACAAAATCCTTCTTAACACACCTAAGACTTCTGAACTGAAATCACATAGCTTGAAAGTCTGATGTTTAGCTGCAATAAAAAAAAGTAAAAGTCTTAATAAGTCGTAATGAAAGACAGATTCATCATATTCGACTATAGGGTACGCAACATTTTCTGCTAAATCAACAGAATTTCCTATTTATTTGTTCCTAATCCCCGCAACAAAGTGTGAATCTATGTATTTAAGACTTGCACTGCGCTCGTGTCGTTTCACTCTAATTCAATCAGATACTTTTTAGCGCTGCCAAATATAG
Organism: Melieria crassipennis; assembly: GCA_963668005.1. Taxonomy (NCBI): domain Eukaryota; kingdom Metazoa; phylum Arthropoda; class Insecta; order Diptera; family Ulidiidae; genus Melieria; species Melieria crassipennis. Next base: position 76,195,870 of record OY764962.1, on the reverse strand, counting down.
TACTGTACAATGTGTATTATATACGGGCGATTTTTTACATTTTATTGCCCGACGCATATCACTTACAACATTCGCAGCGGTTGGTTCAAATAACGCGCTGTGGCGTTTGTCGCTGATTTTGCGCTTTGACGCTGACGCGCAGACATCTTTGCATCTCGCCGAGTGAGTGCACGCAGCGTAAATGCGAAACGTTTGTGCACCTTTCAAGTATCGCATTCTAAGTTGTTCGCTTATTGTTGTTATGCTCATTGCCTTTGGTTCGGTTGCCGGTTGGTCGGGATTTGCTGTTGTTGTCGTTGTCGTCATTATTGTTGTTGCTGTGTTGCAGTTTATAACGTTTACTTTGTCATCGTCATTGCCGTTGCTGGCGTCTGGCTCAAGAAATCGCAAATGCAACCAACACACACACACACGCGCACACAATAAGTAGACTGGCAATAAAGTCAAGAGACTTGAAACCTTTTTACGACACAAACAAAATTCTACCATTACACACTGCACCGCACCGCACCACACACCGCCCACAAGCCGGCAATGCATACAAATGCTGCACACTCGCATGCGGCGTCTAAGCTCCATTCGCCCAGCCACACAGCGCCGGTGCGGCGAACCTTTTCTAACACGGCAACTCACTCGCTCCCTGCGCCCCCTGCCGCCTCCCCTGCAACTGCAACTGCATGCGCACAGCTGTACGGCCGAGTGCACAAACGCCGCCTGCCGCTCGCTGCAACCAGTATCCGTGTATCCGATACGTCGTTGTTGTTTACCTTTCAGCTCGTATAAGGTTTCCTTAGTCGGAATTCTTTTGCTGTTTCTTGTTTCCCCATTTGCTTCGTCTTCTGCCTCCTCTGCTGCTCCTTCTCGCTGCGGTGTTGGTTTCTGTTTTTCTGCACTGATCAATGAAATGTGTGTAGTATTCTCATTGTTGTTGTTGCTGATTCTTGTACAGTATTGCTGTACATTGTTTTAAATCGTGTATTGTTGCCATTTTTCAAGTGTGAATTGAGGACGGGGATTAAAACAAAAAAACAGTGCTTTTTGCAACTGTATATGTGTGTGGTGTGTGTGTGTGTGTGTGTGTGTCTGTCACAAGCTGCATAAGGTAAAAGAAGTCATTGCTCTTTCGATGCTGTCTTGGAACAAATCTCTTTCTCATATTTGTTTTTTTGTCAAGTGGGTGTTTTTCTTTACGTTGTTGTTGCTGTCGTTGCTTGTTTGTCATTATTTCCAATGCACATGAGACTAAGAATTCACTAGTTTGAAAGCAGCGCTGGCAACTCTACGTCGAAACACAGCAAATCCTATTAGCAACGTTTTGCACTGAAACTGTTACGAATACAACGATTTTAGAAAAACCATAAAGTTTTTAACTCACGGTTGGCGACATAATTTTTTAGAAGCCATTGTGCAGACATGTAGGCAATAACTGGAAATGCAGCCTTTGTATGTATGTGTGAGTGTGTGATGAGAACTTTTAACGAATTGGTGTGCGACACACCGTTTGATTATTATTTTTATTATCAGAAGCTTGACATAATCTGCTAAGAGAGAAGCCAAGAGAGAAGAAGAGTTGTCTTTAAATGGATGTCAGAGAGAACCGAGAAAATTGACCTACGAAAGGTCCATTCTTCAAGCATTCATACCTAGTCATCTAGACTCGGTAAACAGAATGACAGAAAAGATACGACTGGAGGGATACAAGAAGATAGTTACATAAGAAATTAAAAAGTTGTCCTGATACGGTCGAGATTGGAGTTCACAACCCGCAAATTGCTGCTTCAATACACCAACAACTGAGCCAAGTGGACCCAGTGCGAGAGACTTTGTTTGGTGTAAAGTTGTCAACTGAAAACGTTTCACAATCTTGGTAACTTAACTGACTTTTGAACTAAACTTTAGTGGTAAGCCAAGTTTTAATTATTCAACAAATCTCTGAATTTGAGTTCTTTTTCAACTTGCTTTACTCTATAACTTTCTCGCCACTCTGCCACTCAGAACACTTCAAGATGCAAGTTTCCTGATACAAGTAGGAACTTTCAAGTGAGCAATAAATAATAATAATAATAATAATAATTGACTGGCACGACAGCCCGCTTACGCGAGACTAAGGCCTAGCTTCCCGCTACTACCCGTGTTGTGCGTGTGAATTTGTACGCGGGTTGAAGGGACCTACAGTTTAATGCCGGTTCCGAACGGCAGGTTGGGAGCTTTTTCATAAGCAATTTTTACTCTCAGAGGTTTGCCATTTCCAGCTGAGAGGACAGCCACCGAAAGAGAAAACGAGTTTTCCCGTTATTTTTTTAGGTGTTATTACAGGCAGTATTTGAACCTGAGGTTGCTGCCTGCGACTCGCGGTCCAGCGCACTAACCAACTGAGCCACGGCGGCTGCGTGGTGAGCAATAAATACTCAAATTCTTGCGTACAGAACTTTCAAGACTGCATTGGGTTTTAAATGCTTAACTTTGGTGCTAAGCCAAGTTTTAATAATGTAACGATGAGGCACCCTGTCGCTGTGCTATGCATGAATGCTTTTACGGGCATACTTTTAGGCACGCACTTTAGAGTACGGCTGGCTTGCTATAATTTCGATATGGCAAGGATGGCTCGCGATGGTAACGGGATGTGCGAGAACGATCGAGAGATAGTCTCATTGGAATGTGCGAGAACAATCGGCGCGATAGGCAGATAAGCTGCCGGGTGCAGCGCAGGGGGACAGTCTTATTTGGGCAAGTAAAGGGGAAACATGCAATAGTCCAATAAGTAGTAGCAAGTGTAAACACAAGCAAAGTGTAAATTTGTAAATAAAGTGATTGCTGGTTTTGGAATGCGTTTTACGTTGAGTAATTGAAGTGGTTTTATTTTTCAAGCACAATCCAGAGAGACGAAATAAGCCTAAAGAACTAATTTTCGTAACAATAATTTAACAGATCTCTGAAGTTGACATTAGTGCAGAATTTCACTTCTTCAAGTTCTTCATCAACTTTCTTCCCTCTATAACTTTCTAGCCACTCTGTCACTCAGAACAACGCACTTCAAGATGCAAGTTTCCTGATTCAAATTGCAACTTTTAAGTGAGCAAGAAATACCCAAATTCTTGAGTACAGATCTTTCAAGAATAAGAAATATCCGAGCTCTGGAATACAGAGCTCTCAAGACTACAATAGGATTTATATTGCCAAAACAATCTGGCACACGAATCCGGCTCATAGCTTTCAATACAATTATTTTTAAATTAAAATTGACTAACATTAAATTTGATTGAAAACTACTTGCACAAGAGACTTTGATCCTCAAAGAACAAAGTTGCCTGATTCAAATACAAGAATTCTGTCTCACAAAGAACCCAAAAGGTTGTTGGCTTTAAGTTAGTTTTAGCCAAAGGCTTCACTTCTTATCTTATTCCACAAAAGAGCTTAAACTCTATCGGGTTTCTACGTACTACACGGATTCAGACAAGAGACTTGAGCACTAAAATCTAATATTTTACAAGTCTCTCTTACATTTTTTAAGAAAGCTCCTAAAGATAAGTGGAAACAGGGCTTCTAAGACTCCATCATAACCTTTACAAATATTCACAGAAGCGACATTAACTTCCTTGAGAGGTCCTACAATACACGAATTGCAGACGAACTCCCAAACAAGGAATGTGAGGAGAGCGGCATTTGAATTGTTATTGATGAATCTTTCATAAATAGCAGAACAGAAAGACAGAATCTTTTCGTAGGAATTGAACTTAAGGTGAACTCTGCTTCTCGGAGGTTATGCATTGGTTTACCAAGCAAAGATTGGCTCCTGTATTGGATCACCTAATTGATAGTCAGGTGTTGAATAATACCATCCTTGCGTTGCTGTACATTCTGGAGGTAATTTAATGTATTCATCAGTCAACAATAACCTCTAAACTGGATCTTGAACGTGCCAAAAACTCAACAGATGAATATAAGGTAACAGTATAACTCTGATATGGGTAAGAGGACATGTTGGTACGAAACAAAATGAGCTGGTAAATTGTACAGTTAAGAAGGGGTCAACACAAGACTCTTCTAGAACCGAGCTAAGGATCGTAAATACTGAGCAATCGAAAGGTTGAGGATCTGGTCGACAATTGGGTGACTTCAGTGCATCGTTATAGGTGGAATGGAATGACCATCTGTATGCAGTCTAGGGCAGCCTTAAAAGTGACAATGAGGCCGAGCAAAGCCGAAAGAGTTCTTAGTTTTGATCGAAGAACGCCGTAACTTTAGTGGACACAAGTTTCAACTTTGTCTAGTGGGTTACATGTAGACTTTGTTTCAAAGATAGCGAAACTGTCGAGCACATTGTGTGCTGTTTTCTGGCTCTGGCTGATATTTAGAAGGACGTGCATTCATAAAAGAGAACGAATTATGGGTCATTAGTAAGAGAAATCTAGGAGAAATAATGTGTAACAGTGACTAGAAAAGAGATATAGGAATACGGGAGATCTCTGAATGTCTAGTCACGAACTTCATGAGAACGAAAAACGATCCACTAAGTGGTCCGTTTCGATAAATCTTCGAATATGAGGTGGTTTCTAGTTTGTAAGATTCCGGCAGGTTGGTGAACAGAGGTTCACTGGATTCTATGAAGATTTCACCTACAGGACTAAGAAAAACCTTTTTGCGTATTTGGAAATCCCGACTAGTCGTTTGCAGCTCTTTTTCGTAAGGAGTTTCTTCAAAATCCAGCAGCTAAGCTGTCTTGGTCATGTCTTCCGTATGGACAATGAAGCTTCAGCGAAAAAGGTAGTGGGAACTCAAATGCAAAGACGAAGACCGTGTCTCCGGTGAAAGGACTAAGTTGAGAATCATCGTCCCCATCATTTCTTGGTGTGATCAACTGGAGAAGGCACGCGAAAACCAGAGGCACCTGGAAAGAACTTTTGATGCATGGCGTAACCCGGTAATGGAGTCTAATGGCCAGTTAACATTAGAAAGATCGCAAGTTTTCCATACCGACAAAGACTGCATATTATATCAGCTGATATCTCGAAAAGTACACATCCGATTTGGCTAATTGTAATTGTGGAGCCCTAACCGATAAAAAAATTAAAGTCATCAAAGCAAAAGTTGATAGAAATATTAAAGAAAATACAGGTATTTATAAATGAAAACTCGTTTCAAAATGACCGCAATGGTCTTTCCAGTGTTAAGTAAATTAGTTTCTTAGAATATAAACGTTCATACTTTCGAGGTCGCTGAAAACGAATCTGCAAGCAGATCCTCAAATTTTAAAAGGGCAGCTGCAATATGGAAAATATTTGCAAATTGGAGTTGACATTTGACATTTGGGAATTCTGACTATGCATTTGAATTGAGCGAACGAAAAAATCACAAGAAGCAATGTTTTTCGAGTTGATTTAAAGCATTTTTGAAGTATTTCCTTCGGGTTTTTAATTCACTTTCAAAAGCTCTAAGACATTTTTAGGAAATGTGACAAAACTTTACGTAAACATAGAAATAATTCAAATTTTGAACTGAACTGGGGAAACTAAAATGATTTAAAGATATTTGTGAAGCATGTTTGTCTCTCTCGCATTTTCCAAGAGGACAAATTGCAAGAAGTTCAGCTTTTTAACTCTTAGGGCTATTGTGCCAATTGTATGGTCGAGAAATCAATGTTGAATATGTTGAAAAATATGCAAATTCCTGCCTCATTTCAGACATATGAAGCATCCTCTATACAAATAAATTCATACGAATTTCTTGACAATTGTTGTTGACTGTGATTTGCATTCGGATAAAAATAGATTTTATTTTTCATCAAACACAGCTGCGCAACTCCACACACACCGATACACACACACATACATACGCTCAATTGCCCCAAACTGAGTTGCCAACACAGCAAAGGATATGAAGTTGTTAAACCAAAGTTGCTACACTTGGCCACTCACGGCTTTGTACTCGTAGAATGTCTATTTGGCACATGAGTGATGATGTCGAATATTTACATTAGTTGTGTCAGTCATGAGCAAAAATTAATAACTTTGCTGCTGTGATGCCTTTTTTGCGTTAACATTAATACGCTTTAATTCAATTTAGGCGGATTATGAGCTTTGTACGAGTGCGCACAGAGTTGCCAGCTGTCAAATAAGACACTTCGACATTTTTGCAGCGGATTAGAAAGGCATTGAAATGATGGCAAATGCGCGCATTTTTATATAAATTGTAATATAGAAATAATTATAAATGAGTAACGAAATGTTGCGTAATAAATGGAAGCTTGGGGGCCCCAAATAAACACACATCGTGCAAGAGGAATTTACAGAGCCAAGTGTGTTGAAATTGTGGCCGTGGGGCTGGCTGAAAAATGTACGCGCGCCATGTATTTATTTGACTGAACAAATTGGGAAAATATGTTGGGCATTTATGTGTATGAAGAGGGAGAAGGAGCGGCAAACTGTTTAAAAAAAAAATAAAAAAAAGAATAGAATATAGGACAAAAAGGAGCGCAGCAGGCTGGGGTGGCAATCAATCAAAATCGAAGCACTGAGCGCGCAAGTTGCCAGCTGGTGTCTGACGGTGTGGTGAGAGGGGAGGGGACGCTGAAACTGTGCGGCGCTATTGGCAATGATGGGTACTAATGGCAAAGACGGTTGTAAAGCACAACAACCAGGATGCGCGCGTTGCTTCGAAACGTGCAGCAAACATAATTTCAGGGCACAAGCAACGAAATTTGCTTTATTAAAAATGCACGAAATTAATTTCGGCATTAATTTTAGTAGGCCGTAAAAAATCAACGAAGGCGCCTGCAACGTAGAGTACGAATAATGAAAGGATTTTTTAGTTCGAGTTCGAGGAAATGTCATGCCGACAGCGAAATAAATAAACAATTTCAAGAGCGTTTCAAGAGCAAATAAACGTCCAAGTGGTGGCTGAAGTTTGCGCAAACACAATCGAGGTTCCGAGCGCGCGCAAATATAAAGAAAATATTTTCAAATTAAGCTCGACACTCTGGAGAAATGTCGACGCAGGTATTTGATCTTAAAAGCAGGCCAAAAAATTTTGAATATTAAAATTGCTACCGAACGGCCTTTTTCGTGCAATAAAATCACTGAGCGCATTAGAAAGATACTCCCACACACACACACACACAAAAAACTACAGCAAAACACACTCACACAGACAGATGCCAGCAGTTAGTCAGCTGTGACGCAAATGCCGCTTGAAAAGCATAGAAAGCTCGCGCTGACGAGGCGCCAGAGCGGAATTGAAATTTTACACTTGTTTATATAAAATGTTGTTGTTGTTGCTGTTGCCCTAATATGCATTTATTTAGCTACTGTGTAGTAAAAATAAATAATCAAAAATACCAAAATTTATATGCAAAAAAATACTCGTAACAACAACATTATTATGATTGCTCGGGTCGCGCGGTATTTGCTGCCAATGGGCTCTTTATTTATTCAACTGCGCTCGCACTGCACGTGACAGCGGGGTGGTTGGACTGGTTTGACTGCTGCTGTTGCTGTTTTTGTTGTTGTTGTCCCTTGCGCCCACAGTAATTCTTAGTCACATTTACATTCGCATGGACGCGCCTTTGCATTTCCATTTCATTTCAGTTTAATTTTTAATTTTTTCATAATTCAATTTTTAATGCAGTCAAAAGATACCAACACAAAACATACAGCCAGAACAACCGTGAAGCGAAATAAATGTCGCTTTTTATGGCATGTGCACAAATTTGCCAATTACGCGCTTCAGGCCATTCCAAAGCGCAAACATATCCAGTGAAATGCAAATAACATAGGCCAATATTTTTGTTGTTGTTGTTTTTTTTTTTTTTGCGCCAGAGACCATCACCTCAGCGGCTTTTGCTCGAAACATGCGTACACAGCATGGCCCATTAATTGTCCAAATATGCTGTGACAACATGCAAACGAATTCTACAAAATGTTTTGATATTTATAGCTATTTTTTGTTGTTTTGGTTTGCGTGCGCATCAAACTGTCAAAGCTAGTTGAAAACTGTCACAAGCTACACTTGAGCGCCGAAGAAGAACAAATCTAAAGTGTAGTGAAAAGAATTTCAATATTTTCGATATAGAAAGCTGTATCTCGCGTTTTAGGTTAGGTTAGGTGAAAGTAGCTGTCTGGACACGAGACTTTGCTGAAAAACACACTAAGGCCACAAAATGGGACCATTGTGATACCACAAGCAAAAGTGATGCCTTACTGCAAGTCGGAGAGTGTAAAAGTATTTGAACGAATCTGTATTTCGCGTTGTATAAGTTTTAGGTTAGGTTCGGTTAGCACCAGCAAAGAAGAAATATGCCATGTTTTATAGTTTTACTTCGATAAAAGCGAAATCGCGTTCATGATCCTAACACTGCAACAGCCAATCATAAGCAATTTTGATTTCATAGATTCCGTTTGATGTCAAAGATTCAAGAAAGACAATTGTGGAAAATTTTCATAAAATCATCTTAATGGTCGAGTCCCATCGTTATGTAATCACTGTTTCGATTGCCGAGGAGCTTAACATGACACAAAAACCCTGTTTAAAATCACTTGAATAAGGCTGGATCAAAAAAGAAAGGTTGGATCTGGATAGAAGAAGAAAAGAAAAAAGAGAAAAATAAACTTTAGGGACCCAATTTGCATCTACGAATCGCAATAAAATCTACTCATTATTAAAGTGGAGGCTGACTGGTGATGAAAAATGGAGCACTTACAACCTCAGATGGCGGTTAGCCGGTCCGAACGTTGACTGAACCAGAATTGATGGTCGGGAAGGGTTTGCTGTATGTTTGGTGCGATTGAAAGGGGATTATCTACTATGAGCTGCTCTCCTGAGGACAAACTCTTAATTTGAACCTGTACAGTCGTGATTGAATCGCGGTGAGTCGGCGCAAATGGTATTCGAGCCATGACTGACGGTCAGGAAGGCTATGCTGTGTGTTTGGTGGGGTTAGCAGAGAATCAGCTGCTCTCCTGAGGTCAAACTCTTAATTTGAACCTGTACAGTCGCGATTGAATCGCGGTGAGTCGACGCAAATGGTGGTCAAGCCATGACTGACGGTCAGGAAAGTTTTGCTGTGTGTTTGGTAGGATTAGCAGAGAATCAGCTGCTCTCCTGAGGACAAAATCTTAATTTGAACCTGTACAGTCGTGGTCGAATAGCGGTGAGTCGACGCAAATGGTGTTCGAGCCATGATTGACAGTCAGGAAGGCTATGCTGTGTGTTTGATGAGATAAAGAGGGAATCATATACTATTTCTACTGTTAATTGGAACCTGCATAGTCCACAATTAGACCGTCTGAAGAAAGCAATGGCCCAGAAGCGGCTAGCTTTGTGCCTATAGGAGAGGAATTGTGTTTCATCCAAACAACTCCAGGCCCCCACACATCGTTAGTGACTCGCCAGTAGCTCTGCAATCTTGGTTGGGGGAGATTCTTATGCATCTACCTTATAGTTCGGACAGACATCAAGTGATTACCACCTATTTCCTCTCTATGACGAATGACAAAGTGATTACGACTTGTTTCTGTTCATGGCAAATGATTTTGATGGTGAAAAATTTGCCTCAAGAGAAGCTTGTGAAAATGTTTCTTTTCTATGAAAGAAACACAACGGAAATACTTTCAAAATGATAAAAAGTTAGTGAATAAAATAGTAATATTCAACTTAAATGGGATGAGTGTTACAAAAATTCTTAAATTAAGTTCCAAACATTTTTTCCACAAGATTTCAGTAAATTAAGCTACAAACTTTAAACTATTTATAGCCACAAACAAATTTTATTTAAATAGCAAATGTAACTTAAAATTAAATTTCAGTCGATAAAACACGCAGAATTCTGAATATCTGCAAATTTCTCAGTGTTTGATGCTGGAAAATATAAAAAAAAAAATTACACAACATTAAATTCTTACACTAAATTTTGAAATAGTAAACTAAAAAAGAAAAATTAAATAAAATTCATTGAAATAAATATTAAATTCAGCATTCAAAAAAGCTGTGAAGCTTATTGATTAAAATTCCAAAAGTAATGAATTTCAATGCAGAGAAATTTGCAAATTATGTTGTTGCAAAAATTGAAATGCAATTCAACTGATCAATATTCATTCAAAAGCTTGCCAAATGTTATGAAATAAAATGCAGACAAATTCTTAATTCGTAACTTGAGTGCGAATTTTGTTGAAACGTGTTTTATGTGTGAAAGTGATTATTGGTACAAAAACACTGAATAGTAATTTTTGGCGAAATAATTTTTATGTGATCAAGCAGGGCTTTATTTAAAATTAATTTAGTACATGTTAAGCAAATAATACTAAACTTTTTTTTCTTCCAAAACACACTGAAACAGTTTAAAAATATGAGTGACTATTTAAGGCAGGAAATGTCCATATGTTTCATTCATTTTTAATGTATTTCATTCAATTTCAAATACCTTAGTAAATCACTTTCAAAAGATTACAAGAAAAGTTGGGAAATTTTTTTAAATTTAATTTTTTACAGATAACTTAAACCTCAGCTCATTTAACAATACTACTAAAAAATATGAATGAAAAGTTTGTCTATATTTATTTATTTTGAACTTCTTTCATACAGTATCAATTCCTAGCAGCTATTTAGTTCCTTAGATCTCAACTACAGTCAAATAGTTGATTACTCAGATGAGATATATTTATTTATTATATTTAATATAATTTGCGCTACGATTTTGAGTCCAGCGCACTATAGACGACTTCTAAATAGGATTTAATTGAAACTGTGAATATGAGTCCCAACTTGGATTTTTCTCAGAAAATGGTCAGCTTTTATATCAAAAGTTAATGTCCCGTTCCATAGTAATAAATACTCTCAATGCTGCATTGCAGTCTATATTAACTGATTAATCATTAGCTTAATGACAGGCAGAGATACAAAACGGAGAAACGTCAACAAAGCAACACCAAAAAACTTGAATTCACATACTTTGGCTAGTTGGCGAGCGCCATTTACGCGACTATTGGCAGAGTTGCTGCTGTGTGGCGCTTTCAGAAGGCAATAGCCGACAACAAAAACAACAACAACAAGAGCAGTCAACTTAGCTAGCGAGTGCCAACGCAGAGCCCAGCCAAAATGGCAATTGCACAGACTGCAATATTTCTATTATTTAACTGCTTCATCCACAATTTGGCTGCGCTGTGTTTGTGGTGGCCGCTTTCAGTATGTGTGCGAGTGTGTGTTTGCACACACACACACTTGCATACACCTTAGAGATTTTCGGTTTGATGCATTTTGTTTGCAGTGCAGTGTGTGTGTGTGTTTCTTTGCAATTTCCTCCCTCGGGCCCCCTCTACATGAATTTTGTTGTTGTTGTTGCAATTTTTCACTGCTTCTTGCAATTTTCAATTTTTTCATTTTGTATTTTTTCCAGCTCCATGTGCGGTATAAATGTGTTGTGCGCGTTGCTTTGTTGTGCACACGCTGGCGAATGCATTTTTTATGGCATTTTGTTGCGTTCATAAGCGCCGCATGCACACCTTCCTTCAGCCTCAAACCCCCATCCGTGCCCCGTACCCCTTCGACCGCCCGCGACTCTCGTATTTCGCCGCTAGAGTGGCCCATTCGATTTTGTTTTTTTGCTGCTCTGCTGCCGCTGTCGCTGACATTTGCCGATTCTCTCTGCTACTTTTACATGCTTTTCGCTCTGAGGCTTTCTGGCTGACGTGGAGCGCCGTGCAGTGTTGCTTTAGTGGCAATTCATGTTTGGCTCTATTAGTTTGTTGCTGCCGCCGCTGCGCACTTTTGCATTTTCTTTTGGCAATTTTTCCCATTAAGTTTGCTCGCCCGGCTCGACTCACATTGGCGCATCTGACTGCATGTTGACGCTTCGCCGCAACGTGGAGCAGCCGTTCGCCATGTTGCCAAGAATTTGTTATGTTGCACGCACACTTTTTCGCTGACATTTTGATTTGATTTTTGCCTTATTTCACATATTTCGCTCACTCTCTGTGTTATTTTTCCTCAGTTATTTTTTAGATTTGTTTTTTGAAAACTGTTTTTTTTTTTTTTGTTTTGGCTTTGTATTTGTTGGTGCACTGTCCACGGTTTCCTTTTATGCTCGAGTTGCATTTTTGTGTACTCGCACTAAATATTCACTAAATGACGTTTTTTACGTTTTGCCACTGCAAATTTTTTCTGGTTGCTTGCTGTTGGTCTTTCATTTTTGCCGCACTGTCGACGGCGAGTGTTGGCATGCAGCCTGGCCGCTGTGCTGCTTCTTGTTCGCTTTCAGTTGGCTGCTTTTAGCGTAATTTCAAAATCTTACCGGCTTCGGACTTTCCAAAGTGGCACCGGTCGAATTGGCCCGAGTGCCCTTCAAACCCTTTCTTTTTAGCTTTGTGTGCGCGTTTTGCGCAAAAGCGAAAATAAAAGGAAAAATCAAATGCTCGGTTTGATTTGAATAGAAAGAGTGGCATTCATATTAAATTTTGCTCAAACAAGGAGCGTATGCCAAAGGCCCAACCAACGAGCTCGTTGCGGTTGGCAGGTTCTCTCGTCTACCTTGGAAGCGCTGCAGAAATTTTGCAAAATGCCAATTTTCCGTTATGGCGGTAAAAATTTATGAGTTGGAACAGGGATTCTTAAACATTGACGGACAACTTCAGTGACTGTTTTTGGTGAGAAAAAAAAATGTAAAACTAAGCAAATATAAATCAATACAAACTAACAATTTTAAAAAATATAAAAAAAATTCAAATAAAAAATATAAAAAAAATTTCAAATAAAAAATAAGAAACAAAATATGAAAAATTTAACAAAATGTTACATTTTGGTTTTAAAATTCTACTTAAATAGTAGCAGAATTTGTATTTCATCTTTATCTTTGCTGTATCTTTATCTTATTTTTATCTTTTTCTTTATCTTTATCTTTTTTCTTTATTTCTTAGTATGGAAAATGTAACAATTTTTGAATTGCAGTTTAAAATTTTACTTAAATAAGAAGCAGAATTTGTATAAAAAAAATATATGGCAAATGGAATTTTCCATTTCGGCAGCTGACAAAACGAATGTCGTATGATTTCTTTAATTGAATAGAACATACGATATTAGTTGATCTGAGGCAATGATTTGTTTTCTAAATTAATACAATTTAAATGATTCATCAGAAATAAAAACTGTTTGTTTTTGGGGGAAAACATTTTTATCAACAAAATTATAAAAAATTATCTTGAATTTGAGAAATTGTATGACTCATCAATGACAAAAATTGTTGGGGAAAAAATTATTTTAAAACATTTTTGTAAATCTAACAGAAAATTATAAAAATTTCCCAAATATATAAAAAAAAATTTTTTACTTGTATTTTTTTTTTTCTAAAGTACCATAATAATTTGTATTTATTTTTTACTTTAAATTTAAATCAGTATTCATTAAGAAGTGTTTTTAGCAAAAACATATAAAATTGTAAATATGTTTTTTTGTTGTTTTGTAAACTTTCAACTTTTTGATTCACTTTCAACAATGCGGCCCACTGTTTGGCCCAGCCGTTGTCATTATCGCTGCGAAATTTCGTATTAAAGACTCGTGCAAAATATACATTCGTTTCGTTTCGTTGCTGAGACATAGACAGCAGCCATGCACACAATAAGACACACACCACACACACACACAAACGATGTATGTTGGTATGTGTGTGTGTAGACAAAATGGCAAACACAGCTGCACTTTACACTTGGCGCACTTCGTGGCCAACCTGCGCCAATGCAATCTGGGCACAGCAATAGTATGAAAGCAACAATAACAACAACAACAACAACAACTGTCAATGATTATAAAGCTGATGATTATGACGTGTGTGCATTCGAGTCTCGAATGGTATCGGCGTAACCTGCCAGCCAGCCAGTCAGTCATTCCAGCACTGTTTTGAAGCCATGTGCTGCACACCCTGTTGTCGCCCACCGTCGCCTCCACCACCACCGCCATTGACGTGCATGTCGACGACACGGCAAATAACAACAGCAGCCAGCAATTGCAACGCCAAACACACATACACACACACACGTATGCACGAAGTGCGCTCCCAGCGCAGCGACTACAAAACTGCATATCACCGTCAGAGTGCCGTTGCGGGCGTAGGGACGCAGCGCCAACAACTCTCGGTGCGCCTTAGCGCGTATTTATAGGCACAGCGCAGCGTAAAAAGTACATAGTCAAAGCTGTAAGTTGTTGTAGCCTGGCGAATGAAACTTTGCAAGCACATGCACACACACCTTACTGCCCGCCTCACCCTTTGAGAGGCGCTGCGGTTCTATCTATGTCCCTCGGTTGCTTGCTTGGGCGGGCATCGTATGTGTGTATGTGTTTGTGTCGAAAAATGTACTCAGCGTTGCAGCTCAGACAGTGGGACCAGATTTGTTGAGAAGTTGGCATTTTTTTCCAGAGTGTCAAATGCTAATCAATACGGAAGAACAGGTTAGTGGTAACCTGTTCAAACGATTCAGTAAACACAGAATATCTCTGGCATTTAATTTCTGGATTGAATTGGTCCGATGGCTCCAAAGGAAATATGGAAAATCTGTCTATTAAATAACTCTCAAATAGTTCCAAAGGTACTCAACCGTTACTGATAACTCAGGGAAAGACATCCCAAGAAATTTCTCAAGTTACACAAAACGAATGACTATAACTTCGATGCCCCAAACGTTGGGAAAGCTTGGCTTTATCCTTATTAGTTGAGCACAGCTCATACTTTATGAGTTCCGGAAATTCTGTAACTTATACAAAAATAAAACCTTCAAAGCCAGACGAGACGTTATGCGTAACTCATTACAGCAACCTGCATTATATCGAGGTATTTCGGTTTGTCGTAAACTTCTTTCAAGATGCCTTCAGTTGCTAGGTCCTTCTACGATAGAAATGAGTTCGTAACGACTACTATAAGAGGCCAACCCTTAACGTTGGAGGGTTTTGTATCTGGCTGACTCAGGTGCCCCTATTTGCCTTTCTCTAGATTGTCACACCAAATGATGGCAAAGGTTCTTCGACTTGATGTCTATTCACTGAGTACTTCACATACATCTTGTAGTGTAGAAATCCTTTAACTTATGTTAGACCTTCTACGGTAGCAATGAGCTCAAACGACTCTGATACGAGGCCAATCTTTCAAGTTGGAGGTTTTTCCCATTCCTATATAGTCTCCCTAAGGTAGCTCTAGTTGCCAGATGACTATTTGCCTTTCTCCAAATTGTCACCCCAAAAGATGGCAAAGGTTTTTCGACTAGACGCCTATTCGCCGAGTCAGCTCATATATGCTGTGGTCTGGAAATCCTGTAACATATGTATATTAGGTCATCCAGGAAACAAGCGAATTCCCAACAGCTCTTGGAAAAGGTCAATACTCCAAGTTGGAGGTTATTTGTATCTGGCTGTAACAACACGTTAACGGGTTTCCGTTTGTTGTAGGATTTTCTTCTAAGGTACCTCTAGTTGCCATTCTCCTGTTCGTCGCACAAAACGATCGTCAAGATTCCTCGACTTGAAGTCTATTCGCTAAGTACAGAGTACACATCCTGTGGTATAGAAATCAAATGACTTATCTTAGACTTTCTACGATATAAGCGACTTCTCAACGACTCTGGTAAGAGGCCAACTCTTAAAGTTCTTAAAGTCTTAGACGTTCTACGCTATAAGCAACTTCTCAACAACTCTGGTAAGAGGCCAACTCTTAAAGTTGGAGATTTTTCGTATCTGGCTAACTAAACGCCAATGAATTTTGATTTGGCTTGGTACCTTTATTTCTCTCTCTGGTGCGACGCATTCAATGGCGCACTCAATGGCCAAGCATGTACCTTGTGGTTCTGTACACAGTAGTCGTTGTCTACGCGTACCAAAGCCAAAATCCAACGATCTATCTTACTTTTAAAGACTGCGGTAAAGCAGCATGAATGAAATTTTTGGCACTAGATTGGGGTCTCTACTAATCAAATGCTAGTTGAGTACACAACAGTTTTAAAATAAATTACCAGACATTCTCGAAAGTACAGCAAACTCTCGAAGAAACAAAAACGCAGGTGGACCGCTTAGAAAAAAATCAACCATCTTATTTGGTCAACCATACTAGATCAAGTGTCCCGAATTCGAAATGAATAACAATTACTGAGGATTTCAAATAGTGATTTATGCTGTTTTACAGCTCCAACTACCCAACTAGTGATAAAGGGACTGACTAGATTAGTTAGAGTTAATACGACTTTTAGGATCATGATGTCTCTAACTTGGTCAGTCGAACTAACTAACTGCGAAACAGATCGCATATCCCTGATAGAAGAAAAAATTACATTCAAACTCTAGCGAAGATGGAAGGCAAGAATACAGTTCTCGATTTAAACTCTTACGAAGATGGAAGACCAAAATACAGTTTTCGAAGTGCTTGACTTTACTGTCTTCAACCATAGCTTAATTCTCTTCTTTTTTTTTATCGAAAATGTCAAAAATATTCTACAATCTAACCTTTAAATCTACCCAGTCTTAGAATATTGGAGAATATCGAGCAATCAGCAAATTTTAGCTTTTGGAATTTTAATTGCTTAAGGGAAAAGCAATAAAGTTCGGAGAAGGTTCAACAACGGCAAAAATCAAATGAATAAGAAAACATTAAATAAACATTTTATTGGAACAAATTTAGGTCTTCGCTTCCAGTTAAAAAGTCAACGAACTTGCTACGTGGTAGAAAGCTATCGGCGCACGGTTTTGTGGCATTTTTGATATCGTGACAGCGACACGGATTAACGTGTGACGTGCTTCTGACCCACAGTGCGTCGGGCGACTCGTATAAAACTAGAAGCACGGCAACAAGCCGTCCGAGTGTATTGTACTCAACAAATATTGCCGCTGGTTAGGTCGGGAATGTTGTGCGCGCCGACGGCGCAATATCCTCAAGTCTGACTAAGTAATAGAGATAGAGGCAAAGACCAATGGAACTGAACACATAGCCAAGCGGAAGCCGAGCAAAAAGAGCCATACACAGAGAGCGAGCGAGCGAGAGAGAGAGAGAGAGAGAGAGAGGGAGAGACAGAGGTAGCATGCAAATAGGTGAGACATCCAAATGGAGCAAGAATGAACTTTGAAGTCTTTGGAGAGCCAACTAAGGAAAACAACATGAATGTGAAAGCAAAAAATTGAAAGGGGAAAATAAATAAATGACTATAAGCAAATAGGCGCTGAGGTCGTTGTGGTGATTGGAGCAAAACGTAAAGTGAAACAAAGTAAAGGGGAAACGATCGCATCGCAACAGACGCAAATAAACATCGAAAAGATAAGCGGCAAAATGAAAAGAACAACAAAAAAGGCACACGAAGTCAAGAAGCAAAGAAATGCAAAAGATTAAAAACCTCAACACACAATCACAACGCATACGCTGAAAATCAAAGCAGTACAAATTAAACATAATCATATGGCCAGCAACAACAAAATATAGAGACGAACGACTTCTGCCAATAAACACAACAACAACAACCCGTACAAGAACTGTGCAAAGAAAGGCGGGGAAATTTCTTTTTAAAATAAACATAAAATGCACAAGAAAAAACAGACGAAATCGAAGAAAAAACAATATAAAATGATAATGAAAAGCGAAAAAGATAACACAAAAACGCGCAAAATGCCGGGCGGGCAATGAACGCTTCGCGTGCAGCAAAAGAAACAGAAATACAAACGCAACAACAATAACAAAGTGAAGCAATACAAATACAGCCCAGCCGACAAGAAATAAAGTCAGAAAAACGACTCGACTTGATGCGATGCGATGCGACGCGAGGCAATGAAGTGGACAGCGCGGCGTATTCTGTGTCTTTCGATTGAATTGCATGTAGCCTTTTCCATTTGTTGTTGTTGTGTTTGTTATTTTTTGTAATACAATAAAATCAAGTCGTTGGAAATATACCAATACAACTGCAAGCTGTACGCATGCACGCACAGAGCTCAGCGTACGAGCGACTATTGGCCGCCGCATAGGAAGCCAACAAACGCGAAAATTTATTCACATTAGAAATGCACACGACGCGACGAAGGCGATGATTCGCGTGAAAAACGCAACGCCACAGCAACAGGGAAAAGCTGTCAAGGGAGCCACCACCAGCACAGCTAGAAGGCAAAAATAGTTGCAACTATGTAAGTACGAAGAAAACTGCGCGCAGGCAGTGGCAAAATCAAAGCGCACTCGTTGCTTGACGCTTTCCTGTTCGCACTTTTGCTCCAGCCAAGCAAGTAAATAAATAAACAACCACAATTAAAGTTAAAGTTAGCAGCAGCACACTAAGGGAGCACGAGCAACATAAAACTAACAACATTTGCCACAATATTTTGAGAATTCATTGATGTTTGATAAGCCACATGGGTGAAATTGTGTACAAAACCATTTGAAAATGCTTTTGAGAGCTTCAGGTACTGCTTTGTTGGCACAAATGATGATTTTTTGGATTTTCGGAGTAATTCGGAGTAGTTGTGTTTGCTTTTACTAGACATTTTTTGGTCTGCAGACTCCTACAATATTGATTTTTGCAGAAACAAAACGTTTGTGGCCATTCATTGATGTTTGAACGGTCATAAGTGTGAAGTTTTATGGGAAAAACGTTTGCCAGCTACAGGTGCTACTTTTTTGGTGCAACTGACGATTTTCCGAAATTTCGGAGTATTTCGGAGTTGCGGTATTTGCTCTTATTCAACTTACACTACGAAAATAAAGCACTATTTGTACGTGGTTGGTGCAGCTAATGATTTTTGGGCATTTCGGAGTAATTCGGAGTAGCTGTTTTTGCCCTAATTTGACTCATTTTGATGTATGACGATTCCTACTAGATATATTCGTTTTTCCAAGTAAAAATTGATAAAAGGGTCACTACAATAACGTACAATAGGTATAAAAAGTTTTAATTTGAAGTCGCCGTTTCCCCAGTGGTTATTTTTGTTACTTTTAATAACTGAAAATCAATTTCATACTATTTCAAGTGTTGATTTTTACAAGTTTGAGATTAATTTGGAGAATTTTTTCTGCGCTTAACAAGTACAATCTGGGATGATTGCCACATTTTAGGCCTAAAAAGTGCGATTTTTTAAAAACCAGTTTGTTAAGATCGCTTTAAAAATTCTAAAAGAATTTTTGGCAACTTAGACACGTTACGCGCTTTTAGTTTTGACTTTTACAGGTTTCGGACTATATTTTTTTATTTAAAAAGCATAGAATTCAGTTGCCAATTGATGCATGCTGAACGCATTGAACGGATTTTAATGATAATCAACGCTGTAAGAATTTTGTATTAGTGGCTTAAGCTTTTTCAATGGTGTAATAAAATTAATGTTTTGGATTCGGAAATAATTTAGAGGCCTTTGAAACTTTGAAACCTGTTTCTTCTACCTATTTCTCTGATCGATACATTTTACAAGTTTCGAAGTAGGTAGAAATGCCAGCTCTAGAAACAGAGCACAGTTAGGCCCATTGTCATAGGTTTCGGAGTAAGTTTGAGTAATTTTTCTGTACTTAATTAAGGTGGTTGATAGAATTTAGGTTCCACGATTTTTTTAACGAGTAGTTTAACAAAGTTTATACCTGTTAAAGGCCAATACAAATGACCAGCTACGATTAATTTACGAATTAATCATTCAATCATTTATTCATTCACTGCTTAATTGGGCGTTTGACTGACTCGCAGTCGCAGCACATCACTTCTTCCTTTTTGTGTTATCACAATGGACCTACAACCTACAACCTATAGCCTATATCTGCTTTGTGACAACATCCCGTGCCCTGCATTAATGTTGCTCATTGCGTTCTTTTTCAGAATTATCGCCCACTGGTGCCATTTAGTTTGTTTCCGCGTCAAAGTTTCAATGAACTTTGTTAATTCGGAGTTTTGGACATATTTATTTTTAACCATTAGCAAAAATACGCTTATCTTTGCAGGGAATAAACGAAGTTTTTGTGGAGACACAAATGCGATTTTTCAAACTACCAGACTCACAGTTGTAATGCGAGCTCAAAAATGTTTAATAAAAATATAGTGTTCGCTAAAATTGCGTCATTTGCAATGTGATGAAGTAATCAGACTTTTTAAAAAACATTTTATTTGGTCTTTTGGCAAAAAAAATTAATTTTAAGCATTTATTTTGATTCTGTGTATTGTTTGAATACGCGAAATTGGCGTATTCGATATTGAGTGCTAATTATGGTAAATTTCTATGTCATCATTCTTTACTACAATAGAGTCAACATGTAAGCTTTTAACAATTTCGCAGTATTCTGATGTACGCGTAATAAATTAACAAAACAAATGATGAAAGTTTATTAGCAAAACATAGAACAAATTTGCAAATTTATGAGCTTTCTGAAGATAAAAGCAATTACAGGCGTCATTCATGTTAAAATTTAAAACTACTGTATAGTATTACGAGTTTCGGAGCAACTATATTTTTCTGTTATCCATGAACAAAGTCATCTAAAATTGATTGATACGACTAGTAGTAAAAACATAGACGGTCTGCCCTTTTGAATAGCAAAGGAAAGTACTTTCTTGGAGAGAAAAAATGTAGACGAGCTTTAGACGCTCTTATATAATTTCATAATAACTTAAATAGGTTTTGGAGTACTTTTGTTTTACTAATAAATTATAATCAACACAAGTTTTTGTTAAACGGGTTTAAAATGAGGCAGATACACGTTTCATACACCACCTCAGTAACAGAAATATCGAATCATTAAAGTTTCAAAGTTTTTTATTTATGGGCCCACACGTAAACTCGTTCATCCCATTGACCAGTAATCGTGTGAGCCCATAAATTAAACACGAAAAGTGTAAAACTTTAGTTTAAGTAGACGACAGGTTCTTGGCGCTTTTCGTGTAAGGTTTAACGTTTTTTGTGTTTGTTTTTGTAATTTATGACCTCACACGACTACTGTTCAATAGAACGTTGATTTAAGTTAAATTTGTACATGCTTTTTAAGTAGTTTAAATTGCAAGTTGCATAGATATCGAAATATTATATTTCCTAATTTACAGAGAGACATGCGCAATTCTCTCGTTTCCCTTTGTTTCGGGGATCCTATTCCCTCCCATACCTCGCGGCTTGAGCTTATTAATCTAAAATCTTTTCAAAGTAGGAGGAGTAATACATCACTTTCCTTCGGTTTTTATGTCATTAATTTTACAGTCAATTGTTTTGCTTTTCCAGGCTGGATCTTCTTTAATTTACCGCTGAAAGTCCTTCGGAAACCTGTACCGTTTTATGTTGGCTTCGTGAGCACAAATTACGCGCTAAATGTTTCTCTTTCCAGAGCTTAAATTGAGCTCAATAAACTGTTTGTGTCATCTGACATTGATTTTTCGTACTTCTAAACCTGTCTTTCTAAAATCACTCAACTGCGTTCTTACATAGTATTTTCTCAGTAAGCTTTGAACTTAGTTTACAGCGCTTTCGTAGGTATAGTCATCTTCTATCTATGGTTATAGTCTGTACGATTTTTTGTTCATACACCAAATTAAATAAATTTAATATAATTTGACATAAAATTAAATTAAATGAATTTATTTTATTTAACTAATAAAAAGTCAGAAGACTGCCAGGTCAGATGTATGGAAGTTTCGTGGCGCTTTTTCACATTTTAGTACCTGGAAGAGTGACTTTTATAAGTTTCGGAGTTTTTCGGAGTAATTTTTTTTTTTAAATTAATGAATAAAAATATAAATTTCAGATGACAAAAGTTAAATAACACAGAATTCTGACATTCAAAACAAACCATTCTTTGAAAAGAAAATTCTAGTTTTTAGTAGTAGTTGCATGGCTTTTTGTACAGAAAAGCAAGTCTTGCGCTAAGATTCAAGAAAAACAACGTTTCAAACTCTTAGAAAATGGCAACTTGAAATTTTAGCAATTAAAATTTGCAACAAAACAAAGCAAGAGATACTCATTAAATTTACAAAAACAAAACCTAACGTATACGGTACGCTGAAACGACAAGCACAGAAAGAGCAGATTGCGAAAAAATCTGTTTTGACATAAAAAGTAGTAGTCGAATATTTTACAGTGGCAACGACATAAAAGAATCTAATTATTCGCATTTTTGCTGTAAAATCATGTTACTTGTTATTTTATTTTATTCGCATTTTAGTTTGTGCCAACTAAAGCAACAAGACAACAGCATTGGCAACGGCAACAGCCACAACGCTGACTAGAGAATGCCCTAAATTTAAAACAAGAAGCCAAACTTGTAGACTATGCTAGCAGCTAGACGGACGGACGAACATGCAGACAGACGCTTGGTTGAACGGTGGCGTTGAAGACCGATAGCGTTAAAATGTTCATATATAGAAAGGTGGTTGCGTAGAAAAATCGTTGCAAGCAACAAGATGAAAAGAAATAAATAGTTGCACATGCAGACATGGCGACCGCGCACTCACACACACACAGCCACACACGCACCCATACGGACTGATACACGTCGAAGTAGCGGCGTGAGAGACAGGCGTATCTATTTAATAAAATCAACTACAATTGCACACATTGGCAACGACAACGAGCGGCGTTGCAGCGGACAGTGACAGCGAATATTGTGCAGTCAGCAGCACATCGCTGCCGCATGTGTGCGGCGTACGTACTGGGGCGAAATAACTCATCGGCTATTATGCGCTGTTAAGTGTTGTTCTGCAGTTAAATATCACATTTTTTCATTTTTCATTTTTATTAATTTATAAAAGATGCACTCGGTGACGAACGCAGGCGACAGACGGCCGGCAATGCGTTTGTCTTGTGTGCAACCGGAGCTGCAACGCGAGGCCACTAAGCGGACGCAGGCCGCGCCGACTGCAGCAGAGATCGACAAGTCGATTGGATGCTGCCGACTTGTCGTGGACGGGTAACAACAATTGTAATGTATAGTAAAATGTTGCTGACGCGCCATACAAAAAGATAGTTGGTTGCAACAGCAGCAACAATAACAACAACAACAACAAAAGCAGCAGCAGCCGCAGTGACAGCAGATATGGGCAAGAAAACTTTGCAGCAACAGTAACAACAAGTTTGCTAAAACTGGTGTAGAGTGCACGACGGCGAATGCGTCGAAACGGCCAAGCGCTGTTGCGGCACAACATGGTGTGGATGCAACTGATTGTTGTCAAAGTTAAATAGATTAAGATGGAAAAGTTCTAAAACAAGTAGGAAATGGCAGATGGCAGGTTGACGGCAGGAAGAGTCGTTGCGGTGTGGGTGCGGTGCCGTGTGCTGATGAGCAAAGTTTGCATTGGTGAGAGAGCTTCGCTTTTGTGTTTTTCATTATGTTCAAGTTCAAAGTTGAAGACAAAAACTAGTCAAATATTTGGATACATTTCATTGGGTAGAAAAAAACGTAGTCGCTTTTGTTTTTCGTAATTTTGCTTGGCCGAATATGGCGTGAAAATAATTATGGCGCTGTGTTGAAGCAGAAACGAGAAAACTGCTCAGCCGAAAAACAAACCAAAGTTTTTGGAAAATGTGATAAAAGCAAAGCGAGTTGAATTATAAAATCGACTAAGCTTCATTATTGCAAATACGAGATTTTTCGCAATGCTAAAAAGTAGTGTCCGACCGAAAGTGGATTTTTGGCCGAAGCCGAATATTCGACATAACTAAAATATTCGGCCGAAGGAAAAATTCTTTTAAGGAATAAAACTGATCAAATTTAACTGTTTTTTGTTAGGTATTCATTTCTTTGTTCCACAAA
Source organism: Melieria crassipennis (assembly GCA_963668005.1). NCBI lineage: Eukaryota > Metazoa > Arthropoda > Insecta > Diptera > Ulidiidae > Melieria > Melieria crassipennis. The sequence continues at coordinate 76,172,169 of OY764962.1, read as the reverse complement.
AAAACAGTCTTAGAGTTCCGTTTCTAACAAAAAATTAACAATTCAATTGACATAAATAGCTGATTAGAGATAATTTTTGTTAATCGCAATCTTCATGTCCGAAATATCGGTTAAATCTGATATTTCATAGAATACTTCGAAACAGCAAATTGACTTGCATTACAGGGCGAAAATCTTCCCCTAAAGTCTTCTGTTTTTATTTTCTTTCACTTCTGGATATGATTTTGAATAGAAATATTCTGAATAACTGACCAACAACTGGAAATAGCAATATTATACTCGAAGTTTATGTAAAAGACTGAAATTGTTATTTAAGTTACTTGGGCCAGGTTGCTTGATGAACTGACAGATATAGTTAATAGAGAGATTTCTGACGTGCACAATTTCCTCGCCAGGAGCAAATGGTTCCCAAAAGATTCCGTTTGGATCTACAGGAAACTCAGCAGGTATTGAGGGACACCAATACTCTAATCTGCTATCAATGTTTTAAGGTGCATCTATACAAATAAGGCTACGAAGAAGATCCCTTCTGTGAGTTCTGCGGCCCCCAGACGAAGTAAAAGACGAACATGTACTGTTCCACTGCTCTCCCTTCGTTCACAAATGACTGATCATTGAAGAAAGCATAGGAAAGACTCACAGTAAGAAACATGATGGGACACATCATTGCCTCCCTTGAAAAGTTGGAAACAGAGCTAAGAGCGGCAGCTAGGGTTGTTATCGAACTACGTGTGCCAGAACGGAGGCGAGAAGCTTAAAAAAGAGAAGGCGAATTATGCCATTACCTCTGGAAAAAAATGCTTCACGGCCGTTCCGCTGGGAGGTGTACAAGAGAGTGAGCCAGATTTAGAGGGTAAAAGAAGATCTTGTAAAGGTTTCCACCTTCCAACGTCGAAAAAACTCAAAACAGTCTAATCGCAGGACTTCACAAGGGTTCCAACATGGTCTTCGAGTGGAAGTGCAAAAGCACACTCCCTTTCTGTTCACTAACCCAACCTTGTCTGAGTCCACATACAAAGTTAAGACCAGAAGCCAAACTTAAGCCACAAAGCATTATATAACTTTGTGAAGATAGAAAGTCGGATACCACTCAACTCGACTCGGGTTTGTACAGGAGTACAGTGATCGCAAGTATTATTACATGAACAGTTGAAGACAGATGGCCACGATACTAGTTTTTTGGGTGCTGAGCTATCATTAAAGAAACTTAATATTTCCTGTGTAGTGTTCAAAGCACAAATGTCTAAGCCGCATAGTCCATAGCAAACCGACAAGTGCATCCATTCTCAACTGCACCGCACATAACAGATAATTAATTAACGCACCCTTTACTGGGTCTTTCAGAGAAAGAATCTCGATCACTCAAGTCGAATGAGTTGTTTTGGGGGAAAAAACATATATAAAAGTTCGAGTTCTGGGAGTTCTGACACCGTGATGGTCATCTTGTTGACAAAACTTGACCCTAGAACAAACTAAAGTTTGATACTTCTCCTTAAAATATACAACGATTTTGTTATCTTGTGGGCATCTGTTGCAAACGGCACAATTTCTAGATCGTTCTGGTTGCAATACACACTGAGTCCACAGACTACATAATAGTTGCTATAGCTGTTTTGCTAAGCTAAGCATACAAGCTCAAGAAAGTTTGGTATGCATGGGCCCAACTGATTCAAAATTTATGTGAAATATTCGATTGTTCTTCATCGAGCCAACAGATAAATTTGTAGCTCTTCTTGGTTGCAGCGTATCGACGAACATTTATTAATGTAAGGACTCCTGATGCCTGTGGTGCATCTTTGTATCCAGCTTAACTACAGCTGATAATTGCTTAAAATCCCATAAATAGGGTATTCCAACAAGCCTTATTGAAACCATTCCTTTAGACTTAGTGTGTCTAAGCTGATCTTCGATAGTCCAGCATAAAACGCGCTGGCTTTTCATGCCACAGACTCTAGGTTCGATTCCCAGTTCGGACTGGTTAAACACTCTTCTACTTCTAACACTATCTACATGAAGTAAATGAGGGAAATAGGGCACGTACAAGTGCGCTCTTGGCAGGTAATGCCAAAACCTTCAAAGGCAAAAGAAAAACTGCCAACTACTGTTCAGAGTAGGTTGCAAACTGTAAGTCCCCTTCTACTCTCCTTTCATTCGCATGAAATGTGAAACGAGTAACAGATGGGTGGAATTTGTGGTTTCAAAATGGGCCACATAGTCCTAAGACGGTCTCCTACAGAGACAGGTACTCTAACCTAACTTAGTGATTTTAAATTCGCGCCGATTGGAAACTAATTCAAATGCAAAGAATGCCCGGCCCTCTTGAATCAAGTGGCTTTTAATGTTCCAGGACGTAACCTACGGCACGTAGAGACTTTCCACATCAGTTTTTTCTGGTCAAACTATGCTAGGAATGCGCCTCTAGCTAGAACCCTTGCGGAACTGAATAGTGTCACCGACCTTGATGCATCGCTTCCCAGTATCGGACTTTGTTAAATTATAATGGGACTTTGTTAAATAATAATGAATAGTTTAAGTTGAAGCTGTTTTCTTCATTTGTTTTCCTATAGTCAGTAAGTTCTTTATGTTCATTGGCTTATTAAATAAATAAATAAATAAACTATGCAACAACATAATGAGCATTTTAAACAAAACGCTTCCCTTTTGACCTCTGATCTGTTTGACCCAGTAATAAGTAACAAAGAATATCACAATCGCACAATTATTCACACCAGGTCACTGTTCATAATCTATTCTAAGTGAACATGTTGGCGGTCTTGTTGTATTTTTAATCTTTAACGCTGCCAGATGTTTCACAATTACGAGGATATTGCATTCGAGTTGTTTACACATTATTGTTGCAACAAATATGTGGCAACATTATCAACGATGCATGAAATCATAGCTACGCATAAAAAAAAATTGTCCGTCACTTACGAAACTTTCGTTCAATTCATATGTTTCAAGTACAATGAGACTGCACGCACATACCTGCAAAGAGAGAAAGAGAAGCAATTTAATGTTTTGTAATATTTCGCATTTTGAGTGCCAATGTCAATTATTTTGGTTTTTGCTGCGCGAATATTTTTTGACAATTTACACACAATTTACCAGCCAACAAAAGCAAAAACAAAAAACATTGTTTGACAACTTTAGCATAAAATCAAATTTTTAAGGCATGTGCGCCAAATTCAGCACCAAAAATCCTTCACAACTCATTCAAATACAACAAAGATGAAAAATTGATTTCGTCGAAAAAGCTGGAGATGTCCAAAACGACACACACCTCACACAAAAAGTACGATTTGTTAATTATGAAGGCAAATATTTGACTAAATATTTATTTGTACAAGAAACACATGGGTGAGCGCTTTTTATGCTGTCCATCAGTCCAGTCAGTCAATCGGCCAGCTGGCCCGACACTGGCTGAACACACAAGCACAGCACAGAGACATCAAAATTTCGAACGTATGAATTTTGGGCATTTAGCACATGTGGCGCAAAATTGAAAAAATACTTTCGGAACGCTGCCACCGCACGCCATTTCGCTTCGCCGCCGCGGCAAGCACTTTGGAAGTCTGCAAACGAGTGAAACTTCAATTTCGGCCCCGGGCGCGCACAGCCATTACCGGCTTTAAATATGACACAAGATAAACGTTATTTGGCGTCACACACGGCGACAGCTGGCCATGATGAAGCTGTCACAACATTAATCCACCATTAGCGCAGTGCGTGCTGTCCTCAAGGCCAAAGTTAGGTTAGGTTATGGCAAATTATTGCCGCGACGACTCGCCGTGTCGTACTCAAATACTACATAAAACTTTTCCATCGAATTTTTCGCGCGACGCTACTCATTTCATTCATTCATTTCGTTTAATTTAGTATTTTTTGTTTAGTATTTTTTTTTGTTTCCAACTGTAAATGTGTGAATAAATTTAATGCAGGCATAGTCGTGTTTTTTCGTGTATGTTTTGGTTGTTTGTTATTTGGAAAAAAAAAACTTAAAATATATAAAGTGCATGAAATGTTTACTTTTCGAAACAGATGTTATTTCAAGGTGTGTGTGTGGGGGCATTTGTGTAAATTGAATTTAATGTACAAGTGACTTTCATATTTTACACGGTGCCCGGGGGTATAGTTTTGTTGTGATTGAACGGCACGTGACAGAGGTAAATGAAATACAAACAAACAGATTTCAATAGGTTTAGTTATATTTTTTTCATATCGCTGCAATGGAGGCCGTTTTAATTGAATAATGTGTTACCATGTGTAATCGAACTTCAATTACATTTAAATTTAATATTTTGCTGCAGCAAAAAACTTTAACCCATAAATTATATTTGTAACTATACAAATAAAAACATAAACACAATCAGAATTTCAGAACTATTTTCAAAGCAAGGAAAGGAACTACGATTTCGAACTCTTGAGCCAGATTTTTTCAAAGACTTGCTGTCATAGTCGATGGTTCCCAAAAGATTCCGTCTGGATCTACAGGGACAAGCGCCGGTATTCATATCGAAAGGCTTTACAATGGACCCTATAAGGTTCCCGAATGGGCGTGCAATTGTGCTGGAAACTTTTGTTTTGTTTAATACTCATCATTGCAGTATATTGCACACCCCTTCTGAAACGTAAACTAATTTTTAATTAATTGACTGGCGAAACGTAAACTAACCTTTGCATTAAAGAACGTAAACGAACGTAAGACAAAGCTGAGAAGTGTTATAAAACACAAACAGCTAACTCTTATATGGGTCCAGGGAACTAGGAAACGAAATAGCGAATAAACTGGTCAACCTGGGATTAGAGGGCATCGGCGAAAACGATGCGAGCATTGCTTACATGGAGAAAATCGTACGGAGTGAAATCATATAAAATCGCAAAATGTTTTGTGTGAGCACAGAGTAAGAAGAACGGACTTTCTTCTTGGGCTGGAAAGCATTGAATTGCGACTCATGATAAGAACGATCACAGGACACAATGCAACCATGCGAATCATTGATGACCCATCGTACAAATCCTGCCTCGAGAACGTGAACACAACAGAATATCTGCCGTGCCGCTGTCCAGCATTGTCGAGATGTAGAGGGCCCATATTGGACACTCCTAATCCCTTCCAGAACTTGCCTCTCCTATCCCTTCCTTTCCCGTAACACACCCTTTGTACAATGGTCCAAATGGGTTGAGTGCTATAGAAGGCTTGTATACCCTGCCCACGCTCACATCATCGAACTTTGCATAAAGATTATAGAGTGTGTCTCTTACAGAGGGAGCCACCATAACCTGACCTATCGATATATGCAAATAAAGAGATAGATCGATTCATGAATGGATGAACAGATCCATACATGTGTAGATAGATATATAAAGAAATAACTGTATTAATAGATAGAGACCGACAGACAGATGGATAGACAGACGGTTAGACAGAAGGATAGATAGATTGATAAGTAGATAGGTGGATGGATGGATAGATATATAGATAGATTGACAGATAGATAGATAGATAGATAGATAGCTAGATGGATAGATAGATATATAGATAGATAGATAGACAGATATATGGATAGATAGATAGATTGATAGATAGATAGATATATAGATAGATAGATAGATATATAGATAGATTGACAGATAGATAAATAGATAGATAGATAGATAGACAGACAGACAGACAGATAGATAGATAGATAGATAGATAGATAGATAGATAGATAGATAGATAGATAGATAGATAGATGGATAGAGATAAATAGATAGATAGTAAGATAGACAGCTACTACATAGACGTAACCTTTTACATAACTTTATAGATTCTGTTGGATTTACAAAATACTGAAACTTCAGTCAACTTAGACCTTTTGCAATATTATAAAAAGAAAATGGTTAATCCTCCTCCCAGGAAACTATTCATGCTAAAGAAACACTCCACAGCTTTACTGGAAACCTGACTGATCACAAAAGATTTCTCCAGTTAGGGTCGGCAACCTTAGCCTTGGATATATCGGACTTAGAACCCCAGAGAGTGCTAAAACTAATAAAAAGCCTCAAACCAGGGAGTGAAACCAAGGCTAGCACAAAAAATCACCACTAGTTGTGGTGTTTAATGGCCTTCAGTAAGAATAATAATGGGATCTGGGTGGGCAATGTGAGATTGCGATTCTTAACACCTCTACAGGAAACTTTCGGATACCTCATCTCCATCTCCATTCATCATATTCCATCTCAAACTATCCAAACGCCAAAATACCCAAATTTCTCAATTCAAACCTGAGCAAAAGCTTTGTGGGAAACTTGCCGATTAAGGGTTTTCAAATCAGTCTGTTATGCCAATCTAAATGTTGTGTCTGTCACTATCAAAATATTCCACTGACTGGTGTTGTACTCAGGCTTGACCTACGTTGGCAAAATAAACGCACTATGGCACAATGCAAAAACAAATCAGGCGTGCAAATCAAAGTGCATGCACTGACAGCTCATCAAAACAAGAAACTCATTTGTGCAGTTAACAGATGGAAAGATTAAAAATAATAATCAGCTGATTAGCTGAAAATTAATTACAATTAAATGTTATAGTCACTGAGGCGATTTCTGACAGTGTTTGCAGTTAAATAAAATACCCCAGTTAAAACAAAAAAAAAAGTACATAGCAATTGGGAGCCGTTATTCCGTTATTTGAGGAACAAAAGCTAATGTAAAAGTTCACAACATTTCCATTCGACTGAATATTGTTGTTGATAAATTGCCGACAATTTGCTGCATAAAATATACAACGGAAAGGTCAAGTTTACTGCTGGACTGGAATTCGAGAGAGTAATGACGGCTCTATTAAAACAAATCGTATGCCATAAAACGTTCGCCAACATATTCAAAATGATTAGAAATTTCTAAAATACAAACCAAATGTAAACTTAAATGGGTCAGAAATGAAAATGTAAATATGGCCGAGTTATACATGCAGAAAAAAATATCACCAGATAGCAATGATAAATTAAAAGAGCTTAACATTTGCAGACAATAAAAGAAACAGCAATAAAATCAAATCTGCATAAAAAATATTAAATGAAACAGCAGAGCTGGAAGTAGCTAAAGCAAAGAAAACAACCACAAACCAGACGGCACATCGTCAACCGGGTGGGCGCATTCCAAGCGAATGCGTTAACTTTTATTTAATTTCTATTTTGCTTGTTCATTTTTAATTTGATTTGATTTTTTTGAAGTTAATAAACTGTGCAAAAGTTCAAAAGCAGCAGCAATGGCAAAAAGTAGACGTTGGACTGTTTGGAACGCGACAGGAAGCACGACCGCTTATCACTGGACCACGCATGCGTCGTAAGAGGTGTGGCTGCGGTTGCGTGCTGTGAACGGCAGCACTACTAATCACATTTGCCAACTAATTCGCGTTAGATGGATAGTTCAACAAACATAAATTGGCAGAATTGAATTGAAATTGAACTGAGATGCGCTACACAGCTGGCGGACTCTATATGCTTTGGTAGAGATGCCCAGAAGGAGACATGACTCGAACGGAAAAGTATAAATATTTAGGATCGGTAATAGGAGGAAACAAACTAAACGATTAGGCCGCCTGGTTTCCTAACAACTGGTTGATACGCTTTAGAACTTTTAAAGTAGTCAAGTCAAGATTTTAGAATGAAATTTGGTGCGAGTTTGACAGGCATTTCAACTAAGAATTGCGTGATCGGTACACTTTTAAACAGAAATACCCTGAATCTTCTTTTGAATATAAATTTCTGGGTCTGAATGAATCAGATTCGTTCATTTTTAAAAAGGATACTTGGCGAAGTGTTGCTGTCCAATAGTCTCTGTCCTCTGGAAACCAAATCTGCACCCGGAATAAGAAAATCTCCTAGTTGTTTCTTTCTTTCGATTATGCATAAGCACAGGGAATTATGCTTGTATATGTATTACTGTTTTATTTTCCCGCAATCAGAACCTGCAATATTCGTTTTCACGAATACCTAATTTCATTAGATGATAATTCAATCTGCAATGCCCTGTCAGCATATGTGCAATAATCCTTACATTACTCTTTGAAAGGCTCATACATTCCTCGAATCTTTACTTGCTGTATGACCCAATAACCGCATTGGTTCTAAGCCTACTGGTTACCTAGTCTTTCGTGGTTAGGGTGGATAAAGCTCTTTTTCCCAAACCATAAGGTTCTGGGCGTGCCCCGGAACCCAGAGAACCCATACCTGATTGTAGAGACCAAGTTCATTTAGTTTTGCAAGACATTCCGATACCAGTTTCGAGGAAACCTCGTATCATATTAATCAGAAAAGATCGGTATCTTCCGGTTCCGGTATTTCCTCGCTAGATTGAAGTAGGCACACCTACCACGTCTTTCCTGGTTAGGATGGATAAAGTTATTTTTCCCAAACCACAACAAGGTTGTGCTCCGACGAAGGGGGAAAATGCACTTCCCTTGTTCATTTCCTTAAATTCCAACGTGACCCGGAACTCAGAGAACCCATACCTGATTGTAGAGGCCAAGTTCGTTTAGTTTTGCAAGGCATTCCGATACCTGTTTCGACGATACCTGGTGTGATCTTAATGCCTTGATTGCCACTTGGCGATCAGAAAGGGTCGCTATCTTCCGGTTTCGGTATTTCCTCGCTAGATTGAAGTAGGCACACCTTTCGATGGCGTATATTTCCACCTGAAAAGTAGTAGTGTGCGTACCCGTAAGTTCTGGGTATCTCAACCTCGGCCCGTATATCTACACCAATCCCGGTACTTTTGTCCGTTAAGGAGCCATCCGTGTACCATGCTATCATGTACTTGCCCAGTTCTTTGTATTACTAAGATCAGTTTTGAATCTTTTAATTCTTGTAATTAGTCCACAAGAGGATGGCAATCTCAGTACATTAAAAACCCAGAATACCTGAAATACGCTTTCTATCATAAATGGGTCATGTGAGCTTCGCAGCTGCGACGTTGAGGAGCGATTATACCAGCGCTGCAAAGCTACGCGAATTGTATGAGTTTAGACGGGAAGTTTAAATGTTGCCAGGGGCATAACTACTATCTCTAGATCGTCTGCATTACAGCTACCTTCGATGTCCGTGTGATGAAGCGCAAGCCAATGAGTTGAATACTGTAATGCAGACCCATCTCGCTAAGAGATTAGGGGCACCCAGTGGGAGATTTAATGTTGTTTATGCATGAGTCCAAAGATTTTAGTAGCTTGAAGATATACTACTACTACTGTGTCCAAAAAATAAGGTGACATTGTATTTATTTAGAAAATTCTTTATTTATTCTTCCAAATCAATTTCATCCCCTTCAAAGTAATACCCTCCCGATGCAATGCACTTATGCCAACGGATTTTCCAATCTTCGAAACACTGATTGTAGTCACTTTGGCCTTCAAAGGGATGGCCTTCAGTTCCGTCTTCGCTGCGGCTTGAATCTCCTCTATCGCATCAAAACGGTGTCCCCGGAGCGGTCTTTTGAGCTTGCTGAACAGCCAGAAGTCGCACGGAGCCAGATCAGGTGAATACGGTGGTTGCGGAACGATATGGGTTGAGTTTTTGTCGAAATGATCACGAATTACGAGTGCAGTATGGGATGGTGCATTATCGTGGTGTAAAAACCAAGAATTGTCTTTCCACAATTCCGGCCTTTTTAGGCGGATAGTGTTACGCAAACGATGCATAACGTTCAAATAATATTTCTTGTTGACTGTTTGGCCCGGCGGAAGGAATTCATAATGCACAACACCACGATAATCGAAGAATTCAAATGTCACCTTTTTTGGGCACAGTAGTATACTCGCCTCATTCTGTCAGGTATAGGGTTCAGGTACAGAATGGCCGCCTGAATGGCGATCATCTCTGCCTGATACACACTACAGTGATCTGGGAGGCGAAAAGAGATTTCAATCAATTTCGTCAAAAAGACGCCCCCTTCCACTCTCCCGTCGAGCTTAAAGCGGACTGTAAAAATGATGATTGCATCTCGTATTTCTGTCTGGATGGTATAGAGACATCGTGGTTTATGGTCCGTGTTAGAGTGTATTGATATGGGAGCCTGGTGATTCCTGGGTGATTAGTTAGCAGGGTTCGGAGCGGTAATAATGTGAGAGGAGCGCTCTGAAAGGGGTTAATGAAGTTATATCTCCATATGCTATATGGAAATTAAATGATTTTTTTCCTTTAAATTCCGACTAAACGCTGGTATAAAATTTGGCACATAAATAGTAGCGCATAATTGAGTCGGTCACGATCGACTCATACACAATTATTAGCATCTCTTAATTTTGTTTCATTTGTATGAGTCCGGCTGAACACTTAGCGGTGACTAAAAAGCACCCAACGATGACTTTATTGTTGAACTGGAAGCCGGTTTTATTTTTATACTTCGAACTGTTGATAATGAAAGCAAAATAGCTGCGACTGAAAGCCGAGAATGGATATACAAATCAGTTGGTGCAGCACAAATCGTGCGAGAATTTGTTAGCGCCAAGTGATGTTGTCGGCTTGTTGTACCATTATTTATAGCGCTTGAGCCACGAGTTGAATTGGACAGCAGAAAAATAGCAAATTAATTGCAATACCGAGTGTTAATTAAAAGAAATTTCAAAAAATCCGCCAAACGCTCGACAACGATACAATTACGACAACGTTTGGCGGTGATATTTCAATTTGAATAAACAAATTGCCAAAAAACTTATAGGGAAGTCATTAAGCTTAAGCTTTTACGATTCATTTAACGCTAAACATAGTCCAAATCGGTGGCTGTTGAGTGGAGCAACGCCAGTAACAATCAAATTGCATTTGCTACACAATGAAGCGGCCACAGCAGTAGCGATCATAAACCGCTAAAGCGGCCAAACCAAAAGTGAAGAGACAAAAAATTATTGCATCCGCCAAGGCAGTGTAAGCGGCAACTATTGCAGCGAGCGGCGGCCACTGGAGGCTGGCTGGCTGCATTTATGACTGCCAATTAGAGAGAGATCTGATGTAGAACCAAATAAGGAAAGCAGTTTGTAGTTGCAGCAACACGACACCAGCCGGCAGCAGCAGCAGCGCCAACAACACCAACAGCTAGTTTGGCACTTAAGGTAAACGTTGTTGGTGGTTGGTTGGCTGCGGCCAGAAGTGGTTAAACGACTTGAGCCATTATAATAACGCCAAGTAACCGCAACACAACTACAACAAATAAGTGCAGCAGCAACCAGCTGCGGCGAAAGAATGTGCAAAATGGGCAAAGAAAAAATAGAAAATCTCAAATAGCGAATAAAGATTGCGCAAAGCTTGTCTTGGACGCCCGCGGACACGAGAATGCCAACCAACTGCAAAACTCTTTTTAATTACGTTATTAATTGTTAATATTTTTTTGGGGGAAACTTTTTGTGTGTAAAACGATAAGCTGAAACGTCAATTTTGCAGTGTTGAGAATTACGCAGTTAACATTTGTAAGCGTTCAATACAGGAACTATACACTAAACCAATTGATTGTCTTTGATTTTGAGCGAAACAAAAGAGATTTGCTGAAGCAGCTGTGTGCGGCAAATTGTAGAGATACCACATTTCCAGCCATAAATCATATTAATCAAAGTGAGGCGTTGAAGTCCATGTCGCCACAAATCGGCATACACCACACACAAACACAACAACACAGCTATGGATAGACACGCAGAGCGTAAGACAGGTCAGCAAGTGTGCGGAGCACACTTATGAACATTTTGTGAGAATGGGGACTATTTTGAGTGATGAGTTAGCATGGCCAATGAAATGTGCAGATTGAAGGAAATTAGCTCAAATTAAAAAGGGCCAATTATTCACGAGCATTGTGAAATCGCCATCACAATTGTGTGAATTGAATTTGTGAAAGTTTTATTCTAAAAATAAATTCCACAGTTATGATAAAAATTTAACCAGAGGCCGAGTTGAGCAATCATCAGAGAAGCGAATGATGTCTTGAAAGAGTGAAAGATTCCCCAAAGTAAACGAATGAACAGTGGGCTAAAAAAAGTACAGAATATGGCTATGAATATGGAATATGATAGATTTATGTTAAGAAAGGTTGAACATCAAAAGGTAAGATGTCAATAAGACAAGAACAAGATTAACATTTGGGCTGATGTGGCTTTAATGGAAGTGGCGGAACAGTTTCAGGACCGGCCAATACAGCCTCAGAGTATTTTCTAGTTAAGGAATTTGTGGTCTAGTTACCCACCATTCCTATTTGTTCCGAGACCCAAGTACACTTTAGGCTATAAGAATAGTGATTTGAAAAGTTTCGGACCTCAACATAAAAACGCCCTCGTCAACAAAAGATAGGAAATCTTTTGGCGCCTCTTTTGAAAATTGTTCACTAAAATTTCCATCATTATATATGCACATTTGTTGGTGGACAATCGTTCAAGTCAGTCAATCTAAGTGTTTTTGCGAAAATGGAAAAAATCTAATAAAGTAAACTCATAAAACATTTGTTTTTGAAAAGTAAGTTGGACACTGTTTACAGGAACTCTGCATCATCAGAGCCCATTCTAGCTAAGGAAACCCACCATTCCTACTTGTTCCGGGACCCAAGCACGCTTTAGGCTATTAGAATGGTGGTCTGAAAAGTTTTCGAACTCAACATGAAAACGGCAGCACTCATCAACAAAAAGTAGGGAATCTGTTGGCGCGTTTTTTGAAAATTGCTCACTAAAATTTCAACCATTTTGATTGCGCAGTTGTTGTTTCACAATGGTTTAAGTCAGTCAATGTGTTTTTGTAAAAATGGAAAAAATCTAGTAAAGTCAATTTATAAAAATATTTGTTTTTGAAAAGTAAATTGGACACTGTTTACAGGGACTCTGCCCCATCATTTACAATCGTGAAATTTTGGGCAGCTTATTTTAAACCTGGCCATACCTGCTTGGAAGGCAATGAACATTTAGGACGTCCAAAAACTGCAATCACTGACCATAACATTGCTCAAGTTCAAAAAATGGTACTGCTCAACTAATGAATCACAGTGAGAGAGATGAGCACAACGTGTTTCTCACATATTGAATGAAGATTTAGACATCAGAAAGCTGTTCGCACGTTGGATGTTGCATTTGCTGACGTTATACCAAAAACGTGTTTAAATAAACATTTCCAATGCTTCACGGATTGGCGCAATAAATCAGAGTTATGGCGAAGCATGTAGACATATAAGGAGACCATGAAGAAACATGAAAATAAAATAGAAAGAAAACTTTCGAAAACTTTTCAGATTCACACACAGAATTTGCAAGCCTTGTCGAATGACTTGGAAAACTTGGAGATGGTTGGAGGGCTGTCTAAGGTCATGACTAATGAGTGTAGCTTGGCTGTCACTGCTGACATAAATAGATCTGCCAATGGACTTCCATAACATTTATAAGTATTTTTGGGTCAGCTTGAAAGTAGTAATCAATTAATATTAGGAACTAAGACTAGGATCCTTAAATCACATTTAGCATATAAACTGTCGTTTTGGTTTGTGTTAGTATTGACTGGTATATTAAACCAATTTTGTGAGATCCAGAAAGTGCAGAATCTTCTTGATCTCCCTAGTTGAAATGGTTCTGAGGTCTACCGGTAAAGGAATCCCGAACAAGCGTAGTAGATGAGTGTTTCCTTTTGGTCCTCCTCCCGAAAACTGCGACAATAATTGTTGAAGGGTATTTGGAACCGGCCCTGTGTTGGCCCACCGGCCAATGACCCATAAGAAGATGAGGTTGAGGTTGAGGTTGGAGATTATTTTATTATTTAGTTTAGATCAAATGGCACCTTAGGTTAGGTTAGGTAAGCTGGCTGGCCAAGTAGGCTACGCATAGACCCTATTGGGTCCATAGCAATACCATTTGAAGCTCCTTAGTGTTGGGTATCGACGTAAAAGTGATCCGTAAGAATGCGGGTATTCCTAACGAAGTTCAGCAGCAACTTGATGTCATGCTTGGTGATCTCCTCTAACCCGGAAAAGAACGGGGCCCCTAAGTAAGAAAGGCGTAATCTTGAGATAGCCGGACAGGAGCAGAGATGTGTTCCAGAGTTTCCTTGGCAACTTAGTCCGCCTCGATAATCCAGCGGGTAGTGGATTGACTTTTTCAGCCAGAGGCTCTGCTCGATTCCTAATTCGGGCTGGTTAAACACTCGTCTAGTTCTATCGAAGTATTGCAGTATTTGAGAATTATAAGAACTTCTTGCACGTAATGGCAAAACCTTCAACTGTTTAAGAAAACCCGTCAACCGAGGTTCGGATTCGGCATTGAACTGTACTGTAGATCCCCTTCCTCTATCCGTTTGAAATGTGTATTATAAGACAGTGTTGTATACACATATAAAAAGGTTGGAATTGTGGTTCCCAAAAAGTAGGATTTAGCACTACGCCCAACGGTATCAGTTTTCAAATAGGAACGCACTTCAATGTCCTGTAAAGAGTCCGTTTTTTCACCGATCCTTTTTTCTTTCAATGCTTTTTTTGTTCTCGAACAACTGAGTTGTCTTATAGATCAATGTTTTTTTAAATCCTGTCTCTTTAAAGTGGTGGAAAGCTTCATTCTTTTTCGTAGTGGGATTTTCTTCACAAAATTTCCAAATGAGTTGCCGAAGTTGTACTTCATTTAGCACCATTTTACCAAGAAAAGTGCCGAAAAAATGGATTTCTGGTACTTATTGGTTCAAGATAATTATTGCTTACATTTGTACACACATATATTTTTTTACAGTTGTATACTTTGTTTTCTATGCCAACCTTTTTATTTGTTCGTATTTCATTCCCCACCCATTAGGCCTAAGTGTGACTCAAAACAAAGGCAGGCACCCTAACCTAAATTTCAGCTTAAAATTAGCGTAAAACTTGATTGATTGCGTACTAAACTAATAAAAATTTTCAATGTAAAAATATTACAGAAAAATTTATGATAGAATGTTAACCTTTAAAGAAAAAATGCACACAAAAAAAATGCCCACGTATGGATTTATTATAAAAAATAAGTAAAGTTATTTGATAATTTTTCTGTGTGCAACCATACCCCAATCAAGTTTTTTTTATTAAATTACATACTTTTGTAGTAATGTCAAAAATTTTCATATTAAATTCAGCGTGTAACTGCTTTATTACAGCTAACACCGTGCGACAAAAATAAAAAAAAATTTTCACACTGGAAAAAATCTATATGAGCGTGAAACTAGAGACCAAACATAGTAATACTGCGTACTCAGTTTTTTATTTCTACATCCTTTGTCCATTTAAGAGGACTTCAACATTTTGAAGTGGATAACAAATAAAAAAAATATATACAAGGTGCAACCCAAAGTAAACAGGACTTTTATAAAATAAAGAAAACGGATGATTATTTTTGTATAATTCTTTTTATTTATTCAAAATACTCTCCTTCTGCTTCGATACAACGTTTTGCACGGTCCAAAAGCATTTGGAATGAGTGTTTTAGGTCATCGGCCGGCATCGCCTTCAGAATGTTGGTACAAGCCTTTTGGATGTCCTCAACGTCCTTATAACGGTTTCCTTTCATCGGCAAATGCAACTGACCGAATAAGTAGAAGTCACAGGGAGCCATATCAGGCGAATACGGTGAATGATTGATGGTAAAAATGCGATTTTTGGTCAAATAATCGGTCGTAACTAGGGCTCTGTGAGCCGGTGCATTATCATGCAATAAACGCCAACTTCCTTCCTCGCGATATTCTGGCCGAATACGACGAATGCGATGCACCAAACGCTTCAAAACTTCAACATAAAACAAAGCGTTAATTGTTTTTCCCGGTGGAACAAAATCTCGATGAATTATTCCCTTTGAATCGTAGAAACAAATGAGATGAGTTTTGATTTTTGACTTCTCACGGCGGGTTTTTTTCGGATTTGGCTCATCTGGGTGCTTCCATTCGGCACTTTGACGCTTTGTTTCGGGATCATATTGAAAGCACCACGTTTCGTCACCGGTTACGATGTTGAACAAGAAATTTGGATCACGTCTGGCTTCCCGAACGATGTCTTTTGCGTGCTCAATTCTCTGCGCTTTTTGGTCGTCGGTTAAAGTGTGCGGAATGAAGCGAGAACACACTTTACGGAGACCCAAATGTTCGGTTAAAATGCGATCAATTGATGTTTTGGAGATGTTCAATTCCATTTCCATCAATTCCAATGATGATTTTGGCTGCATTTTGATAAAATCACGCACAGTTTTGATGGCATCGTCAGTAATCACAAATTTCGACTGGCCGACGTGTTCGTCGTCATTCAAGTCTTCACGACCATTCTTGAATCGATTCAACCACTCATTAACACGGCCACGGGATAAACAATCATCACCATAAACTTGCTTTAACAATTTAAACGTTTCGGTAAAAGTTTTACCAAGTTTAAAACAGAACTTAATATTAGCTCTTTGTTCGATCGACATTCTCGTACCAAAGTTAAAAACATACTGTCACATTGAGCGGGATATTTCGGCGTCTACTAGACCAAATGTCATGAAATTTAGACAGTATGTGAATGAAAGATGTACCTTTCCAACGCATGTCCTCACACATAGATGGCGCCACCAGAAACGTCCCTATTGCAAAAGTCCTGTTTACTTTGGGACGCACCTTGTATATTATGTAAAATACTTAACCTCGTTAGAATGTGGCGATATGTATATCAAATGAAAGAGGAAAGGCTCACGAATTTAAATAAAATGATTTTTTATCTATTTGTAAAAAAGGATATGAAAAAGGTTCTTTGAAAATTTTAATCCTTTATATCCTTGAAAATTTATAACGAATTTTCTTGATGTTGTATCTTTCATTGATGTTGTATCTTTTTATTATTTAAAATACTGATACTCAAATAAATTCGAATTTTTGTACTTCATTAGAATTGCAGCTTCCGCCTTTTTTTTAAATAACTTTCGAACTAATAAAGTTAGAGTAATGAAATTTTGACACGTGATCAGGGAAATTTGGGGTTTTAACATACTAACTTTTCAAGAAAATTCTATGTAAATTTTCAAGGATTACAATTTGCAAATGACCTTTTTCATATCAATTTTTACATATAGATAAAAAAATTAATTTTATTTAAATTCTTGAGCGTTTCCTCTTTCATTTGATGTACATATCGCCATATTCTAACGAGGTTAAGTATTTTTTATATTTTTTTATTTTTTATCCCCTTCAAAATTTTGAAGTCCTTTTAAAAGGATAAGGGACGTCGAAATGAAAAACTGAGTACGCAGTATTACTATATTTGGTCTCTAGTTTCACGCACATACGGATTTTTCCCGGTGTGAAAAATGCTGTCGCACGGTGTAATAAATACAAATTTCGCCAAGTATAAATTTAATAAGGAATAAAATAAACGAGGGCCGTAAGAAAAACACATCCGCACGTGTTTTCAACAATGCAATACACAATCTTTACAAGTACTTTTATGTGCCGCTTCGTTGAAATTATAGACAAAGTTATCTTTGCAGGATATTGCAATGATTTATGTCTGTCATTAACATCAAAGTCTGCGTCGGTGCTAGCGAAATGTGCGAGGCAGAGTTGGGCAAATTTGATTTTTTACTTGAAGTAAGATTTTCAGATGTTCGTTTGTTTTTCATGGAAAACTTTTCGTCTATGGCTTCGCACCTTTGCCGTAAAATCAATAAAACAACAGAACAGGTTCGATGGGGGGTGCAGCGGCACTTGTAAGCAAAATGTTAGGTGTGTTTAGTGACTTGTGGGAGAACAAAGAAAGAAAAAGCTCGCATACTCAGAGAGTGAACCAAAATTTGAGCATTTGCAGCAGTCATTGAACGCGCATAATATTTGTTTATAAATTTTTTGTTGTAGAAATTTGTGCAAAAATTGCCGCGCTGGAAAATGCCGTGACAGAAAAAAAAACGAAATCAGCACACAAAGAAAGCACAACAACCAAACGAATGCGCCTAACAATGGCGGCGAAAAAAGTGCAAATGCCATTGCAGCAGTCGAGCGTTGGGATGATGGGGCGATGGCATGCTTTGTGCATAGGCAGACTGGCAAATATGAAGTACGAAGCTGGCGAAATGCGGCGGCAACAAAACGCTTGCGGCAGGCGTGGGCAATATTTATGTGTGTTTGTGTGTGTAGAGGCCGTGTGGAGCGGGTTGACGAGTGGTGGCCACACACTCAGACGCGCATAAAACAAAAACCGGAAGGCGATTAAATATCCAGCGTGAACACGCAGGCAGGTGACGCGCTGCCAAGGGGGAACAGGGCAATTTTGCTGGGGCTTCGTCGAGCAGCACTCAACGCCGCGCTGACGCGTCGTGCTGCAGAGCAACTGAAGGGCTGCGCGTGTGTGTGTGCGAGAGCCACAACCACACTCGTGGTGCATATTTGCAAATGTGAATGAATGTGCCGCCTTGCCCGGTGCCCCGTTTGGTGAATTGCAATTGCCACCGCATGCAGTGTGTACAGCGAGCAAAGCAGCGAAAAATAAGACGCTGCGCAGAAATGTGTCGGCACAAGTGGCGCACAGAGGTCAACATCATCATCACCAGCAGCAGCAACACCAATAGTCAGCCGCAGCAACACAGTCATATCGTTAGTCGGCGCAGCCCCACTGAATGCTGCACACAAGCCGAGGCCGACAAGCCAACACAGCAGCAAAAGAGTTGGGCCGCAATTCGAGCCGTGAGGAAGTCCGTTCAGGTGCTCGCAGACACACACAGCGTGCGGCAAACGAGCAGTGCAGGCCGTCGACACAGCGTTGAATTGAACAGCAGACGGAGCTGCAGCATGGTTGCTCCTCGCATGCGCTGCTACTACCACAATGCGCAGCGCAGTGTGAAGCCTCTTAAAGCGTGCGCGCGCTTCGTCTGGCTCCAGCAATGCGCAGCGCAGCGATGAAAAGCATTGAGGGAAAAACAGGAAAATTGTGCACCATGCCATACCACATAGCAGCAGACGTGGCCCGAGAAAAATCGGGAATAGAAAACTGGCAAAAAGAAAGGCAATCGAGACGAGAGAGAGCAGCAGACTGGCTACCACGTATTCAATACATTGGCGGCGGAGGCGCGCGCGCACATAATCCAAATGGCAACTCGAGTGCAGCGAAGCAACGAAACGTAATCACAATTCAATTTGTGCGCTCGCTGCCTGTCGGGCTGACTGACTGTGTGGAGCGCACGGCAACGTCAACAGGAACCATGGCCGTAGAACCAGTAGGAGCAGCAGACGGCAAGGGTTGCCAGGCCACGCCGACAGCAAAAGAAATGCTCGTTTCGTTGTACACCAGCCAGGGAAATCCTCAAGTGTCGTTAGCATTTGGCTGGTTGACTGACTGGCTGGTTGGTGGTGGTGTTGGTGAGCGCGTGCATGGAAAAATGAATTTGTAAAACTCTCCTCGTTGTTGTAGGTTGTTTGCCGCTTGCGCGTACAAACATGATTATAAAATATTTACCACAATTTGTGGGTGTGCATAAAAAAGTCGCTCATCATTTGTCATGCATTCAAAATTTTTATGCTCTCGCCAAGCGGCGGATTGCACTAAAAACTGAAATGCCAAAACGAGGAGACGAATTGCAATAAGTGCACCAAAGCCATTGCGAACGATGAAAGTTTTATGAATGATAAAACGGGGCAAGGCGAACGAGAAATGTGCAAAGACATGAAAAGCGCTAACATGCTAACATTCGAGAACAGTTAAAGCGGTGTGCATGATTTTTATGCTGGAAGAGCAGTTGAGGAAAATGTTTGTCTTGTTGGAAACATAAAAAAGATGAGGAATTTATTTTCAATATTAAATGTTTGAAATTATGGTTCAATTTTGCAAAGGACCATGAAATTTGTTTAGAAATATGCATGACTTTTTAATTTTTTTTGTTTTGAATACATTTAAATTTTTTTTTATTATTTCAAAACAAGTTGAAATTTAAAGTTCAATTTAGCAAAAGACCTTAAAGTTTGTTTAGAAATATGCATGACTTTTTCATTAAAGTAAAAATTAATGATTTTTACAAAACAAGTTCTAAAAAACGGTCGGCAGAAAGTTTTTTCCCCAAGAGAAAAAACTTTATGGTATAAAATATATGAAGGAAAAAAGTATAGTACAATATTTACTTAGTTTTAGAGTCAATTTAATACACTCCGAAAATTCGGAATAAATGTTATACACTCCGAAAATTCGGAGAAACCCATTTCGAGCTAGATTTTGTAAAAAATCAAATTCTGCCTAAAGCCTATTTTAACATAACACTATTTTAACACTTTAAACAATTGTAGTTTAAGTGCAATTTTAGTATAGTCTGAAATTTTCAAGATACATTTAGCATATTCCAATGTTTTCAACGTCATTATTAGTGTATTCTGAAATTTTCGGAATAAAACTTTTATGCATAGCAATTACATACATATGTAATTATTTTGAAAGATTAAAGTTTGTATGTACAAAAAAATTAAATGTAATAAAAATAATGTAAAAATTGAAGCAAAAATTAATAAATTTCAGTTCATTCAAAACGAAATTAATTTCTTTATTTAAGCGTGACTTTTCTATATAATTTTAAAATGTCTTTATTAAAACTTCTTAATTTTAGGTTAAAATTTTGGACATTTTTTACTTTTGTTTTGAATAAATTAAATTTTTTTTTTGTTAAAAATAATAATTTTCTTAACTAATAATAATAATTAATACTAATAATAACAATAATAATTAAATAACAATACTAATAATAGTAATAGTTATAATAATAATAAAAATAATAATAATAGTAATAGTTGTAATAATAATTATAATAAATATAATAATAATCATAATTATAATAATAATATGTAATAATAATTATAATTAATGATAATAATAAAAATAATTGGTATTAAGAATAATAATAATAAGTAATATAATAAAAGTAATTAATAATAATAATAAAGTTTTTTAATTTTCAACATTATTTTTTATAAACAAACTTCATTCAAGAATGTTATGTATTCCGAAGTGTCGATAATTAATATTAAAAAATTAAAGTTCAGTTAAAGTGTTAAAATTAAAGTGAAGCTAATATTAAAAAATTAAAGTTTTGTTTGAAATAAAATTAGATAATAATAATTAATTAATTTCAAGAAACTAAATTCTTTTTAAATAAAATTAAATCAATTAAATTTATTTGCTATTCTTAACATTGTTTTTACATACAAAAGAAACAAATTTGTGGGGAATATTTTTGTCATATTTAAGAGTTTACTGTGAAATGATTAATTTTTTATATAATTTTTATTTACCGAAATGTCGAAAATAAATATTAAAAATTTAATGCTCAGTTAAAGTGAACCCAATATTAAAAAATTAAAGTTTTGTTTGAAATAAAATTAGATAATAATTAATGAATTTTAAGAAACAAAAATTTTTAAATAAAATTAAATTAATTTTATTTACTATTGTTAACATTGTTTTTACATACAAAAGAAACGAATTTTCGCGAAACATTTTTGTCATATTTAAGATTTTGCTGTAAAATAATTTTTTTTAATTATATTTCTTTACCTAAAACAAGCTTTTTTCATAATAACCACTTCACAGCATTTTACAAAAAGCGTGAATTTCAATTCAATTGATTTTACTAATGTATATTTAATATTTCTGAATTTCATTAAAATTTGTAATTAGTTAAATTAATTCTTTAGGTGTAAATTATTTATCAAATTTGCATTTTTATGTCATAAATAGCCGCAAAAATTAACCATAATTACAAACAAACATCGCTACCAATCTAAGCGCTGGCAATAAACATTTCAATATAATCAAACCAGATCCATTTAAGCAAATTAAAACTCAATAAGAATGCATAATCAAATTAAATTATAAAAATAAATAAATGCAAAAAGACATTAAACAAAGAATAAATAATGATTTAACATCTAAAATTATCAAACATCTATTCTGATGTTATTTCAGTTTGTACTAAATAAAACTAAAACCAAAATAACCTCACACCCACACGAATCGAAATAAACAACAAAAATATTCATTTAAATAGAAAAACTAAAAGACTGACTGAAATGTGGCTTCGATTGATTGGCAGCTGACTTCAAAGGTCTACTCGTGTGTCTACAGGCGAAATCTTTTCGTGGCCAGTGCACTGCAACTCCTTTGGCCCATTTTCAATTTATCAGCTGGGACCGATTAAAGGTTAATAGCACACGTCAAAAGTTAATAGACCTTTTTTGCGCCTGTCCCCTTACCGCATCAACGGCGGCCGTTTCACAGTAAAAACAACATTTCCACCAGATAATCGCAGCCAACAAAACAAACACACACCCACACACACGCATTTGCACTCGGACACGACAAAGCCACTCAACTGAATTCCAGCCGAAAACGTGCAACGCCACTGGCTCGACTCACTCGCGAATGAGTGAGCAGACAAAGGCCCGAAGAAATTGAATTCGAGCGGCGGAGAAAGATGCGACCAAAAAAGAAAGATGGAAAAAACATGACATTTTCAAAAGATGAAATGAAACGAAACGGAAAAAAAACTAAAACGGTGAACAAACAAAGCAAATAAAACAGGAGAAATTCAAATAAAAGCCAAAAGAGGCAAAAAGGAAAACGCCAGCGAAAAAAGTGTAAACGAAATGAAAGACAAAGCGCAGCACAGGCATGGAATGAAAGAAAATCAATTTGAGCGGCCAAGTGGAGAAAGGTGGTGGTGGCACTGATGACGGCGATGGTGTTGGAGACGACTGCGCCAACACTGCCGTTGCAGCACAGCTTGCAAGCTGCTGGACGCGCGGGGCAGCGGGCCGAATGGCCAGCGAATCGGAAATCTGCGGCTGCATTTATGAAAATGAAGTTTTTGCGGTGCTTTTTTACGGCTTTCCGCTTGCCGGAAAATTTTCGCCGGCCACACGACCGACTGTGTGCACCTAGCGTTGTGCTGCAACAAATGCAATTTAAGTACCGTCAATTCGGGAAAAGCCTGCAGACGATAGACGGCTGCTCCAATGTGTAAAATCGAGAAGGAAACCTGGCGTTGTGGTTGCGGGTTGGCTGCTGCTGCTTTTGTTCCTTGGTGGCTGTGCAAAAATCCAAATCCAAATCGAAAAGCTCAAGCGGAATTCCAGTGGGGGGCCGGCTGGCGTTTAGGGTATTACAACAATTCACTTTGCACTTAATTTTTACAATTACACAAAATCAAACTTTGCGCGTGTACACTTTTTCGCTGTGTGGCTTAGTGTTGCAGGGGGCAGGCAAACTCGGGCACGGACACCACAATTTTTCACTTCCTCAATTATAGGCGGGAGCACACACAGAAAATAACCGAATGGGCGCACGACAAACGCAAAGCAATGGTCAGAAAGCTCGGTTCATTTGATATTTATTTTACTTTTTTTTAATTTGTGTTGATTTGGGTTTGGAAATCTCGCACACGCAGTCAGTGAGTCTCACTTGTTGGGCAAATTGTTGGCGTTATTTTTTCGCTAATATGCACACGTTTCTTGAACGGATATGCTGGCAGGCAGACTTCTCGAAAGCGGTTCAGAGCTTGGCAAAAATTCCTTTCTGCTTTCTTCGTCGAACACAGTGCGGCCTATTGCAGCGTCTCGCACACAAATTTAACCGTAGCACGCGTCTGGAACCGTCAACTATGCGTTGCTCGCGTAATTTTAATGCACGATTCTGCACCGCTTGCTGGGGATTGTGGGACTTTAATTGGTATTTTACTGGTGAAATTGAACTTTTTAATATTTGGCTGTTGTAAATTCATCCGCTGCGCGTTGCAAACGACTCGAACACCACCATTAAAATTTTATGAGTGAATTTCGCTGGCTCGCTGACTGGCCGTGCTGCACCGCAGTCTGGTCGTCGTCGTCGTTGTCGTTCGATTTTTCTCTATTACGCTTTGTGCGGCTGCTTCGCAGCTGCCGATTCTATGTAACCACACTATGGCTGTCTCGTTTTAGTGCGTTCGGCGTTCTATGTCGGCAATATTGCAGCATATGGTGCCGATTGTTTCTGGCAGATGGAAGAGCGTCAGAGAGCATTTTTCAAAGTGAAAAAATATAAAGGAGAGTGAAAATGTGCTGCGACTCAGGGTTGCTGTTGGCTGTATGAATAATGGGCATGAAATACTCGCTACGAAGGCAGGAAATACTCGCTACGAAGGGCTTCAGTGAAGCAATGTTTTTAGAATGGCTCATTTTGCTTTGAAAAAATTGAGTAATGTTGTATTTAAATCTTGAATTAAAACAATAAATAATAATATTTCATTGTATTCATATGGCGTTTGGTAGAAATACTGCAAAGCTCGCTTAAGTACTTTACCTATAAATGCAATCCTTTTGAGGTACTTAAGCGTGTGGAGTACTTAAGCAGGTTAAGTACTAAGCGTACATATTGCATAGTGTCCACACATGTTGGTTACTTAAGCGGGTCAGGTACTGAACAGGGGAGTTACTTAAACGGTGTTTTCTGCACAAGTATACAATTAAAGTAGAAGTAATTAAAGTAGAAGTAATTTTGTGTCAGAAACTTTTACTTTTTTTGGAATTTCACATCTTTGATTCTTTCAAGGTTGGGTATTTCTTGTCTGGCTATCGAAGAGACTTGATCAACAAATTGTCTGTTCAAATTCTTTTCAATGTAATCCAACTATTAAAAAAGCATTTGGAATTTGTCATCTCTATCCAACTACCTTGTTATCATTTAGGTTAGGTTAGGTTAGGGTGGCAGCTTGAAGAGCTCACGTAGGCTCTATTGCGGCTGTTGTGGTACCACGTGAAGGACGCGGCTGCCGTTCAGGCACCCCCCCCGGATGTTGGGCAGGAGCCATCCCGATTCCGCAATGAATCGGGCGATGCGGCCGATGCTGGGTCCTGTAAGGTCGGCCAAGTTGCTGAAGAACAGCGCTCCCAGCACCCCGGAGTCGTCTCCTCGCTAGTGCTGGGCAGTGGCACATCAGATGCGCGACTATTGTTGATTTTTCCAATCAATACAGAAAGCAAAAAACATTACTCAATTAAAAAAAAATAATAATTGTTTTAACTTATAGATTCTTAACTGCAAGCTTCGACCTCGGACCTACAAAATGGCAACTTGCTGCACTGATGTTTCAGAGATGAACAACAAAGTCAGCAGTGACGCATACTGCAGGAATCTGAAGCTTTGTAAATCCTGTAGACTACCTAATCACTGCAGCGTCTTCCAAACCCAACTCAGGGCCATCACTTAGGCGGCTGCTGGTTCAAATCAAATGCAATCTCCTACAGGGACTGAAATATAGTCTCTACTAGGCACAGATCTATCCGTAAACAGTCCCCATTGTTGTTCATCTTTAAACGAGATATCCGAGCAGTACAGTGCTGCGTGCCTGGGTACAAAGAAATAGAGGCTAACTGCAGTGGCGCACTCAGCATTTCATTTTAGTGTCGAGTTGCGGACAACTTTTGAGCCCAATACCATTTGAAACCATATTTTGCACCAGCAATTTTTATATTTGGGAATCTGAACCCCAAACCCCTACCCCAAGTGTAACTGTTTAATCGACGAGTTGGCATGGAGTGACAATGCATCAATGCCACGGAGAAAGTGGAAATGTCACTCGTTAGATGTGACTCACCCAGACTCACTCGCCATAAAGGCCTATTGTGATACCTCAAACAATCGAACTTGAATCCGGTAACTTATTAAAACAGTTTGGGCTTTACAAGAAGCCATGTGAACTGTGAATAGTCATATCGGCTGGATTCCTTAGATTATCAGAAAAGTAGTTGACTCCAGGTGACTCTTTAATTTTCTAGATAATGCAGGACAAGTACCTGAAAGGTGAAGTGCATTTTCTTCATCTTCCTGGTCCATACAACTACGAGAAAAACGTCAATCTATTTGCTCTCTACATGTAAGCTGCACTTCAAAATTGCATATCTAAATAGAGCAAATACTAGATGGCTTCATGAAAACTGCATTACGGAAAGACAGATTTGACCTACGACCCACCAGACCCGATCCAGGAAACTGATGTGATCAATTGAACAAACTCTCTAAAGTGAAACATAACTGGACACTGCCTGTGGGTCAACACGCTAAAAGACTGGATCTGCTGTACAATGACTTCCGTAGAAGTTGCAGGAATGAAGACTGCCAGGAAACCGTTCAGCATTTTTTCTGTAATATTGCGGCGCTTGGAAGAAAGCGCTTTCAATTCTTGGGATAGCACTTCCTCAGCTGTCTAGCGTACCTAGAGAAGACGCCCCAAGTCATATTGAAAAATACATCAGAGCTACCAAGTGGTTCTCATGTATGGGATTTGTATAGGTGGAATCCTTCCACGCGACAACACAATGGGTCACATGACCTAAGTGATGCCTTAGAGGCAGCCACTTAATCTATCTACCTGTTCTATAGGTTTTCATGTTTAGGGCGCATGAATGCATAAATTTCATAGTTCGAGATATTTCTTTACAATTTCAATACAAAAATATTCGAAAAAAATGCATTTTAAAAGAAAACTAACCATGTTGCTTGTTAAAATTTTAGTCATATAATTTTTTCTAATATGTTATTGTCATAAAAAAATTATTTCAAACTAAGAAAGAACAATGTAAGACGAACGAACAATGAGCCGTATGAACTGTACAACCCAGATTTGCCGACTGTACTACAGGTACTATAGTACACCCATTTGAGGGAGCTGCGGTAACTTTGCTTTAAATTTGCTAACCGATACTCTGAAATGTACATAGAAGTAGATACATGTAGGACCTCCGGCATATCTGGGTTAAAGACAAAGCGTAGCACGGCGAATCAACTCTGGCATGGCCATGTCTCCCGTATGGACGATGAAGCTCCGGCGAAAAAGGTATGCGATGTGGTAGTTGGAGGTCGAAAACGAAGAGGGAGACCGTGTTTTCGGTAGAACGACCAAGTTGAGGAGGCCCTATCATCCTTTAGTGTTACCAACCTGCGCCTGGAGAGAACTCTTTCGGCAGGCCGTGACCCAGTAACGGGTTGTTATGGCCAATTAAGCAAGGAAGGAACCTTCAATATTTTCAGATAGTGATTTTGAATTTACAATTTGAGAATCTTTAGAAAATTGTGTCACCAACAAAAATGCTGGTAATCACAATTTGACCTTCTGACGACAGCTTTTCCGACTTTCTCCACAACAGAAACGCATTTGACTCTTAATGCGTGCCATAGTTGCCACGTATTTCGTTTCATTTCATGGTAATATATTTTTTTGGTAATTTATTTTATTGTATTATTTTTTTTATTTTTTGTGTGCAATAATTAATTTTATTTGTCGATTAACTGTAACCGAGGCTCAATAATAATTTGTATCAATTGCGCAAATATTTTACGGCCCACTGCCATTTGCAGCCGTACAATTGTTGCTGGCAACTGTCATTTGGACGGGCATTAATAATAATTTAATTAAAGGCGGAAACTTAACACAGCGTTGCGAAGTTTTTAATGCATTTCGCATGTTTACTTGCGATTTTCATGCGGCAGCAGTTTTCACTCGACGCGATTGCAATTGCTTGTTGTTGCCAATATACATACATATATACATACATATGTACATATGTATGTATATTGCTCGCATAGTGTGAGCCAGCGTTTGTTTAAATGTGCACAAATACAAAAATAAAACCAATAAAATTAAATAAAATAAAATAAGAAAATGCAAAAACAAGACTACCGAAGAGGACCAAAATAAAAATTGAATGAAATTTAATTAAATTTCCTCTTATCGCCATTGAAAGGGATGTGCGCCCCATTTTGCAGGATGCAAAGTTGCTGCCTTTATTTTTGTTTCATTTGGCAGCTGCGCGCGCTTGTGGCGGTTGTTTTCCCCGTCAGTCGCGCCCTACACTCGATTGAAGTAGGGCGGCGCCGGAAAGTGAACTTCGGCGCGGCAGTTGACTGGCCTTTCAACGCCGTCGGCCATCATTGTATGCGTCATATTTTGCACTTCACTGTGCATGTAGTTGTGTTCCCTATTCACTGTTCCTTAAAATTTTTCGACTCAATTAGGTGGCATCATTCGTCAAAGTTGTTGTTGGTTTTTAATTTTACTAACTAGTTGTATAGTTTGGTGGGTTTGGCAGACTTGTTGGCAACTTTGCGGCAGTGCAGTTTGAAAAACAAAATTTAATTTAATTAAAACAATTTTTTCTTTTCTTTAAAAATTTCCTGTGTTTTTCATAATATTTTTATAATTCATAATATTTTTTTTTCTTAAATTTTAAAACCTCACTGCTCAACCCTTAGCACAGCTAAATGAGCATTTAAGCAATTTGTGCGCTAAATTATGCTCTTTAAAATGTCACCGTCATGTTGCAATGACAGAATTTCATTGGCAGACTGCACTTACCGGCGCAACTTAATGAGATCCACCACAAAATTTCGGCTACAAAATGTTAAAGTGCTGCAAATGTCAACACAAAGGTGGACATAAAGGTGTATTGGTGGGTTGCCAAGCAACAAACAATTAGCCAAACTGCAGGCCAACAATTTTACAATTTAGTGCCAACCAACGAAAGTTTAAAGTTTAATTAAAATTGTCTGCCAGGAAATGAAAATCCAATGTTTATTATAAAAAATATAGAAATGGCATTTCATATTTGACTTTGAGACGCTATATTGAATGTCACCATTTTGCATTTCATCAGTTTATGCGTTTGCATGCTAAGCTCATTGTTCCAGTTGCACCAATTAAAAAATAGTCCACTTTGTGACATCTGTCAGCGATTGACAGTAGTTGTCAGTTGAAATTTAAGCTCAACATTGACTATCGGTCATTACTTTGGCAACTCTGCGCCGGAGAAAATTCCGTATTTGGAGCACACGAAGTGAAAATGGCTGGTGAAAAGTGTTGTTGGTGTCGGTTTGGTGGCAGCCGCGAATGCGATTGCGGATGCTGCGTGCGGCGAGTTGCGGCGGGCACGGACATGACATGGCACGACGCGGCCTGCGAACTGGCAATTGCAATGCGTCGCCGTGCGTGCGCACCGTAAACATAAAAATTTTTAATAATTCCGTTATGACTGTGCAACTTTGAGGATAATTTAATAAAAATGCAACATTTTGCACAAAAATCTTTTTTGGAGATATGGTGAGCAACCAACGGTGGCGACCACGCAAATCCCGCAAATTAATTGACAATATTAAATTTACCTTTTTTTTGTGTTGTAGTTATTGTCAACTTGTTTGGTGATAATAGGTTATGACAGCCGAGTTTCGATGCAGTTTGTAAAAGTTTGATGATAAGCAAATCAATGAATTCCAATAGCGACTTTGGTACAAATTTTGAGGTACTTACCGTAAAAGTTCTCTCCAGGCGCAGGTTGGTCACACCAAGAGAAGATAGGGCCTTCTCAACTTGTTCCTTCCACCGGAGACATGGCCTCCCTCTTTGCTGTCGATCTGTCGCATCGAATACCTTTTCCGCCGGAGGTTCCTCGCTCGTATGAGAGACATTGCCAAGCCAACGTAGGCGCTGGATGTTGATTCGCTGTGCCACTTTCACGTCTTTAAACCGCTCATACAGATCATTATTGGTTCGTATTCGATAGTCGTCGTCAATACGAATAGGGACCGAAGACCCAAGATACTTTTTGAACACCCCAAGAGCCGCTATGTCATCTTACGACAGTGTCCATGCTCCCGCGCACAAGCACTGGTAGAATAAGCGTCCTATAGAGTACAAGTTATATGGGCCGATAGAGGTCCTGCAACTCAATTGCTTACCGAGACCGTAGTAGCACCTATTGGCAAGAGTGATCCTTTGCGTCAACCTCCAACTACCGCATCGAACACCTTTTTCGCCGAGCTTTCTCCCCCCTATGAGAGACATAGCCAAGTCAACGTAGGCGTTGCATGTTGATGTGCTACTTTCATGTCTTCAAACAGCTCATTATTGGTTCGTATTTGATAGTCGCCGCCAGTATGGATGTGGACCGAAGACCCCAGACTCATCTTAAACAACCTAAGAGCCGCTATGTACAATAAGAGCACTGGTAGAATAAGCGTCCTATAAAGTACAAGTTTTATCGGTCGAGAGAGGTCTCTGCTACTCAATTGCCTACCAAGACCTAACTAGCTCCTATTAGCAAGAGTGATCCTTCGCTTCATCACCAGACTGTCATCATTGCGGCTGTTTACGGCGGTGCCAAGGTATACCAATTCCTTGATACCTCAAAAGTATAGCTCCGGCCTCGACGTGAGACGCTATCCGCTGTGAGTCCCTGTGTATAGACACTTGTGTTTAGATACTTTATCTTGCCCTCATTTACCACCAGACCCATTTTGGCAGATACTCTTTCAATTGCCGCAAAGGCAGTGGTGACATCTGGTTTCCAGCAAGGAGCTGGACACTCTTGGGGAAGATCATGCCATCACTACGTATATTGGCCTCTGCATGGTGAAATTGAAGAGATCTCACCATAAAGGATTACCGTGTCTAAAGCCTCAAACGGTATCAAATGGGTCGGAGAGATCACTTCCCACCTTAACGGAGCGGCAGATAATGGTAACATCGATATGCAATGTCTTTTGAGCTTTGAATGGATACCCAGTGCAGACAATGTCTGGTAACTATAGGCGATACCTCATCAGGCTATGGAATGCTGCCTTGTGCTTCCCGATTTGGCGTTATGTGAATATCTGGTTGATGGTGGATTACCAGGTTTAAAGCTGAAGTGATAAGGTCCAATCAGCGCTTTAACGAGTGGCTTCAATCTTTCACAAAGTAGGTTAGGTTAGGTTAAAATGGCTGGATAGCAGAGATCCCTCACTTAGGCCAAGATACTGGCCCATTGTGAAGCCATATACAGCTTAAGCTAACTAGGTTGTTCCTGGTCAAGCCATATGGACGATGTTACGAACCTAAGAAGGTTTTTGACATCTATACAGGATGTTTCTGTTAGGTTTGAGAGAAACGGTTGTCCTAGGATGCGAAGCCTACTTCTGCAAAGTGATGGGCAGTGACAGAAGAGATGCTGTACGCTTTCTTCCTCTTCAGCACAGTCGCAGCTTCTACAGAAGTCTCTTGCATTGACACCCAGTCTGATGGCGTGTGCTCCAATCAACCAGTGTCCTGTGAGGGTTCTTTTTAGAATAGATATCTCCGTCCTTTTGAGGTCTAGGATACTCGCAGTCCGCTTCCTGTCGTATGACGGCCATGTGAGCCTGGCTGTTGCACATGAGGAGTGATTATGCCAACGGTCCTGAGCTGTTCGGATTGCATACGTTCTGGCGCGAAGTCTGAATGTGGCCAGTGGCATACCTACCGTCTCTTTGTCGGGAAGGATATGGGTGGTCGTGCCTTTCCTGGCCAGCTTGTCCGATTTGCAGTTACCTTCAATGTTACGGTGTCCAGGCACCCAGATTAGGTGAATACTGTAGTGCTTGCCCATCTCGTTTAGAGATCTGCGGCACTCCCTGAGAGACTTTGTGTTGTCCACGCACGAGTCCAAAGCTTTCAGCGCAGCTTGGCTGTCAGAGAAGATGAAGATTTGCTTCCCTCTGTTAGGCGTTGGGTTCAGGTGCAGAGTGGCCTCCTGGACGGCGATCATCTCCGCCTGATATACACTGCAGTGATCCGGGAGTCGGAAAGAGACATCAATCTCCAGGTCTGGGGAGAAAACGCCTCCTCACAAAGTAGATTCGTTTAGATCTTATATGCCAGTAGATTCGTTTGGACCTTATATGCTATTTTTAGCAAAATTTTATATCAACGAAAACAACGGGTGAAATGTGTGGTATCACAATGGGCCTTTTAATAGGCCTGCCGAGAGGCAGCCACCATAACCTAACCTAACCTACGTTTTTGTACACTGTTCATTCGTAAATCTGACTGAAACTGGACATACGGACATACGAGGCAAAATATCTGATTGTCTGGCGAGTGATCCTTGTCCTTGTCCCTGCCCAATCCAAGTTGATACACAGCCTCCACGGCGCTCTACTGGATAGCGATTAAGCATTCGTTTAGTAGAGAGTTTGGTGTGTAGAGGATTTGGTGTGCACCACGAAAAAACCGATATACCAATGAGAGTCAAAAGAGCCTCGAAAGGATCCCACTACGTTAATGACCACAATAAACGGTTTAAGGGCGGCAGATTGTAACCCGGTAACGGGTTGTTATGGCCAGTTATGTAAGCACGAACCAATGAAATTTTCAAATGCCTGTCCTGAAATGAAAACTGAATCATTAAAGGCGGTTCAGTTGGGTTGAGTGAAAGAGTCAATAAGAGTTGAATTTTAAACTAAACCGTTTTTTAACCAAACAATTGGCTCAAAAGGGAGTTCAAAATGTTTCATGGGTGGAGTCAGTGGTTTCAAATAATCACCAACTACTGAACTGTACCACTGTAGATATTTGTAAGTCTATGTCGCTGGTTTATAAGAACTTCAACTGTTGTCAAGGGAACAAAATCTTCTTTCTTAGTGAAGGTGAAACTCCAAGACAAATATTCCCATGTGATTTGTTTCAGGTGGAGAAAGACTGACAATACAAGCGACATGTTGTTTCAATTAGTGCAACATTTGTAGCATCAAAAGCGGCTTAAATAGCTTTCGGGTTTCTCGTACAGTCGGTTGTGTTCGGGGTTGCGCCCAATGCCAAACGTGCGCATAAACATATCCGATTTCATTGGCAAAACTTTAAGCCAATTTAAAGCGACAAACAGGCGACTGCAGCTGCACGAACCCAGTGAACTTGCACGTCTCTGCCGACATTCAGGGGGTATGGTATAAAGGGGAGTGGAATTTTGTGGCAGAACAGCGAGAAACAGATTCCAGGAAGCGCTGCGCATGTGTGATTGCAAAATTTAATAAGAAGCTTGGAAGCAGCACGCGTGTAGTAGAAGCGCTACGATTTGTGAGCACGTTGCGAGAAGGTGGCAACTTGCGAGAAGGTGGCGATTTGTTGTGGGTTGGATTGCAGTCATTTGCGTCAAAAGTTATACACAAAGTCAACCAACTCAAACACTGCGTCAGCGACTTGTTGGATAGATAAGTAAATCTTTGGCGGGTACAGAGGCTTTTTGAAGGTAGCTGACTGCCTTCAGAAGATGAAATTTTGTATGGTAAGGCAAATGAAGTCAAAATGTCTGGCTGTCAAAATATAAGCGGTGAATATTGGCTTTCGAGAGTATAAAAAAAAATTTGAAAAAAATAAGAGAGAAATTCATTTTCTATGCAAAAGTTTAACAAAACTCAATATGGCCTCATGTGGGTCTGTCTGTGTGTGTGTGTTGTGTTTTCGTTGGTGTTTGTGAGTGTTTGCCAATTCGGCAACCGACAAGGCACCATGCGACCGCCCAAGCCAACTGTAGCCGATAATATGGTTGGTGTGGGGGAAGGGGGGAGTTGAGAGAATAGGGTGTAGGGCGAGTTGCCGCAGAAGCTTAAAACTTTGCAGCAAAAAGTTTATAAGGCAAAAGTTTGTGGTAAAGCGTTCAATTTTGAAGCATTTTGGATATAGCGCAGTTTAAGGATTAGGAAATGACAATTTCGGGATTTATTGAATTTCACTGCACCTAACGAAGGTTTTGTGGTGCAATATTCAAAAAATATTTGCTTGTTATAAGACTCTTTAAAGGCAAACTTGGTTTCAAATTGAACTAAAAAGTTGTGTACGAAAGCTGCCTAAAATCAGATTCTGTGTGCAACACAGCTTTATTGTCTAAGGTTTTCGAACTATTAAAAGGAGTCGAAATAGTGGAATTTTGGAAATTCGAAATGCCCAAATACCGAGCTTGAATACTTCAGTGTCTTCACAAATATTTGCACTCAACTACAAACACACACACACGCACACACAACTACAGGAAATGAGCTGAGACAGCAGGAAATTTGCATGAAAACCAAGACAAGTAAAAAACGATTATTTTTGGTTTGCAGTTAGCAAACAAAAATACCAGACTCAAAAAACACCTCCAAAAATTTACGGTACAAACTGATGAAGCTGTTGTCTGTGATTCTAGGCTCACGCCTAACCAACTCTATTTGGGCACCGACCACATTCTCCTCGTCGTCGACCGCATTTGCCACTCACTCAGTTACGCAGATCCGAGTTGAGCTGTTCTCAGATTATGGTAAACTTTACTAAGCCATTTTATTTGGCCGAGATCATGTCCATATGCCACACGCACACAAACACGCACACACGCACACATACACAGTCAAATGCGCGCCCGCTCGTGCGGGCCACACACACACACAAATGTCGGCGCAAATTGCCCGTAATGCGTTACGCTCACGTTTTGACGCTTTACGCTTAGACACTGCCGCGCATTCACTCATATCGGCCTTTGGATACGTTAGTGTGTGTGAGTGTTTGTGTGTTTTGCTGTACGTGTGGGTGGCATAAGGACACGACAGCACAACACGATGGCCCATGTTGCTGGCTTTTCTTGTGCCGTTCTGTTTTTTTTGAGGTGAGACCAAATTGAATTTCCATATTTTGTGTGGCATGAATGACTTAATGGGTGTGCTGTATGTGTGTGTGTGTACGTGTTCGTGTTTAGCAGCTGTTGAACATTTCAAATGCAAATTTAGCAATTTTATTGGGTTTTGATTTTTTGTGGGAGCGGGAAGCCGTTTATGATGTTTGTCGAGCCGTTTTGGGTCTGCGTTGAGTTTTTATTGGCTGAAATTTATTATGGTAGGTTTTTGAAAATGTTGTTATTGTAATGTTACTTTTTATTTAACTAATTGTAATCCCTAAAGAAAGAAATGGCTGCCAATTGGGGACAATGTTGTATGAAATTGTTTAGGTAACTCCAAGTTATCAAAGATTTTTGTGTTGAGTTGAGTAAAATTTTGTGGAAAACCATAGAAAATCTAAATAATGGGTAATTATTTCAATTCAGGCTTTTAATTCGAGTTTCAGATACAACACTAATTTCTTCCCGACATTGTGAATAATATCAACTGAGCTATGTGCCTCAAGCCACAGACGTCTCAATAGAGACTTTAAAACTATCTATATGCATCTAATTGTTTGTTCTGACTGACTGATTGACTGTCTGATTCACATGAATGGTTCAACATGAATTTTGAACTGTAGATAAAAAAAATAGAAATAATTTTCTTGAAAATCGGGGTCTAAAAGAGCCAAACATGAGTTAAGTTGTTGTATGAAAAAATTCATTATAAAATAATTAATTGAAAGTTTGATTAAAAGCTTGGTGAAAATATTTCAAATAAAAAAATAACTCGACTCGTATTTTAAATTTTTCGAAAAAAATTCAAAAAATTAACTAAGTCAACAATGGGTTAAGATTCGTATACGGGAAGGCTATGAAAAAATATGAACCAATGGGCCTATTGACTTCGAAATTGGTTAAAAAAAAACTCTAAATAAAAAAAAATTAGACACGTGTTTTGAATTTTTTCGAAATACAAAATTTAAAGGAGTAAACCAAGGGTTAAAAATATGTGTGAAAAACATAATTTAATTTGGTTTTCGACTTTAAACTTAGTAAAGCACTTCAAATGAGAAATAATTTGACACATCTTTTTCATTTTTTGGAAAATTAAAATCTAACGGTGGAAACCAAGGGTTAAAAGTTTGTATGGAGGAACATGATTTAATGGGGGTTTCGACTTCAAAATTAGTAAAAGCATTTCAAACCAGAAATAGTTCGACATGTTTATGTCATTTTCTTGAAAATTTAAATCTAACGGGTCAACGATGGGTTAAGAGTTTATTTAGAGAAACTGTGAAAACACATGAATTAATAGACCTATTGACTTAAAAATTAGTAAAACCACACTAAAAAAAGAATTAGACACTTGTTTTATTAATTTTGTAAAAATCAAAACTTAAAAGGGTGAACAAAGGGTTAAAAGTTTGTGTGAAGAAACACAACATGATTTCTTGGGCCATTTGACTTCAAACTTTGCGAAAGCACTTAACATGTGAAATAATTCGGTATGCATTTTTAATTTTTTCGAAAATTGAAATCTGACGGTGTTAACGATGGGTTAAATGTTTGTTTAGAGAAACTGTGAAAACACTTGAATTAATGGGTTGTTTCCTCCAACTACCTGAAAACACTTCAGATCAAAAATAATTAGACACGTGTTTTTAAAATTTGTTTTTTAAACAAAACCTGACGGGTCAACGATGGGTTAAAGATCTGTAGAGAGAAACATGATTTAAGGGATTTTTTTACTTTAAATACAGTGAAAGTGATTTTTCGAATGATGGGTTAAGAGTTTTTATGAAAAATATAATTTAATAGGTCTATTGATTTCAAATATAGTGAAACCACTTCAAATGTGAAATAATTAGACAACTATTTGTTCATAAAAATTTAACCGGGTCAACAAAACGTCCATACAGCGATCTGCATAGCCTAAAAGCACTAAAAGTTGAATTAGTGTTTTAGATCGTCGGTCGGAATGTCCTTCAGGATGTTGAGACAAGCCTTTCGGATGGCTTCTACGTCTTCAAAACGCTTTCGTTTGCATTGGCAAAAACTTTTTCCATAAAGGAATTTTCATAAAGGAAAATGTCACAGGATGCTGGTTTATGATTAAAATTTAGTTTTTAATCAAAAGATTTATCAAACGAGTTTATTGATGAAATGGTGTCAGTCAACTTTTAAAGAACAAACTGTGCACAATTCTTTTGATAGCCCAAATGATCAGTTAAAAGGCTAAAAATGTATGTTATTGAGATGTTTAAATTCAATTGCATGCATTTCAATGAAGATTTTTGGAAGATTTTGAATCTTTGATGAAATCATGCATAGTTTTGATGCAATTTTCTGTGATCATAGACTTTGGTTGCACAACATGTTGGTCATTATTTATGTCCTCACGAACGTTTTTAAATCGCTTAAGCCACTCTTGAACTCTGCCAAGGGTTAAACAATATTTACGCGCAACTTGGTTCGTCAATGAAAATCGTTTGATAAAAGTTTTATGAAATTTAAAACAACACTTAGCATTGGCTTTTTGTTCCATATTCATTTTGTAGCAATGACACAAACCTACTGTCACTTTATATGCAATAACTACGCTTTCAATGAATCAAATGTTTTGAAATTATGACTGGGAATAGGGAAAAGATGTAACTTTTCAAAGCATAAGTTACATAAATGTGACACGGCCAGAAAACGGACTATTTCAAAAGTCCTGTTTACTTTGGAAAGTACCTTAAACTTGAATATATGTCGTATTTTCTAAAGATCAAACGAACATTGAGAGTGAGAAAGAAAACATGGAAGGAAAACTTTCATGCAAATGGGTGGATCGAAAAAATGATGTGGTATTAAAAAACTTTATGTGGAGACTCAAATTTAGTTTAGAAAAGTATAAAAATCTATAAAAAAAAGCCTTTGGAAAATTTGAACCCAAACAAAACAGTCTTTTTTGGTTCGAACAATTTTATGTGGATGCTAGAATTGATGTTGCATTGGTTGGAAAAATTTGTCTAAAAAGTCTTTAAATTAAAAAAAATTTGTTTCAAAGCAAATGTCTAGAAACCTATTGGAAAGTTTGAGCTCAAACAAAACAGCCTTCTTCGTCTTAAAAAACTCTATGTGGATGCTAAACCTGATGTTAGAAAGGTTGGAAAAAACTATCTAAAAGTCTTTAAATTTAAACAAATTTGTTTCAAAGCAAATGTCTAGAAACCTATTAGAAAGTTTGAGCTTAAACAAAACAGCCTTCTTCGTCTTAAAAAATTCTATGTGAATGCTAGAATTGATGTTGGATTGGTTGGAAACATTTATCTAAAAAGTTTTTAAATTAAAAAAAATTTGTTTCAAAGCAAATATCTAGAAACCTATTGGAAAGTTTGAGCTTAAACAAAACAGTCTCCTTCGTCTTAAAAAATTCTATGTGGATGTTAAAACTGATGTTAGATAGGTTGGAAACAACTATCTAAAAAGTCTTTAAATTTAAACAAATTTGTTTCAAAGCAAATATCTAGAAACCTATTGGAAAGTTTGAGCTCAAACAAAACAGTCTCCTTCGTCTTAAAAAATTCTATGTGGATGTTAAAACTGATGTTAGATAGGTTGGAAACAACTATCTAAAAAGTCTTTAAATTTAAACAAATTTGTTTCAAAGCAAATGTCTAGAAACATATTGGAAAGTTTGAGCTCAAACAAAACAGCTTTCTTCGTCTTAAAAAATTATATGTGGAAACGTTGGAAACGCTGATGTTGGTAACGTTTGAAAATTCTATCTAAAAGCAAATGTCTGTTTCTATTCAATTGAAACTTTAAAAACAGGTTCCCGAAGCGTGACATAAACCATACTAAGGGTCCTGGAGACCATTTTCTTCACTGATGGATAAAACATCAATGGAGGTACTGGAACTGGATGACACTTTAACGAGATTGTCAACTTCTACTACTCCTTGGGTGGGCTGGGAACCATCTACCAGATGAAGTTTTTTGCCATTGTAAAAGTAGCGGAGTGAGTGAGAAAAGAGCTCAAAACCGTTCAAAAGTCCTTTTTACTTTGAAACATGTTAACGTGTATTTCGCTATCTTAAACTTAAAAACAAATATTTTTTTCTAAACGAAATTTGATTTTTGAAAAGATAGAAGGCTTAGCCATGCACAAAGTTATGAGATTTTGGCATGTGATAAAAAACAAAATACCACAAGGACTCTAGCACCAAAAAAGTGTGCAAAATGGAATCAAAATAATACGAAATAAACTACCATAAACAATAAGTGATATAAGAACAAAAGCCTGAAAGGGCTTAAAAATTGTCAACGCTATCAAATGGCCAAAGTTATAAAAGCCGATTTGATTTTTGTTTTCAATATTTTCTACAAAATTCCACAGTCGTCTCTTACTTTCAATTAGTGTTAAGCATCTTTAAGCTGTAATTACAGATTTCGTTTGTACTCATTTCTGTCAATTGTTTTGCCTTCTTTTTCGATTTCTCTGAGTTGCATTACATGTTTTATTAATGCGAACGAATGAGTGAAAACGTTGTTGCTGTGATTACAACAAAGAGGGGAAATGTTGTCATATCCTTGTGACATTACTTCATCCGTAATATGATTAAAGTTTCTAATACTTTAACTCAACTTCCGTTTCCGTTTGCTGCATGTGAGTGCCGGCAATCTGATGCGCTCTGTGTATGCTTGTGTGTGTGTGCGCTGAACTTAGCAAAGTGCGGGCGCACTTGACGGTGCATTTCACTCACTAACAAGAATAAGAATAGCAAAAACAACAGCAACAACAATCTCCAATAGCAACAACATTTGATACAACCAGCAGCAGCAGCAGCAGCAGCGGCACTTATCGTCCGAGTGTGCACTGCGACTGAGCATTATCCCTGCCAACGGGATTGTGACATCGTAAAAGCAGGGATTTAGCGCCGTTCGGATGGCGGCAGCAACTGATAGAGTGCAACCAATGCAGCGGCGGAGCGTCGCAAACAGGGCGGCGCAGGGGCTGGGCGGCCGCTGTTTCGCTTCGGCCGTTTACTCACTTACTCGTAGTTGGTAAGCATTTGACGCCGACAACTCTAGTGGCGGTAGTCAGCTTGAAATTTGTTGTAATTGTTGTTGTTGTTGTGTCTGTTATCCTTGCTGCATTAGTTGTTGGCTGCTGCTTATGGTGTGTTGTGTGTTTTTTTATTTTAGTTCTTGTGTCGGTGTAATGTGGTTGTGGTTGTAATTGTGAGTGTTGCTGTGGTTTTTGTTGTTGTTGTTTTTGTTATCAGACATGCTTGTTGCCTGCTGGTTGCTGGTTGCTATCTCGCGTTGTTCGTCTCTGATCCGCTGTTTGTTGTTGCAGTTGCAATTGTTGTTGTTGCGCTGACAGTCATTGTTGTTGTTGCCGTTGTCGTTGCCGCTGCTGTCAAGACATTGCCGCACAAGCAAGTCGTCAATATGGACCATTAAAATGGCTGAGATAACATAAGAAAAAGAAAAGCCGAACACACACACACACACACTATCACTATAAGCACACAAATACACTAACACTTTTACACAAACACTCATGTAGTGGCGCACCGTACCTACTCGCACGGAAATTCAAGGAAGTGACTGACGGAAGTTCCGGTACTTGTGTCAAGCGCCTGTCATGTTATTCAGCTTATGACGGCAAGCATGTGTGAGTGTGTCCGTCTGTCTGTCTGTCGGTTGGCAGGGCTGTCTGTTTGAATAACGCCATACATGGCAAGTCTATTTGTTAAGTCATTCACGCAAAAATCGAGTCGAGTCGAGTCGAGTCGAGTTGAGTCGAGCTGAGAAAAGTGCCAAGCGTCGTCCCGCCAGTGCGATGGATGGTGTTAAGTGAGCGTTTTGCGGGGAGTAAAAGCACTTCAATATAATTTCCTTCCAGCTCCATTGCGCCATTGCCACTTTGACAAACACACACACACATATACACACATACGCTCTCACTTCCACTCACGTTGTTCAATTATGCACCAGAATTTATTTACAGTTAAACTGTTTGTTATACGTTTTGACATGTGGAACATTAGCCCGAGTGGTCACTGCCGGACATGGGACTGTCAGTTGTGCCATCGATTCGCATTTGATTGTATTCGACAATGTTCTGTCTGTCATTTGATTTATATTTGCACATGTCCATTCGAAAATGAACTGACATTGAGAGCGTCGAAGTAAACATGGCATTTCAGAGGAACAACTTTTACGGAATTGGGTGGAGCGGAAAAGTGATGAGGTATTGAAAAATTGTATATGGATGCTAAAATTAAGGTTGGAAAAGTCTTTGTATTTAAAGAAAAATATTCAATAAGAAATGCCTCGGAAACTTTTGGAAACTTTGAGCTGAAGTAAAACAGTCTGCTTCGTCTTAAAAAACTTAATGTGAATGCTAAAATTGATGTTGGAAATGTTGGAAAAATCTATCCAAAAGCAAATATCTGGTAACTTTTGTAGTCCTTGAGCTCAAACTACACAGTCTTCTTCGTCTTAAAAAAATTCTATGTTAATGTAAAACTGATGTTAGAAAGGTTGGAAAATTCTATCTAAAAAGCCTTTTATTTAAAAAATTTTTTTTCAAAGCAAATGTCTAGAAACTTTTTGGAAAGTGTGAGCTCAAAGAACTCAGTCTTCTTTGGCTCGAAATACATTATGTGGATGCTAGAACTGATGCTAGAATGGTTAGAAAAATCTAACAAAAAAGTCTTTTAATTTAAAAAAATTTATTCCAAATGTCTTGAAAGCTATTGGAAACTTTGAGCTCAAACAAAACAGTCTTCTTCATCTTAAAAAACTTTATAAGGATGCTAGAACTGATGTTGGAAAGGTTGGAAAAATCTATCCAAAAAATTGTTTTATTTGAAAAAAATTTGAAAAAAATTTTTTTATAGATGTGTTTATTTGAAAAAAAAATTTTGGATTTACATATTTGAAACAATTGTTTCCAAAGCAAATGTCTTGAAACTTATTCTAAGCTTGAGCTCAAACAACTCAGTCTTCTTTGGTTCGAAAAACTGTTGTGGATGCTAGAACTGATATTAGAAAGATTGGAAAAATCTATCCAAATGCAAATGCCTGGTAACTTTTTTAGTCTTTGAGCTCAAACAACACAGTCTTTTTCGTTCTCAAAATTTCTATGTGGATGCTAGAACTGATGTTAGAAAGGTTGGAAAAATCTCTCTAAAAAGTCTTTTTATTTGAAAAAATGTTTTCCAAAGCAAATGTCAAGAAACCTATAGGAACATTTTAGCTCAAACAACACAGAATTCTTCGGCTTGAAAAATTCTATGTGAATAGTAGAACTGATGCTAGAAAAGTAGGAAAAATCCAAATCAAATGTCTCGAAACCTATTGGAAGCTTTGAGTTCAAAATATTCTTCGTCTTAAAAAACTTTATGTGGATGCTAGAACTGATGTTAGAAAGGTTGGAAAAATCATTCCAAAACGAAATGCCTGGGTACCTTTGGAAACTATGAACACAAACAATATCTCTTGTTCTCTTCTTCTCTTCACCTTAAAAAATATAAATATATTACTTAGCTTCCTAAATTCTATGTTTAAAGAAGTTGTACAGTCTACCGTTAGCGAATATCGTAATATAGTTCTCTGGTTCTGGTTAGATTAGGTGGCTGGGCGCAAAAGGACTCACTTAGACTCGTATATGAACCATTGTGAAGTCACATGATGAAAGAGCTCAGTCCATTTCTTTCTTTAGAACTTTTTGTTAAAGCTAAGTAAGCCATGTACCGTAGATCTAAGCCACGATTTCGAGCAATTCTTCAGTTGGACTAAGCAATCTGTGGTCAGAGTCAGAGTAACTTCTAAGAATGCCAAATAA
This sequence comes from Melieria crassipennis, assembly GCA_963668005.1. NCBI lineage: Eukaryota > Metazoa > Arthropoda > Insecta > Diptera > Ulidiidae > Melieria > Melieria crassipennis. The sequence continues at coordinate 76,129,929 of OY764962.1, read as the reverse complement.
TGTAATATGAAGCTAAAGTCTGGGTTCCTGGACTCTTTAGTGTTCAAGATAAAGAAACCGCCAATGAATTGGCTAACTGTGGATCAGTAGTGTCAGTCAACTGCACTTAAGGACCTGAAGAACGCATCAGTAACTTTTAAGAATGTCCATTCTTGGACAGATGATGATGATGACAGAAGATGAAGCTAAAGTCAGTAGTAAGATTGAAAAGGCTTCAACTTTTCTGGGTTCCTGAACTCTGTGGTGTTCAAGATAATGAAACTGCCAATGAACTGGATATCCGTGGATCCATAGTGAGAGTCCACTGCACTTAAGGACCTGAAGAACGGACCAGTAACTTCTAAGGATGTTCAAGAATATAAGGTGAAGTCAGTCGCACGATTGAAAAGGCTTCAACTTGTCTGGGTTTCTGGACTCTGTGGTGTTCAAGATAATGAAACTGCCAATGAACTATATATCTGTGGATCAGTTGTGGCAGACAACTGTACTTAAGGCTGTGAAGAACGCATTAGTAACTTCTAAGAATGTCCAAGAATGTAAGATGATGCTAAAGTCAGACTCAAGACGGGAAAGGCTTCAACTTGTCTGGGTTTCTGAACTCTGTGGTGTTCCAGATAAGGAAACTGCCAATGAACGGGCTAACCGTGGATCAGTAGTGACAGTCAATTGAACTTAAGGCTGTGAAGAACGCATCCGTTGTTTCTAAGAATGTCCAAGAATGTAAGATGAAGCTAGTCAGTCGCACGATTGAAAAGGCTTGAACTTGTCTGGGTTTCTGGACTCTGTGGTGTTCAAGATAATGAAACTGCCAATGAACTGGATATCTGTGGCTCAGTTGTGACAGTCAAACTATACTTAAGGACCTGGAGAACGGACGAGTAACTTCTAAGGATGTTCAAGAATATAAGGTGAAGTCAGTCGCAAGATTGAAAAGGCTTCAACTTGTCTGGGTTCCTGAACTCTATGTTGTTCAAGATAATAAAACTGACGATGAACTGTCTAACCGTGGATCAGTTGTGACAGTCAAACTATACTTAAGGACCTGAAGAACGGACGAGTAACTTCTAAGGATGTTCAAGAATATAAGGTGAAGTGAGTCGCAAGATTGAAAAGGCTTCAACTTGTCTGGGTTCCTGAACTCTGTGGTGTTCAAGATAATGAAACTGACGATGAACTGTCTAACCGTGGATCAGTAATGACAGTCAAACTATACTTAAGGACCTGAAGAACGGATGAGTAACTTCTAAGGATGTTCAAGAATATAAGGTGAAGTCAGTCGCAAGATTAAAAAGGCTTGAACTTGTCTGGGTTCCTGAACTCTATGTTGTTCAAGATAATAAAACTGACGCTGAACTGTCTAACCGTGGATCAGTTGTGACAGTCAAACTATACTTAAGGACCTGAAGAACGCACAAGTAACTTCTAAGATTGTTCAAGAATACATAATAAACCTAAAGTCCGTCGCAAGGCAGAATAAACTTAAACTTGTCGGGGTTTCTGGACACTCTGGTGTTCAAGATAATGAAACTGTCAATTAACTGGCTAACTGGCTATTTGGATCTTTGGGACCAGATTGGGACCAATAATCGGTATCAGCTTACCAGGCACTTTGGACTGTAACAAATTGTATGTAGTGAACGATTGAAGAATTGAGATTGTAGAAATACTAAGTTTTTTGTGATAAGTCCCATTAGGAACTATGTACTTCTGAAATTAAAGCGAAAAGATATCCGCCGAATGATTGAACTAATCACTGGACATAGATAATCCAATATGGGCCTCATCTCTTAATCCAAATTCGCTTTCATAACAGTAGATATTAATAACAAATACGTCTTAGTGGGTTGTTGTTTAACTTTAAAAGCTTACCGCATGGAAAAGTTGCAGAAATTAGCGAGACATTAAAATGTCCATCGAATTGGCTGAAATGGCACTTTCAATTTGATAAATACGCATTAAAATATGCCACAGCGGAATCCTGTCGATAGCATACAATATCTTATGGCTGTGTGTGTCAGTAGTGGTTTCAACGCAAAAATACAAAATTCCCCAAATTACTCAATTCACCAATTAGCATGTTAAATGGTGCAGATACAATGCAACAACAACAACAATTTGCACAATAAACCGAATTTTCGTATGTATGTATAGGAATATCAATGGACAGCATGCTGAGCGCATAATTGGATGGAAAATATGTGCGGCAGTGGCCGAAATTACAACAAACACACCTACACACACACACACACACACATATACACGCACACATTCATAGACATGCATTTGTATGTGGATTTGTGAGTGAAAAATATGGCATGCGCATGTATCAATTTTCCATAACTGTGGCATGGCGACAGGAGGTAACGACGAAGATTAACACACTTTAAAAATGCCAAAAATAACAACAACAACAACAACAATAATGGACAACACAAAACGAAACGGAAAAAGAGCTGAAGTAAACGTCGCCACGGCAAACATTTCCCAAAATGCGATACGGATTAAGGGTTGAGAGGTGGATTGTGTTGTCATGGACGGGAAGTGCTACAGTTCGTGCGTTTCCATGACGTGTCCGGTCAACATTTGCAAAATCGCGTAGGTTCGGCCACAAACAAAGAATTCGGCGTATTCGGCATAACGTTACACCCCCAACCCCACCTCAGGTCGCAATTTTTACGCTTTTCCGAATGGAAAGATTTTCCAAATATTTGAACAGCAACCGGCGACTGGCGAACGACGTTGGCCAGCGGGAGAGCAACGTGCGCCCAAAATTTGACACTTTGCGATATGCTACAATACAACAACAACAACAGGATTCTAGCAACAAAACATGTAAGAGTTTTTTAGTCGATTGGAATCGACTTATACATAACCTACATCGAGATGGATCGTTGCACGTTGTCCCTTAAATTATTCAGAACAAATTGCATTTATATATTTTTAGACGAATGGATGGATGTATGGACAGACGGACAGATACATGGACGATAGATGGACAGATACATGGACGATAGACGGAGAGATACTTGAACGATAGACGAACGAGCCGATGTATGGACAAGTGTATGAACAGACGGACGCATAGACTCACGAAATTACCCAAAGACAGAGAAAAACAGACTAATCGATAGACTTTTGAACGGATAAATCGATACACGAACGAAAAGACGTACATACATACCGACGGATAGACGAAGGGATGCGTCCCGATAGATGCATAGACAGATGAACGGATATCTGTATGGACTGACGTTTTAATAGACATACGGACGAAAGGCAGACAAAAACGGACTAATGGTTAGACGGATGAACAGATGTATGGATAAATAGATCGATAGATGGAAGGATAGACTTATGAACGGACAGTTTGATGGGCAGACAAATAGAAGGACAGGCAGACAAAAACGGATTAATGGATGTACGGACCAATAGACATATGGACGGACGGATCGATAGAGGCCGGACGGACAGACGAGGAATGGATACAGTGATAGACGGATGGATAGACTTATGACCGGACAGTTTGATAGACGGACGGATAGAATTACAGACAGGCCGAAAGACAGACAAAAACGGATTAATCACTGGACGGACGGAAGGACGTATGGACAGACGGATCGATAGACGGACGGACAGACGTATGGATGAACTTATTGACAGAGGCTAGAGGATAGAGATGGACCGACGAGGTATGGATGGATTAATCACTGGACGGATGGAAGGACGTATGGACAGGCGGATCGATAGACGGCCGGATAGACGTATGGATGGGCGGATTGATAGACGTATGGATAGACGTATGAAGGTTCAGTTTGATAGACGAACGGATAAAAGGACATACAGACCGAAAGACAGATAGAAACGGGCTTATGAATAGACGGCCGAATAGCAGGAGAGATAGATTAACGGGCAAACGTATGGACGGACGATTGATAGACGGATAGATGGGTGTATAAAAGGACAGACCGAAAGACAGGCAAAACGGGCTTAACAATAGACGGCTGAATAGAAGGACAGAAAGATTAATGATCAGATGTATGGACGGACGTATTGATAGAGGCCGGACGGACAGGCGAGGCATGGACGGATTGATGGGTTTATAAAAGGACAGTTTAATATACGGACAGATAGAAGGGCAGACAGACCAAACGACAGAAAAAAACGGGCTTATCGATGGACGGCCGAATAGAAGGACAGATAGATTAATGGTCAGATGTATGGACAGACGGATCGATAGACGAACAGACAGACGTGCGGATGGATAGTCGGACGAACAGATAAACGAACGGGCGGATATTGGTTGGTTCCAGTAGCGATGTACCGACATTCAATTAGCGCGTAGGCGCTCTTTTGTTACCACCATTCCCGGTAGATACTATAAGGTATTTTTGTGTGTCGTGGACGGTTTTCTTCGTGAAGGGGATGGGCGGGCAGACACATGGGCGCAAAGATCAATAGGCAGTCAGACAGACCTGGTATTCCTAGTTATCATATCGCTTTCGCTTCCCTGATCCAATTACCCATAAAATCTCAGTGTAGGGTATAAAAAAAAAAATGAAAGGAGGCGGCATATCAACGCCACATTTCATGTCCATGAGCGAGCCCCCCGTCAATGTCGCTGTTGGCATCGCACCGATTCGTGTCCATCTCAATGTCCACCCAAATTGTGTTTGTGTATGTGTGTGTGTGTGTGTGTGGCGATAATATTAAATTTGTGCTTCTGCACCGATACACCGCTTTGTCCGCCCCCATTCCCCACTCCTCGACCGCCGGCCTGGGTGCTCGTCGTCGAAATTCCTTCGCAGCGCACGTGTCCCATGCCGTGGCGCTTCGAGTGCCGTTTCAGGGTCAGTCGAGCGTGCAAAGGTCGGTCGTTTTAGCCAGACGGGTGCTAAATCAATTCAGCGCGCAAAAACAGCTGCGCGCCAGCCAACCAGCCAGTCGACCGGGCAGCCGCACGTAAATGCCTTCAACGCCTGCGAAAATGCTACGCGGAGCCACCGGCGCAACCGAACGCCTGACGAGACCCGGGCAGGAGCAGCAGCTGGAAGCAGGAAGCAGCAACTGTGCCAGTTGTATTGAGTACATCGAGAGGGCAAACAATGCCAATACCATTGACAAGCCAAAATAATTAAATAGTTGTTGTGTGGCTGTGTAAGTGTGTTTGCTTTGATTTAACGTATTCGCCGTAGGAAATTAAGTTTACCTTTGCCCACTCATGTAACAGGACACGGTTGTTTTTGTTTACTCGATTGTCCTGCGAGAGCTGTCGCTGATGTCATCTTCATTCAGCTACAGGTGGAACATTATTATTTTTCCTTTGTGTTTAGTTCAATGGACATGAAAATCCATTTACCAACTTGGCAAGTTTTACAAACAAAAAGATATATTGTGCTAATTATACAGGGTTAGACGTTTTCGAGTTTCAAAAGTGTAATTCTGACATTTGACAATTTTCGAATATATGTAGATGTAAAAAAAAATGAGGTTGCATTGAAATTGTACAAACTTGCAAAAATTTCCATCTTTAGCTTTGGCGCTTTAGCCCATTGGCTCCTAGGCGGAAGGGTTTTTAAGAAATTTTACAGCGTCTCTTTTTGGTACAAAATTAAGCTCTAAAAACTTTGGCCTAAAGGGTTTTCTATCGTAAGATTGTCTTAACTTTTTAAATCGACCATTGCCCGGCTGTCCCCAAACATGTTCCATTTTCTGAGTTTTAGCTCACTTAAAATTGCTATCGGTCGATCTTTAGAATGACTTCAACTTAGTAGCAGAAATTGAAGGAAGATTCATCGTTTTCTTGGGGTAGTTCAGAACAAGCTATTTTCCCTACTACGAGTATCACCAGACGAAGATGGAAACCACTTAGGTGTTTCATTGCCTGAGATTTCGATGACTCAAAGTTGGAATCGGTTGAGCTTTAGGATGATTTCAACTTAGTAGCAGAAATAGAAGGAAGATCCATCGTTTTCTTGGGGTAGTTCAGAACGAACTATTTCCCCTACTATAACCAGACGAAGATGGAAATCACTTAGGTGTTTCATTGTCTGAGATTTCGATGACTTAAAGTTGGAATCGGTTGAGCTTTAGGACGATCCTTAGTAGCAAAACTAGAAGGACGATCCTTGGTTTTCTTGGGTAACTTAGTAGCAAAAATAGAGGGAAGATCCCTTGTTTTCTTAGGGTAGTTCAGAACAAACTATTTCCCCTTCTATCACCAGACGAAGATGGAAATCGCTTAGGTGTTTGATTGTCTGAGATTTCGATGACTTAAAGTCGGAATCGGTAGAGCTTCAGGACGATCTTTAGTAGATTTCTTGTGGCGTCAGAACGGACTATTTCACTTACTATCCCCAAACGAAGATGGAAGCCACTCGAGTGTTGTAATTTCTAAGATTTGGGCGACTTAAAGTTGGTATCGCTTGAGCTTTAAGATGATCCATAGTAGCAGCAATAAGAGGAAGAACCTTCGTTTTCTCGAATATTTGAGAAAATTCGTGAAATCATGGCCGCAATACTCATATCAGCCAAAATGTCCCAATAAGTTAGTAAAAACGACCTCAAAAGTTCGAGTCCGGCAAAAAGTTTCATGACTGCCATTGCAATGATGGGTTCTATATATTTTATGAAGACAATATCCAACCACTTAAAGTATAACCCTGTATTATTGAGTACTTATATGAGCAGCGGGTTAGAGTAAATATGAAATACAACACTTTGGCTGTCAATCGATGTTAATCCTCCACATGAAGTGGATGACACATTGAGATGAAAATGAAATCATACACACGAACACATAACTCAAAGTTTATTGAATTAAAATCAAGGTTTTAGTTAAATAGTTGTATTGTTAAACAGATTGAAAGGCCTGCTTGAGAAATTACGTTGTTTCATAATACCGAATCAAGAGAGAGATACGTTTCTGAACTTTAAATACGATTTTGAGGTTTTATTGAACAGTTAAGCTAGTTTTCTGTTTGATGAGTTGATTTTATTTCCAATTTAAAGCTACATTAGTTCCAAAATTTCTTTTTCCTGAGAAATTTTTTTTGTATACTAGAAACTTTAAATTTCAGCTTTGCCGACCTTGATAGTCCAGCGGGTAGCGCGCTGACTTCTCACAACAGAGGCCCTAGGTTCGATTCCTCCTTCGGGCTGGTTCGGGCTGGTCTACTTCTATCACTATCCACATGAAGCAGATGAGAATTACAAGAATCGCATAAGAGCCCAGGCAGGTAATGGCAAAACTTCTAAGTGTGAAAGGAAAATTGCCGAAACGTTGGCGTTGGTATGGAGTTATATTACATATTATTTAATAACATTTTCTTTATTTAAATAATAGAAAATAATTAGAAAATAATAAAAGTCATCGAACTTGGGTTTTGGCCACAATAAGACTTTAAATTTAAACACAGCTGGTTAACTTGAACGACGAAAACATTGCAAAGAAGGCCATTATGGGGAACTCACAAGCCGGTAGAGAAAGACTGTCTAGTGCGCCGCTTGCGTCCTGGAAAAGAACAGACGACTGTGAGGCCCGTCAACTCGGATGCAAGTTGCAAGTTGAAAATAGTTTAAAAAAATTGGCCAAGAACTATCTGCTCGGCTTACTTGAGGCCCTTTGTCCCATTTGTTACTACAGTAAGCATTGCATTACACCATGGTTATGTGGGCTATTAACTCCTTCGAGCCTTTCAAATCTCCGGGACCGGACGGCGTCATCCCGGCCGAATTGCAGCAAACCGCGGAATCGACGGTGCCGTGGCTCGTTGCAATCTTTAGGGCATGCCTAGAATGGGGCTACATCCCCCTCCCATGGCGGGAGGTGGATGTCGTCTTCATTCCTAAGGCCGGGAAGACCTCGCACGTCAAGGCAAAGGACTTCAGGCCAATAAGCCTGACATCGTTTCTCCTGAAGACCCTCGAGAGGATACTCGACGTCCACATCAGGAGCCTTATCGATCCAACCGCTCTCTCTGAGTCGCAACATGCCTACACAAGGGGTAGGTCGGTTGAATCTGCGTTGCACTCCTTGGTCGACTACATAGACAAGTCGCTAACATACAAAGAGTACACCCTGGTGTCTTTTATAGACATAGAGGGCGCATTTAATAATGTCTGCCCTCTTGCGATAGGAGTGGCTCTTTCGAATCTTGGCGTTGACAGTAAACTGGTAAGCTTCATCAGCGCCCTACTTAACAGCCGTTGTATCAACTCCACGTTGGGAACGGCGCATCTTCGCAGGTCAGTCACCAGGGGAACCCCCCAGGGGGGCGTTCTGTCGCCGCTCCTGTGGAATCTAACCCTGAATAGACTGCTTGTCAACTTAGCGGCTGTTGGCTGCAAGGTCGTTGCTTATGCCGACGATGTTGCGATGGCCATAGCTGGCAAATTTCCGAGTGTGCTCTCCGAGCGGATGAACCACTTCCTGGACATCCTCACCTCATGGAGCAACTCCTGTGGCCTTACAGCCAACCCGGAAAAGACGGATCTTGTTCTTTTTACAAGGAGATATAAGGTTCCGTCTTTCAGACTTCCCGCCCTAAATGGTACCCCGCTCAAACTGAGTAAGGAGGTGAAATACCTGGGGCTCATACTAGACTCCAAGCTAACTTGGAGCGCAAACATCGCGGAAAGGGCAAAAAGAGCCTCCAGGGCCATCTACTGTTGTAAGCGGGCAGTGGGTGCAAGATGGGGGCTTCAGCCTCGCGTTGTTATGTGGCTCTATGAGGCAGTGGTCGAGCCCATCCTCCTCTACGGCGCTGTTGTATGGTGGCCTGCGGTGGCTAGCCGGGCTAACCTGAATCAGCTCGACAGAGTCAGGAGACTAGCTGCCACTCTCATAACAGGAGCCATCCGTTCCACGCCTACCAAGGCGCTTTTTGTTATGCTTAATTGGGTCCCCTCGACCCTACTAGTAAGGCAGTCCGCCAAAACTGCCGCTGTACGGTTGAATGCCATACGCAGTTGGGCACGGGCGGACATAGGCCACTCTAGAATCCTCGGGCTGGATCTTCCAACCCCGACACAGACCGACTACACAGTCCTTCCCCTAGCTTTGAACATAAGTTCACTATAGGGATACCCAGCAGGAACGACTGGTCAGAGGACCGTCGCTCACTGCCAGACGTCGTCGAAATCTTCACAGACGGCTCTAAACTTGACAATAGAGTCGGGTGTGGGGTTTTCTGCGACCAATTGGGGGCCAGCATCACTGCTCGGCTCCCGGACCACTGTAGCGTCTTCCAAGCGGAGACCATGGCAATACTGCTGGCTGTGGACCGGTTGCGATCGCAACCCCCCATTCCCTCGGCTATTTGTATTTTCTCGGATAGCCAGGCTGCAATCAAATCCTTGAAAGGTATTTATACCTCCTCCAAACTGGTAGCAAAGTGTCGTGCCGCCCTAAACAGCTTAGCGGAACATGCCAGGGTTCACCTGAGTTGGGTCCCTGGGCATAGCGGCATCTCTGGTAACTGTGCGGCAGATGAGCTGGCCAGAAAAGGCACTTTGCTTCCAGCACCCACTACGCAATGTAGCATCCCCCTTGCGACTGTAAAACTGATGATCAGGCAGACGTATCTTCGCCTGGCTAACCGACTCTGGGCGGAGGAGAGCCACTGTAGGATCTCCAGAGAAACCTGGCCGTCGCTTAACCATGGCAGAACAAGTGAATTACTGCGGCTAAAGCGGAATTCCATCTATCCCACGGTATCTGTGCTGACAGGACACTGGACGAACGGCGAGCACGCCAGGAGACTCGGCCTCCCCTTCAACGACCATTGCCGCAGCTGCGACGATGTGGACGCGGAGGAAAGCGTCGAGCACCTGATGTGCCATTGCCCAGCACTAGCGAGGAGACGACTCCGGGTGCTGGGAGCGCCGTTCTTCAGCAGTCTGGCCGACCTCTCAGGACCCAGCATCGGCCGCATTGCCCGATTCATCACGGAATCGGGATGGCTCCTGCCTGACACCCGGGGGGGTGTGTTAGCCTGAAGGGCGGCCACGTCCTTCACGTGGTACCACAACGGGCCGCACTATGGCCTAAGTGAGCTCTTCTAGCTGCCACCCTAACCTAACCTAACCTAAGCATTGCTAATGATTGCACAGTGTTGCCAGCTTAACAAATAACACAATTAAAAGTAAGCAAATTATATGACAATAATTGAAATATATGAAAGCTATGCAATATCATAAATTTGGCGTTAACGGACAAATGCATTTCATATTTATGTGTTTTATATGTTTATAAATATTTAATATTTATTTAATACTTTATTCTCATGCAAGTTTATATTTTGAAGGTTTAATGAAAATTGTTTTTTATGATTTTATGTTAACTGAACGCATGTTTGTGGCGTTGATATGTAAAAGGAAATGCAGCAAAAATCGGAAAATCATTTTTGCCAACAACTTTTTGTTGTCAGAAAATTTTATTTTTTTTCATTTTTATTTTTGTTTTTTTTTTCAATTAACTATGCTGTTTATTTGGGGTTAGCTACCTGTTTTTCAACACCAAAACGAAACTAAAATACCAAAAACCAAACATACACAACATGTATGAAAATAAAAAAATGGCCAAGCACACAACCGCCAAGTGACATAAGTGTTTGCTTGTGTGTGTGTGTGTTCGTTGCTGTTTTTGTTGTTACCACTTTTGTTGTTTTGGCATTTGTGGATTTGTTAAGCCTTTTTTATGCAATTTTCTATGCAGCTGCATGGATGAAAATATGCTGGAGTTTGTATGTGTGTGTGTGTGTGTGTGTGAATGAATGGTCTGCGAATGAGCACAAAAACCACCCAAAAACCACAGGAATTGAACAAAAAACCATTAACATGACAGCAGCGCGCAAAGCAAAAGTTGTTCATGTTCTTGTTGTAACTGTTATTGTTGTTGCTGTTGCTGAAGGTGGCTTGACTAAAAGCGTTGAAGGCAAGCTGCATTGGGCAGCAATGATGAGATCTGTGTGTGTAGAAGTTGCTGTTGTTGATGAAGTTGGTGTTGTTGTTGTTGTTGTTAGTATTGCTATTGTTCTTGCTGTTGCTATTGCTGTTGTTGCTTTTGGTGGCACTCGCTCGGTCAGTCAGCAGCGGTGACATTGTCAACGGTGTTGCTGATGATGATCGCTTTATTACAGCCTTCCCATTCCCCCCCTTTCCTCCCTATCCACACACCACACTGATGCTTTTGCAGCAACAATTGCTCGTTCGGCTGGCTGCAGCAACGTTCAAATAACGCGCAATGGCTGCACTGGGCGCGGCAGTTGAGTGGCCACTGGTCAGCCCTCGGTCACCACTCGGCCGGCCAATCTGCATGTAAAAGACGAACAGGTGTGCATATAGCACAAACACACACACACACATCTACATGGTGTAGTTGTGTGCGCTGCAGGCGCCATCACAGTGTTTGTGAATTTCAGACAATGGCCGCCGGGTGAGGTTATGACAGGAAGTGCCACTGTCGGCTGCATTCGCAGAAAAACTTGTTCACACAAAATTGAAATTGAAATTGGACTCGACGGTGAATGTGTCTGTATGTGTGTGTCTGTGTGTGTTGGTGTTGATATCGGTGCCCGTGTATGTGTTTGTGTCTGTGTTGTATTCGTGTGCAGACCTGCTCGTCGTTTAATTTAATTGAAAATTGTTGGATTATCTCTCAGATGGCAGAGCGCACAGTTCGCTCGAGCCGCGTTGCATATTCTCGCTGGCCATGCCAAATGCTGCCTGCGGAATTGTGTAATTTGTTTATTATTTTTTTTTATTGTTATTATTGTTTTTTTTTGGCGCCGCTGCCACTTTTCATTTATAAATTAAAATGTTTGCTTACCGGTGTTCGTGTACGTTATGAGCTGCTTGTAATGGGTATTTTCAGTATAAACAACAACAACAACAAAAAAAAACACAGCACAGTCGAGTGAAAATATGCAGTGCGCTCGCACACAAAAAGGCTGCGGCAGGTGAGAGTAAACAATTTGAGCGCGGCGGCGTTTATTCATTATGGCATTGCAGCAATTGGCTGCAGTCGAGCGTAAAATCTCGTGTGGACACAGCCAGAATTCACGCCATTCATTAAATTTCAACATAATTTGACTTATTTAGTACACAAGTTTAGTACGAAATTGTATAAATAATGTGCAGTGCCTATGCAATGGAAATGTTGGAGGTGTAAAAGCTGGGTAAAAGAAGCTGGGTAAAAGAAAGAAAAGAAAATCTATCATTAAATTTAAGGCGTAAAACCACGAAAAGAAAGTCTGAATTTGAGGATTTTGTTTGGGAAAAGGAAAAAGTATTTCGATATATTTTTGGAGGGTTTATTTAACACATATTGAAGTATGCACAAATATGTAGGTCTCACGCAGGAGAATAAAATATCTGCAACAAATACATATTGGTAATAATAAATAATAAATTTTAATTCTTAATAATAAATTAAATAAATAATGAAATTAATAAATTAAATTAATAAATAAATAAATAAAAAATTATATTTAAATATTACGATTTAAATCTTTTTTTTAATTATTGCAGTTAAAAAAATGTCGAAAAAACATATATGTATTGTAATACACTATAAGAGGAAAATATCGGGTGTTTTTTTTAGAGGTATAGAACTTCGAATTGAAATAAAACACAAGAAAATCGTTTTAATGTCCATCAATTTGGCTTTATTGGAAGGATAATTTTATGCCATTAATGTTTAAATATGATTTCGGGCATGTGGCCGCCGCGGCTGGCTCGAATAAAGCCAATTCTACAGGTCCAATTTTCAACCACTTTTTCGAGCATTTGGGGCCGTATGTCGGCAATAACGCCACGAATGTTGGCTTCCAAGTCCCCTAACGTTTCTGGTTTGTTGGCGTAGACGAGCGACTTCACATATCCCCAAAGAAAATAATCCAATGGTGTCAAATCACACGATCTTGGTGGCCAATTGACAGGTCCATTCCGCGAAATTAGGCGCTCATCGAATGTTTCCTTCAATAAATCGATTGTGACGTGCGCTGTGTGGGATGTAGCGCCGTCTTGTTGGAACCACAACTCATCCACATTCATGCCATCCAATTCGGGAACAAAATAGTCGGTTATCATGGCTCTATACCGGTCTCCATTAACGGTAACTGACTCCTCTTCTGACTGGGTCCTCTTCAACATTTTGCTCTACAGCGGCAATTGTTTCTTCGGTGCGCACTGTTCGACGTCTCTGCGGATGCGTATTATCACATAGAGTAAACGTAGTGCGAAAACGACCCATGATTAACCGCATTAATTGCTCTGATGGACGATTATGTCGACCATAAAATGGACGGAGCTTGCGGTAAACTTCGCGAACTGAACCATTATTTTCGAAATAAATTTGCACGATTTGCAAGCGTTGTTCTTTTGTCAACCTGTTCATGATGAAATGGCAAACCAAACTGAACATAAATGACATTAGAGTTGCCAGATTTGACCACAAAATGCCAGTTTTATCTCTATTCGAAAAACAAACCTTTAAAAAAAACACCCTATATAAAAAAATTTTGTGATTTTATCAGCGATAAAATTTTGATAAAAAATTATTTGAATAAACCAAAAACTTTTTTTGAGGTTATATTCTTTTCTGAGTTCCACCAATTTTTCTATTAATGCGTCTAAGTGGTATGTTTGACAATATGTCAAAATGGCATCTAAATTGGACAACTAGATTCAAAGTTATTATACTTTAATTGATACAATTATTAATAATTAAATTAATTCTCCCAGATCGAGCATTAATTATTAAGAGCTGGAAGGTAAATTGTTACTTTTATTACTACTGAAAATAAAAAAACTATAACAATCCAACTGAGGCGCATGCAAGATTTCATTTTGGGGGGGTTTTGTGTTAACATCTGAGCTTAATTCCAGTTTAAACCTTATTTTGCACCAGCATTTTTTGAATTGTAGCGATCTGAACCCCAACTCCACCCCTGTGTGCGCCACTGCAATCGAAATTAGCTGGGTAGCACTCTACCTTTCCTTATCTGGCTATGCCCTTTGTTCCCAAAAAGACAGTGTTGTAGTGATCGAAACAAATCATCATATTAAATCAATCAAACATAATCATAATCATAATCACAACCATAATCATAATTATTATAATATATAGTTTTATATATTATAATAATTATATAAATATAATTATAATTATACTCATAATTATAATCATAATCATGATAATAATCATAATCATAATAATCATAATTATAATCATTATCATTATCATTATCATTATCATTATCATAATCATAATCATCATAATAATAATCATAATCATAATCATTGTCATAATCATTATCATGATCATAATCATAATCATAATCATAATCATAATAATCATAATCATAATCATTATCATTATCATTATCATTATCATTATCATAATCATAATCATCATAATAATAATCATAATCATAATCATTGTCATAATCATTATCATGATCATAATCATAATCATAATTATAATCATAATCATTATCATAATCATAATCATAATCATAATCATCATAATCATAATCATTATCGTAATCATTATCATTATCATAATCATAATCATAATAATAATCATAATCATAATCGTAATCATAATCATAATCATAATCATAATCATAATCATAATCATAATCATAATCATAATCATAATAATCATTATCATAATCATAATCATAATCATAATCATTATCATAATCATTATCATAATCATAATCATAATAATAATCATAATCATAATCATAATAACGATTAATTGATTTTTTCCTTCAACAGCATTAGTTACTGACAGCAGAGATTCGAATCAATTGTTTGCCTGTCTGGCCAAAGTGATTCATAATGAATGATACCAAACGCTCAGCAGATGAGTTCGAAGTAAGGAGACATTTTCTGGACTCAGAACCGACGTTACGACGGAGTGAAGTAGTTTAAAAGACTAAGGAGACCAGCATCAGTAGATGCCAGGAGCGATGGGGCCAAGGAACAAAAGGACAGTCAACTCGCCAGCTAGTAGTTTCAATCCTAACAAATTGGATATAGAACCATGGTGACGCACATTACCAACTAATGTCGATGCCAACATAGGCTTCAAGGCCTACTTTTGCAAATATGGTCATAAGGAAGACTCATTCTGTGATCTCAACGGGCTTTGGATCTCCTTTATTCGGACCGACCCTTTTTGTAAAGCGAAGAATGTCCGGCAGCTTGAGTTCCAGTAGTACATTCTCAATTGGAGTCATTTTGCTAATGCAAATGTGCCTGGAACGTCCGAAAATTCTTCTCGAATCTTATCCACAATTTCATTGACATTTTTGGTGACAGGCCGACCAGAGCAAAACGTGAGAGACTATGGATCTCCTTTAGCCGGATCGTCACTTTCGTAAAGCGAAAGTTGTCCGTGGTTCGAGTTCCAGTAGTTCATTCTCAATTGGAATCGTTTTGCTAATGCAAATGTGCCTGGAACGTCCGAAAATTCTTCTCGAATCTTATCCACAATTTCATTGACATTTTTGGTGACAGGCCGACCAGAGCAAAACGTGAGAAACTATGGATCTCCTTTAGCCGGATTGACACTTTTGTAAAGCGAAAACTGTCCAGCAGCTCGAGTCATTGGAGTTGGAATTGAAGTCCGCGAATTCTTCTTGAATCTGATCCATAATATTATTGACTTCATTATTTTCGGCGATCGGCCAACCAGAGCAAGGAGCGCTTTTCACTTTAAAATTTTCAGTACAAAAGCGAGCAAACCATTTCCTGGCAGTTGACTCCAAACAGCAAACATATTTTCTTTTCTTTTCTGTGCGGCTTTTCTATTCTTTGTGGTAGTAAATTTTAGATAAAAATGTATTTCTTCTGAAAATTCACTCATCTTTGCTTTGCAAAAAGTTTAAATACAATGAAACAATCTCAATAAAACTTTTACAAATAATCAACTTATTTGTCTTCTGTTGAGCAAAAAAAAAAGATTTTCCAGATGCAGCTAACCGTTTCAAAGTCATAACTTAGGATACTTTAAAGAAGTGATGACCATTCTGCTGCTCACGAATAGCGAAATGGTAATTTTAACAAATTTTTCTTAAATAATTTAATAGGACTATTGATTTCAAACTTGGTGAAAAAAATCAAAAATAATTAGACACTCTTTTTTTAGTTAAAAAAAGTCAATTTATATCTTTCAGTTTTTGAAAATCAACATCGAACGAGTTAAAGGTTGGTTAGAAGTTTATGCATAAAATAGCTTAACATTAGATAAAATCATAAAATCATTATTTTAATGAAATCATAAAATTCACGAGTTCAATTCATTCAACCTTCCGGGCCGTGCTAGTTCCGTATATCCTTTTTTTTGCTTAATACATGCTAACTTTTCTATTAAACATGACGTAGATTCTCTGAGTATTTGTCTCTACTCAAAATAGTTCTTGTATTAAATTTCTTTTAAGAATCGAGTACTTACTACTTTAAGCCTTGATGTGGCCCCTCACAATACAAATTAATGTAAACCACTTCATTGGTTTAGTGTGAATGTTTAATATATGAAGGTGTTAGTGTTTTGTGAATCAATTTGAACTCGTAGCATACCTGCAAAATAGGAATATTTATTGGTTTTTTTACTTCATAATAAACCAATGCCCTATATATATATATGTACTATATGCGTCTATTCATCAGAGTTGCTTCTGTTATGCCAAGCCAAGTGCTTTCATCATTCTGACGACGAACGAAACCATTCAATGAAAGCATTTTACCGCACAGCAACAGTCAGATTGAGCGCTTTTTTTTTAGCCTATTGATGCTTTAATCTATGTTGTCTTTAATTTGGTTTTTATTTTTGTTTGTTCCCACGCTTAAATAAAGAAGTTACTGCTTACAGTTTCACTTACACAGTCAAACGTCGCATTAGACACATTGATCTTGATTTTCGTCGGAACTGGCAATATTGTTGCTTTCATTGCGATGTTTGTTTCTAGCGGCTTTGTAAAGATTTTGCTATTTTCTCTTGGATACATTCAAAGGAATTCAAAATGAAAGCAAAATGTGCGAATTGTGTGTGTAGATATTTAATTAAATGTTGAAAATCTGCCAGGCTGCCAGACAACGTCACCGCCCACCACTTGACACAGCCACTCATATATCCTCACACCAGCGCTGACTTTCAGTTGTATGGACGTGTGTGTGTGTGTGAATACATGTGTGAGTACATATGCTCGTCAATGTGTAAGTGTGTGTGTGTATATATATGGATTGCATATGGCTAAATTGAAACTGACGTTGCGAATGTAGCGAACTCGCTGTACTCTGACTTAATTGTGTCGCGTTAATGTCACAAACTCATACACACACACACACAGATACAAACAAAAACACACACTCCCATCCGCCACCTACACACACCACACAGCATGGCATGGCTCATAGTCGCCTATGAGGGTACACACACACACACACGCATTCCCTCGATACGAACCAAAGTGTGCGAGTGTGGGGCACACTTTTCTATTCGCAATTTACTTTTCAAAACGTTTATATAAAAACGTATGGCAGCGGTATTTAAATGCTGCTAAGTAAATGCGCGCGCACATGAGCACACTCACACATACTCACATTTGTATGTGTTAAAAGCCTGTGTCGCAGAAAATTGTATTCCACATGCTTCGCACCATTACAATTTGCAAAAAAAAAAATGTGAAAAAATATTGAAAAAAATTACAAAAATGTAATTATGCAAAATATACTCAACAAAAAAAAAACGCTTACTTTTGCAAACTAAATAAATGACATTATGAAATGTAGCGTCCAGCCCATGACACGTGTCCAATGAACACACACACAGTTGAGTGAAAAACTGCATACACTTGCGAGCATAGAAAGAATATGCGGATAGAACTTTGTCAAGGTTGCTGTTCAGTTCGATTGAACTCCTTCGCTTTTAAGGAGTTATTCTGGTTTATAATTTCAACGAAAATCACTTTGTAGGAATTTTATTCTTTTTTTGAAAGATTATTATACTGAAAATATGGCTTACAAACATTCAAGAATGAATTTGTACTCTTTTTTAGTTTTGTATTGGTAAGTTTTAGTACTAAAATCATCTTTGAGAGCTTTTATAGTTTAGAATATCAACAAAAATAAATTTGTAAGTATGTATTTTTCCTTTTTCTGAAAGACTATAATACTGAAAATATTGCTTACAAATTTTCAAGAATCAATTTGAAGAAACAATTTTGTTGTTTGAATATTTGTTTGCATATAATTGATTATTGGATATCAATAAGAATCAATTTCTAGGTATTTATTTTTCTTTTTCGAAAAGACAAATATTCTGAAAATATTGCCTACAAATTTTCAAGAATCGATTTGTATTTTTTTTTAGTTTTGTGTTGGTTAGTTTTGGAATTGAAATCATCTCTGAGGGTTTTTTAGTTTAGAATATCAACAAAAATAAATTTGTAGGTATATATTGTTTCATTTTCTGAAAGACTATAATACTGAAAATATTGCTTCAAATTTTCAAGAATCAGTTTGTATTTTTTTTTAGTTTTGTATTGATAAGCTTTAGTATTAAAATCGTCGTTAAGGGTTTATTTTAGTTTTCCAATTTCTACGTATTTTTTTTTTCTGAAAGACAAGAATTCTGAAAATATTGCTTTCAAATATTCAAGAATCAATTTGTATATTTTAAAATAGTTTTGTATTTGAAAGTTTTTGTATTGAAATCGTCTAAGGGGTTATTCCGGTTTAGAACTTAAGTAAGAAATAATTTCTAGGTATAGTTTCTTTTTCTAAAAGGCTGAAAATATTGCTTACAAATATTCAAGAATCAATTTGCATAAAATTTTAATAATAATAAAATAATAAATTTCTAGGAATTTTATCTTTTTCTGAAAGACTACAAACAATTCTGAAAATATTGCTTACAAATATTCAAAAATCAATTTGTATAAAATTTTGTTTAGTAGTTTTGTATTGATGAGTTTTAGTATTAAAATCGTCCATAATGATTTATTTTAATTTAGAATATCAACAAAAATCAATTTCTAGGTATTTTTTCTTTTTATAAAAGGCCATAATACTGAAAATATTGCCTTGAAATATTCAAAAATGAATTTGTATTTTTTTTAGTTTTGTATTGGAAAGTTTTAATATTGAAATCTCTTTTAATGGTTTATTTTAGTTTAAAATTTCAACAAAAATCAATTTCTAGGTTTTTGTTCTTTTTATAGAAGACTATAATACTGAAAAACAAATTCACAACTATTCAAAAATCAATTTGTTTTTTTTTTGTAGTTGTGTATTGGAAAGTTTCAGTATTGAAATCGTCTTTAAGTGGTTATTCTGGTTTAGAATTTCAATAAGAATAAATTTCTAGGTATATGTATTTTCTTTTTCTAAAAGGCTATAATACTGAAAATATTGCTTACAAATATTCAAGAATCAATTTGCATAAAATTTTAATAATAATAAAATAATAAATTTGTAGGAATTTTATCTTTTCCTGAAAGACTACAAACAATTCGGAAAATATTGCTTACAAATATTCAAAAATCCATTTGTATAAAATTTTGTTTAGTAGTTTTGTATTGATAAGTTTTAGTATTAAAATTGTCCTTAAGGATTTATTTTAAATTGGAATATCAACAAAAATTAATTTTTATAATTTTTTTCTTTTTCTAAAAGACTACAATACTGAAAACATGGCAAAACTTTTAAAATTTGTCCAAGTCATTGGTGATTTGAAGAATCGAATCGATATGAAAAACTTTCAAAGCCTTTTTTTTTGAAACCGTACTTTTCAACACGGCTCCTATGATATCTTAAGATCCACATATTTGTCTGAGAAGACGCGGATAAAATCTTAAGCCAATCGAAACGAAGAAATGAAATCGAATGAAAATTGCTGCAGTTATCATGGACAGCATTTTGTAAAATATGGTTTCAGATAAAATGTGTTTTAGGTTTTTTTAGGTAAAACAGTCAGCTTGTTAGTTTCTCAGGTCTTCAGAATCATCGATCAGTGGGGGCATTGCGGACTACTTTCACCAATGCCTTAGACAAAGTGCTTCATGACATTAGACATCTTGCGGAGACAATTGGTTGCCAATACCAGCAGCAGAATGGGAGTTTCCTCTCAATGGAAAATCGAGGCGTAATGGGCACTCAGCAATTTTAAACTTATTCAACAGTTGTAGATTTAATCAATGTAAATTAGAAGACATCCAGACTCTCCATTGGATTAGGATTATTGGATAAGGATTATTATGTTTCAATCTCATCTAATGGTATTTTGGTGCTTCCTCCTCAAGCGGTGATGTTCATGTATTGGTAGCAAGGAGTACCTAGCAGCAACCGACAACTTTGGTACATGGCGGACCGGTTGAAAGAGGTGATGACGAGGTGATGATGCTATGAGAGTGGCCAGCAACTGGACTGTACTATGCCCAATGGGGGAAGGTAGGTGGAAAGAAGGAGATAGTAGAGGAGAGTTGTGGAAGGAACTATTTAGGGGTCCTCACTCCTCCTCCCCCGAACTTCCTGATTTCTTTGAGCAACCTGAGGAGGTCGGGAAGGAGTAAAGTATGAGTTTCGCTTCCTGTTTCGTGAGAACGCTGAAAAGTGGCCAAAGGAGAATAAAAGCGAGAGCAGTCGAGTTCGGTGTGGAACTCGATATGTGTCAAAGTTTTATCTTTTCGAATTATAACCTTTTACAAACGTTTTTCGAATTGCAACTTTGAATTTTAATTCAATAAAAAAGGCTCGACTATTCTGGACCGAACTTCCAGGTATACTATATATAGACAGACAGTGGCGCACACAGGATTTAATTTTGGGGGGAGGGGGTTTGCCTACAACTCTTGAGCCGAATACCATTGGAAACCATATTTTCTACCAACAAACTTTGTGCTTGGGTTTGACCTCCCCATTCCAGATCTAAATAAGTTGCTTGACAAAGGTGGAACGTGGTATCTACTTAAAAGAATCAAATCTCCATTTGCCGGAGCGGCTACCAGATTACTGGAGCCTGTTCGAGGCTGAGGTAACAGCAATCTGTGGAACTTCTATTTAATAGGCTTAGGGTAAACGTATTATTGGCCTGAGATATCCTAATTCTTTTAGGGCTCTGAATGCAGTTTTAATAACATCAACGACTGTTTTGAACTGCAGAAAAGTTCTGAAGGAGACTGCTCGACATATTCACCTATGTTGGGTTTCGGGACATACAAATATTTCAGGGAACTGCAGTGCAGAGTTACGTTCAGACATGGCAATGTTGGGTATGGATCTTTTGCCCTGTAAGCTCTGTACTCATACAAGCTCCATGCTAAAAAAATTAACCTAAAATGTGCTGAAGACAACTTACTTACTTGACCAGTCATAACCACCTCTTACCGGGTTATGGACTGCGGGCCTGACTGAAGGCAACATACGATTTAATGTGCGCCAAATTTGATCAATCTTAAACTTCTCTTATCAAAACGGGATCAGATGAGAACCATGATTGATGTTGTGACGATGACATTTTGCAGTCACAGAGTTTCTATTAGTGTCCGACCGAAACATCCTTTTTGGGCCGAAACCGAAACCAAATTTCGGTTTTTTTTTAATATTCGGCCGAAACCGAAACATTCTAGTTGAAATAAAAATCACCATACCAAGCATTTTTTTCAGCAAACGAATTTTACATTAAGTAAATAAAGAACAAACAAACATAACATAAATAAATAATTACTTATTAATAAAAACAATTTATTAATTTTTTAAAAACATAAACATGAAAAAATCACCCCTTCGTACCTTACTCGCTAATATTCAAAATTAAGTAATTTAATATTATATGCTAAAAAAAAGTTTATTTACATTGGTGGCATCTAAATTACTCTTTCTTTCACTATATATCTGCTACACAATAAAATGTAAAAAAATATTCTAGAAAGTTTCGGTTTCGGCCGTTCGACCATTTTTTGGCCGAAACTGAAACCGAAACCTCTTATTTGGGCCGAAACCGAAACCGAATATTCGGTCGGACACTAGTTTCTATATAAATTCAAATATGTCCATTGCTACGAATCAGTTCAAGTATATGAAACTCCAAGCAATATAGCTCAACGATTTTAGACGAGGGGAAATAAAAAGTCAGAAAATGAAATGAAAAAGATTCGCTTATCAGCAACGAACAGAACTTTTGTCTGCATTTGAATAAAAAGATGGCAACAGTTGACAGCGGATTGTCAGTGATTATGAGCGCATTTTTGGTGCTGAAGGCAATGCTGGTGTTGATGATAATAGTGATAACGATGATGGTGATAATGATGTTAGTGATAGTGATGATTAAGAGAACAATGATGAAGATGGCAATGATGATGCTGCTGTCTAATTGAAAATGGCCAACAGCATTGCTTTGTCGCTGTCGACCGCAGTGACACTAAATGTTGTGGACAGACTATAATTGAATTAGAATTCAATTCAATGCACAAAAAGGATACTGCAAGCAAATGTAAAATGTAAAATGACGAAAAATATAGCCACAAATGCGACAAAGAGTGTGCAGGTTAGATTTGCATTGAGGGAGGAGGGGGCACTATTAATTATAACATCACACCAATTGCTGCAGAATGCGAGACTGTGGCAATCGCTCAACTCAACGCAACGCAACTGAACTGCAACGAGCTGAACTGACCTGTCTGCCTATGCAATTGACCAGCAACAGAATAGCAGCGAGCAAAAAATAAAATTAAAAAAAAAAATGCAAAAAAGTGGCAAAGTGCAACAAAGGAACCAACGCCTGACTAAGCCGGAGAAATGGTTGAAAAGTTGAAGGCTGGCGACATGAACACATGTTGCCAACAGTGGCGATGGGAAGTAGCAAAGAATAGCGCAAGAGTGTGAGTGAGTGATTGAGTGAGTGAGCGAGCCTATTGAAAATATTTTACATTTCGTTGGATCTGAATTTGAATGGGTGTGGGTGCAAAGCGAAAAGGTGCTTTGTAGCATAAAAAGCTAATTCAATGAACAAAGCAAATTCGATGGATTCGAGGTACACAATAAAGCAGAGAGGCGGCGGCATATGCACGCTGCAGATATATGAAGCTAAAAATAATTTATACACACACACACAGACATACAAATACATAGTTGTGTTTGGTGACAGGTAGATGACAGAAAAACGCGCACATCAACCGAGTGCAGTGTTGGTTCAAAAATAAATTAAAAAAACAAACACCCTGACGCGTGCGGGGACAGCTATCGACTATAATGGCGGCAAATCCTGTAATATGTAAACACTTTGCTCACAAACTCGTTCACTGGTTCATTTGCGCCGCAACGTTACAGCTTGGCGGCATTGTTGTTGTGCTTTTCTTGCGCTTGCACCCCCCACCGATGGACGCTGCGCTTACAAACTTTTCCTTACATTTCCTGTTCCGTTCACTGTTGGCCGTTTACAACACACACACACACACACACATAGATATGAATTCTCTAGCCTGCCAAAGCCATACATTAACCACACCAACAACGCCATAAACAGTACGCAATCGCCGCTGCCTCTGCTGCCGCCCCACGTGTAGTCGTCGCCGTCGTCGTCGTTCTAGTCGCAGTCGTTTATGTTAATTTCCCTTTGAAGCCGCTGCTTTGCGTCCACTCATGCATTCAATGAATTCACATTCAACTGACAGCGTTCGCTTCGGTTCAGTAGTTCCACATCGGACTCCATCAGGCAGCGCCCAGTTGGCTACAACAACAACAACAACAATAACAAGCAGCTCTACTACTGTTCGTCCGCATTTACATCATCAACACATCATCATCGTTCGCATCATCGTTTGGTAAGATTTAAATTGCTTGTATCCAGCAGTGCGTTTATGTCCCTGCGGGACAGTGATGCTCACGTGACCCATCATCTGACTATCAGCGCTGATTAAAGTTTCCATCACCTTTCCCATCACGTTCTTAAGGGCTTTGTGAAAAAATGGATGGAAACTTTTGTGTACATGTGATCTTGCATCACCTTTCAACACACGAACTTCAGTAGCTTGTGAAACATACAGCTGTCTCATTTACTCCTATTAAAATTGAATGCACGCTTTCAGTCAGCACTGATGAAGAAGTTCAGCACCACTGATGTGTAAATGCATCACCGCTGATGTAAATATCCATCAACGGTGCTAATCACCGCTGATGGGAAAGCTCATCACCACTGATGACTAAATTCATCACCGCTGATATAAAATTCCATCAGCGGTGATGTGAAATTAAATAATAAACATTTTTTAATTATTTGCATTTATTTTAACAATTTACTTAATTTAACAATTTACTTTAATTTACTTACTGGACCAAAAGAGAACTCTGCAACTCTTACGGTTTAGCAAATCAACACTTCGTACTCTCACGGGAGTCTTAACGGGGCACTGCGCCATCGGAATTTATGCGGAAAGACTCGGTCTGCCCCATCGAGACTACTGTCGCAGCTGCGAAGATGAGGAGGAAATTGAATCCGTGCAGCACCTCCTATGCGAATGCCCTGCGCTTCACAGCATACGCCACCGGTATCTAGGGGGCAGAGTGCTGGGCGATTTGGGCTTGGTTTGTACCACACCACTGGAGGATTTTGCCAGATTTATTCGACGCTCAGGTTGGTTTCAGCCAGCACCGAATACAGGGTGACAAGGGCTAGCCACACTCTCATCGGGCATCACAATGGGCCTTTGGGGCCTCCGAGTGTACTTGCTGAGAACCAGCAAGCCGCCTGTCTTACCTAACCTAACCTAACAAAAATTAGTCAAGTAAATAGTAAATAGAGTTGGGAGCTTTGTAGACGTCAAGACGCTGAAATTGATTTCATCCGTTTTGAAAACCCCTGTAAATATCGTTAAAAAGTTTATTATGTTAATTAATTTGTTTAATTTTATTAATTTTCTTTATACTTATCTTTAAATCCTTTTAAAAAGCCGATAATTTTTCTGCGTCGAGTTCTTCGTCCACCACGTTCACTGAAATTTCACATAATGTCAAAATCGAATCTGACAAGGTGCCACGTGGTGGCGGCTGGCATAGCTGTCTCTTTTCCACACATAGTTACCTATACGTATGAACTGTTTAGTTCTTTCTGTGCTCTCTTTTCTGTCAGCGCTGAGGCATTTATTCCTCGTTGCTGTTGTATAAATGCATCATCGCTGATGCAAAAGCTGATGAAATGAAAGTTTGATTTTTTCTTTCAAATTTTGAAATGTCAATGTACATTAGCCCTTCATCTCGCTCTCTCTTATAAAATAATTTCATAGCCAAACAGTCTCTTTTCCACCGAAGTGGCTCCAGTACAAAAATTTGACCATAATGTGTGAATGTGTTAGTTTTTGCGTTTTATGTGTATGAGTTTCCATCACCCATGTCCCGTAGGGGTGTGTGTGCGAGCGAGTTTGTGTGTGGGCACGCAACTGTGTGCGTGTGTCGTTTTGTTCATTGCTGCATTATGCTGCGGGATTTACTTCATAGCTCCATAGAGTTACTTAGCGCATTGCTGGATTGGATTCTATTTTACTCGTATTTTCCTTTTGTCGTACTAGTTGTAGTTTTTGTCAGCGGTGCTGAAACTGTGAAGCACAGAGTGCTGCGAATTCGGTGAATGTTTACTGCATATAAAGAATATAGTTGGTACAGAGTATCTACCAATTGGAGTATAGAGTCTTGCAACGTACACTGTCGTGTAAAAGACAAAAAGAAGGATAGCTCGTGCCGTTAGTTTTTGGTTTCCCTCTACAATTTCGTTATATAAACAATAGTACAACTTCTTAGGTTAGGTTAGGTTGAGGTAGGTAGGAAAGGACAAATGACACTTGGAGATCAAAGTTGCCCATTGTGAATGCTTTCTTAACCCTTTCGACCCCAAAGTTGCCTGAGAGCAACTTCACCTATTTGTCATCTTACTTATAGCAAAAGTTACGATTGATTTATGGATTTAATTTAAGTATTTTAGTATTTTTAGAAGTGAACTCAAAGCAAATTACAAAAATTTTACTGTTATCCCCAAAATATCATAATTTCCAATAATTTGCAGCGATATCAGGGCAAGTTTGTGTTCTAATTGAAGTCTACGAATTGGGCGCGTGTGATCAAAACCCTGTTTCTTAAATAATGGTTAACCCTTTCGATCCCGAATTTTACCCTCTGTCTCGATATTACTTTTTGGTATTTAAATCATGAAACACTTACCTAAGAAGTGTGTAAACGACATTTTGTTAGAGTTCTAGAACTAGTTTACTTTTGAACAATTTTAGCTTAAAACGCGTTAACTAAATTTTGTATCAATATTTTTAAGTTACAGAAAAATTATTTAATATTTATGGAAAAATACAAAATTATCACTTTTGGATTTATTTAACCATTATTAAAGAAACAGGGTTTTGATCGAACACGCCCAATTCGTAGACTTCAATTCGAACACAAACTTGCCCTGATATCGTTGCAATTTATTGGAAATTATTTTGGGGATAACAGTGAAATTTTGGTAATTTGCTTTGAATTCACTTCTAAAAATATTAATTTGTTAGTGCCTACTTAAATTAAACCCATAAATCAATCGTAGCTTTTGCTATAAGATGACTTTGCAGTCGAAAGGGTTAAATATAATCAAAAAGTGATAATTTTGTATTTATTCATAAATAGTATATAATTTTTCTGTAATTAAAAAATATTGATATAAAATTTATTTAACCCGTTTTAAGCTAAAATTGTTCAAAAGTAAACTAGCTCTGGAATCTAACAAAGAGGCGTGGCGACTTCAAATGTCATGTGCACACATGTCACACATGGCAATTGTTTCATAATTTAAATATCAAAAAGTAATCGAGACACAGGGTAAAATTCGGGGTCGAAAGGGTTAAATCTGGTTAAGTCTGGAGCTAACCAATTAATCTCAATCCGCACCAAAGCAGTTCGACTTCTTAATAAAGGAGATCAGATCCGAGATTTTCAACTTTTGCCGCCAGGTCCGACAGGATTTTTGCGCCCAGGGTACGCAGGTACAATAACATACAGACAATTTTTTTTTAACGCAAGTAAGAGTCTGTAACTCGATTCCTGAGGTCACAAGGGCATTGCTAACTAGAGAGAGGCAATTCAAATACTAAAATGTATAAATACTTCAGTTCACTGTGACTGCAGGGTGTTGTATCAGTGGTGGCAACAAAGTACCACTTCTTTTTCATCTCCTTTACTCTCTTTATATTCTCCTCCTTTTGTCTTTATTTCCTTACTATTTTGTTATTATGTTCTTCTCGTAATGGTTTATGTTGGATTTAAGATTTATTTTTGTCAAATTTTTTAATTTATGTTTTAATTTTTTATTATATAATTTTTTAAGGCAGATTAATGTACATCTGAAAGACTGTTAAGGAATAAATGAATTAGTGAATAAAAAAAAATTACGACGGAGCGTTTTTTTATTTGCGCAAAGGGCTGCAAGGACTGAAAATAAAAATACAAATTTATTAATTTTTTCAATACATTTACCTGCTACTCTAATAAAATTTGAGATCTTTCGATTACTTTGCGTACATCTTCGAAAAAAATGTTTGTTTGTACAAAAAATAGGCTGAAACTACGTCTTTTACTTCTTCATCGCTTGAGAATGTCGTTCCAAGAAGTTATATTTTTTATCTTTGGGAATAAATAATAATCGCTGGAAGCCAGGTCAGGGCTGTAGGCTGGGTGGTCCAGAATTTGGAAGCCCACTTTCTGCAAAACATCTAACGCAACACGAGTCTTGTGAACGGACGCATTGTCGTCCGGTGTGAGCATTCAAGATGATCGAGAAGAAGTTAAAAAATAGTTGTATCCGATATTGTAATAATTTCTGCAAGCTGTCTCTTCTTTAGTCGAACATCTTCCAAAAAGAATTTTTCAACTTTTTTAAAAATTTCCTCAGTGGTCACGTAGAATGGTTTTCATGGCCATGGGTCATCTTCAAGTGGGTCTCATCATTTCTGTGAGCTGTTTCTTCTTTCATTGAGCATCTTCCAAAAAGAATTTTTCAACTTTTTTATGGTCACGTAGAATGGTTGTCCTGTCCATGGATCGTCTTTACGGGGGTCCCATCCATTCTGCGAGTTGTTTCTTCTTTCATCGAGCATCTTCCAATATTAATATTTCAACTTTTTAAAAATTGCCTCATCATTTCTGCGAGATGTATCTTCTTTAGTCAAACATCTTTCTATATTAATTTTTCAACTTTTTGAATAACTTCCGGAATGATAAAGCGATTGGTCATTCTGGCCGTGGGTCGTCTTCAAGTGGGTCTCTTTAATCCAGCATCTTCCAATATAATTTTTTCAACTTTTTTAAAAATTTCCTCAGTGGTCACGTCGTTTTGTTGTCCTGGCCGTGGGTCATCTTCATTTCATCAATTCTGCGAGCTGTTTCTTCTTTAGAATATCTTCCAATATAAATTTTTCAACTTTTTTTGTTTTGTTTGCTTGTCCTGGCCGTGGGTCCCATCCATTCTGCAAGCTGTTTCTTCTTTAATCAATATAATGTTTAAACCAATATAATGTTTAAACTTTTTGAATAATTTCCGGAGTGGTCAAGCCGATGGGTCATCCTGGCCTTGGGTCATCTTCATTTCATCATTTCTGCGAGCTGTATCTTCTTTAGTCGAACGTCTTTCTATATTAATTTTTCAACTTTTTGAATAACTTCCGGAATGATCAAGTCGATTGGTCATTCTGGCCGTGGGTCGTCTTCAAGTCAGCATCTTCCAATATGATTTTTTCAACTTTTTTAAAAATTTCCTCAGTGGTCACGTCGTTTTGTTGTCCTGGCTGTGGGTCATCTTCATTTCATCAATTCTGCGAGCTGATTTTTCTTTAATTGAATATCTTCCAATATAAACTTTTCAACTTTTTTTGTTTTGTTTGCTTGTCCTGGCCGTGGGTCCTATCCATTATGCAAGCTGTTTCTTCTTTAATCAAGCATTTTCCAATATAATGTTTAAATTTTTTGAATAATTTCCGGAGTGGTCAAGCCGATGGGTCATCCTGGCCGTGGGTCATCTTAATTTCATCAATTCTGCGAGCTGTTTCTTTTTTAATTAAATATCTTCCAATATGTATAAATTGTTCAACTTTTTTAAAAATTTCCTCAGTGATCACGTCGATTGGTTGTTCTGGCCGTGGGTCGTCTTCAAATGAGTCTCTGCCTTATTTAACGAGGCTGTGTCACTTTTAAACCATAGTTTTACCCGTGCAAGAGTTTCCATGAGCGGATTTAGTCTCTTCTTGTAATGGTTTCAACAGACTTTCTATACTTGGTATGAAAGTTTATAACAGTGCGGACTTGATTTTACCCATAATTCACAGTTCCTTGATTGAATTGCTTCTTTACTCAAATTTTTTTTTTTTTAATACCGTCAGTTAGTATGTAAACATGATTATATGAAAGGAATTTTACTTGTATGGGGCCTTTAAAAAATGACGCTAGCCTTAAAGAATTTCAAAGTGATTAAATTTGTCACATTCCAGTGATACGAACTACGCCTGCTTTGGTCAGCAGAAATAAATTTTGTAAAAATATTATCAATTAAAAGATCTGGAAGAACACTTAACAAATGTGTTAATACAGTTTAAATATATTTTAGTTTTTTATTTCATATCAAACATTCCACCACTACTCTACCTTTATGCATCTTGAAAAGTTTCAGCACCACTGACACATTCGCCAAGTGTTGTGCTGTGTTGGAGCCACCGATTACGGTTGTTATAATCGGTCTAACAGTTTCTTTACTTTTTTCCATTTGCTCAGTGCTTATTTGTTGTTGGTTTTATTTTTTGTTCTCCTTTGTAGTCCAGACTATTTTCAACTTTCCTACTTCTTCCATTGTCGTTTGTGTGTGAGGAAGTTTTTCGTTTTCTCTTTCCCGCCTGTTTTTATGCTACAATAAATGAATTAGCCTGTTCGCAAACTTGAAATTGATTTTAATTACATAAATTGCATTTTCAATGCTTTTCAATTTGCTCTAAAGTAGACGTCTCGATTCCGCTGATTGAAATTTGATTTTGATTTTTTTTTAATTTTCTTTTGAGTAGCTGACACTTGAGCATCGCTTCTAGTGGCTTTTCAATGATGCGATTGTTGGCTGCGCTCGGAGAGATATCGTTGTTGCCATTAAGATTTTAAAGATGAACAGAATGATATGAGACATGAGAGCAACATTTAATGTCAATTACTTGTGTCAACGCATCACGCTTGATGGCATAGTTTTTGTTTCGCTTCGACTTGACAGGATGTGCTGCGATAATTGGACTCCAGCTTTAGCAGTAAAGCCCACATGTTCTCATTTATATTTTCAACCATAATACGATCTTAAAATTAACCTTAAAGCAAACACAATGGCCCCAAATTCATACAGCAATTCATACCCCACAAATACACTAACAAAAACAATAACAATACTCGCAATAACTTCAATGTTAAAGTTCAGCAGCAGCAAACTTATGTCAACTTTGTGGATCATTAATTTTCCGGCGTTTTGCCTGCGCCATTGTTACATAAATTGAAAACGGAATTGAATAAATATTATTTCTGTATGGATTTACAATTATTTTCGCCATAAATTAATGATTAATATTTCATGCACTACGTCAACTTTGCAAATATCTGAGGACTTTGATCTAATAACGAAAGGTTATGTGATTATGTTTGTAGCAATGGGCAAACGTACACATAAATGGAAACTTTAAGAATTTGTGGCTTGACGAATATTACACTGTGCAACAAATACAGATTTCCTATCAAATTATTAATCAGATGTAAATGTGTGAAAAAGTGAAGAAAAAGTGAAGAGGAGACTAAATGCAGTTTTTTTGCTTTACAGCATAAAGTGGAAAATCTTCGTAGAAACTAGAAGACCTTTATCTACCAGACTGCCAGATCGTTACAGACCAAAAACCTTACCCTGTTCGGAGATATGCTGAATCTGTTAGAATAGTTATAGCAGAGTCAGAGCAGATAGTCAGAGCTGAGCCTGAATAGAGCCTAAATTAAGTTCGAGTACAATCTGAGCAAAGTCGCTGGCTTTAGAGTCAAAAGAGAATTCTATGAATTTAATAGTAAGTAGAGATAACTGAAACAGATAGAATTCTAAGAATTTAGTAATAAGTGGAGATAACTGAAAATAGAGTCTGAGGCGTGTTTAAAATTTAATTGATATAGTGGAGTCTCATGGATATCAAATGCAGAGTTTTTTCTTACCAAAAGTATAGAATACTCGTTATGTTTAGGTTAAATCTGACCCCGCTTAAAACACAATCAATAGTCATCTACATATATTAGAATAGACTAAAAGCATTATGGAAATCTTACCGAGTAAAACTTTAATAAAGTACAGTCAGAATAAATAAAGTTGAGTAAAGCCAAGGAAGAATCAAAACAGAGTCTTAGTAGAAACTGATAACCATCAAAGATAACTCGAGTCAGAGTCAGTTTTGTCAGAGCAGCATAAGACTAAAAAATTAGTTACTAAAGCGGGGTCTGAGTACCATCAAATATAGCTCAAAGTAGACTCAGAGGTCAATTTTAACTATTAGAGCAGAATAGGTACTCAAACTCAAAGATTAGTTACTAAAGTGGGGTCTGAGTACCATCAAAGATAACTCAAAGTAGAGTTAGATACTCAGACTAAAAGATAATTCAAAACAGAGTCCGAGCCAGAGCGGCATCTGAGTGTTATCAAAGATAACTCAAAGTACAGTTCGAGAAGAATTTTAGTTGTCAAAACGAAATCAATACTTACACTCAAGGATGAGATGAGTTAGAGGAGAGTTTTATAAGCCAGAGCGGAGTCTAAGAATCATTAAAGATAACTCAAAGAAGAGTCCAAGGGGTATTTTAACTACCAGGGCAGAATCGGTACTCAGACTAAAAGATAACTCAAATTAGAGTCCGAGCCAGAGTGGCGTCTGATTGTTACTAAGTACAGATAACTCAAAGTAGAGTCAGAGGAGTTTTATGTGACAGAATGATTAAAATCTGGATGCAGAGTCTTATCAGAGTCTGATTACTATCAAAGATAACTCAAAATACAGTTAGAGCAGAGTTTTGTTTGTCAGAACGAAGTCAATACTTACACTCAAAAAAAAGATGAGTTAGAGGAGAGTTTTATTTGCCAGAGCGGAGTCTAAGTGCCATCAAAGACAGCTCAAAGTAGACTCATAGGTTAATTTTAACTATCAGAGCAGAATCGTCATTTAGGCTGAAAGATTAGTTACTAAAGCGGGGTCTGAGTACCATTAAATATAACTCAAAGTAGAGTTAGATACTCGGTACTCAGACTCAAAGATAACTCAAATTAGAGTCCGAGCCAGAGCCGCGTCTGAGTGTTATCACAGATAACTCAAGGTAGAATCAGAGGCAAGTTTTAGTTGTCAGAATTATTGAAATCTGGATCTAGGGTCTTAGCAGAGTCTGATTACTATCAAAGAACTCAAAGTAGAGTTCGAGAAGAGCTTTAGTTGTCAGAACGAAATCAATACTTACACTCAAGGATGAGATGAGTTAGAGGAGAGTTTTATAAGTCAGATAGGAGTCTAGGTGCCATTAAAGATAACTCAAAGTTATTTCAGAGGCTAGTTTCAGTTGTCAGATCAAAGATAACTCAAAGTAGAGTTCGAGAAGAGTTTTAGTTGTCAGACCAAAATCAATACTTACACTCAAGGATGAGATGAGTTAGAGGAGAGTTTTATTTGCCAGAGCGGGGTCTAAGTACCATTAAAAAGAACTCAAAGTAGAGTCAGAGGCGAGTTTTAATAGTCAGAGTGATGACATGAGTGGAATTACAATTCTTGATGCATTTTAGGAGTCCGATTAGTCAAATTAATATCAAAGAAGAGTCTAAAAAGAGTCTGAGTACAGGGCAATGTTACTGATAATCCAAACTAAGATGTAGAATCAAAGCACTTCGAGTAGAAAATGAAAGTCAGACACTCAATGTTGGGTTAGAGATTATATTATCCAGAGCCTAAGTCTAGAGTTAAATTTAAAAATAGTCAAAGCACAATCAAATTAAGGAATCAAATAAATCAGAGCAGAGTTGCAAAAGCCGTAAAATAAAGTTAGAATTCAGTCTGAGAGTTCCAGTAGTATGAAATTTGAGTCTGATTGTAGTCAGTATATAATCAGAGATCAATCGCATTAAAAAAAATGAGTATTTGGTAGGTAGATATGAATGTAAAAGAGACTGCTTTGAGGGCAAAAAGCTAAGTAAAATTAGTGGAAAATTAGAGCAAAATCAGAAGCATTTAGTGTGTGTGTCGCTCTGCCGAAGAACGACGTCTTCATTAAATTAAGATCTTCTTTATAATTACCATTACTATTTATACTGTTATCTCTTAGTCAGCAATTCTTAATGTACATTTGGCTAATAAATAAATATTTAAAGAAATAAATAAATACAAAATAAATAAAATTAAAAGCAACTAAGGGTTGGAGTGTCAAAGATCAGACTTTGAGCTACGTCAGGAAAGGCCCAAACAATACCAATAACGTTCTTTGACTCTTGCCTCAGAGAATACTTTAAAGTCCCTAAACTTTTTCCCCATAATAAACTCTAAAGTTTCTTTGACTCTTGCCTCAAAGAATACCCTAACTGCTCATCGACTCTGCTCCCAAGAATACTCGAATGTTTCTTTGATTTTTCCCAAAATATACCAAAGTGTTTCTTTGACTCTTTCCGCAAAAGAATAACCTGAGGTTTCTTTGAATTTCCTCCCAAAGATTACTCTATAGTTTCTTTGACTTTTTCCAAAGAATGCTTTAACGTTTCTTTGACTTTCACTGAAAAACACACTGAGAACACAAAAATGTTTTTTTTACTCTTTCTTCAAAAAGGTTTCTGAGGTTTCTTTGACTTTTCCCAAAGAGCACCAAAATGTTTTTTTGACTCTTTCTTCAAAAGAATCACCTGAGGTTTCTTTGACTTTCCTCCCAAAGAATACTCTAACGTTTCTTTGACTTCCTTAAAGAATTCCCTAACGTTTCTTCGATTTTCCCCAAAGATTACCCAAATGTTTCTTTGACTCCTCTCTCAAAAGAATAACCTAAGACTTCTTTGATTTGACTTTTCCCTAAAAATTGTCCTAACGTTTCTTTCACTCTTCTCCCGAAGAATAGCCTTACGTTCTGAAAAATTTTTTTTAACAGCAAAGTGTAAACAGATTTGTTTGAGAGCAAAGTCTGAGAAGAACAGCGCAGAGGCAGACAGCTTACAGAACAAAATCTGAACGGAATCAGTAGCGTCAGAAGAGAGCGAAATTTGGTCTGAATATAGTCTGTGCATAGTTAAAAAGTAGTCCAAATAGGGTCAGATAAGCAATAGAGTGGAGTCTGAAAAGATTTACAGCAGCTACAAAATGGAAAGAAATGGAATCTTTGTAGAGTCTGGGTACGGTTAGTAATAATGCAAAGTGGAGTCAGAGTAGTTAGCTTCAGAATTGAGTTCGAATAGAGTTAGACAAACGTTGGAGTGGAGTCGCTTTCGGAGGGACAACAACGGAATCTGAATACAGTCTAATACAGTTGGATGCAATTAAAAATTGAGGAACAGTAAAGTTTGAATGGAGTTTGATTCTTCATAGAATCGAGTTTTGAAAATCATTACATTGGAGTCGGAAAGGGGACAAATGGCTTTAGAGTGGAATGGAATCTAAATAGGGTCTCAGAACATTAAAGTAGAGTCAAAATAACTTTAGGGTGGAATGTAGTGTAGTCTAAATAAAATTAAAATAGTCTTAGAATGGAGTAGAGTGGAGTGAAATCTTAATAGAATTTCAGAGCGCTAAAGTGAAGTCCCAATAAAATCAGATTATTCTTCAGAATTAAGTTTCAGAATTGAATTTGAATATGGTTAGAGAAACGTTATAAATGTTAAAAAGGATTCAGAGTGGAGTAAAATCGAACCCAAACACAGTCAAATACAGTTAGAGAAATTAAAAAATGGAGGCACAGTAGAGTTAGAATGGAATCTAAGAAGTATTAGATTGGAGTTTGAGTAGAATCAAAATAACCTTAAAGTGAAGTGGAGTGAAATCTAAATAGAGTCTTAGAACGTTAGATTCAAGTCTGAATAGAGTCAAAGTGTTCTTAGAGTGCAGGGGAATGGAATCTAAATAGAATCCCAGAACGAGGTAATGGAGTTTGAATAGAGTCAGACTAGGACTAGAATGGAGTGGTGGAATCTAAATAAAGATTGAGTACGGTTTGAAATGATTCAAAGTGGAGTCTAAGTAGCGATGGAGTGAAATTTTAATAGAGTCAGACTAGCCTTAGAAAGGGCCTTACGAGCCTTAGAAAGGAAAGGATCCATCAGACTAGGATTATAATGCAATGGGGTGGAATCTAAATAAAGATTGAGTACGGTTTGAAATAATTCAGAGTGGAGTCAGAAGAGCATTTGAGTGAAATTTTAATAGAGTCAGACTAGCCTTAGAAAGGGCTAGGATCCATCAGACTTGGATTAGAATGCAGTGGGGTGGAATCTAAATAAAGATTGAGTACGGTTTGAAATGATTCAATGTGGAGTCTGCGTAGCGATGGAGTGAAATTTTAATAGAGTCAGACTAGCCTTAGAAAGGACTAGGATCCATCAGATTAGGATTAGAATGCAATGGGGGTGGAATCTAAATAAAGATTAAGTACGGTTTGAAATAATTCAAAGTGGAGTCAGAATATCATTTGAGTGAAATTCGAATAGAGTCAGACTAGCCTTAGAAAGGGCTAGGATCCATCAGACTTGGATTAGAATGCCGTGGGGTGGAATCTAAGCAGAGATTGAGTACGGTTTGAAATAATTCAAAGTGGAGTCTGAGTAGCGATGGAGTGAAATTTTAATAGATATTTTGAATCAAATTTAAATAAATCTGTGGAAATTTTAATCGAGATCAGCTGGAGTTCAAGTAATGTCAGTTCAGTAAGTGGGTTCAACGTCCAAATTTAATTTGAACAGATCTCGATCCAAGTTTAACAAAATCAAAGTCTGATTAGAGTCACAGCATAAAAGTCTTTTAAAATCATAAAGGTATCTGAGTGAAGCCATAAGCTAAATAAAATCAACGTAACACACATGCGCACACAACACATAACGATTGATTCAAGTGTAATAGTTTTTGGTTGCACAGTGTTCGATGCGTATTGAGCCGTTTTTGTAGCAGCAAATCCGGCACATAAGTTCGATTTATTGCCGGCAAGCGTGTGTGAATCGACTGCACAAAGTCACCAGCAACAACAATAACAACAACAACCTATTGATACAGAATGCGAGCATGAATAATTCATGGCTATAAGCAACGTGGAGGCAAATGCATCCCTTTTCTTTATTAGGCATTAACCTTTTACAGTTGACAAACTCACTGACGGCGGATATGGCAACCGAGCACTGACACATTTCTAGTTGAGCCACTCCAATCGACCCACGCACACACACACTCTCACTCACACACACACATTCCGCTTCAATTGGCTAAAATCAATAGAATATTCTAAAATGTATTTACTCGGATGAAATATTTCAATTTCTATGCATAAAACTGAGCCAAGCAGCAAAGCTTAACGCAGAAACAGTCAACAGTTGCAAGGAGGCGCGCGGAAAATACGCTCACAACGCAAAGTGGCGCACAAGAAAAAATCGCTTACGGTCAAAGTAAAGAAGGCGAAAGAAATCAGAATAAAAAAGCAAATACATCAAAAAGTTTTAATACAATTTGTGAAAGCATTTACGCTCACACGCGGCAGTCACTTCATGCCGCCCGTTTTGTTACGTTTCGATCGGGCTTGGCGCTGCCAGTACTGAGTCGCCGAGATGGAAATCAAATGAAGGCTGCTGCCGCCTAGGGTTGTCGGCAAAACTTGCATTTTAGCGAAGCAGAAAAGCCAGTCGCTTCAAACCGCGCGCGGGGTGAAGTGTGCTGTCACTGCGCCGTTTAGGCACTTGTTGGCTGTGCTGGTGTGCGTCAGCCACACGTCACTGCCGACATGGTAACCCAGCGAACCCCTGCGCCCAATTTCTGATATATTGAAATCTGGGAGTAAATAATTTAAATCGTTGAAATTTGAGCACATAATCTTACTGACAACACACACACACACACACCTACATACATCCCTACACACACACACACACTGACTGAGCGACACTGGAGCACAATGTCTGCTCGCTTGTTTGTCACACAAAAATGGAGTCTCAATACTTCCGGACACATTGAAGTAGTCGTCATTTCTTTTCCCTTGTAACGTCTGAGACACTCATAGTCAGACAGCGCGCACGCCACTCTCCCACTGACACATCCTGCACGTGGCGTTTTTTGCTCACGTTTGCCACGTTTTGTTGTTCCTTTTCTGACGTTGGTCGTGTCGTGCCGCGTCATTGGCAGCCGTGAGGCATTTGCGACGCGACGACAACAGAATCGTACATCTCTAACTTTCTAGCGTGGAAAAAAAACCTAACCAAACCAACAACAATAAACTAAAAACAACCAAAACGGTCAAAAATGGATAGAAGCAGAAACGGCACCGGCACACAGCTAAATAAAAAAAAATCTAAAAAAAACATCAAAATTGTCGTTTGAGCAGATAATTTTCAATGATTATGTGAAAATTTGTACGTTTTACCATTTACGCTTCGGTCCAGGGGTCCGGTGTGCACTGTAAAGAGGAAGCTGTGTTTGTGTGCGTTTGTGTCAGAGTGTGTGTGTGTGTGTGTTAGAGAAAGCCGGCGGCCAGTCTTGCCGGTTGCTGTGGAATTTGAAATGGCGTGAAAAATGTTTAGATTGTCAGCGACCAGACGCTGCGCATCGCATTGAAATGGCGGCACAGTGGCGCAGAAATGGCACTGAAGATGAAATTTTTTTGTAGAAATTTTACAGAATTTTTTTATTGAATTTTCTATAACATTTAATAATTTTGCTATTTTCATGACCAGTTAAAACTTTGCTGATCTCAAATTAATTTAAAATCAACAAACTTTAAAATAATTAATAAAAAACAAAATAAAGTAAAATAAATGAAATTAAAGTAAAATTAAATAAAATAAATATAATAATAATATATATAAATATATAATATATAAATCATATAAAATAAAATAAAATAAAATAAAATAAAATAAAATAAAATAAAATAAAATAAAATAAAATAAAATAAAATAAAATAAAATAAAATAAAATAAAATAAAATAAAATAAAACAAAACAAAATAAAATAAAATAAAATGAACTAAAATAAAATGCAATAAAATAAAATAAAATAAAATAAAATAAAATAAAATAAAATAAAATAAAATAAAAAAAAAAGATAAAATAAAATAAAATAAAATAAAAATAAAATGAAATAAAAGAAAATAAAAGAAAATAAATTAAAATAAAATAAAGTAAAATAAAAGAATATAAAACAAAAGAAAATAAATTAAAATAAAGTAAAATAAAAAAATAAAATAAATGAAATTAAAGTAAAATAAAATAAAATAAATTAATATAAAATAAAATAAAATAAAATAAAATAAAGTAAAATAAAATAAAATAAATCAAAATAAAATAAAATAAAATAAAATAAAATAAAATAAAATAAAGTAAAGTAAAATAAACTAAAATAAAATAAATTAATATAAAACAAAACAAAATAAAATAAAATAAAGTAAAATAAAAAATAAAATAAAATAAATGAAATTAAAGTAAAATTAAATAAAATAAATTAATATAAAATAAAATAAAATAAAATAAAATTAAATTAAATAATAAAACAAAATAAAATAAAATAAAATAAAATAATAATAATAATAATAATTGACTGGCACGACAGCCCGCTTACGCGAGACTAAGGCCTAGCTTCCCGCAACTACCCGTGTTGTGCGTGTGAATTTGTACGCGGGTTGAAGGGACCTACAGTTTAATGCCGGTTCCGAACGGCAGGTTGGGAGCTCTTTCATAAGCAATTTTTACTCTCAGAGGTTTGCCATTTCCAGCTGAGAGGACAGCCACCGAAAGAGAAAACGAGTTTTCCCGTTATTTTTTTAGGTGTTATTACAGGCAGTATTTGAACCTGAGGTTGCTGCCTTCGACTCGCGGTCCAACGCACTAACCAACTGAGCCACGGCGGCTGCCGTAAATAAAATAAATAAAAAAATAAAATAAATGAAATTAAAGTAAAATTAAAAAAAATAAATTAATATAAAATAAAATAAAATATTTATTTATTTATTTATTATTTTTAATTACAATTAAAATTATAATTAAAAAAAAGCACTAGCTGCCAGGGCTATCTGCTTTTGATATATCGACGTATTTTAGGTTATTAAATAAGGCTGTTTATATGATTAAATTTTTAAAAATTATATATGGTTATAATATTTTCTGTCTTAGGTTCTTTTAATAAATCTAGTGGATTTCGATGGGAAAAGAAGGTATTTCTGGAGGAGTTGAGTGAGGGACAAGTTATAAGGATGTGGGAAACTGTAAGAGGGGCATTGCGGCAAAATTGACAAGTTGGTTGGGCATCGCCCCCAATAAAATAAAATAAAATGAAATAAAATCAAATTAATTAAAATAAAATAAAATAAAATAAAATAAAATAAAATAAAATAAAATAAAATAAAATAAAATAAAATAAAATAAAATAAAATAAAATAAAATAAAATAAAATAAAATAAAATAAAATAAAATAAAATCAAATAAAATAAAATCAAATAAAATAAAATAAAATAAACCTAAACAAAATAAATCGAAATAAACTAAATCAAAATAAACTAAATCAAAATAAAATGAAATAAAATAAAATAATTTATTTTATAAATAAAATTATAATATAAATAAAATTATTTTATTTTATTTTATTTTATTTTATTTTATTTTATTTTATTTTATTTTATTTTATTTTATTTTATTTTATTTTATTTTATTTTATTTTATTTTATTTTATTTTATTTTAGTTTATTTTATTTAGTTTGATTCATTATATAAAATAAAATAAATGATTTTAAATAAAATAAATCAAAATAAAGTAAAATAAATTAAAGTTAATTTCCCACAACATTTTCTTATAATTTCACCCCACAGTGTTTTTCCCAGACCGCCGCGCTGCCCGCAGTCAACTACAACTTTCTTGGGTTTGGCCACATTATCGCACAAATTAAGTTGCGTTAAGTGAATATTTAAAACTTTAAAAAGGCACCAGCCATGTACCACAAGAGCAAGTTTGAGGGCAGGAACAGACCGGCAACACAAACGCTCACTTGTGCCTTATCAGATGTTTGTGTGATAACAAAAAGTGACAGCACTCGGCTGCTGCTGCTCCATTTATTGTTGTAGTGTTTTTTGTTTCCTCTTTTTCTGCCGTCGATGTTGATGTTGTTTTTAGAATTTTGATAATGTTAAAACACACAGCCGACTGTTGCTGTGACTAGCTGTTGTTGTTGATGTTGTTATTGCTGGCGCCACTACAAGAACAGCAGCAGCAGCAGCGGCAGCGGCAAGGGAGCAACGCACGCTTCTCACTTCCGTATGAAATCGGCACAGTTCTGCAGCCTAAAAGCATGTCACGTCCTCTTGTATGCGTAGGTGAGTGACTATGTAAAAGCACGCGTATGTGTGTGTATGTGTGTTTCAGTTTGGCTCAATAATAAATGTCAGTCGCACTGGAAACTGCCGTAATGCCTTTTGCATTCATTCACAGCACAACGGCGCAAGTGGTCGGAGCCTTCGAGAAAGCCGCACCGGTGGTGTGAAGTGACGTCGACACATACAACAAACACGGACGTTTGTGTGCGTAAGTGTGTAGGCGTGTCCGTCGCTTGTCTGTGGCACTTCGTGTTGGGGTACGCAGATTCAATAAAATAGTAATTGAATTTTGATTTAAGAGCCTTTGATATCAAAAACAGAACGAAATGTTGAGCGGCGCCTACGGTGTGGCCGCACCGACACATGCGGACGGCAGCTTGAAAGCTTTAGTGGGCTTGAAGGCCGAACAGGTTGGAATAGCCTGGTCGAGCATGGTGAGTGGTGAGTGGTGAGCGGTGCGTGTTGAGGGGGGGTAGTTGCTCTGCACAGAGCTTCGGGCGCAGACTGTTACTTGGTATCTCAATTTACCGTTTATGCGTTTTTCCGCGTATTTATTTTAATTTTTTGTGAGTTTTATTTGCAAAATGCTTTTTAAATAATTGCATTGAGTCTTGAAAGTGACCGAAAAGTAAGCGCAGACATTTATTTGATTTAACTTAAAAAGTGAGATAACTCAAGTTGAGATAATCTTTAAAGTATGAAAACTCATAAATGTGATTTGCGGCTTTCAGAGTTTAACTTAAAGAAATTATAATAATAATAACTTAAAGTGGAACTAAACTGATTTTGAATAACATTTTATAGACAAACATTTATTGGACAAGTTTTAAATCAAATAAATAAATCCAAAGCTTTACTAAGCACAGTTTGAATGTTGTGATTTAGGTCAATTTAGGCGCCATTTTGTTCGATAACTTGTTGCCATTTTTAAGGTAATTCCATTACTTATGACTCTCTCATTATTATTATTATTGTTTATCTTTTGTGCAAATTTTTGTTGTTAATAGTAGCACATTTTTTGGGGTTCTGGGTTCCAGATCTTTTCAGATGCTTAAATGGCTGTGCCTAGCTGGAGAAATCTTTTTCTGTTGAGTACAGAACAGTCACAGAGAACATGTATGAATGGTTTCTACTACTTGATTGCATTTTCTGTAGATACCGAAGAGGAAATTCCCATTCC
This sequence comes from Melieria crassipennis, assembly GCA_963668005.1. Lineage (NCBI taxonomy): Eukaryota > Metazoa > Arthropoda > Insecta > Diptera > Ulidiidae > Melieria > Melieria crassipennis. Next base: position 76,088,152 of record OY764962.1, on the reverse strand, counting down.
ATTGTGATCAATGATCAGTCAGGTATCCAGTGAGGATTCGGAAGTTCTCCATCTTTAGTATGAAGAGTTTTCTGGATACTCCTCAGTCTTAAATAAAGAACTGTTGTGCTTGGCGCAGTCCCGTACTGTTAGTTCATTGATGAGCAAAATTTTGATCTACCCATTGCCTTAGTCATTCTTTATGAGTCCCCTGAGAAGTCAACGGAATGGCTGGGTGCCTACCAGTGGGCGCATGGCACCATTTCTGGATGTCCCTCTTACAGAAACCCTCGTGTCTATACCTTAAAAAATTGGGATAGTCTATCCTTACAAGCATCTCTAAAAGCAAATTTTTGACCAGCAAAAATAGTGTCCATAGACAGGAGCAGATGGTAATCACTTGGTGCCAGGTCCAGATTGTAAGGTGGAAGCATAAGAACTTCTCAACCTAGCACCCGGAGCTTCTGGCGAGTCACTATGGATATTTGTGGTCTGGCGTTGTCCTAATGGAACCTAATTTGTCTACTATTGGCCAAAGCATGTCATTGTGGGTAATTGCTTCCTTTAGATGGTCCAATTGTTGACAGTGCAGGTTCGATCTAAGCGTTTCGTAGGAGGAGAGTAGCTCTTAGTAGATAATGCCCTGCTAATCCTGTCAAACACACAGCAAAACCATACTGACGGTCAATCCCGGCTTGACCACAGTTTGTACCGGCTATGCCATCACGACCGTTCAGGTCCGAATGAAGAGTTTGGCCTGAGGGTAGAAGCTTAATAATTAGCAAGTTTACTGTCGCAAGGTTCTGGGTGGGAAGAAAGGTTGGAATACGTCCAGGAGGGAAGGAAGATAGAACCAATGAATGGAAGACGATCGAGGTACAGAGGGAGGACAGACTAAGAAAGAATGCTGAAGACTCCAGCTACGTTTTAAGGGTATTATTTTTTCGATAAAACTTATGGAAGATGATTCCTCGCCATTTCCAATAAACACATAGCCAAACCTTCCTGACCTGTCAATCTTAGCCTGACCAACGTTTGCCTTATCACTATTTGACCACGGCCGTTTTTGTTTGCTGTGGTCGAATGTGATCCACTTTTCATCACCAGTCACTATCCGCTTTAGAAATGGTTCGCTTGATGATCCAGTCTCTAATATCAATCACCATCCACTCTAGAAATGAATAGATTTTGTAACGATTCGCAGATTGAAATTCGGTCCATGAAGTTTTTATATTAACTCGTGTGGCATCCACACATAGAGCTTCGGTTTGTATTTAGTTTTATTCAAGTGGTTCCAAATGGTTCTCAGTTAGTTCCTGAGTAATGAAAACAATTCCTACATGATGGTTCGAATCAAGGATTTTGATGATTTTATGGACATTTTCAACAATTGACCTTCCAGAGATTGTTGCATCTTCTACATCAAAACTATCTGGTAGATTCCGTTTGGAATTGACGAAAGACGGAGAAATGCTCGTGATTGACTGTGTTATAGTATCAGCACCATAAACACTATTTCGGTTCTAAGCCGTTTTGAAGCAAAACTTTAAAATCGGGTGTGATTTAACTTTCTCTTTGAAATTGTAATAATTAGCACATTTTTTTATTTATTTATTTATTTAAGGTAATCCAGAAATTTAATACAATTCGTACAGATTACAACGAAATGTAAATAAATAAATAAATTTCCTATCGTAAGGTCCATAGGAATGGTTGATGACCTGTTTAGTGTCCTAAGGTCTGAAGGAATGGTTGATGGTCGTTCGGGGGGAAGTGTAGGAAAACAAAAAATAAGTACTTATTGAGTTTTGATATTTCTAAATTCTAGCTACATTTTAAGAGAATTTTTTAGAAACATTAACCTTTGAATTTAGATGTTACAAGCATTTTGGCAAGTTTGCAGTAGGCAGACATTCAAGGACACCATTTTTTAAGCGCGCTCAAACAAATTTGAGCTAAACTATAAAGAAACTGTCTGAAAAGTTTTTTTTAGTACAAAATCATATCTTTCCAATGTCATCCAACGTAACCTTATACCACTTATACAACGCGAGATACAGATTACTAAAGCCATCTATAGAAAAAATAATAGATTTCTTTTTACTACACTTTACATTTTGTAATCCTACATTATTTCCCATTGCTAAACTAATTCATTCATTGATGAAAATTTCTTAATAACACTCAAAAAAGGTGCAATTTTCTTTTCTCATTGCAAAACAATTTTCAATTTTCAAATTCACCGAATTTCGTCAAGTCTCAAGTCTACGAACTAATGTATCTAATTTCGTTTAAATAAGTATTGCTTTCCAAATAATGCCAACCGACCAAATAAAAACGAAAATGTTGAGGCGAGATTTCATAGCATATCCTGCGTCGACCGCATTATGGACAGCCATCATCAGTGCTCGGTTCGCCTCGTCGTCCAGCACACAGAAGGCGACCAACAGGACTCTGACAAATTTAAAGCTCACCAACGGCGGCTGCATTCGCAATTAATTAGTGAATGCTGACTTTTTAACAAGAAAATAAATACGGCCTGCGAGTATTTGCCTGCGTTATCTATGTGTGTGTGTGTGTGTGTGGGTGTGTGTGTGTGTACTCGTAAGTGTATAGTATGTGGGTGTTGGCGAGGGCTGCGTCTGTGCAGAGCTGATGATGGATTTCTTAAAAATTTCCACTGAAAACTTGATCATGAACGAATGAAATGAATCCATGTTGTTGTTGTTGTTGCTGCATTTGCTTATTATTTACACAGAAATTTCAATATTTAAATTATAATTACTACATTGCAGCGGCGTGAGAGGGCATGAGCGCACTCAAGTTAATGGCAGTCGTAGAAGAAGTTAAAGCTGCTGTAGCCATGGCAGCTTTCAGTTGCTTGGTTGGCTGCTGTTGCTTAAATTTTGTGGCATACAAAATTAATGGAAAATTTGTTGGGCAACCAAAGCGTACACGCAGAAAGTTAATTGAAAATGTGCGCCATTTTCATGCATACATTTACTCACCTACACACACACACACACACACACTCTGCACTCAAACGCACTTCAGCTGAAAATTTGAATTTTTTTAATTAAGAGTTTTGCGTTAATAAGCTAAACAAAGCAAACAGCGGTCGAGTGACGTTGGTCAATGTGATTTTACTGTATTTATGTTGTTGTTATTTTTGTTTTCGTAGACAAGTTTAATTAAACGTTGTTTTATTTTTATTTATTTATTATTTTAGCTATTTAGCGACACAAATTAGTCGCTGCCATTACGCAAAAGCACTCAACATTGCGATGCGCAGCTGTCTGCTGCCACTTTCCCCCCTCCCCCCCTTCACCCGCAAAAGGCTGCCATACTTTTATGTGACTGCGCCTTGCCACCTGCGCTTGCGTTGCCTTCGTCTATCGACTGAGTTTTGGCATTTTCGCAATTGCCAGCTGACAACTTGACTGGCTGGCTAGTTGACTGGTTGGCTGTCAGTAAAGTCGACTGCTTGACGCATCTCTTGGGCCGGGCCGATGCCGGGGTCGTTGCGATACGCTTCGATTCGATTCGGTTGAGGCTTGGCATGTCAACTACAGCCTACTACAACAACTACAACACGGCAATGGCAGCGTGTTCGACATGAAAATCGAAGCGTCACTCGACGGCGCAAGCACTCGTCAGGCGCACTGAAGTATTTGCCAGCAAATATTTGAAGTGGATGAGCAAATACTTAAAATATTGACGACTCCAATTCGAAGTTGAAGTGGCTTAAAGAGTGTCAGTTGACACGACATTTGTATGCTGAATATTTCACATTCGACTATTTTGTTTCCACGCCCCGTCGCCCCTAAACGTTGTTTGACTGGTAACACAGTTCGTAAAAAAAAAACTACACACACAAAACATTTTAATGGACATTTTAATGATAAACACATTCATTTTCAGTTTAGCATAGCTGGCAAAAGTCATTTGATTTTGTGCTCATGTGTGTCCCTCTTTCGAATGTCAATGCGAAAATTGTTGGAATTCGAATCAACAACCTTTTCAACTTTAATGGTCTAACAATAGTCCAAATGGGCAAAGGAAGTGCTGAGCAGGATCAGAAAAGCCAGGTTAAAGTGCCTTTATACGTTTTTTGCGCATTGTATAAGTGATATAGAGTTACGCTAGATGGCGTTGGAAAGATATGATTTTGTACTAAAAAAAACTTCTCAGACAGTTGTTTGATAGCTTGACTAAAATTTGTTTGAACTTGATGACTTTGAATGTCTGCCTACTGCAAACTTGCCAAAATGCTTGTAACATCTAAATTCAAAGGTTAATGCTTATAAAAAATTCTCGTAAAATGTAGCTAGAATTTAGAAATATCAAAACTCAATAAGTATGTTTTGTTTTCCTACACTTCCCCCTGAACGACCATCAACCATTCCTTCAGACCTTAGGACAGTAAACAGATCATCAACCATTCTTATGGACCTTACGATAGGAAATTTATTTATTTATTTACATTTCGTTGTAATCTGTACGAATTGTATTAAATTTCTGGATTACCTTAAATAAATAAATAAATAAAAAAAATTAGCTTATTATTAAAATTTCAAAGATACAGTTAAATCACACCCGATTTTAAAGTGTTTATGGTACTGATACTATAACACAGTCAATCACGAGCATTTCTCCGTCTTTCGTCAATTCCAAACGGAATCTACCAGATAGTTTTGATGTAGAAGATGCAACAATCTCTGGAAGGTCAATTGTTGAAAATGTCCATAAAATCATCAAAATCCTTGATTCGAACCATCATGTAGGAATTGTTTTCATTACTCAGGAACTAACTGAGAACCATTTGGAACCACTTGAATAAAACTAAATACAAACCGAAGCTCTATGTGTGGATGCCACACGAGTTAATATAAACACTTCATGGACCGAATTTCAATCTGCGAATCGTTACAAAATCTATTCATTTCTAGAGTGGATGGTGACTGATATTAGAGACTGGATCATCAAGCGAACCATTTCTAAAGCGGATAGTGACTGTTGGATCAAAGTGGATAACATACGATCACATCAAACAAAAACGGACGTGGTTGAATCGCGATTGAGGCAAACGTTGGTCAGGCCAGGATTGACGGATTATGAAGGGTTTTCTACATGTTTATTGGGATTGGCAAGGAATTATCTTCCATGAACTTCTACCCTAAGATCAAACTCTTAATTCGGACCTGTACCTACGGTCATGGTCGCATGGTCAAGCCGGGATTGATCTTCAGTAAGGTTTTGCTATATGTTTGATAGGATTAACTGGGAATTATCTACTATGAGTTGCTCCCCTACGGTCAAATATTTAATTCACACTTGTACTGTGAACAGTTCAACTGCTTGAAGGCAGCCATCGCCCAGAAGCAACCTTTGGTTCGACTTTGGTTTGGTATCACAAAAATAAATAAAGGAATATTTTATAGGATCAATTGTTTTTTATATTTTACCGCCGATTTAATAACAAAGTCTACGTTCTATACCAAGAAACGAACATTATAACCAAGATTAAGGTGGATAGATTGTTCTGGGTTGGCCATGTGATTAGGTTGACACAAGAGTACCCACCGCTTAAGAATTAATGGGCTAAATTTTATGACAGCCAGAGAATAGGTCACTCTTGCCACTCTCAATGGTTGAAAGATTTGGATGCAGATGCTGAAGAGCTAAATTCAAAAAACTGGGGGAAACGAGCGCTAGACAGATGAATGGAGACAAACTTTGAGAGTGAGAGAAAATGGGACGTTATCGCCTTCGATGGTTGAAGGATTTCAGCATCTGCTGAAAAGCTGAATGCAAGGAAGGACCAATGAAGACACGTTTTTGAGAAAGAGAGAGAAAATGGAGTGCTCCCGCCTTCGATGGTTGAAAGATGTCAGCATCTGCCGAAAAGCTGAGTGCAAAGAACTGGAAGAAACGAGTGCTAGACAGATAAATAAAAACAAACTTTGAGAAAGAGAGAAAACGGGACGCTCTCGCCTTCGATGGTTGAATGATTTTGGCATCCGCAGGTAAGCTGAATGCAAGGAAGGACGAATGAAGACACATTTTTAGAGAGAGAACAACAGGGGTGCTCTCGCCTTCGATGGTTGAAAGATTTTGGCATCCGCAGGTAAGCTGAATGCAAGGAATTGGAAAAAACTTTGAAAGAAAGAGAAAATGAGACATTCGCGCCTTCGATGGTTGAAAGATTTTGGCATCTGCAGAAAAGCTGAATACAAATAAAAACAAACTTTGAGAAATAGAGAAAATCAGACGTCCTCGCCTTCGATGGTTGAAAGATTTTGGCATCTGCAGAAAAGTTGAATTCAAGGAACTGGAGGCAACGAGGGCTAGACAGACGAATGGAGGCAAACATTTTGAAGCAGGCAAGGATTTCTAACAGGTTGTGGTACCACTAAGGCCATATTACAACTTTGTGATATTGTATTGGATATTTTCTCCCAACTTTCATCCTTTTTGTCATCCTTTTCTTCATATTAAATCTATCACCTGTACAGTTGCGCTCGCCAGCAACAAACTTATCAAACTGCTGTTCTCCATAAGTAGACACAGTAAGTATTCCTTATTTCTGGCGAATTTAATACAATTTTCATTAGTCTGCAAAATTAATTACTCACTTTCCGTTTTGTATGCGCCAACATTTAATCAATTTGAAATCGGCCGCTGCCGGCATGTGCGCTGCAATTGCGGTCATTGCGGAGCGTCCAACCAACTCGAATAACTTAATTTTCACTCATGCCAAAACTTTGCTAAAATGTTTTGCTCCGTTGCAATTTCGCCAGCTCCCGGCCACATTCCACGCGCCCATTCCCGGTTCGATCCCAGCCAATTTTGCACATGCCAACGCACGCAGAGTTGGCCAGGTTGATGTCGTTGATGCTGTCGCCCACTTTTTTTCAGCGCCCAGGAATAGCAAATTCTCAATTACCGACACTGTGTGTATGTGTGTGTGTGCCTGCCTGCGCTTAAACCAGTGTATGTGTGTATGTCTGTTGTTGCTGCTGCTATCGGTATGTATGTGTGCGTTGTCTCCTTTTCGGTGCTGCCAACTTGATCAAACTTAAAAATAACCCGCTCAGTCTGCGCAAATTTTCACATTAATTAAATTTCCCCTGGCCGCTCGGCTGTCGGCCGTTTCACTCTATTTTAATGACATATTGAAGGAAAACGACAGATTTAGTGTGCAACAACAATGATACACGCACACAAACACACACACATACACACACTCGCATTCACATTCAGTTGCAGCCGCACTGTGTTGCAATGCTTGTAGGATTTGTCTATTTTGGGCTGTAGCTAAGCAACAACAACGACAACTAAAATGTCCCGCCAAAGATTGGCCACCGCGATTTCGGCGTACTTTTATTTTCGCTGTGTTTGCAATAAAACAAAAATTAAATAAAAAAAATAAAAACACAAATAAATAAAATTGAAAACGAAAAACTATCGAAAATCGCAACCAAAAGTGTTGTAAATAAATAATTTTCATTAGAAAATATTGTCCGCAGCGCGGTTGGGCGGTGCAATGGGCCATCGATGTGGTCAGCGATAACATTTTGACATTTGGTTCATATATTTTTTGGGTTTTTGGTTTTGTTTTTTTTAATTTTTTTGAATTATTGGTTTCTACTGTATTACTTATTAATTAAAAAATAATACAATTTTCGTTTTTTATAATATTGTTGTTTGTTACTTATTATTATTTTTTATTATTCTTTAAATATTTTTTTCACTTATGTTTTCTTATTTTTCCTGATTTTGTTTCAGTGTTTTTGTTTGATTTTGATTTATTTTTGGAATTACTTATTTTTACTGTATTATTATAATTACTTATTATATACTTATTATTATAATACTTATTATAATGAATTAATTTAATTATTAATTAATATTTATTATTAATTAATTATATTAATTAATACAATGTTTACTTTTTATAATTATTTTTGTTATTTGTTATTCGTTTTTATTATTCTTTTAAGTATTTTTTCATTTATGTTTTCCTATTTTTTCTGGTTTTTCAGTGTTTCTGTTTTTGACTTATTTAGTTTTTTTGTAATATTTATTATTATACTTATGTATCATTAAAATTTTCTTTTTTATTTTCTATTTATTTTATTTATTTTATTTTATATTTTACTATTATATTAATTTTTTGTGTTCTCATTAATTTATTCTTTGAATATTTTGTTTGTATTATTTAGTTTTTTATTGTTCATTTTTTCTATTTTTATTTTTTTGCACTATTTTTTATTAAATTTTTAATTTTTTTTGTTTATTTGATTTTTGTAATATTTTTGTTTAATTTTGTATATTTTATTAATTTGTTTGTACTATTTTTTATTCGCGTTTTAGTGTTTTTGTTTTCGTTTATTAGATTTTTGTATTATTTCTTTTATTATTTTAAAATTTTTGATTTTAATTTTTTGATATTATTATTTTTCATATTTTACCGATTTCTGGATTTTTAATGAGTTTTTTGTTTATTTGATTTTTTTGTGTTATTTATGTTGCATAATTTATTTTTTTGTATTATTTAGTTTTTAGTTTCTGTACTATTTATTTTTTGGTTTTGCTATTTTCTTTATTATTGTTTTATATACTTGTGTCTAATCTGAGGGTTATTAGTATTTTTGTTTATTCTATTTATTAAAATAAATCAAACGTTTTTGTAACTTTAGTATTCTTTGTATTATTGGTTTTTGTTTTTATTTTTTTAAATAATTAAATTTACTGATTTCTGTATTTTAGCAATTTTGTTAATTTTTTTCTTATTTATTTTTTATATAATTGTTTTTGTTATATTTCAATTTAGGTTTTGTATTATTTGTTTTTTGGTATTTTTCACTTATTGTTTTTATTTAGTTTTTGTATTATTTTTGTTTTTGTATTTATTTTTATTTCTGGTTCAAGTCTAAGTTATTTTGGTTCAATTAATTTGTTCGTATGATTTATTTTTTGTATTATTTGCTTTGTTTTTGTATCATTCTTTTAAATATTTTTCTTATGTATATATTTTTTAATTTCTGGGTGTTCAGTGGTTTTGATTTGGGTTTTTGTGTTTTGTATTATTTACTTTTTTACTGTATTATTTACACTTCTTGTAATTATTTTTTTTTGTATTATTTAGTTTTTGTATTATTTCCTTTTTGGTACCTATTTATTTTTTGGTATTATTAAGTTTTTGAATTATTAATTTTTTTTATTTGTAAATATTTTTGTATAATATAATTAGATTTTGTATTTTTGTTTGATTTCTGGTTTTTGGTTTTGGGTTATTTGATTTTTTTCCATTACTTATTTAATTTTTCGTATTATTTATTTTTGTTATTATTAATTTTTGTATTATTTGTTTTTTAATTACTAAGGTTTTCCTGTTATTTATTTATTTATTTTTTTATTATTTATTTTGTATTATTTTTTTTTTTAATTATAATTTTTTTATTATTTATTTTATTATTTCTTTTGTATTATTTGTTTTTTTAATTATAATTTTTTCTAATATTCTATTTTCTTTAGTCGTTTCAAATTTTTTTTTTATTTTTGTTCAAAATGCATTAACGGCGTACAAGTGAGATCACTTTTTATATAACAAAATTATTTGTTGATTTTTATCTCGTTTACGGCATTCGTCATTGTCCCACTGTGCTTTGCCTAATAGCCGCGATTGACTTGGCTCTGGCCATGGCTATGGCTATGAGTTCTAGACGTTTGGGTGTTGCATTGACAAATCATATATTTTCTTGTTTTTGCATTAATTAGCGCGCCTCATTAGTTTTCAAATATATCTGCACAACAAGTGCAATTCATATTTACATATATATTTATATATATTAATGTTTGTTTGTTGACGTGCTGGCCATTGTTGAAATGTCAAGTCCAATAAAAAAATGTTATATTATTTCCATTAATTTAAATATGTTTAAAAATATAATTTATGAAATACTTAGTTTTGCTTTGGTTTTTTTACTGAATCAACTCCAGTTTGGACGTTGCCTAATAGCCAAAAATTCCATCAAAGTCTGATAGGTTTGGGCCATCTTCGGTAGCGTAGATGCTTCTTTGTAGATCTTACAATCGGATATTGTTTGGTTTTTAGCAAACATGAAACTAATTTAGCCAACTTAAGTTCAAATACTGTCTAATAGTCAAACATTCCTTCAGACTGAAGCTGAGTCAAAAATGTCTATGAACGAATTTAATCAGACTAGGAAGAATCTTCACCCCAGGTGTTATCTATTAGCAAAATATGCTTTGAGACTGAAGCTGACTGAGTCAACTTTAGTTCGGACGTTGTCTAAAATTCCCTCAAACTGAAGCCAAATGTCTCTTGAGTCAAATGTCTCTTGAAACTGTAGAACTTCGGTAGCGTAGAAGAATCTCATTGATAGCCAAATATGTCTTCAGACTAAAGCTGACTGAGTCTAATATCTCTTAAAGCTGGATCTGATAGGGTTAAGCCATCTTCGGTAGCGTAGACGCTTAGATCTTACAATCGAATAGAAGAATCTCATTGATAGCCAGAAATGTTTTCAGACTGAAGCTGACTGAGTCAAATATCTCTGAGCACTGCTCTGATGCAGACTTGAATGAATCTCCTTCCACGTGTCCAACTTTTGTGAGCTGTAGGACGAAAACGTCACACTTTTCCACCTTTCCTTTCATTGGAAGATTTCACAGCAACTGAATGAGAACCTTTGTTGACTAACTGCTACCACGGCAAATACAACTTCATTGAACTTAGTCGAGAACTATCAAAATGCCTAAACTAACCTCACATTATTTGGTTGCAGAAATTTTATTTAGCCTTCAATTACGGCCCCAATTCCGCTTCGTATCGCAATAATGTTTGCACACATTATATTCATTACTTTTGTATTATGCAACGTTGCTGCTGTTAAGCCGCTCATCGCTCGCCCCCTTCGCCCCCTCCGTCCGCTGCGAGCACTTTGGGGAAATTGCAATTGATTGCGTTTACGATTTAGTTCGTTTGGCCGCGTCGCCAGCGTTGCCAGCTGCGTATTGACGTGCAATCACTGTGAGAAAGTGTCATTTCTGCTTTTCAATATTTTCTTGCATGCTTACTTTTGTGTTGTTCTCGTTGTTGTTGCTGTCGCTGTTGTCTTTTATTGCTACACGCAGCAATCCCCGAATGGCGAATGATTGAGAAGTTGCTGCATGCAGCAAGCGATTTTGACGCACAGCGGTCGTGTGTTGTGGGTGTGACGGGCGCATAGTTGACGAGGGGGGGCGGGGGGGGGGGGGGGTGGACGGCAGAGGAAGTAGGGACGCCACACATTTAAATGCAGCGCATAAATCAAATGAAAATTGAAATTGGAAAAATACACAGAAACGCACATGCACCCACACACACACACACACACACACAGAAACGCACACAGCTGGCACACATTTTTGCAGGCAACTAAAACAGTGTTGCAACTCTGATTCGTCAAGGGAACGCATAGCGTTGCTGCGGGGCCGTTCGGGTGCGTGGCGCTGCCGCATTATGAGAAGGCAACGCGCAGCGCGGAAGGCCGTAAAGTGCATGCGAGTGTGCGCAGTGAAATTTTGATAAATTGTCGCACAGCGTGCACAGGAATCGTTACTGGGTTACTTTTTTGTTTGTTTGTTTGCTTTGCGCGCGCGGAGTTGCAAGCAGCGGATTAAATGAAAAATATTGCGCAATGAAATGCATTTTGCTGGTTGAACTTTCTAAGCGAGCGAATGAAACAGACAGGCAACGAGTTGAGTGGGTTTGAGCGAGAAAGAGAGCGCAATTTTCAAATTAATAACGCCTTCAATTAAATGTATCGATAATTAAATTGCCACTAATATTAATAATTACCACTTACCTGATTGCTTTATTGTTGTATGCGTCTTTGTTATTGATATTTGAAAACACACCTAAATTGTTGATGCAGTTGCAGTGCACCTTTTACTAGTCTCATTCACTTTGTTACTGAAATTATAATGAAATCGATATCAGTTTTGAATTAAGATTGTTGAATGTTTTTTGTTGAATTTAAGGTATGAATTTTCTTCTTCTCTAATGGGCGAGTTATTCAAATTAATTAAATATACCCTTTGCGGTATTGAAAAGTGACTTGGTTGTACAGTCGATATAGAAATCAGGATAATTTTTCAGAATTACTTTTCAGAAGTGAGAACAAGTAAAATTGAAACAAATAATTTGAATTTCTAAAGACAAAAGAATTGAATAGACAGTGAGAAATTTGTGTATACATATATATTTTTTCTATTTATATTTGTTTTCTATATATGTATTCAAATCGTTCGTGCAGAATGTCCATCGTGACATCCAGGGGCGGATTCAGAAAAATATTTTGGGGGCGTTTCAAAAAGTAGTTCTTTAACCTTCACTCTGTGCTTGAGGTATACAGTTCCCCATAGCCACAGAAAATATGAATTTGTGAAGGTATTTCCTTCTAAACGATATATTAATACATATATCATAGCTATTGATGAAAAGATTCTAAAAACACAACCAGTTATTTTTTTTTAAGTGTGATTGGGCCAGTATAAACACATATTGCACACAAACTGTTTGTTGTGCTTTGGGGAATAAATGACCCCGTTATTTCTCCCAAAACGTTTTGTAAGCAAAACTTAGCCAAGTTCTGAACCACTTACGTTCTAAACCACGAGCACACTCACCGCTGGAATAACAAATTCAAAGACTGTGTGCAAATAATTAACATAAAAAATACTAATACAAAAAAACAAACAACAACAACATTAATAATATTTCATACTATAATGATAATATAATTATTTCCCAGAAAACTATTATTTTACTCATTCCCATACAAACTATGCTCGTTCAAAAATAGGGAACTCAGTTCCGCATTGCACAGGCCTAAAAAAATATTGTTTCTCCGTAAATTCTTTTAACCCATTAAGTTTTGATTTTTAGAAAAATAAAAAAATGTTTAATTCTTTTTATTTCAAGTGTTTTTACCATTTAGTTTCCCCATCAGTTCATGTTTTTTTTTTTATTTTTCGGCATTGGAATAGGGTCTAATAATATAGAACAACAGGTACACGCATCAAAATAGGGGCCTTAATCTTAATTTAATATATAAAACAATTCTGTTTTGTCCGATAGTCATTAGTCATTAGCAGGGAAAGGATTTGGTGGAAATTGCCTTTTTTGTTTGCTGCTAGATAGAGCATTTCTGATTGAAAATGAGGACGAATTAGGTCCTCCTGATTAGAAATATACCACTTTTATTTTGCCTTTTTTTGCCTTAAAAAGGCAGTTTGCCTTTTTCACCTATAAATGCCTTTTTTTAGTGCCTATTTTACCTATAAATGCTACAAAATGCCTTTTTCAAGATTTGTCGACCGCATTTTTATTTTTCTTTCGTTTTTAATATTCTCCACCGTTTGTTTCGCAAAAAAAAAATTGAAGCTGAATAAAAAAATTAAGTGGCAACATTGCAATTTCGTTAACTTATCGATGTTTTTATATTGATTTGATCATTCCTAAGCCGTTATTTTTTGTTGTGCAGTGGAAAATTTAAAGAAAAAACATTCCAAAATCAAAAAGTTCGGTTAGAGCAAGTTCGTTTTAGCTGAAATCCTTTATTTTATTTATTTTTTTGTGATACAAGTACGGCTTTTATATGAGAAGTTAAAATATGAATTTAAAATATGTGCCTGCATTTCAATTAAAATATCTTAGTTTTAGTTTTTAAACTATCTTTGAAAACCTTGATGTTCCTTATCTTTTACAAAAAACGAAGTATAAATATTGTATGTTGCATACGTCAGATGAAATAAAATTATTAAAAAATACATACCGTTTCCCCCTTTTTTTTAGATTTTCTAGTATTTTTTTCTTATTTTTAAATGCCTGTTTTTGCCTTTTTAACAGTTTTTAATGCCCTATTTTGCCTTTTTAGGCAGTTTTTAGTGCCTTTTTCTGCCTTTTTGGCAGTTTTTAGTGCCTTTCCGTGCCTTTTTTGCTATTTGATTTTGCCTTTTTTATAGGTTTTTAGGTCCTTTCCCTGGTCATTAGTATCGATAGTTTTTACTCCAACTATCAAAAATATCGAATAGACCAACTATCGATAGTTTCCCAGCTCGGGAAACTTTCCGGGTCGCCTCAAGTCTTCCAACCTAAAGTTATAACTTTTGAAACCTGCAAACCACTTCTGACATGTTCACTGGACTTTTTCTCAAATTAAAGTAATGAAAGAGTACTCACCGCAAAAACACTTTACTAGGCACAAAGTTCGACATTTTTGGCTGAATAAGAAATGTTGTTGTTTACGCTTTAATCAAATGACGCGAACTGAGAAAGACGTAGCTTTCCAATGAATATTTTGATTAAAGGAATGTTGGAATAAGCAGTGTTGCCGCTTTGGTAGAAATCTACCAAACTTGATTGATTTATTTTTGATTTTTTTGTAGATTGATAGATTTGGTAAATTGCGATTTAGTAGATATACAACAAAATATTTCAATTCGAAAAACATTTCCTGATGTAAAAACAATCTGCCAAAATTGAAATCATGTGTGGTATGCCTGATTTTATAAATACTTCCTTTTAGGACAATTTTTAGGCGGAAGAATTGTTTAGAAGAAAATGGAGGAGATTTTGATGGTGATACATTTGATAGCATTAGTGGCATCGAAGCCTTCTACATTGAAAGCTAAAGTGTCTAATTTAAATAAATTAAAGTTTACGCTCGAAGTGTATAAACTATGCAATGAATGAAGGAAACAATATTCATACCGATTTAATTTTTTATATTAAATTCTTATTTTTTTTTGTTTGTGTTAAAATATTGTTAAGCTGAAGTTGAATGAATAAAAAGACGTAATAAAAAAAACTAAATATATTTCTATTTTTTAATTATTTAATAATGAAAAAAATTATTAAAAAAAAGTAGATGATTTTTTAAATTTTTGGGAGGAAATTTCGGTTTTATTTAAGATTTAGGATAAAATAATTTCATGTATCGGGCAACACTGCTCGAGTGTGTGGACCCAATGCGTTAGCCGCTGGACTATCGAGGCCGGCAAAAAAAAATAATAAAATGTTAATTTGATCGGAATCACTGTTTGATGTTTTTTTTTAATTTTGGTAAAACATTTCAAATAAACAAAAAAAAATTTTCAGTTCGACCCCGATTTTTACCCTGTGGGTCGATATTTTTTTCTATTTAAATCATGAAACACTTTCCTAAGAAGTGTGCACACGATATTTGAAGTCGCCACGCCTCTTTGTTAGAGTTCTAGAGCTAGTTTACTTTTGAACAATTTTAGCTCAAGACGGGTTAAATAAATTTTGTATCAATATTTTTTAATTCCAGAAAAACTATTTAATATTTATGGAAAAATACAAAATTATCACTTTTTGATTTTATTTAACTATTATTAAAGAAACAGGGTTTTAATCAAACGCGCCCAAATCGTAGACTTCAATTGGAACACAAACATTCCCTGAAAGAATTCAGGCATTCATAAAATAGATTTTCGTAACATGACAGCAAACTAATAAAAGTATTAAGTTTTCCATTGATTTCCTTAATTAAGCTAAAACATGCCAGAATCAATCGCACAGTGCGCAGCAAGTTCATATTTTATGAACAATTCCACTGAAAACGTTTAGTTTTATGAGTTTTTAATGCATTTCCTGTATTTATAATTTTAGTTTGGCGTCGCCTCCGCAAAGTCCGACAGACTCGCATTGTGGCAATTTTTTTGTCACAAACCGAAGCGAACAAAGATAGACGCTGTCAAAATTGACAACATACGCACAAGTCGCCTGCACATACATTCAGACATACAATGGCTCTGTGTATATGTATGCATGTCATGTATGCGTGTATGTGTATGTGCGTATGCGACTTGTGCGCTCGCTCGCTTCAAATATTTCTAATAATTGAGTTATTATGGCGGAGCACTTAGTTGGCAACTTTCTTGCATCGCCGCATCGGCTGTCGTATCGCAACAAATCCGCAAGCATCTAAATTGGCATTCGCAGAAGCAGTAGCTGAGTGTCTCTGCGTGTGTGTTTGTGTTTGTGTCTATGCCACTGCCTCGGCCTGGAGTACACGGCGTGCTTTGTGTGTGTGTGTGTGTGTGTCTGTTTAACCGTTTGTTTGCATGTCGCATAGCGCATCCAACAATAACGACAGCACCAACAACATATTTCAACATCCAGTTTATTTCCATAAATACTTTTAGCAATCTTTTCATTTGTGTTGAAGTTGTTGTTGTTTGCTTCAATGTTGCTGCGCTGCCATTTTGGTTGCCCAAAATAAAATAAAACCAAACAAAACAAAATACATTTTATTGGTGGATTTTCTTTCGGTGTGCCGTGCGTTGTGTTGGATTTTCTTGTATTTCGTACTTTATTGATTTTCTGTTGTATGTTTTCGGTACGAAGAGATCTATTATTTTGCCATAAACGAGACAAGGCGAGACGACCGATGTGCGAGCGGTGGACATTCGAGCGGGGAGAAGGGGGGGGGCATGTTTAGGGCAAAGTGCCGATGAGGTTGGAGCAGCCAACTCAGTCGGGATAAAATGGCATGATTGAGGGCTTATTATCTGCATGTTGCCTGTTTTTTATGGCCCCAAATGAGTATTTTTAGCCGCTCAAATTGGTGCGTAAATTATGAGCTGCACACGTGGAAAGAAAGCAACAATTTAAAATATTTAGTGTCCGACCGAATATTCGGTTTCGGCCCAAATAAGTGGTTTCGGTTTCAGTTTCGGCCAAAAAATGGCCGAATAGCCGAAACCGAAACTTTCTAGAATATTTTTTACATTTTATTGTGTAGCAGATATATAGTAAAAGGAGGAGTAATTTAGATGCCAGCAATGTAAATAAACTTCTTTTTTTAGCATATAATATTAAATTATTTAATTTTGAATATTATCGAATAAGGTACGAAAGGGTGATTTCGTCTTGTTTACGTTTTTAAAAAATGAATAAATTGTTTTTATTAATAAGTATTTATTTATTTATGCTATGTTTGTTTGTTTGTTCTTTATTTACTTAATGTAAAATTCGTTTGTTAAAAAAGTGCTTGATATGGTGATTTTTATTTCAACTAGAAAGTTTCGGTTTCGGCTGAATATTAAAAAAAAACCGAATATTCGGTTTCGGTTTCGGTTTCGGCCCAAAAAAGTGGTTTCGGTCGGACACTAAAAATATTGTTATATAATTTTATATGTTGAAATGTTTTCTGCTCGATTGGGTTTGATGAGATAAGCAAATATATTTGAAAATGTGCTAAAAATTCAATTTTACATGAGCTTATGGTAGGTTTGAAGCTAAACGAAGGATATATAAAGAAGACAACAGATTGTTTTTGAAACCATTTTCTATATGGAACAATCATATAAGCAAAGACATATGTACAGATATATTCATACCATTACCTCCATGGACAATGAGCGTCCTCTGTTTGATGCTGTGGTTGGAGGTTGACAGCAAAGAGGGAGACCGTGTCTCCCTCAAGTTGAGGACGTCCTATTATCACTTGGTGTGACTAACTGAAGATGACGCAAGGCAAAGGCATCTAGAGAGAATTTTTGAGGCAGGCCATAATATGGTAACGGGTGGTTATGGTCAGTTAAGTAAGTTAGTATTAACTTTTCACCTATGAGATCTTTCAATGGCTAACTTAACCATCCACAGTTAGAGTTAGAGTATCAAAGATGGATTTAGATGGATCCTTAACCGACGTTAGTAAAGTGCCGATGTCCACATCTGTTTTATGTCGCACCATATCGACTACACGGTCCCCTAGAACACTAAATGTCTTCGTAATCTTTTCCTTACGCTAAAACTCTCTTAAGAATCTGTTCCAAGAGTAGAAGATGCCTTAATCTCGTTTGAAAAGATTTTCAATGACTTTGTGACATATTTCGCATGATTTTGACGGTTTGGAAGTAGTACGAACCGATGATTCTGCTAAACTAAAACTCGCACTAATTAGTGACTTCCTCGGACAAAAATTAACCTCGTCGCTAGAGAAAATACAAAATAAATTTTTATATGGATCGTTTCTCGAACGGATAAGTGACTTTGATACTAAAATTGTATGATTTTCATACTTGGTCTAACATTATAACTATTCATGGTAAGTTACCGTACAATAATTAACAATTTACAACAAACTTGTGATCGATGTCACAGTAAGTTGTTACTATATGTACGTGGTTGCTATATACTGCCCACCTTTGAGAATCCCTATTGAAAAACCTTGTATCAAAGTCTCAAAGCAATGCACAGTGATTCGACTACATACAACCACGGGACAAAATTTGAAGGAGTGGTCCGTTCTTCATAAAATTTGGTATACTAGTTAATCATGGTCTGGTGAATTGAAATCTCCTAAATTTGCAATTTTCGTCATTTCTGGTGAGCTATAGCACCAAGTGTGTTGCCTAGATTTTTTTTAGATTATACATTTAATCGGTAACGTCAACATTAATTATTGCAAAGAGTAACAGAAATTGTCTCAGGACCTTTTAGTTTTGCAATAAAAATGATAAAAATAGTTGTTTTGCATTTTTGCAGTTTTTTAAATTTTTCATGCCACTTGCATACTTTTTAGGGATGAATGAAATAAATTTTGTTGAAAAATAGGTGTTTAGACCACTTTTAAAATTGAATTATTTTCTGAGATCGGAAGATATCGGAGGATGTAATTACAATATCCGACAAAGAAAGAGTGCTTCTTAAAATAAAAAAAAAATCCAGAAACATACTTTCACATATTTTCCTATAAGTTTTGCCAATTTTCAGATTTTTAATTTAGAAAAATATTTTAAATTAAAAGTGAAGTAAAAGCCTCATTTTTTGCAAATTTTGAGAAAACATTAAAAGCGAAAATGGCCACATCATTTATTAATCTATATTGAAAATTTTAGCAACTTCTTGGTACATTTTTTTTTACTCAATAGACAAAAAATGGAAAATATATGTTTAAATTTTTTTGTGCATTTTTGTCAAATTTTGAGCCGCTTTTGCACACACACCAATTAATTTTTAGCACAGATTTTTCGGGGTTTTCTTAGTTAGAGCTTTACCTTTCAAATGACATCAAAATTGTTAAATTCTGAGACTATAAATTTTTTGAATTTTGTCTATGGAACGAATCACTGTGCAATGGCTTCATGCATGCAGTGGACATCATTCGACCCACTTTAGTCGCGACTTTTACCCAATAGTTCTCATTCTATCTTTTTGGGTCAGAACGTGAACAAAGAAATTAGCCAATAAGTCGACCTACGATATTATTAGTTATTTCCTTACACACTTGAATTCACTAAATCGTTTAAATTTCACTCTGTCCTTTCATACACTAGCCAAAGTTTTCTTTAGAACGTAAACAAAGGAATTAGAAAATATTGTGTCGTCGCCCTGAAGTATACTACAATATTATATTAGTTATTTTTTGCAAACTTGAACTCATTAAATCGTTTAAATTTCACTCTGTCCCTTCATATACTAAACCAAAAGATTTCTTCACAATATGAACAAAGAAATTAGCCAATATTTTGTCATCGCCCGTAAGTAGGCTATACATTTTTTAGATATTTTCTTACAAACTTGAATTCACTAAATCGTTTAAATTTCACTCTGTCCCGTCCTATGGTAAACCAAAAGTTTTCTTCAAAACGTGAACTAAAAAAACTAGAAAATTGAGTGTCGTCGCCTTGAAGTAGGCTACGATATTATGAGTTATTTTTGACTTGAAGACTTCAATGCACTAAATCGTTTTAAATTCACTCCATCCTTTCCTATACTAACCAAAGTTTCTTCAGAACGTAAACAAAGTTACAACAAAATTAGAAAATATTGTGTTGTCGCCCTGAAGTAGACTATAATATTATTAGTTATTTTCTTACAAAGTTCAACTCAATAAATCGCTTAAATTTCACTGTGTCCCTTCATACACCAAACCAAAGAAATTAGCCCATATTGTGTGATCGCCCGTAAGTAGGCTATACAATTTTTAGTTATTTTCTTACAAACTTAAATTCAGTCATTCGTTCCAATTTCACTCTGTTTCTTCATATACTAAACCAAAAGTTTTATACATAATGTGAACGAAGGAATTAGAAAATATTGTGTCGTCGCCCTGAAGTATGCTACAATATAAGTAGTTATTTTCTAATAGAATTGATTTAATATATTTAACTGATTTTTTTTCAATCTGTACGCCTCAAAAGAGGCTAAAGTAAATAAATATACTAAATGAAAATGTGCCCCAAAAATTATTAATTAATCGATAATCACAAACTGTTCCATAATTCGTTCGACTTTGCTGCGGCGCAAAACCATTAAATGTGCATCCAATGCAGCCCCGAGACTTCAACTACTTACTACACCACACACACATATGCGAGTACAAAGCGCCCGACGTCTATCCAGTCATTTCGCTCAGCTGCGCAGTCGCTCAGCTCGCATTTTCTCCTCGGGGTACGCACGGCATGGTACCTGTTCCATATTTATGTTAAATATAATTTAATGGTTGGCCATTATGCGTTGTCGGCCCGAGGGGCTGTGGCGCTTCGGGCCGAAATGCCAGCTTCCTGCGCGCTGATCCAAAATTTACGAAACCAAAACAGCAACAACAACCACGGAACGAATCATGCCCAGCTGCAGGGCAATAAAACTGCACGAAGCAACCGAGGAACGCAACACAGCCGTGCAACGCAACACAACGCAACGCAACGACGAACAGACGAATCTCATCGACTGAGTAACGAAATAACGAAAAGCAAGGAGGCAAAAGAACGCAGGACCAACGGGCAACAACGACGATGCTGACAATAATGACGAGAATAATGATGAATGAGGATAATGATGGCAATACTGATGGCGGTGCCCGCAACGACGACGACAAAGTCGAGGCGGTGCTGCCGAACGGCAGACGCGCAACCGATGTTGCATGAAAAATTTGCAAAATGGTTATGAGTGATGGGGCGTGTGTGGGAAGTGGGTGCGTGGGGGCTGGCGCGGGTGTGTGTAGCGTTTGGGGGATAGGCGACTATGTCGGTCGGCGGTGCGCTCGAGTGCCGAGGGTTGGCTGAGTGTACGGTACACATACACTAAATGTGTTGGTGTGTCTGTTTGTGTGTGTGTGTGTGTGTGTGTGTGTGTGTGTACTGGAGGCCTATGCACAGTTTGTGTGTAAATGACTTTGTCTAGTAGAAAAAAAACCGAAGAAAAGCTAAAAACCGACATCGCTGGCTGGTGGCTCAAGTGGCGGCCGTTGCGGCGTGTTGGGTTGGGTTTGTGCTCGTATTGGGCGCTCGGCGGGATTTGCGGTAAATGCCGACCGACACCGGTGTGCGTGGGCTGGGCAGAACGTGGTGCGAACACGAGACGGCATAACAGAGTTCATTAATGTGGCTGGTGGCGAGTGAACGACGTGATGCAGTGTGAGTCACGAGGGAGCGCACCAGCTGAAAAATTGCAACGCAAATATGAAAGACAGAGGGGAAAATTGTAAATATACATGGCGAAAAAATTTGATTCTTACACATACTGACACCAAAAACAGAGGCTCTTGGATAAGCATGTGTGTGTGTGTGGGTGTGTATAAATCGATTCATGTGTGAATGTGTTTGTGCTGTAATGAGAAAATTATGAGACAAAAGATTGAAACAAACGCGGCGGCTTGGCGTTGGTTTTGTTAGCGAGAGTGAAATTGCGCCAAAATGTAAAGTTGAATCAATTAAAATACTTTCAGAAACAATTTCAAACAACTGAGAGTTGTTCAAGTTATTTGGCAGTGGTCTTAAAAATTTTGTCTAAAGTGTACTAATAAGAAATTTATTACTTTTATATGAAATTTATTACTTTTACATGTTAGAATGATGCAATTTAGGTCAAATATGCGCCATTTTGTTCGATAGCTTGTTGTAATTTTTAAGGTAATTCCATTACTTATGTCTCACTCTTTATTATTAATGTTTATCTTTTGTGCTAATCTTGGTTTACCGCCTCAGTTGAGGATTTATTTTTATTAATTTAAGAATTCTTTTGGTTTCTGGGTGTCACATCTTCTCAGTTGAGGATTTCTTTTTATTAATTTTCGAATTCTTTTGGTTTCTGGGTTTCAGATCTTCTCCGAGGCTTAAGTTGCTGTGTCTAGCTGGAGAAATATTTTTCTGTTGAGTACAGAACAGTCACCGAGAACATGTATGAATGCAGACATTCGAAGATTTTATTCCCATTTTATTGTGATGATGCCCTATTGAGCAATGACCAGTCAGGTATTCAGTGAGGATTTCGTTTTCTGGACACTCTTCTACCTGGAGCAAAAGACTATTTTGCTTGGCGTAGTTCCGCATTATTAGTCCACTGCTGGGCAACATTTTAGTCTACCTCTTCCCTTAGTCACTCTTGTATGAGTCCCTTGGGAAGTCAACAGAATGGATTGGGGTCTACCAGTGGGCACATTGCACAATTTTTGGATGTCTCTCTCACAGGAAGCCTCGTGTCTATACATACAAAACTGGGATAGTCTACAAATTTTTCACCAGCAAAATCAGTAGCCATGGACGGAAGCAGATGGTAATCACTTTATGTCAGTTCGGACCTGGTATCAAGTGATTACCTTCGTATAAGGTAGATGCGTAAAAACCTACCCACCAAGCCCCATAAGGTTCTGGCTAGTACCCATGGATGTGTTTCGTCTGGCGTTGTCCTAATGGAACCTAATTCGTCTCCAGAACTGAATTAAGAGTTTGATCGAAGAAAAGCAACTCAAAGTAGAAGATTTCTTACCAATCCCACTATGCACACGACAACACCTTACTGACTGTTCGCCATTCCTCCACTGCAGTTTTCGCTCTACGTTTTCTTAAGGGAGTGTTCCCGGGTAGAATGCCGATTTTAGGCTGTTTTTCAAAAAATTATTTTGGAGCTACAAGGCAACATGCAATATTCTGGTTTTTTGCTTGTTGTTCCTTATTATTTGGAGAACAGAAACTCATATTTGTGTCAAACAATTTTATTTTCTAAGTACAAATTTTCAGTGGTCAATGTGACCTTGTTTTCACTGCTGGCCGATAATAAATTTCGGGAACCAGTAATCTGAAACAGAAATGGGGATGCAATAATTAATCTGCAATAAATTCCGCGGATGCTAAACCACAGTTTTAGTCAAAATGTTGATTAGAAACAAAATGGCGGCCATATGAAAAAAAATTGTCCAGTTTTGCCACCTTTTTTTACCTTTAGAGTGCTTGAAAATATATTTAACAATAATTTTTTGATGAAAACTTTGGTTTAGCATCCAATGAAAACTATCTAGAACATTTTCCCAAAATTTCAAGTCGATACCTCTCATAGTTGCTGAGAAAAATTATCGGCCAGTACAAAAAATGTGGTTTCGAGAAAAACGCGTTTAAAGTATCATGCGCAATGTATCAGCGGAGCAAAAAGAGCTGAGATTACTTCAATTAACATGCAAAAAAGTGGGTACTGAGTATGCGGATTGAAAAACGGCTTTGGGGGGTGATAGTATATAGTATAAGGTACAATAAAACGCCAAAAAAAAAAATCGATTTTTTCAAACTTCTACCCAGGAACACTCCCTTAACACTAGAAAGAACGCAAATTTTCCATACCTACAAATGAATATATCAGCTGATATGAGATATCAGCTGATATCTCATAAAGTACACATCGGATTAATTAAAATTGTAGAACCTTAATTGTAGAACTAATTGTAGTATCCGATAACAAAATTAAAAGTCATCAAAGCAAAAGTTGATAGAAATGTGAAAGAAAATACAATTATTTAAAATTAAAAACCGTCAAAATTACCGCAATGGTCTTTTTAGTGCTTTAGAAATGTGTAGATTTTATTGCGATTCAGCAGCAGTTCGCAGATGGAAATTTGATTCATGTTATTATTTTGAGTTTGCTTACATGACGCTCGGACTCGACGATTTATTTATTTTTTTACTTGTTTATTTATTTATTTATTATATTATTTATTTATTTATTTATTTATTTTTTTACTTGTTTATTTATTTATTTATTATTTTATTTATTTCTTTTTTATTTATTTATTTATTTATTTAAGTATTTGTTTATTTCTTTAGTTATTTATTTATTTATTGAATTATTTATTTATTTTTTATTTATTTATTTATTATTTATTTATTTATTTATATATTTACTTATTTATTATTTTATTATTTATTTATTTAATAATTTATTTATTTATTTAATTATTTATTTAATAATTTATTTATTTATTTTGTATTTATTTATTTATTTATTGATTTATTTATTTTTTATTTATTTATTATTTATTTATTTATTTATTTCATTTAACTTTTATTTATAACTTAAAAATTAATTGTCACAAATAATAATTATAATCAACAAATAAAATTGATGTTGCATTGTAATAGTTACATTGCAATTAATTTCTTAAAAAACTTATAATAGTTAAGTCCCTGATTTATTTATTTATTTAGTTAGTCTATGGAAGCACCTTACAGACTATAAGAATATGAAATATGTACATTAAGAACCTAAAAATATAAAATTATGAGATAGCATTTTAAAGCATTACGGAAGATATTCATAGATGAAGAGAGATCTAGATTAGGTTAGGATAGGTTATGGTGCCTGCCTCTGTAAGAGTCACACTCGGAAGCCCATTAAAAGGACCTTTGTAATACAACATCAGAGAGATCTATGTCTAAAGAATTTAGAATGTGAGTTCTATGATTTGAAAAGCATTTTCGACAATTGGTCTCCAATGGTATACAGCCTCCTCCCAATTGGTAGTCAGTTGAATTCAAGTGGTTTCAAATGGTTTTGTAGTGAAATATTTTGCTCCTGGACAATCAAAAAATTGTTTACTGATGGCCGGATTCCATGATATCCACGATTTTAAGGACTTTTTCGACACTTGGTATACAGCCTCCTCCCAATTGGTAGTCAGTCTAATTCAAGCAGTTTCAAATGGTTTTGTAGTGAAATATTTTGCTCCTGGACAATCAAAAAATTGCTTACATGATGTTCAGACTCGAGGTTTTTCATGATTTTATTAACATTTACAACACCTGGACTTTCACGTTAATAAGCCACCAGATTACTGCCAAAATTCACTTAAAACTCATGCAATATAGAATTTTCCTCGTGAATCACTTAAAAAAAAATTTGTATTTATTTTAAAATATTATTTCAATAACTTAAACAACTTAACTCAAACTAAAAAAATAAACATAAATAAAAAATACCTAAATAATAAATAAATAATACCTAAAATGCCCATATGTAGTCATTTTGACTACAATATTGTTTACTGACTTTTTTTAATTTTATTGGTTTTTAAGTAGAGATTAAAATAAAATAAGTATTTTATTTTTTATTGTTTACAAAGTAAATTCGTTTAAATATAATAGCGTACGTTATACATAAATGGAATGAAATTTGGAATTTGTGAATAAATTTTGCGAGTGAATTTTGGATTGAAAAACTTGGGAATTGTCACAGCCTACTATGTTATTTTTTTTAAATGTTTGCAATTATTTGAAATTTTCATACTTCGCAATTGAAGATGCATATTTGTCCATTTATCAGTAAGAAATTCACTTTTGCTGAAACTTTTTATAGGTAGTCAAAATGACTCCCTTCGGGCATTTAAGGTAAATGTTGCAAAATTGGAGTAAACAATTTGTTTACAATATTTTTAATTTATTTGTTCCATTTAGCTTTAAAAATTAGTAAAAGTCAGTTAAGATATTTTTTTAGAAAGTGATGCAATAAAAGTTATTTACAATAAAAGACCTCAATGAAATCAATATGACTACCTTGGGCATTCTAGTGTTAAAAACTTAAAATCTTAACTAAACATTTAAAGCAATAAAAAAATCTAATAATAAAATTAAAGCTGCTTGTTCCCTTCTAAATAATCCCACCATTTCCCCTTCCTACGCGTATTTTCCTTGTTGGCATAAATATTTGAAAGTGCATAGCGCACACGACGCAAGCGGATCAGGACATGCCAAACGCGCCAGCCAAGCATGAGGAAACGGCACAACGAACGGTGGGCAAGGAAACGTCATGACGACGCACAGTGGCTGATTCTGCCGACGCAGGTTGCAAAAATTGTCATGTTCGATTTGGGGGAAACTGTTATACTTGTCAGATAGATAAATGCTTGGACCTATGAAATCCGAAAACCTTAACTAAATTGGACAAATAGTTTTGCTTGTAGAGCCCGTCAAAGTTGAGCAATTTTTAGAGTGTGAAATAATATCAGCAATTTGCACTTTTTCGGCAAAGCTGAGGTTTTAAAATACGGAAAGGAGCAAATTAATTGAACCTTTTTGCACCAGCATCGTAAAAGAAGGTATTTGTAAATAATTAAATATAGAAGAAAAGTTGGTTGTTGTTGTTGCCTTTTCATAGGCACTCACTTGAAGCACTGTTTTTATCACACTTTTTGAACTTTCGATAGACTGTAAAAATAAGGACATACTTGCCAGAGTTCCGTCTTTGGGAACATTGTTCACTAGTCTTCTGTGAGTACTGCCCTGAAGAGATCGGGTGCCCGATTTTGCCCGACTGGATTTCACAGCGATTTTTCTGTGGCCACCTCGCGCAATTTTGTGCTTTCGGGTGCGGGCGTTCGAACAAGTTCGTCAAGATTTTGATAGTTAATCAATTACACGCGATTATAATCGTTGCCAGGGCATGCAAATTTGGATTTTGGCTTCATTTAAGTTTGTTCTGGCTATCACTAAAGAAATTGGTTACGTCGAAGGAAGTTTGCGTGCAGCCAACATATTTACGACTAAAGAGAAGATATCCAGGACTTATCGTACTACAAAGTTGAAATGGATTGCGGCAAACCGTGCCAAATTCAATTTGGTTCAGAATAATGAGGAGTGGCTGGAAAAAACACTTTACTTCGATGCAGGAGATGCATGTAGCATAAGCGATGACCAACCATCGACATCAAAGGCGGCAAAAAGAAGGCCGAAAAAGTCAATTCAGGACTGTGCGTCATTTAATAAAAAAAAAGAAGCTTATGGAGGCAACGGAAACATAACTACCACCCACCTGTCAGAAGCTTTGATCATAAAATAAAATAAGGATCAGGAGAAAATGAAAGGCGTTATAGTGGAAGCAGTTTTACCAGCAAGCCCGGATCGTGTTAAAAGAATAAAAAACAGTATTCACACTCCACCCAATGTGCTACCCATCAAGTTTTTGTCCAAAGAAAAATTTACTTTTTATGTAAATTTTTCGAATTCTTGTTCTCATTTTGAAAGCAAAATTTATAAATTTGTTTAAGTTTGACTATTTCCGCTTATTTCTTAAATTTTTTATTACTTTTCATCTTTTTTTAATGTATTTTCATTAATTGTGCAACTAAAACTCAACATTGTTGCTCGCATTATTCTTATTTACAGTAAGCCGAACTTTGACAAAGTATGAGCGTAGCACCCTGTACCTCGATTGAGTTTATTTTTTGGAATACAATAGCCTGATGAATTTCTAATCAACAAAATTTCCAATTATCTCTATTCGTTCAGTTATAATTTTCGCAACCTGAAATGACAAATTGAGCCACTGTGCGACGCACTATTGCCCAACGGTCGGCAAAACGTTGCAAAAATCAAAAATTTCATGAAAGCGTTCGATGAAATGAATACACGCATCTTATGGAGAATTTTCCAGGGATTACGAATATGTAACTTTCATTAAATTCGGACTAGTAGTTTGGAGGTAGAGCCGCTCAAAGTTGACAATTTTTCCACATCGAGAAAAATGTGTATTTTTTGTTTTTTTTTTTTCATTTTTAGGATTGATTTGTATGTAAATGAAGCGACCAATCGGTAACTTGTTGGTTTTTTTCTAAAAGGTACGTTAATTGTTAATATAATAAAAATAAAAAATGTTTATTTTGTTTTAAAAGTTGTTCGATCTACCGATTGCTCGAAAAGTCTATATTTCGACCTTTTTTTCAACTTTGATCGAAAATAAAAAAAATATACCAAAAATAACCTCCGCGAAATTGAGGGAGGTTATTTATTATTCAATTATTTACCTAACTTCCAAGACTCAGCTGCCGCCTTTTGCCGCTTTACTTTCTAGAGCAATAAAAGTGAAACAACCTCGGGTCGAAAAACACGCAAGTATACGAAAAATCGTGCACATTTAGTACGGTCGGCAACCCATTTTGTGTTGCTGGCATCTATCTAAATCTATCTATCTTATCACGCTCAAACGGACTGGCCGATTTCATTGAAGTTTTCTTTGTTGGATTCATCTTGAGTCAGTTCAGGTTTGTGCGAAAAGAAAATTCCGGAAAATCTATTATATCCCTCTCATTTTTGAACGTGAATTCTGAAAATTTTCAGACGATAACGTTGGAACCATAAGTCACACATCAATTAAATACACTACGAACTTACTATTTAGTCATGTCCTTCAACAGAGGGAATGGGGCGGGTATTAAACAAGGAGGCGTGGCACCGCCTATTTACTTTAAATCTGGTTCAAGCGCAGTCCATTTCTTTACTGAAACTTAGCAGACTCGATTGCAGCCTCGATTGAGTTATTCAGAGAAGAAACTTACTCCTACGGTACATAGGAGCGCCGAGCCGTTGAAGCAAAACTTTGAACGCGTTTTTCTCAAAACTACATTTTTTTACCTTGCGGAAGTGGTTTAGGCCACACGAGTTGAGCAATAGCTACGAAATTTTAAACAGTCATTTATCAAGGTCTTAGCTATGGCACGAACTAGGATCTTCAAGAAATAATAATTTTTTCTCATTAAAAATAGAAATTTGTATTGAAAAAAGTAGGTAAAAATTTAGTTTTTTAGTCAAAATCGCATATATCCTTCATTTTTCATTTTTTTTTTAAATCCTAGTTCCAGCTATAGACAAAAGGATACAGAATAAGAAAAATTTCAT
Organism: Melieria crassipennis; assembly: GCA_963668005.1. NCBI lineage: Eukaryota > Metazoa > Arthropoda > Insecta > Diptera > Ulidiidae > Melieria > Melieria crassipennis. The sequence continues at coordinate 76,059,193 of OY764962.1, read as the reverse complement.
TTTTGTGTTTCAAGTCATCTCAAACAGCGGCAGGACTTCCGCGAGTAAGGAAGTCCTGCCGCCATTGCTCGATGGCCCCCTCCCCCCTTTGCATATTTTATCTTGAAACTTTTTTTACTTGTACAATAAACATATACCTACATCTGAAAATCATCAATACATCTTTTCCAGTGTTTATCTTCAAAAACCTTCCCATCAAAAATTTTTCAAAAAACACATGTTTTCTCGGCCGCACAAGGTAGAAACCTGCCTTAAGAATGCAAAAATAAGGACTACAAAAGGTATAGATGTACGATGTAAGATCTGTAAGATCACAAAAAGAACTAACAGATACTTATAGCTTAGAAATGGGTTTCATTATTAGATATTCCTTCCAGCGTAGAGAGCGATTTTGAAAAAAGTAACTTTAAAAAAAAAATGTTTTTTGGAAAAAATTACGTATGAATTAAGAAATTATATTAATTTATTAGAAAAAATATATAAAAAAATTAATTTTTTAATGCAAACAAAAAAGTAATTTCATTGTATATTGGTATGAAGTTTTAGTAAATCTTAACTTTGGCAACGAATTTTAAAGCCCCCTGTTACTGTGGCACTCTGTTTTTATGCTCATTTTAAACCTTGGATATTATACTTTCAGATGCAATTTAAATTTTTTTAAATATATTTATTGGTTCAGAAGTTATGATTTTTGCAACGAAAAATGGCAAACCGAGCCACTGTGCGACGTCTACGGGAGCCAAAATGGCAAAGGAAGCGCGAATGAGGTGGCAAAACAATGACACAGAAGGATAAACAGGCAAAGGACGAGGCGCAGAACGCCAACACTGAAGAGCCAACAGCCACAAGCGTTGGCAGCATGCCACACACACACACATACACACACACACACACCAATACAAACACAAGCGCACAGACAGTAGCGCACAAGGAGAACGAGAGCATTTGGAAGCGGCAAATGGTGCGGTGGCAGCAGTGGAACAGGCGGCCGAGCGAAGCAGACAGTCAGACAGTGGGAATGCAAAAGACAGAGCGGCAGTGGGGAGTGGCGGAACGCAACGAGGGCGGCGGCGTGGCACGAACACGTGGTGGCAGGTTAGCGGCCATAAGAATAAGAACAAGGATGCGTGCATTGTGTGCAACGCCCAGCAGCAGCGACCGACCCCGACCGCGCACCGCGCCGCGCCACACAGCCGGCATAATTGTTTGCATTTTACGCTCGCATGGAAAGCTAAGCAAATCTTTTGTTGCAAATTCCTTTTCAAGCTGCACGCAGTTACTTGGCTGCTGGCTGCTGGCTGGCTGGCTGCGTCTTGCAACTTGTCGTGCGTCGCCTTTGTGTGGCCGTGCGGTTGGTGGGCGAGCGGCGGCGCAGCGTGCGAGCGGCAACTAACTATAAGTGGAATTCTAACAGTTCCGTCGCGCGCATAGTTTGTCTGTCAGCATGTTTCGCTGTCGTTCGTTTCATTTTGTTTTCATTTTACACACATTTCCTTCGTTTTGGCTTTTGTTGCAAGCAGCGCGCAGCCATTATTAAAGTCGCCGTGCTGGCAATATTTTTCGTTTTGTTTTTATTTTGGTTTTTGCTGCACGTTGTTTGCCATAAATGTTACATTTAGCATTTAAATAAATACAAATGTAACTTGTCTTTGTTGTTGTTATTGTTGTTTTTGTTAATTTTAGCTTGCACATGCATTGTTGTTGTTGTTGTTGTTGTTATTATTATTGTGTATAATGAAAACAAAAATCTGCAATGCAACTATTTAAAGCGCACACTGCCGGCAGCCATTAATTACTGTGCGGCATGTCGACGGTCTTTTGTGGCGCTGCTGTGCTCGCTCTTTCCTCCCCCCTCCCACCCCGTACCGTCGACATAACTCAATCTCTCGCCGCTTGCGTGCACCAGCCATGGCACCTGTTCCGCTCATGAATGATGGCCTGGTTGCAGCATGCAATGCCCCCAAACCATAACTGCTGGGATTACATTTGCCGTCCGTTCGTCCGTTCAGTCGTTCGCCCTTCTACCAGCGTGCTCAGGCTTTTGCCCAGTGCAGCAGCTGGACTTTGGCCTGCAACGTCTTTTAACGCTACCAGCTGCAAGTCATTTCCGTTGTGCCTTCCAAAGTTGAAGGTTAAATGAACTTCTCGTTGGGCGTTTAGGCGTTTAGGTGCTTTTCATTTGTGGCCAGCGCGCCGCATTAGTTCATTTGTCCAAAAAGTGGAAATTAAGCCATCATGGGTTAATTTAAAGCGCCCGCAGCGCCTGCAAGAAATATGTTTACATAGTGAGTGCCCGCATTGTGATTAGTGACTTAGACACTGACACAGCTGCCACAAAGCTCCTCTAAGTGGGACAAGCGAGGTTAAGAAAACTGAACAGGTTGGCTAATCATGTTTTTCTCTCTGATGTAGAAACGTTTTACATGACAAACTTTAAATGACAATGATTTCCGAAAGGAGTTATGTAGATTTTGAACAGCCAGTTACATTGAGAAGAGCTAAAAACAATCATTTTTTTTTTAACTTTAAGAGTCAGATTTTTATAAGAGTTTGCCAGTAACATTTCTGTAATAGGTTTCAGTTCAACGTAGGTGAATGAATGAAAGAATGAATGAATGATGAATACTCCTGAAAAATAAATTTAAAACCAATCCAAAACCAGTTAAATATTTCACAACTTTTGTCCCCGTTTATCGTTTCTTTTACAGAACTCATGAGGTATAAGCGATTATTGTATATTTTATATAACTTTGCATTGTTAGCGTTTTCTCTAAAAACCATAATTAATGTTCCGTTTAAAGTGGCAAAAATTACGAAAATAAAAAAAAACAAGTCCCAAACCATAAATTGTCATAACTCGTTCGTTCTTTTTGTGTGCCATCTACCAAAATTACAAAGTGTGGGAGAATTTTATGTATTTTTTTATATCTTTGCTTAACTGGTTTCTTGTCCATAAACAATATTTAAAAATGAAAAAAAATTCAACTTTAAATGACCAAAATAGTCAACAAAAACAGAAAATCATTTCAAAATTAGTTTACTAAATATCTCACGACTAGTTAAGAAGTAGTTTTACTGAGTATCATCAGTATTTCAGAATATTCTGTCATCCTCTAAAAAATACGCCTCCGTATGTGAAAATGTATTACTGGGTTGTGTACAACGCTCTCTGTGCATCTATTGCTGCTAGGTAGGAGGTGTTCTTGGAAAACGCAGAGGTTGGTGTCTTTGTTTAGCTTATTTTGGATGATGTATGCGCTGCGACATATTTTCGTTAGTCCCCACTGCCAGCAGTGCCAGTGTTGGTTCACTTACTCAGCTGCTGAACATTGAAATCTGCTGTGAGCTGCTTATAACAACTGATTGGAGTGCGGAGAAAGGTGAAGGATTTGACTGGGTTTTGCGTTAGATTAACTATAGTACCGTAAACTATAGACCGTATATATACAGTCATTAAATTTTAGTAATTTTTAAAATCTTAATTGTGAAGGTATTGTATCAGGAATCGTAAATAACGATTATGACAAGATTTTTGAAATATAGAATCAAAGTGAGGTATGATTGAGAACAAAAATGATATCAAAAATCAAATTGGGATATGAAAGAGGAACTGATTCCAATTCAATTCAGTTCAAATTAATTAAAATCAGTTCAATTCAATACAAAATAAATTAATTCAATTTAAACTAAATTAAATTAATACAATTCAATTTAAACTAAATTAAATTAATTTAATTCAATTAAAGCCCACTGAAATTAATTCAACTCAATTAAATTCTATTTTACTTAATTCAATTCAATTCAATTCAATTCAATTCAATTCAATTCAATTCAATTCAATTCAATTCAAATTAAATCAATTTAATTCAAATTAATGCAATTCAATTCAAACGAAATAAATTAAATTCAAAGCAACTAAAATCAATTCAATTTAAATTAATTCAATTCTATTGAAATAAATTCAAATTAATTTAATTCAATTCAATTCAATTCAAACGAAATAAATTAAATTCAAAGCAACTCAAATCAATTCAATTTAAATAAATTCAATTCAATTAAAATAAATTAAAACTAATTGTATTCAATTCAATTAAATTCAATTCAATTAAATTCAATTCAATTTAATTCAATTGAATCAAATTATTTCAACTCAATTAAATTCAATTTTAAATAATTCAATTCAAATTAATTCAATTCAATTCAATTCAATTCAATTCAATTCAATTCAATTCAATTCAATTTAATTCAATTCAAATTAACTAAATTCATTTCAATTCAATTCAATTCAAATTAATTCAATTCAATTAAATTCAATTTAATTTAATTCAATTCAATTAAATAAATTCAAGTTAATTTAATTCAGTTCAATTCAATTCAAATTAATTCAATTAAAATAAATTCAAATTAATTTGATTCAAATGAATTGAACTGAATTAAATTAACTTGAATTTATTTAATTGAATTGAATTAAATTAAATTGAATTTAATTGAATTGAATTAATTTGAATTGAAAATTAAATTAAATTTTAATTAATTCAATTCAATTCAGTTCAATCAATTCAATTCAATTCAATTCAATTCAATTCAATTCAATTCAATTCAATTCAATCAAATTAATTCAACTCAATTAAATTAAATTTTAATTAATTCAATTCAATTCTGTTCAGTTCAGTTCATTTCATTTCAGTTCAATTCAAATTAATTTAATTAAATTCAAATTAATTCAATTCAATTTAAATCAATTCAATTCGATAAATTCAATTCAGTGCATCTAAATCCAATCAAGTCAATTCAATTCAAACCCTCAAACCTTTAAAATAAATTTAAAAACCCATTCAAAACTCAGTGTTAACCCTTAAAACACAATAAAAATTATACCAAAAGTCATCTTGCGTAGTCACTGATTTTTTAGTACAATTTTGAAATAGTTTTAGGTTCATCTAATTACATACATTTTTAAAGATTTTTCATATTTTATAGATATGTGAGATGTTTGAATACAATTTTGGAATTGTTTTATTTTCACCTAATTGAATTTTTCTAAAGGGGTTGAAAATCTACAGGGAAATACCAGCAACTCGCTAGTTGCCCTAAATTCTTGTCGGCTAAAAACACTTCGCCGGCCGAGAATTTGCCGATTTGCTATTTGCCGACCTTTCCTTCCATCCCTCGTACGTGGTTCTGATTCATTCATGTTATCGTTTCTTTAACTCTTCTCATCAAAATCTATACTGACCAACAGAAGCGTGTCTGTCAATTTATATTAGTTTCCAAAATTAAAATTTTATTATAAACAACTGTTTAACGCATTTCCAAATAAATTTACAACATTTTTATTGTGCACTTACGTAGTAAATTCATTTTGAAATTTGTTGCTTTTGTATTCAAGTCTTTCAACTCATTATAAACTTTCACATTAATTTCTGACTGCGTATAGTTTGTAAAAACGCCAACGTATTTCTGGTGCAAGGTGAAACAATGTTGTTGAACCCCGGCGCACAGCGAGCAACAACAACAAATGTTGCACCAAAAATAAAACATCAATACTGACACTAACAATTAGACAATTTGTAGCGGAAAGTGACTCTGGCATATTGCGTTGCTTAGTACTGTACGAGTTTATATTTTCATATGTAGGTATATAACTTGTAGTATAGAAATAAATGTTTGAGTATTTTATTCAATTTTGCAAAGTAATTTCTGGCTGCCAATTTGATATTGAATGGCAATAAATTTGCAAATTGAAAATTCTATAAAATATAAAAATCTAGAAAATATAAAAACTCTTTAAAATATATAGGTACTGAATAAATATGCAATATGAAATGAAAAGTAAAAAGATTCAATTGCATACAAAAAATTAAAAAATATAAGTATAAAATGATAAAATATATAAAATTGAAAACTTAAGTGAGAAGTTTGAAGATTTGAAGATATAAAATTGTAAAATTTTAAAATTACATGTGAGAAGAATCAAACAATATGAAAGATTAAAAACTAAAAAAAATATTTTTTAAATTTCATAAGAAATAAAGAGATTCATGAAAATAAAAAATTAAAAAAATATAGAATATAAAAATAAAAGAGTTTAATAACATACAACAAAATAAAAAAAAATATATAAATTAGCTATAGAAGTTAATAAAATATATCAATAAAATAATAAATTCAAGAAAAACATTTTAAATTGAAAAATTAAGTGAGAAGTTTGAAGATTACTAGATAAACAAATGATTAAAAAATGTATGAAATAAAATGCAAAATTAAGAATTACTTAAGTGAGAAGAATATAAAATATATAAAAGATTAAAAAAAGAAAAATTTCATAAGAAATAAAAACATTCAAAGACATAAAAAATTGAAAATTGAGATATAAAATATAGAAAAATAAAAAGATTAAAAAACATATAAAAAATTAAATAAAATAAAGAAAAAATAAAAAATAAAAATTAATAAAATAAAAACAAATCAAATCAAATCAACTCAAGATCAAATCAAGAAGAAGAGATTAAAAAATTTATAAAATAAAAAATAAAATTTAAAAACTACCTGAGTAAGAAGATTCAAAAATATATAAAATATTAAAAATATATAAAAAATAGGAAATTAATTAAGAAATAAAAAGATTTAAAAACATAAAAAATTAAAATTATAGGTATAAAATATAAAAATAAAATATACATGCATAAAAGGATTTAAAAACATATGAAACGCAAAAAAAAATATAGAAATTATAAAAATAAACTATAGAATTTGAAAATGAACTCTGATGAAGGAGGATCCACAAATGCATGCAATATTAAAAAATAAATAAAACAAATACATAATTGAAAAAATCCAATAAAAGTTTAAAAATTAAGTAAGAAGTGCTTTCAAAAGATACAAACAATTAAAAAAATACGTATGTATATAAAATTAATTTTAAAATACAGAAAATATAAAACAGAAAAATGAAATGAGAAAAGATAAGATCCCAAAAATAAATTTAAAAAAAATTGGAAAATATATAAAAATATAACATTTTAATAAGAAATTAGTAAAAAGTTGGAAGATGGAAGAAGATTATACTCCGAAAGCATAGAACAAATAGAAATGAAATTAAGTATATTTGGAAGAAAGAATCATGGTACATTTTCTCAGAGAGGTAAGCTGTAGTTGTCGATCTGCAGAGAAAGTCAATCAACATGTAGATTACACAATTTTGGACACAACAGGCTTTGACAGCCGCTTGGATATCAAAACAGATGTTAATTCATTTGCCAGCCATCTGCCTCATAATTGAAGCGTTGCTACACAGGCTTGCAGTAGAAGTTGGACCAATTAAGTTCCTCAATAGGACTTAGTAGACATGGCCAGATTAACGGTGTTCTGTACAGATTACTGGGTATTAGTAGGAAAAGCCCATTGCTATTGCCATGATTGGTGTTCTGACTGGTCATTGCTTATGTGGAACGCTCGCCACGAAGATTGGGTTTGATTTCAAACGACATCTGTCGAAACAGTATGGACGGGAAAGAGAAAAATAATGCACTTTACTTTCTATACACTTGTCCTGTATTATCTAGAAAAAGAAGGACTCAGCTAGGGAACATCTTTTAGGACAATCTAGGAGATCTAGTCGGATCTATTCATAGTCTTCTAGGTTTCGTAAGGAGCTCCCAACTGGTTCAATGAGCGAGCGGATTCAAGTTCGATTGTTTGCGATATCACAATGGACCTTCATGGCCTAAGAGGGCTTCGCCTTGGGACAGCCACTCCTAGCTACAAATGTCCATCTAACCAAATCAAATATTAAACTCTTCGATATGTTTAACTGGGTTTTGTGGTATCGAAGTGGCACTAAGCTAATTGGATCCTGTTACATTTCCTTCACCATTTTGACTAACTCAATAAATTGTTGATAAATAATGAACGAGAAACGAATACGTTATGAACAAATTAGAATTAAATACTTAATAAGTTATGAGTTAATAATACATAAACCAATTCATAATGTGTAATTGTATACAATTTTGTATATAATAAATAAATATTAAATAAACGTTCATACAGCGAGAAATCGACAACTTTCGGCGGTCAAAATGATAAACGTACAATTTATGTGCTACACTTTGGTATTTACCGTTAATTTGACCCTTTTGCGGAAGTGAAGTGCGAGACGCTGCAGCCGGCAATAGACGAATATGGTCAAAGCGGATATCTGATATTTGTATGCTTAGTAAGTTTGTTGTTGTTGTAGTTTATTTATTTTGTGGGCAATTTTGGTAAAGCACAAATTGTTGTTGTTTGTTAGTTTATTATCTAAATGAAATGGTTTAATATTTTGGCGTATTTGTTGTATGGTTGCTGGAAGCAAAAGTGAGCCACCAGAAATACACAAATTATTATAAATAAACACTTGTGTTGTTGTTGTCTTTAAAATTTATTTTTTATTATTTATCAATTGTTAAAATTTTAAAGTCGGTTTGTTTTGTTGTTGTTGTAAGCACAATTGACGAATGCCTTGTTTCGGGGCAATTGCCAGCTTGCAGTTGCGTGTTTATTGTTTGTTGTTGTTATTGTGTTCACTTGCTGACAATTTAATGAAAGTTGACAGATGTGCGCCTCTGTTGCACCTGCTTGCGCGCGTTTGTTTGTGTGCGTGTGTATGTGTGTCTGTATGAGTGTGTGTGTTTGTGCGCGCGCGAGACACACTGGAAGCGTTTCCTCTACAACACAAAATGTCCGCTCGAGCGCGTTTGGTTTTCAACGCCGAATTTATTAGTATGCTTTCGGGCGCTAACAAAAATGACACTATAGGGATTTGGTGTTGGCGGCTTGGCGATTTGGTTGATTGGTTGGTTGGTCGTTTGGTTGGTTTGATTGATTGTTTGGATATGATTTTGGTTGTTTGGCTGAAGCGAGACTGCCACGTGGAATTTGCGTGTTGGCGTTCAGGAGACTGAACTCGGCGAAATTGCACAAATAACTGAGTAGTACGCGGCGCTGTTTGCAATTCTTAAAAGACACACACACACTCATACATTCACTCGCCTGCACACTCGTGCATACAACCAAATCGACAAAAAGCAAAAAAATAAAACCATTTGCCATGTTGTCTCGCCCGGCGAGTGATTTTGTTGTTACATGTTTGCTTTTTCGTGCTTTTGTACGTTTCGGCTGCAATTTTGCTCCCGAAACTTTAGGAACTACAGGCGAAAAGGGCTTAGGCAGGCGCTCGCGCTGTTTGTTCCCGGTGTATATTAGTGTTGTTGTTGTTGTTGTCGATGATGGTGCGGCGGGTTTGGGTTTGGCGTCGGTGTAAATGCACTCAAGTGCATTTTAATTGCTTTTTTTTGTTGCTTTCCTTGTTGATTCGCCTCCAACGCGTGCGGCGCGCTGAGAGCAAACCCCCAACGCTACGCTCTCGCAGCGGCTGCAGTCGGCTCGTGTCTAGAAAGAGACAACCCCATTCGTGCGCATACGTGACGACGGCACTCGGGTCGTATACGCAACTGTTTTTACACTGCATTTGAGTGGTTTTTCGTTGCGCTGCCATAAACAACAAACCAAAAAACAATTACAACACAAATATTCTCACTCATTTGGCGCACATGTACGAGTTGTACGATTTGTATGAGTTATGAGTTCTATGAGTTCATAAGCAGTCGTCTCGAAGGGTGTAAATTTTGCATAGTTTCGGTGGGCCGGCGTTTGTTTTTTCTGTCTTATTTTGCAATTGTTGTTCTTGTTGTTGTATTGGGTGTCTCGCACTGGTGTAATGGTGTTGGGTTTGCTTACTTATTCGCTCGTGTGTTTGTTTTGCTTTGTTTCGTGCTGTTTGTGTACGCGTTTGCGTTGTTTTTGTTGTTGTTTATTTTAATATTTATTCTCTTCGGGGTCAGTTTTTATAGTGTTTCGGTGCTCGCTACTTTTATTAGTTTTAATTAGCCACTTTCGACATAATGATATGACAGCAATCGCCTCACAAATCGCCTGCGTATAAAATAGTTTTTCACGAATTTAATAAGTTTGCCTTGACACGACGAGCATAAGTTGTATGCTTTAGTGAGTGGGCACAAATATTGTTGTATTACTTTTTGGTGTAATTTGTAATACGACTTTTCTGGGTTAGTTCAAAGAAGAGACTAATCAAGTTTTGAATGTAGGAATTATTAACATTTCTAATTACAGTGGACGTCCAGTAAAACGAACTTTCCATTTAACTAATTTTCGATTTAACGTACGGCCAAATTTTTTCCATTGATGGTCCTATGTTACGAACGAAAGTGAAATTTTCTATTCGATATAACGAATATTTTTGTAGTTATTCACCCTTTGAATTGTTTTTATTTGAGCATTCACATTCTTTACAATAACAATGAATGTTTGGTTTCGGCAAGTGAACAGTACCTCAATTGTTTTTGTTTTTGTTATGTTAAAACTTTCAAATTTACGTCAAGTTACCAACATTTTCAAATTCTGTTTGTATGCATTGCTGATCGTTTTCACAGGATTTCTTTTGCGTTCGGTTGGCTTTTATCTTTTAAAAATTAAAATTTCAATAATCAATCAGGAGAAACTGCCATACAGAAAAGTTTACTTGCGGTAAAGAGGCAATCGCGCATCGAAGGCTCTTTCACTGTACATACATAGCCATATTTGTACTTTGAAAATGCTGGAATAAAACAAGATATTTATTCAAAAACTGAATATGTGAAACTTATTTCATTAAGGATGGTTTAAAACAAATAAAAATTTCGATCGATTTAACGAATTTTTCGATTTAACAAATTGGGAGTACAACATAAGATTCGTTATATTGAACGTCCACTACGTCCACGTTAATAAAATATTTTCTCAATACAGTAGACGCTCACAAATTTGAACCACATTACCTACCTACCCCCTGTAGTGCGAATTTCCGAAATGTTCGAATTTCTGAACGCTTTTTAATTCATGTAAAAAATTTAAGAAATTATTGAAACGACATTTAATAACTTTATAACCCATAAATCCACAACTAAGCGATTTACCTGAACAACTTTATTAAGCTTTTTAAGATTTTAATTTTAACGTCCAAAGTCCACAAATTACACAGCACAACAAAAAAACCATTTTTTTTCTGTTGCATGGAGTTTTTCTACTGTTTCTTACTAATTTGGGTGCGCTGATTTCGAATCTATTCGATTTTTTCTAGCAGCTCTAGTTTGTGAGATATAGGTACCATGTCATTTTTTCAGTTTTTCCTCTACTTTTTCCATATTTTTGATTGTAATTTCTAAACAAAAAACCGATAGACATGATTTTCACCTTATCGCATTAACAACACCGCACGGCTTCTTTTTCGATGCAACTTATTTTTATAAGTTTTAAAATGCCGCCGTAATTGGACCTCAAAGTCGGAAAATATGGATTTTTAAGGCGTTTTCTTTGATGGTCAAAAACATACACAATTTTCGTAAATCAATTAACGAGTTAGGTGTATAATGAAAGCCGACACATCAAGCAATACAACACAGCCAAATTATTTGGTGGAATGCACATTCGCATCGAAATAATACCAAAAATGTACCATAGTCATTTTCATAATTTTTCATACATTTTCCTTAAAAAATTAGGAGCCTCAAAATATGCTACATTTATAGTCTGAAACACAAGCAAAAAACAAAAATATTTTGAATTGCTCGATACAAAAACTTTGCATATTTTTAGGCCCCAAATTTTTTAAGGAATAAGTATGAAAAGTGATGAAAATGGCCATGGTACATTTTTGCTATTATTTCGATGCGAATGTGCATTCCGCCAAATAATTTGGCTGTGTTGTATTGTTTGATGTTTCTTCTTAAGATATTCATAAACTTCGTAACTTGATTTATGAAACATCTGTACAATTTTCGACATCAGAAAAAACGCCTTGAAATTCAATATTTTCCCTACTTTGAAACCTTAATGTCAGAAAAAATGGTGTGAGATGTTGTTAGTGCAACTATATAAAAATCATGTCGATAGGATTATTGGTTCAGAAATTACAGTCGAAAACGAAAAAAAAGCCGAGCAAAATTCCAAAAAGCGACACGCCCATTTTTTGCGAAAACTAGAACTGTTACATAAAAAGGGAGTATGGTTTTGAGAACAGCGTGAAAAAACGATTCAGATTCATGTACAAAACTCCATACAACAGACATGCTGTTGTCCAGTGTTATTATTTACGTTTATTTGACATTTTAATAATTTTGTTCTTACTTTTAATCGAAACTGAGTCAAATATTTACATACGTAACAATCATTCACGAGCGTGCGACCAAACATTGCCAATTTGGTGATTCCCCTTTTTCATTTAATTTGTGTAAGCAAAATCAACTCCAATACAGGAAGGGAAATGAAAGAAAAGGAAAAGGCTGCCAGTTCAGATTTTAGAGCATTGAATGCTGTAAAATATGAGGTTTGAATTTCTGGAAGATTCGAAATTGTGAGAGTTCGAACTTGCCATCCGTCACATGAATTGCATGAAAATATTTTAAGAAAATAATAGGAAACGATTTCTACCAGACCTAAGGAGCCATTAGGCAAGACGAGCTTCTTTTGATGAAAATAAGACTCCCTTTGATGTCTATAAGACCGGGTTTTCTATGACCGGTTTTTATCTAAAAAGATCTCTGTTTGATATTTGGCCATCTCTGCGTGAGGCAATGAACCGCATCATATTCGATGGAATCACTAGTTGCATTAGCTCTTCGGTCAGATAGGACATAGATCAGCTAAGTATACATATTGTTCTAATAAATATGTCTCAGGGAATTTGTATTGATAACTCTTATAGAACAAATGGGAGATAAAAAGCACAGAAAAGATGAAAAGTTCCATTTCTCAGGTTTGATCTACCGGAGAAGCGTCAGAAGCAGACTAAGAGATAGAAAACTATGGAGAAGATAAGGTTAGATTAGGTTAGGTAGGAAAGGGTGTGTGTGCTACGAACTGCACTTCCACTCGGATGCCAAAATGGCCCATTGTGAATCCCTTCTTATATCGCTCTGGAGCTAACCATCAGACTCAATAGGCGGAATCTCTTAATAATGGAGAGCAGATCACAGATTTTTATCTTCAGGAATTTGGACCTCAGGGCACGAAGTCGGCGCAGGAAGTGTTGTATCTTTTCGATTTCTTCTTCATCTCAGCAACTTCTGCAGACATCACTGGACGAGAGGCACAAATTGATAAGCATGGATCCAAAGGTGCAGTGTCCAGTGATGACTCGAAAGAGCTGCCTAATGCAGGTTTGACTCAGAGACAGTACACATAACGTTTTCCTCAAGGAAAGAAATGGACATAGTAGTGCCCGAAGAAAAAAATTACAAAGCGTTCAGCGTTGGCACACAGACCTGTAAAGTTCATAGAGAATGAATAGTTCATAGATTCAATGAAGGACTTGATGCAAATTTCGCAAAAAGGTTTGATTTAATATTTGAATATAAAACAGCAAATAATCTAAATCTTTCATGTTGCAGTGTTATTTTATACACATAAAATTATTCATAATTATTCTCCTTTGAAAAACTTCAAGACAAAACTTATCAACAAAACCTTTTGATTGATGGAAACTTTTGAAAGGAATACAACTTTGGTTTTCATTAAAATTTCATTTAGATGCTGAAACGGAAGCCACTACACTATGAATAATAATATAAATCGCAGTGAATCACTATGAATATAAATAATGACAATAATTTATCAGCAACAGATGCAATTTTGTTTTTTTCTTACTCCTTTTTTTGCAGGAGTTGGAATAGATTTTGCAGAAATTGTGTTCATCAGTTCTCCGCGGCTGAAAAGATTCTCAATGCATTGTAGAAGGATTAGCTGCAACAGACTTAGGTCCAGTGTTGCCAGATACCTGAAATGACTTTCTCCTAAATCTTAAAAAAATACTGAAATTGTCTCCCAAAAATTAAAAAAAATTTGCAAAATTTTTTTTATAATTTGCGTCATTTTAAAAAATAAAAATATATAAGTGCATATAATTTTTTATATTGCAGCCTTTTTTAATTATCCTCAGCTTAAAAACAAAAACTTATCGAAAACAAAACATATAACAAATGAACTAAAAAAAAAGGTGCCATGTTTGGCGGCATTTTGTAACATTAAAAATGTTTAACACGATAGGGTGCTTTGACTATTAAAATAGTTACCAAAAGTTACTGGTTACAAAAATCCAATAAGGATCCGAAAAATCCTCTAAAATAAAATATAAATCTCCTAAACTTTCTCCTAAACAATTCTTCCTCCTAAAAATTCTCCTAAAAGGCCAAGAATCTCCTGATCTGGCAACACTGCTTAGGTCCGATTTCACTGTTAATTTTAATCGAGAAACGATGGTTAACCATTGATTAGAATGTTTTAGCTTTCACAGTGACTGGTTATCTGAACAGCTGATTAAGAAATGATCTGTGACAGCACTGCAAATAATTGGTAACACTGGTTGCATAGTGTTGGCAGCACTGTTCTGACAAAAATTATTTTCCATTTGAATTTTTGTGAAAGACAGAAAAGCCCAAATTTTTCACCCTAAAACCAAAATGGATATAATTTTTAAATTTCTCAATTTCAAATGTTGTCACATTACACAAATAGCAAGCTGATTTCTTTCTTAGTTAATCGATGGTTAACCATTTTATATTAGCTGGTCAACTAGAAAGTTGGTTAACCAGAAACTGTGAAATTGAAAAGGGTTGTTAAACATCGGTAAATGGTTAACTTTAATATGTAATTAAGTCCAAAATTCCATATTGAGACAAAAGATGAAGCTCAGAAGCTGTAATAAACAAAAAAAACAGGAAAACACAATAAACCAGGAAAACATTGATTGTTACAGAATAGTTCATGAAGAATTGTATTTTGTTCTGGGCTGATCACTGAGTACTGAGAATCAATTGATTTCCCAGAATGCAGTGCCAACACTCCAATTAATTAACCCATGTTAACGTCTATTTATTCAAAACGAAGTAAATCCAAAAGTTCCAAAGAATAGAACCAAAGTACGACAAGTACGTAAAAGTTTTAATCCTTTTTGAAAATTCAAATATACAAAATATAGCTAGTCTTATACATCTTAAAATGCCCAACCAATACTACACACATGTTTGATTTACGGCCACCAGTTTCCAAGATCAGAAACGTTCCACGTTTGAAACATAAAATTCACCTCAAATATTGTTGTTGACATCTTTGAATCGTGTCACAATGGCAACGTGTACGCGTTAAGCTTGGCGCATGCGCTCAACATTTTCACTCAGAACATTAAATAAATGCCGCAAGAAATACAAACATACACACACACACAAACATACAGCTCTGCTAATATAACTCACCCGTGTGTGCTGGTGGCGTCGGACGCGAGGCAAACCAGTGCGCAGGTGACAGCCGTTACCGTTTGAATTATTGTGCGCCACACTGAACGATTAAAAATTCATGAATGAAAAGTTGCGCTTTATGCAACACTACGGGTTGGATAATGTTTGTGAAACGGACGGACATATGGACGGACGAAGCGACTGCATGGTTGAGGGAAATTGGAGATTTTTGTGTGTCACATTTTTTTTTGGCATTTTGGCATCGGCATGAATGCCGTAACATTTTGACGGTCCTTTGGGAGTGGGGAGAAGGGAGAGTTGCGAGTATTTGGTAGAGTAGGCAAAAGTTTAATGTGATGCAATAATGCAGTGCAAAATTTGATTGCTAAATGTTGCATGGAAATTGCATGGAAAACTGTTCTAATAAATATTGTAGATTATTGATTTCAATTGAACATTTCTTTGTATTGTTAAAGGCCAATAATATGAAATTTTTTTGAAATTAATATTGAAAGTTAAAAGTATTTTGAGTTGGTGAAGGTTGGATTGGGGACGCAATAAACTTATTGGGATGCAGTGCACAGGACGCTTTGCTCAACTCATAAATAATCATTTCATGACATTAGTTTGGAATGGTCACATAGGTCAAAGCTGACCGGCTGTGATGGTTTCTAAACCATAAATTTGGTTTTGGGGCAAACCATTACGAGTAAACTCTTTGATCTCAAACTATGAACTTCCCTACTCCAACGGATTTGATACAAATTTTAACTAATTTCTAACTGTTAAATAAATAGGAACGAGAAAACAAAGTAGATCACTGATTGGTAGAGTAAAGCATCGAGAAATGGCACTAAAGGACACCAGGTCCGAGATCAGGTCAGAGAGACATAGAGTATAGGACATCAATGTCTCCATCAATTGACTCACAGATGGACGGTTGTTGTTAAAGCTGAGGTTGAGCATTAAAGTGTATCTATTAAGGATCCATTAAGAATCCCCTTTTTTGTATTCCCCTAAACTGGTTAGTCCATCTAGAACCAAACTGATTCTTTCGCATGAATATCTGACTGGGAAAAAGAAACAAGAAAAACATAACTGTTATGTTACGTCTCACATATAAACGTTTTTTCGGCCTAGATGTCCAAACGATGAGATTTTTCTCAAGATCAGGATTTAAAATGCCCTTTTCCGTTCCAAGAAAGTTTGCTTGGTGAGTGTTAAAAGTAGATTTAATTGTACAGATTCAATTTTACATTGAAATAAGTATTTGGTGCTTGGGAATCTAACTTTTTTGTTGAAATAATCTCATAAATTTACAATTCAAAATGTTGTTGCTGTATAGTTAATGAAATGGAACTTTAAAATTCTCATGTACAGTTTTTCAGTTCGAAAACGCATGTTATGGAATTTGTAGTTGTTTGGGATTATTGTTGGAATAATAATAAAATGGAACTTTGAACTTCTCAAGTACCGTTCTTCAGCTCGAAAAAATCATAAAATGTATGTAATATAACTTGCTGTTGTGTTATTGTTTTGGATTGTTGTTGAAATGATAATGAAATGGAACTTTAAACTTCTCGAGTAAAGTTCTTCAGCTCGAAAAATCATAAAATGTATGTTATACAACTTCTTGTGGTGTTGTTGTTAGGATTGTTGTTGGAATGATATTAAAATGGAACTTTAAACTTCTCAAGTACAGGTCTCCAGTTCGAAAAAATTAGTATGTTATAGAACTTTTTGTTTAGGATTGTTGTTGGAATGATAATAAAATGGAACTTTATACTTCTCAAGTACAGTTCTTCAGCTCGAAAAATCATATAATGTTATACAACTTCTTGTGGTGTTGTTGTTTAGGATTGCTGTTGGAATGAAAATTAAATGGAACTTTAAACCTTTTAGGTACAATTCTATAGCTCAACAAATTATAAAATCTATGTTATAGAACTTGTTGTTTAGGATTATTGTTAGAATGATAATAAAATGGAACTTTAAACTTCTCAAGTACAGTTCTTCAGTTCGAAAAAATCATAGAATGTATGTTATGGAACTTGTTGTGGTGTTGTTGTTTCGGATTGTTGTTGGAATGATAATGAATTTGAACTTTAAACTTCTCGTGTACAGTTCTTCAGCTCGAAAATCGTAAAATGTATGTTATGCAACTTGTTGTTGCTTAGAATTGTTGTTGAAATGATAATGAAATGGAACTTTAAACTTCTTAAGTACAATCTTTTTCAATCAATCAATTTTTCAGCTCGGAAAATCATAAAATGTATATTACGGAACTTGTTGTTGCGCTATTGTTCGGGATTATTGTTGAAATGATAGTGAAATGGAACTTTAAACTTTCCAATTACATTTCTTTAGCTCGAAAAATGTTGAAATGAGTGTTATGGCATTTGTTGTGGTGTTGTTGTTGGAATAATAAGAATAGTTAAGAGCCTTTTGAGGTGATAGAATGTTAGCAAGGTTAGGTTAGAGTGAGAAGGGTGTGTGAACTGCCAACCGGAAATCAAAAGCGGAACCTTCTTTACGTATTCATTGTGTAGAAAACCATTAATGTTTTTCTGGATCAAAGCCCGATAAAGCAAAGTAGATTCGAAATTTCATCCAATTTTCTAGTTGAAGTTTTTCTGCATTTTCTAGTTCCATAAGAAATCTTGACTCCATAGTGCAAAGTCACCGCTTCTGAAGAGCGGCCCAGAGGCCCAGAAAGTGCTGCATCGTTTCTACTTGTTTCTTCTACTTGTTTTATCTTCTACTTGTTTCTCTTCTTCTTCTTGTTGAGACCATTCCGTTCGATTTTTCAAGGTATCTCTGATCTGTTGGCATTAATCTGAAACCACAAACTCCTCTACAGCCATTCAGAAATCCAAAATAGTCTCCATGGCGAATCTTCTCGTATTCGTTGTAAAGTGTCCATTAGTCTCCGTCCGGTTTAAATTCGATCACTTGATGAACTAAAGTAGATTCAAATTTTCAAGTTTTGCTGCATTTTCTGACCCCATGATGCAATGTTACTGCTTCGGGAGAGCGGCACAGTGGCCCAGAAAGTGCCCACTTTACCGCTGCTGGACATCAGTATTGAAAGTAAGTTGGAAATTAGTTTAATTTTTAGACCATTCAATTTGTTTCTTAAAGGCATCATTGAGCTGTTGGCATTGACCTGAAAGGATAAACTCTCCTAGAATCACTCAGATTGACTCCATTGTGAATCTTTCCAGAGAATCATGGCCGAGAAAGCCTTTAGTATTCTTCCGGTTAAAATTAGAAAAAGAAGATAACAGATAAAGAAGGTAAAGAAGATTCAAATGATGCAAAGTTGCTACTTCGGGAGATCGGCACTGTGAACTAGAAAGTGCTGCATCCTTTCTACTTATTTATCATCGTTACAGCTGGCGCAGACATTACCAAAATACTGAAAGAGGGGCTATGAAGAATTCGTGTCATGATACAAAGTCGCTGCTCCGGGAGAGCGGCCCAGTGGCCTCGAAAATTCTGCATCCTTTTTATTTGCTCATCCATTGAAAGTTATTTGGAAATTAGTATAAAATTTATTTCTTAATTAATATTTAATTTATATATTAATTCTTATTTATTATTTAATTAATATTTTATTAATATTTAGCTTAATATTGTTTTTTTAAATTAATATTTCACAATAAAACGTTTAACTTTCAAGAGAAATTTCCTTGAAAGGTGCATTGAACTCCAAGTATTGATTGAAAAATATAAAAAACTAGCTGACCCGGCGAACTTCGTCCCGCACGACATGTTTTGTTTTCTTATAATGAAATACACGAGATGGCGAATCTATTGTGATGCAAATTGACGAAGAAAACCAGCTAAAGGAAAAGAAGGGAGCTACCGATTAACGCAATCGAGGCCCTCAAATAAGCAATGTTGCTGCTAATACCCGTACAATGCCCTCTGTCGAAGGAGACAATAATAGGTTCGTACTTAGTTTCATTGCTGAGCGACCTATAGTTCAGCGGACTATTTGGGTCACAACAAATGTGCCACGCCCCTTGTCCAATGTTTATAAAATCGTATCAGTAGAATGACTCATCTATGGGACGACGGGGTACTAAATTTCAGTGTTGTACGACTAACAATTTCAAAGATATTCTCTATTAAAAATTTGGCTTGTATGGCCAGTGCCACGCCCCCTTGTTCAATACCTTCATCATTCCCTCTGTCGAAAGGGAAAATGGTAGGTTCGTACTTAATTTCATTGCTGTGCGACCTATAGTTCCGCGGACTATTTGGGTCACAAAAAATGTGCCACGCCCCTTATCCAACGCCCATAAAATCCTACCAGTAGAATGACTCATCTATGGGACGACGGGGTACTAAACTTCAGTGTTGTACGACTTACAATGTCAAAGATATTCTATATCAAAGATTTGGCTTGTATGGGCGCTGCCACGCCCCCTTGTTTAATACCTTCATCATTCCCTCTGTCGAAAGAGAAAACGGTAGGTTCGTACTTAGTTTCATTGTTGTGCGACTTACCTATAATTCAGCAAAATGTTTGGGTCACAAAAAATGTGCCACGCCCCTTGTCCAACGCCCATCAAATATTACCAGTAGAATGACTCATCTATGGAACGACACTATACTAAATTTCAGTGTTGTACGACTAAAAGTTTCAAAGATATTCTCTATTAAAGATTTGGCTTGTATGGGTGATGCCACGCCCCCTTGTCCAATACCCGCCTCATACCGTCTGTCGAAAGATATGAGTACATGATATGTTCATACTAAGTTTCATGGCTGTGCGACTTATAGTTCAGCGGAATAATTGGGTCACAAGAAATGTGCCACGCCCCATTTCCAACGCCCATCAAATCTTACCAATAGAATGACCCATCTATGGGACGACACTATACTAAATTTCAATGCTGTGCACCTTACAATTTTGAAGATATTCTCTATTAAAGATTTGGCTTGTATGGGTGGTGCCACGCCCCCTTGTCCAATACCCACCTCATACCGTTTGTCGAAAGATATGAGTACATGATATGTTCATACTAAGTTTCATGGCTGTGCGACTTATAGTTCAGCGGAATATTTGGGTCATAAAAAAGTGCCACTCCCCGCTTTTCTGTTTAAATTTGTCCTGAATTTTCTTTGCTATAAACCTCACATAGCCCGAGATCTTTCCAACGAATGCAAAACCGTGGAAATCGGTTCGTGCGTTCTGGAGTTATAGCGTCAGGAAGGAAAACCCGACTTATTTTTATATACAAGGTGCGTCCCAAAGTAAACAGGACTTTTGCAATAGGGACGTTTCTGGTGGCGCCATCTATGTGTGAGGACATGCGTTGGAAAGGTACATCTTTCATTCACATACTGTCTAAATTTCATGACATTTGGTCTAGTAGACGCCGAAATATCCCGCTCAATGTGACAGTATGTTTTTAACTTTGGTACGAGAATGTCGATCGAACAAAGAGCTAATATTAAGTTCTGTTTTAAACTTGGTAAAACTTTTACCGAAACGTTTAAATTGTTAAAGCAAGTTTATGGTGATGATTGTTTATCCCGTGGCCGTGTTAATGAGTGGTTGAATCGATTCAAGAATGGTCGTGAAGACTTGAATGACGACGAACACGTCGGCCAGTCGAAATTTGTGATTACTGACGATGCCATCAAAACTGTGCGTGATTTTATCAAAATGCAGCCAAAATCATCATTGGAATTGATGGAAATGGAATTGAACATCTCCAAAACATCAATTGATCGCATTTTAACTGAACATTTGGGTCTCCGTAAAGTGTGTTCTCGCTTCATTCCGCACACTTTAACCGACGACCAAAAAGTGCAGAGAATTGAGCACGCAAAAGACATCGTTCGGGAAGCCAGACGTGATCCAAATTTCTTGTTCAACATCGTAACCGGTGACGAAACGTGGTGCTTTCAATATGATCCCGAAACAAAGCGTCAAAGTGCCGAATGGAAGCACCCAGATGAGCCAAATCCGAAAAAAACCCGCCGTGAGAAGTCAAAAATCAAAACTCATCTCATTTGTTTCTACGATTCAAAGGGAATAATTCATCGAGAGTTTGTTCCACCGGGAAAAACAATTAACGCTTTGTTTTATGTTGAAGTTTTGAAGCGTTTGGTGCATCGCATTCGTCGTATTCGGCCAGAATATCGCGAGGAAGGAAGTTGGCGTTTATTGCATGATAATGCACCGGCTCACAGAGCCCTAGTTACGACCGATTATTTGACCAAAAATCGCATTTTTACCATCAATCATTCACCGTATTCGCCTGATATGGCTCCCTGTGACTTCTACTTATTCGGTCAGTTGCATTTGCCGATGAAAGGAAACCGTTATAAGGACGTTGAGGACATCCAAAAGGCTTGTACCAACATTCTGAAGGCGATGCCGGCCGATGACCTAAAACACTCATTCCAAATGCTTTTGGACCGTGCAAAACGTTGTATCGAAGCAGAAGGAGAGTATTTTGAATAAATAAAAAGAATTATACAAAAATAATCATCCGTTTTCTTTATTTTATAAAAGTCCTGTTTACTTTGGGTTGCACCTTGTAGTATCGGGTGTTTTTTTTAGAGGTACTTCGAATTGAAATAAAACACAAGAAAATCATTTTAATGTCCATCAATTTGGCTTTATTGGAAGGATAATTTTATGCCATTAATGTTTAAATATGATTTCGGGCATGTGGCCGCCGCGGCTGGCTCGAATAAAGCCAATTCTACAGGTCCAATTTTCAACCACTTTTTCGAGCATTTGGGGCCGTATGTCGGCAATAACGCCACGAATGTTGGCTTCCAAGTCCCCTAACGTTTCTGGTTTGTTGGCGTAGACGAGCGACTTCACATATCCCCAAAGAAAATAATCCAATGGTGTCAAATCACACGATCTTGGTGGCCAATTGACAGGTCCATTCCGCGAAATTATGCGCTCATCGAATGTTTCCTTCAATAAATCGATTGTGACGTGCGCTGTGTGGCATGTAGCGCCGTCTTGTTGGAACCACAACTCATCCACATTCATGCCATCCAATTCGGGAACAAAATAGTCGGTTATCATGGCTCTATACCGGTCTACATTAACGGTAACTGACTCCTCTTCTGACTGGGTCCTCTTCAACATTTTGCTCTACAGCGGCAATTGTTTCTTCGGTGCGCACTGTTCGACGTCTCTGCGGATGCGTATTATCACATAGAGTAAACGTAGTGCGAAAACGACCCATGGTTAACCGAATTAATTGCTCTGATGGACGATTATGTCGACCATAAAATGGACGGAGCTTGCGGTAAACTTCGCGAACTGAACCATTATTTTCGAAACAAATTTGCACGATTTGCAAGCGTTGTTCTTTTGTCAACCTGTTCATGATGAAATGGCAAACCAAACTGAACATAAATGACATTAGAGTTGCCAGATTTGACCACAAAATGCCAGTTATATCTCTATTCGAAAAACAAACCTCTAAAAAAAACACCCGAT
Organism: Melieria crassipennis; assembly: GCA_963668005.1. Taxonomy (NCBI): domain Eukaryota; kingdom Metazoa; phylum Arthropoda; class Insecta; order Diptera; family Ulidiidae; genus Melieria; species Melieria crassipennis. The sequence goes on along the minus strand of OY764962.1, from coordinate 76,036,378 downwards.
AGATTACCTTACTTCAAAATTACAATAAAATTATTCTCTCATAAAAACACTACTCAACTAATGGAATATATCTATGTAATTTTAAGGTTCAATAGCCAAACAGAATTGATTTGTCATTGAACTTTTTCATACATTAGACGACAATGAATCAGACTTTTAGTGAGCACTCGGCTGCAACACATTGCAAACCATTTTGTATAAAATATTTAAATGTTTTCATAGCTGCTGAGCAGTTTTTTGGACAATTTTAACTCTTTATTGTGACTTTATTTTCCTCACACACACACACACGCGCAGCACATTTCGATTGACCTCATTCGAAGGGCGCACCGCTCATCATTGCTTGCTGCATTTTGACGTGACTTATCGCAGCGATTGCATCTGTCATTTTATTATCAGCAGTAATTTTGTGTGTTTTGTTCTTTTCCGCTGACCTTAAGCAGCTCCATGCCTCGCCACGCAGCGCCCAGTGTGATACCCTCAGTGACTTCTGTTATTGTTGGTGGTATGTTCAAATACTCAACAGCCACACACTTAATGGTCAACAATATCGCATTTATTGCCACACTCAGCCGTGCGCTCATCGCTCGTCAATTGTCGCACTGCCAGTGGACGAGTCGGTGCGTTGCGGCCTGTGGGGCACGTAGCGTATTTTCCCCATGAACTTTACCGATTATTAAATTAAAGCTGCCGTACTTTATTTACGTGTACTGTCAATATTGACGCAAATATTTTCTCGCTATTTTTACGCAGCCAAAAATGTTCATAAATGTTTTAATGTAGTTTTTTATAATTAGTGTATTTTTTATTGTGATGTTTTGTACATGTTTGTTTCAGATATAAATTTAACTATACATAAAATTAAAAAAAAAAAATACTTGTTTGTATGTCTAAAGCGTTCAAATTACAAGTTGTGGTTCCCCTCACATAAAAATTGTGGTAATGCTTGCACGTGGCAGATTTGTTGTTAGTTTAGAGTAGACAATTTTGTAGTCACTGATGAACTTAAACCGACTAAAACTATTTTCTAATAATCCTTTAATTATGACAGATGAGTGAGTAGTGGTGTGTTGTTGGTTGGATGAGGGTCAGCAAAGTCGAATAGATTCTGTCGGCCACAAATGGCCATTTGCAATCCACATTGATAATTTCGTCTACATTTCGTCACATTTTTTTTATTCTCCCTACTCAAATCAGTTGGGAAAATATTTCGATGTTTCGAGGTCAACGCTGCACCTCGCTCTGGACGGCCAATCACGGCAAAAGTCGATGAAATAGTGAAAAAAGTCCATGAAAATTTAAAGGCAATCACTCGTGAGATTACTCGGGAGTTAAACATTGATCATGTTACTATTTTAAACCATTTACATTCCTCTTGATTGGTCAAGTAGCTCGATAAATGGGTGCCGCATGCAGTAAGTGCAAAAATTTGATCAAGCGATAAATGATAAATGCTGATAAGTTTCAAAAACAAACAACTATTGAAACGAGTGGTCACTGAAGATCAGAAGCTATCAGAAGCTCTACAAATAGTCGGAAAAAGTTGCAATGCCAGGATTGACGAATACAAACTTGATGCTATGTGTGTGGTGGGAACACAAGAGAATCATCCACTTTGAGCTGCTCCAGCCTGGCCAAAGTATTGATTCAGATTGCTACTGTCAACAACTAACGAGACTAAGCGAAGCAATTAAGAAAAAGCAATCAGAACTGACGAAGTCCCATGGCATCTTCTTCCAGCAGGACAAGGCGAGACCAAACACATCTTTGATCACCCGTCAAAAACTCGAGCAGCTTGGCTGGGGACCCATCGTTTATCTCTGATATTGCTCCTTCAGATTATTATTTATTCTGGTCTCTAAAATCACTTGTCCCAGTTTTATGCCCACAAACCACAGAAGTTCTATGAGGATGGGTTCATGGCTCCACCAGAAAGACGGCAAAAGACCATAATGGACAATATTTTTGTTAATAATAAAACAAATAATAACATAATAATAAAATGTAAGAATAAAAATAGTAAAATAAAATAAAATAAAATAAAATAAAATAAAATAAAATAAAATAAAATAAAATAAAATAAAATAAAATAAAATAAAATAAAATAAAATAAAATAAAATAAAATAAAATAAAATAACATAAAATAAAATAAAATAACATAACATAATAAAATAAATAAACAAATAAAATAAAATGAAATATTTATTTTTTATTTAATTTGATTTGATTTATAATAAAATAAATAACCAAATAAAATAAAATTAAATATTTATTTTTTATTTAATTTAATTTATTTTTATTATTTTATTTTATTATTTTATTTTATTTTATTTTATTTTGTTTTATTTTATTTTATTTTATTTTATTTTATTTTGTTTCATTTTATTATATTTTATTTTATTTTATTTTATTCTATTTTATTTTATTTTATTTTATTTTATTTTATTATTTTATTTTGTTTTATTTTATTTTATTTTATTTTATTGTTTTTTATTTTATTTTATTTTATTTTATTTTATTTTATTTTATTTTATTATTTTATTTTGTTTTATTTTATTATTTTATTATTTTATTTTATTTTATTTTACTTAAATACTTACTTGTATTTTTGTATTTTTATTATTATAACCATTATATATTATTTTTGTTATTATTTACTCGAAAAATACGACATCAATTTTTTATCAAACCAATATAAGAAAATTTTTTTTCTTTCCAAATTTAGTAGTTTCGAAAGTATAAGGAAATTCTTTATATAACTAGCCGAATTTCATATATGATGTTGATTCGATTTGAAGACAAATTTCATGACATATAGACTCTTCATTAAAAAAATATCATTTTTGTTTAACACTAGAATGCCCAAGAAAATAAAAATTGCTTCATTGAGATCGTTTATTATTTTATTGCATTTGTTTTTGAACAACTTAAACGTGAGTTTTTCTATTTATTTAAAACCAAAATAAATAAAAATACTGAAAATATTATTTAAGAAAATTGCAACCCTATTTTGTAACATAATTCTATATGGACATTTAAGACCAATGCAACCTGGTCCATGTGTTAGTGTTAAACATCATTTCTTTGAACTTCAAAACAAAAGGTTTGGTTGAATTTTTCTAGTTCCTGGTTAGGTTTTCATTGTGGATTGAGTTTTTTAATGTTTTAAATGGAAAAATATTTAACTTTCTACTTACAAGTCTGAATCGTCATTGGTTTAATTGTAAGTGTTCGACACTTATGAGACAAATGAACAAAATTAATAGTAATCCAGAGCTGGTAACGTGCTACTCGATTTTCTTTTTCGTCATTGTGACACCTAAAAAATTAAAGTAAAAAAAATTTATAATAAACCAGTGCCAGCAGTAAAGTTACCATTTGGCCCACTGGCCACTGGACTAAATGGCAAATTCTACAGATTACTTTTACTTTTCTCTGGCATTCACCGACCTCCCATCTTCATTTGACCATCACAGCCAACTTGCGATGAAAATCCCCACTTTATACGCAACACTGATCTCTCTCTCTCTCTCTGTGCAGCAGCAATTATTGAGTAAACAAATCCATTGACCGATAAACCAGAAAACGTTCATTGAGAACAATTAGGCACAGTCATTACAGAAAATGAAATAAAAAACCGAAATTCTAAACTACAACACCAAACACAATGTCACAGCCGTCGGTCTACCAATACCGCATTAACAATAATTTCTTCTTTTTTTTTACAAATTTGTTTTTGTTTTTAATTGTACAACAACACTTTGCACTTGGTATAAAAAGTCAAAAGTGTTGAATTTCGTTTCCATTTAGCTGGCAAACCTCTAAGCGTGGAGTACTAGATTGATTTTTGTTTTTTTGCTAAAGATTAAGAAAAAACTAGCGCTACGATTTGTTTGCTTTAATGCCGGCAAATCACAAAAATCAAGGAAAAAATCAAAGAATTCGAACTTCACAAATGCATTCAAAACGCGTCATTGGTGCATTGTACGCATTCGTATCGTTGCTACTAATCGAGCGGCACGCGGTCTGTGCTCAGTACGGCGGCTACGGCGGCGGCTATAATCCCTACGGCTATGGTGGCGGCAATGGGCTTGGCTACGGCGGGTACGGTGGCGGCTATGGAGGTGGCTATGGCTCTGGTGGCGGCGGCTACTATGGCGGGTCTGGTGGCTATCCCGGCTACGGCTACTATCCACAGTACCCCGGCTACGGTGGCGGCAGTTATGGCGGCGCGTATCCGTGTTATTCTGGCTATTCTTGCGTCGGCGGTTACCCTGGCTATGGAACTGGCAATCCATATTACGGCAATGGCTTGAGTGAGTTGAATGGCGCGTACGCTTTTGGCCGACTTTAGTTATAATTCAGTGTTTTGGACTTGTTTCTCTCTGTAGACACGGCCTATGCGAGTAGCAGCGGTGGCGTGGCCAGTGCGCAGGCGTCCGGCGGCGGCTATTATGGTTGAGTTGTATTGGCATTGGTCTGCGGACCATGACTCATGGCAGTAGTACTCATCATCAAAGGCGTTGCTGCAAAATTGCAAACGCTGACATTTGAAGTTGTAGCATTTAATCCTTAAAAAGGATGTTTAGTTTTTAGTTATTACAATTAATTGTTTTATTTACGTAAATTATATTTTGGTTTTCATAAGTTTGTGTTGTAGAGGTTTGCCGAGGTCTGTGTAGTTTGTAAATATATGAAAATGAAATCTGGTTTTACTTGCTTTGCATATTCTGTGCAACATTCATAAATTGTTCATATGTACATTTTTAATATAGAAAAATAATTTCTGATATGATTTGTGCAAAGAATTTTTGCTGCTACAATGGAATTTAAGACCTCAGCTCAATTCTCTGTCTACACTTTACAGCCACATACTGAAGCTGTATTAGTCGCAATTTTCCGCTGAAGCAAGTTCGCCACGTTTAGCAGTACAGTAAATTGTTCACTGCTACACTCACCGCAATAAGTAATTATAATCGTGCAATTTCGTTGGCACAAGTCCATACGTTTCACAATTTAATACCTTTCAAAAATCATTAACATCAATGACGCAATGGCACAAAGCTTTAGAAACATTTGTACAGTCATACAAGATATATTTGCAATACTTTCATTAACAAAAACCAAACAATTATTATTAAATATAAATTCGCCAATCAAAATGAATGCCCAAATACAGGGCATTGATTATACAAAAATAGATTATTAAATGTCAATTAACATAGCTAAACATATCAGCTAGCGAAATTTCGTGTCTTTAATATACAATTTTACAATTTAAATAAACTACAAATTTCGCCTAAGTTCATTGTCTGTTTAATTCAGCAATTCATTAAATTTTACTTTGGCATTATTTTTTAGCATCAACTAATCATAGCTAAAATATTCGTGAATTGGCATTTGCACATAAATACTCGTTTTTAGCATAACGCAAGCAACAGCTATTCAATTTCTAATACTAAACTGCCTTTGAAATTCGTATTGTACACTACACTTCGTTCGGATCCTTCCAGCCAAATTTGAATTTCTTATTCTTAAAGAAACTTCTGCCATTGTCTTTGGCGCTCTTCGGTGGTGCACAGTAGCAGCTGCGCTTCTGCGAGTCCCGATACGATTTACAGCCGAGCGTTAGCGTGCCGGAGAAGAGCATCTTGGCGGCCGCTTTGCAGCTCTTCATCACAAAGTCGCTGGCAATGGATTTCTCATAGGAGTCGCAGTATTTGTAGAGGCAGCGCTTAAAGTCCAGATCGCAGAGCTCTTTGTCGCTGTTGCAGGTGTCGTAGCAAATGTCGTGCGCATCGCAGCAGGACTCCATTGCCATAGCTGGCAGATAATCGGTGCTAATGCGTAAACCGAGCGATCCACAGCCATCGACGGACGGGGTGTACTGCTTGTTTTGCACTGGACGTATGTCTGTGGAGTTGAGAGAAGGTGATTAGTGTTGTGATGAACTATTTGGAAACTATGACAAAGAATGTGAGAAGAAATATATAAAATAATAATTTTTTTTTAACAAGTTTTGATGAGTAGAAAATATATTTAGAAAATATATAAACTATAAAATCTGGAGCCATATTTTGTATTAAATTTTTAATAAGGAAATAAATAACCACATTGTAGTAACAAATCATGGTATTGGTTTTAGCATTGAAGAATTTTGGAAAATTTTGATTTTTAGGGGGTTTGCGTCTTTTAATGGACTTCAAAACTGTAGCTACACATTGTGTTTAGTTATGACGACTTCAAGTAGAACTTTATTAGATTTTAATGGGTAGCTTACACTTTTTTTTTACATACACCCAATGAGGCGCTGAAAGCAGAGTTCAATGACAGTTCAGAGTAATTCAGATTTTTGTTCGAAGATATAACTTCTTACGCTTCTAAAGTGTGAATCAATAAAAAAACAACCATTTTATGAAGAAAAACGATTAAATATGGTCCATAATGGGTTAAAAGGTATACAATGTTGAAAATGGTCTAGTTTTGTGTGATAAATTGTATTTTAATACAAATATTCAACAAGAAGATAGGATCTATATGGCTCAGAATGAGTTGGAAGGATACACCAAACATTATTACAGCTAAAAATATCCATTAACAATAATCCAAAATATCCAAATCATACAAAATCCAAGGTATTGTGGTTAAATTTTCATATTTGCCAAACGATTTTCACATGACAACCCAACTTAAAAGTGCATAGATCACATCACCTTTCAAGTGAGTTCTTAGTTGAAGTTTCAGTAAAACCAAACCAAAATCAGTTTCAATATCTCAACTTATACATATGGAAGTTATTGCGCCTATTTGCTGTTTGACAGCTGGACAAAAGGACATGATTACATCGAATTTTCTGACGACACTTGTCACTAAAATATATCGGCTTTATCACACCGGCTATGTCACTTTCTGTGCTTTTATATAACCCTCACCTGAATTGAGGGTCTAGGCTGCCCGTATACTTTCTTTTAACTAGTATAAGTACTTTTCAAATAGTTAGAAGAATTTGCGATTGAATTGACGCGATAAATCCGTAGCTTTTCTTTATGATAGCCAAGCGGCCCTTAAAGCTTTAAGTTGCGGCACAAATTCATGTTTTTGTTGATGCTATAAAAGAGAAAATCCGGAAATATTTCCAACCTGAGGCTGACAGCAGATGGAAATTAACAGAAAACTGCAAGATATCTAGACAGATGTGGCCTTTCCATAACCCACTAAAGAATCAATGCACTGGACATTGGATGCTCGGTATGCTTGAAGGCTCGGTCATTCACTTAACAACCACTTTTGAAGCAGCTGCAAAGTTCTTTAAAACCCTAGACGAGGTCTCAGAGGAGGAACTCGGTAGGGTTCTGAAGTTTTTGCATAAAGTAAAATGCATCTAATGGGATTGTTCATAGTTTATATGCAAGCACATCCTAAGATTAGGACATCCTCCTGCCACTTAGACCGAATCTGGCTTCCATCGTTACAATAACCTAACCTGACCTTAAAAATTCACAGATTTCTACACTGAGCTAAAATTAACAAATCATTACATACAACGAAATTAGAAAACATTGTTCTACGATCCAAAATTAACACATTAGCTATACTTTTTTTTAATTATTAAAAGTGGTATCGCCTTTTGGAGTTCAAATCAACGGTTATGGTTTTGCTTTCCGGACATAGCAGCGCCATCTGTGTTCAACTGCCGCAAGACGGAAAGCTCTTCAACCCAAAGTGCCATTTGGCCCAGAAGATGTGGTCCAATTGGCAAATCAATAATATACAAAAAAAATGTGTAGACTCTCAACAATTGGTACACGTGGTCGCCATTTGGTGTCTGTTGCGTTCGACGCGTGTAAAAATAAATCACCCATCCAAAAACTCGGTCGGCACATTGCGCTAATCAGACTGGAAGCCATCAAACGAGAGCTTTTCCATGTCTGTTTTGATTCCAGTATTCAGCACAGCTGTGCGAAGATAATTTCAAAGTGTGTCGAAAAAACCAAACAAACTGGAAGCTGGTGTGAGGCGCACGCCGCAGTTGTGACGTAGATCGGTGTGTACGAATGGGCAGTTCGTTCGAAAACATAAATAAATCAGCAATTGGCTGCTTTGGGCAGCAGATGACATCCTCATAGATCGACACGTATCCCAATGACTCGTCTCAGCGCGCTGCGGCTCATGCAATTTGTTCATAATTTTACGTAATTTCCTGCTGGCGACTGGGACACTCACCCGCGCTGGGATTGCCATCGATGCCGGGACATTGAAACACGCAATTCTCCTCCACCGCTGCATCGAACACCTCGTGCACTGTGCGAAACTTCTTCACAATTGTAATCAGGTTCTTGAAGACGTCACCGAAGATTGCCTCCGCCGCAATGATGGCGTCGCGCAGGTGCGTTATTGTGCTGGAGCCGTGGCCCGAGTAGATGTAGGTGATAAAAGTGAGCACATAGATGGCGATTTTCATATACGGAAAATGCATTGCAACACCTGGCAATTAACTGACTTCACCAAATTCGGAATGATTGCAGCAGCAGCAACGGCAACAACTGTGCAGGCAAGCGCACTTTACAAACAACAAAAGCCTACTGTCAGTGGGCCGCTTTGTGAAAACAAATGGAAATTAATTTCAGTGCTTGGCTGCAGTGGATAAGCGATGGCAACTCTGCGGCATCAGCTGTGCGTTCGGTTGGCTGCCTGATGCATTGGAAGGAAGCTTTCGAAGCGTTCAGTGCTGTTCAAACTGTGTGGAAAATTGAAAAGCTATGACTTTCTTTAGTGGCACAGTGGGGTGATTGCAGTTTAACATTGGAATAGGTTTGTGTTGATTTACTTACATTTTTATTCAATCCCAACACACACTGAACAAAAAAATCTCAAACCTTTGAGAAACCCTTTGATATCAAATTGTTTTCCAGCATTATTACAATTTGAAAATGAATATTTTTTCCAAAGTTTCTCAAATGTTTGCTATCAACTTAACCCATATCGGCCCAATGTTCGATTAATCGAACAGTAAATTTTAGCATTTTCCATAAAATTTTTTGGGCTCTTTTTTAAACTTTAAACGCGAAAGTTTTGCATAATATGATGGTCTGATTTGTAATAAATAATAACAAAAGTTAACAGTTTGTAGTTTGTAGTTGTAGTTGTAGTTTGTAGTAGTTTGTATAATATGGGATAAATATATTCATTTCTCGCACCTCTTCCCAGTTGTATGAATTCCCCAAACAAAAGGTAATTTTTGACATAGGTAATTTCAAAAGCACCGAAATACATTAAAAAACAATAATATTTAAAAAAGTAACTATGCAGTCTTGTTAAAAATTGATCAAACTCTCGAAAATATATTTACGCTTTTCCCATAAAACCAATATTATAGCCACAATATATATTTATAGTTAGGTGTTCGATTTATTAAACACCAAATATCTCGAAAAAAAAAATTTTTTTGACCCCAAATTTGAATTGTCCGACCCCCTTAAAAAAACTGTTTCATTCGAATATTGACAAAAAAAAATCGCTGGGCTTATATGGGTTAAGTACGACTTGAGATGAGTTTAGAAAAAATCTACATTTACCACGTTTGATAATTTTGTAATTCTCAATGGGTTTAACTTACGTTTACCTTAATATGAACTAAATGAATTTTGTACCTTAATAAAATGTTGCTTGCCTTGATATCAAATTAATATAACATTTATATAAATGTATCTATTCTTTTTTTATTTCACGCGAATTGCAACGCCAATCTATACAAGAGGCGAATTGGATTCCATCCGTTCCGCTCGTTTGAGATACATTTGAGAATTTTAAATTCTCAATTTGAGAATAAAGGCAATTTTCCATAATAAAAATGTGCCTTTTAAGTTGAGAATGCCATAACAGTATATTTGAGATCAATTTGAGAACAAACGTTTGAGATTCGAGGAAGCAATTTGATTCAAATGTACCTCAATTTATTTATTTATTTATTTGAGATTTGTCATTAATGTTTGTTGGGATGTCCTGTTCAGACAGTCAACAAAATTGAAGCAATTTAGTTCTTAATTGAGTTTATTGGTTTTGCTACTAATACAGCTTAATTTAGCTGTTAGCGAACATGTTTTTGTTTATGTATAAAAAAGTTCTTTAAAACATTTGTGGAACATTTAGTAATATATAATATCGTGTTCAGACAGTCAAAACAATTGAAGCAATTTAGTTCTTAATTGAGCTTACTGCGTTTGCTAATAACACAGCTTAATTTAGCTGTTATCGAACATGTTTTTGTATAGAAAACGTTCTTAGAAACATTTATTGAACATTTATTAATATTTATTCAACTGCCTTACTGATGCACACAATTTTTAAACGAAATTTCAAAGCAAACAAATGTTTACAAACGTCTTTCGCTGCTGTCAGTTTGTCAATTTTGTTTTGGTTCCGTCAATTGTGAATGAATTTGTTTATTGATAACAGCACGACACAGGGTTGCATGGCGAATCGAGCTCAATTTATGGTAAATTTATTGCATTTTGCAATTAGCTAAGCTTAGATTTTTTTATGGCAAATTGAGTTCAATTTAGAGTTAAATTGGGGATAAATTTATTGTATTGTCTTAATTGCGCAATTTGGCGATGAGAACCCGTTACCGGATGTCAGCCTGCTGTATCGATTGTATCGATTTGGTAAAGTTTTTTTTTAACTAATTTTAGCAATTAGTGGATTATATGTTAATCTTATCGAATATTTTGATACACTTCTATTAATGTAATTAATTTAATTTAATATTTAATTTACCTCATAAGCAAACCCAGTACTTAGCATTCTTAAGGTCGCAAATTGTTCGATCGATTAAGAGACACAAAATCATTTCGAAAAAACGTTTAAAATAACCAAAAATACCAACAACGACATATCAACCCGTATGAAGAATATCGTGCATACCAGATATCTGACAGATAAGACTGTATTGATTCTCATTTACTTTGCCCCACCGACCACGCTTCCTTCTGGGTGTAAACTCCATACTAATATCCTGGAATAGTCCTGTCAAAGCAGCGTATTATTATATGGTGTCTATGGATTTTGAGATATTATGAGGATGGAAAATAGATGTATAAGCTTTCTACGAGATCTGAAAAGAAAAAGAGACCAAATGGAGCTCATTGTTGAGGTCCTCACAGGACATTATCTCATTGAGAGTTACGCTAAAAGACTGGGTATATTTTCAATTAACTCTTACTTAAGTTGAGCCGAGACGAGTAGAAGACAGAAACTGTGGAAGAGTCCTGCGCTCACTATAAAAAGCAAAATTAATTTAAATAGGTATTTTTTGATGTCCTGGGGGACTCGACATGGCATAATTGGCTATATTGAAGGTTCCAACTAGTTAGCCTAGCAAGGGAAATGGACTTAGCCCTTTCGTCATGTGAAAACACAATTTTCCATATAGACTGAAGTTCTAAGTGAAGAACTGTCTTGCGGTTGGGATTTCTTGAATATCCTGGGGACTCACTGGAGCTGCCTTTACATGGCATAATTGGCTTTATTAAGGGCTTCAAGGGAAAAATTGAGTCAACACTTTCGCCATGTGAAATCAAAATTTTCCATACAGACTGAAGTTCTAAGCGAAGAAGTTTCCTGCGATAGGAATTTCTTTGATGTCCTGCGGTACTAATTAGATCTGGCATTACAAAGCATAGTTGGCTTTTTGAAAAGCTCCTAAATTTGTTTAAACCCTTTCTTCATGTGGCATCACAATGGGCCATATGAGCCAAAGACCTGAGTACAGAACTGCCCTGCGCTCGCTGTACGAATTTCAACTGGATAGGTATTTCTTGATGTCCTGGGGAAAAATGGGCTCGATATGTGACATCACAGTGGGTTCAAAGAACTAAGTGAAGGACATTTCTTTGAAACAAAAAAATGTCCTTTTAATTTATTGAATATTTACAATGATTTCGATCATTAATTGCCAATAAGTTTGGTTCGGTGGCCAAAATCGGCTTCTTTTGATATATATTGGAAAACAGAAAAACTGATCGATTTAGGATTCGAATAATTTTCATTTCGTAATAATTCATTATTCGAATACACTATACAAAAAATTAAATTTTAGCTCTATAAAATCACATTTCTTCCTTTTGTTTCGAGACCTTCAGATATTACATTTTTTGCGATATTAAATGTTTTAAAAATGTTGCTTACTTTTAAGATTTACAAACACAATTCTTATGCATTGCACAGTAACACTGAATGCATATTTAGTACATAAATATTTAAGTACCTTCATATGCATAAACAATGCTAAAGTATCCATCCACAGCTGCCACATTTCGCGCAAATATCTGAAGTGTCTTTCTTTTGTGGATACTTCAGTTACCTTCATTGTTGTACTTAAAGCATTGCAAGTGTACACCTCGCCCGGAATATATTCAGCATTCAAAGCAAAGGAGCCAAGAAGTTGGAAAGAAATAAATAAACAATGCAGAAGTGAGTAGTCGCCAGTGCAAAGGGATACACAAATTAAATGCATGTAAAAATATTTTACAAATGTTCATGTAGAAATAAAGAAGACACTTCAAACAGTCGCTACACCTGATGACAGGTCCTACATAACAAACATACATACAAACATACCCCTCCATGGGCGCATATTGCACTCGACCTTCTCCTGTGTGTGTGTGTGTGTGTTTACACTTAATTTTCTACATAAACAAATACAACAAATGAACAATAAACGCACTATGGCAGCTACATACGTCATGCAAACTACTCAACTTACACCCATACATGACATATACATAGTAATGTGTAGCTGTGTGTGTGAGTGCAGTTAGATGGGCAGCCAAATTATGAAGCTGACTTGCAGCGCCGTTTTAGTGAACTTGAAATAAAGCAAAACATTTCCATATGTGAGTACTTTTGCTAAATAGCGAGCGTCAAGCAATTTCAGTGAGGTGGCAGCACTCTTAAGCAATTTGAACAACAGCTGACAAACAGCAACAACAAGAGCCCAGCAGCAGCGGCAAATTGAGTGAGTGGCAATAACAACTACCAACAACTACAAGCGTATTAACAATAGCAACACAAAAAAACAACAACAATAACATTGCCACACAGCATCACAACAAACATGCGCCGGCACTGACGCTGCCAGAAGAGTTGGATACTAGACGTCAGTCGCTGGCACTGTTGGCTTCAACGCGAACGACTTGCCAGCGGCACAGATTGCGGGGGCGTCAGGGGCACTGCGCATCATTTGAAATATTCCACGAGATTGAAAATATTTCGGAATTGTTGAGTGTTGGCAGCACTGTGCAATATTGACAGGTTCTGGTTCGTCATTCATGTCCACACATTTTGTGTTAGTCGGTGAGTTTAATTCACTGTGCGATTTTGATTTTGAAATTTTTTTCTATTATTAACCCTTGATTGATAGTCTAAAAGTTCTATTTTTAATTGGTGATTAATTTTAAATAATATTCTTTTTTTCAATGGCTGATTATTTGTCATTAACCACACAGTAACCTACGAATTAGTGAACCAATTAATGGTCATCGACCAAATAAGTAGTTGTGAGCTCTTACAAACCAATAAGTCTTCACAAATGTCTGATTAACTTAAAAATGGCTAACTAACCAATGCTCAACCAGTTTATTACCAATGAGTTCATAGTTCATTAGTATTTGATTAAAATTCCTTAATAAATACTGAACTCATTAGTTAACTTTATTAGTTAATTAATTGCGGTATTAAATTTATGTTTAATTTAATTTTTAATTTTAATTTTTCCTTATCAATAAATACTTAGTAGATTATAAATGTGTATAGTTATAAATGGCTAACTATATATGCAATTAGTTGATTTGCATAAAGAAGCATATAATTAATTAGTTTTTGATCATAATTTTATAACTATAAATCACTATTTTAATGTTTACGTATTAATTAATTTTCTAACTCTTGACTGTTTTTCTCAAATTTTGAATCACATTTTGTATTTACTAAATATGTTTTACTAATCAACAAGTAGTGAGTTTGTGATCGACGGTTCTTAATTAATTTACACCAATAAGTTCATAATTCATTAGTAATTAATTATAATTTCTTAATCAATGAATGACTAATTCATTATTAACAAATTCAGTACTTGTTCTCTCTTGACTACCATTATTTTTCAATGTATTCTTACTAAACAATAAGTAATTAATGCACATTTAATCGATGGCACATTAATCAGTGCCTCATTGATTTGCACCAATAAGATCACAAATCATTAGTATTAAGTAATTGTTAGTAGTTTATTAGTATTTAGTTCATTAGTATTACTAGCTGACTAACTGCTTGAACACTAATTATTTAACTTTGTTATGGAGTTCCTCTTTATTCAAACAGATTGATGGCTAACTAATTGTAGCTTGACTAATTTTTGCCAATAAGTGCATAAATAATCGTATTCAATGAATGATTAACTTATTGATAAATAATTAATTATTGAATTGCATTCATTTTAATTAACTATTAATCTAACTATTGATTTCAAACTAGTTAATGAAAAGCTGGCCAACTAACTTAATTAACTAACTTTTATAGTTAGAAGCTAATTTATTCCAAGAAATATCTTAATTATAACTATATATTAATTATAACTAAATAATTAACTATGTAATTTTTAATTGTTTAAATTTAAATTTAATTTAATTTTTAGTCCAACTGTCTAACAACAAGTAGTAAACTAACTTTAATAATTAATTTTCCTATAATTAACTATCTAAAGTGTAACTATGAGTTCAATTGTTAGTGCGAAACTTTGATAAATAATTATAAAGAATGATTATACGTACTTCTCTAATCAATGTTCATTGTTCAATAGTTCATTTTAGGCAGTTAAATGGTCTACTTGAACTATAAATTCAATTATTAATGCTAAAGTAATTAAATACTAATTGGTGCAAAACGAATCAATACTACATTAGTTCCGTTTAGTTAACTATCCAATTTTAACTATTAAAGTAAATACAAAAATAACAAAATAATAAGGATTGCGAAATTAATTATTAACTAATTAGTGCCAAAATAATGTTAGATTGTTAACTAACTAACTAAGCAACTAATGCTTTCAATGTTGAACGTGATGAACTGGCTGGCAGGTACTTAATTAATCAGTAATGAAAGAATGTCGCAGAACTGAATGTGAGTTGAATGAACTAAAAGTTAAATTATTAATGCCAAACTAACGAATTGAATAGTTATTTATTTAACGACTAGTACCTGAAACTTTGCTACATCAGTTTCGCACAGCTAAGAAGAAACTCTAATTCGTTATGAGATCAAGAGTTGATGTAATAATTAGTAAAGGATTTAAATGACCGCCTAGTACTTAACTGAATTAATGCTTTATTAATAAATTATTGAATCATTAAATAAATATTTAATTTAAAATAAATTATTAAATCATCAGTAGTACTGAATCTAAATTGATTAAGTAGTGACTTAACTATAACTTAACTAAAAGTTTAACTAATTAAATACATATAAAATAATAAGTTGAGTTTAAGTTTAATTCTTTACTTTTAATTAATTGTCAGTAGTGCAAAAAATAATAAGTGATTGAATGACTTGTATTTATTTAACTTTAACAAATCACAAGTTGAACTAAAATTACCAAACTAATCATTGATTGTACTAGTCAACTCATCATTGATTCAATGTTTGCACTAGTTAATCAATCAGTGATTCAATGATTGCAGTTAATCTATCATTGATTCAATGATTGTAGTTAACCATTACTTAGTACAACTATGGTCAATTAATCAATTGACTAGAACAATCATTGGTTAATTTCAATAGCAATGAAAATTAATGCAATCATTTATTAGTTTCAATGACAATGACAATGAATATAATCAATGATTGTACAAATCAATTTGTTTACTATTCAATCAATCACTCATTCAGTGATTGTACTAGTTAATTAATCATTGATTCAATGATTGCACTAGTCAATCATTGCTTAGTACAATCATTGTCAATTAATCGTTAATTAGCGCAATCATTGATTAGTTTCAAAAGCAATAAAAATGATTGCAATCATTGATTAGTTTTAATGATTGTACTAATTAATGATTTTACAAGTTAATCAATCACTGATTATACTAGTCAATGACTGTAATAGTGAGTTACTCATTGATTAGTACAATCATTGATGAGTTTCAATGACAATGACATTTAATCTATAGTTGTCAATTTTCACAGACAGTTAATATTGATCATTAATTAGTTTCAATGATTGTACTTATCAATGATCGTCTATCATTGCTTAGTACAACCATTGTCAATTTCTTTGTCTTTGATTAGTTTCAATAGAAATGAAAATTAATCCAATCATTGATTAGTTTCAATGATTGTACTTATTTATGATTGTACTGGTCAATCAATGACAATGATTGTACTTATTTATGATTGTACTTATTTATGATTGTACTAGTCAATCAAGCATTGATTCAATAATTGTAAAAGTTAATGATTGTAATAGCCAATTACTTATTGATTAGCACAATAATTGACTAGTTTAAATGACAATTAATATAATCAATGGTTTGTTCCAATAATTGTACTAATCAATTATTGTACTAGTGAATCAATCATCAATGAACAATGATTGTACTGTTCAATCAATCATTGATTCAATGATTGTACTAGTCAATCATTGCTTAGTACAACCATTGTCAATTAATCATTGATTAGTTTCAATGATAGTTTCAATTGATAGTTTCAATAGCAATGAAAATTAATCCAATCATTGATTCGTTTTAATGATTGTAATAATTTATGATTACACTAGTCAATCAATCATTAATTATACTAGTCATTGATTGTAAGAGTCAATTACTGATTGATTAGTGCAATAATTGATTTATTTCAATGATTGCACTAATCATTGATTGTACAAGTCAATCACAAGTTAGTTCGTTTGGTTAGTTTAGCTTTAACATAGTCGATAATTTTAAATTTAATTATGTGTTAACAAGCTAATTTAGTACAAACTGATTAATTGATTGAATAATTTTAGAACTTTAACAAAACCAAATGAATAGAAAAAAAATAAACGAGTAAATCAAAATAATTAAAAAAACTACAAATTCATTATTCATTCTCCGCCGTTCCCCTCCCAGCACGCAGTGCCGACCACAGCTTTGGCGGAAATGTGTGGTACCAGTGGGTCGGCTGACGGGCCGATTCTTTTGGTGGTGGCGTGCGGCGTATATGCCGTGTGCGCCGTACACGGCTGGCGAGCGAGTGAGCGAGTGTCGGCGGCGCTTAAGTTGCGGCCGCCGCGCTACATCGACGGCTGTTGGCTGCTGGCTCGTCGCATTCAGTTACGTACAAAACTTGGAGTCGCACGGTACACAGCGGCCAAAACAGTGGCAACAGTCGCCGCAGCAGCAGCAGCAGCCGCACCAGCAGGAAGCGCACAACCGACAACTCTCGCACAATTTGCAACAGATACAACTACAAATTTGTATGAAAAAGTGATTATCGATAGATTGCAACAATTTCGGGCCACAGGCGAATTGGTGTTTTGGGAGTACGCGCGTGTGCTGACGAATGCGCATTTGCGCCACGGTGCCTGTCACAGATCGTAAAAGTAACGTCGCAACGTCTGTCCAATTGAATATTTGCAGCGCGGCGCGACAGTGTGTGCGTCGAGGACTCGCGGCGCGTTTGTTATATAAAAACTGTGCGAACTTGCAGTGAATTGGTCCCGGCGACTGGGCGACCCATTGTGACCAGTGACAGTGTTGCGGAGAACGGCTTGCGGCGATCTGGCAACTGTGCGCGCTGCAGTTGTTCTTGTTGTTGGCCGTTTTTGTGTGTGTTTCGCAAACAAACCGGAAATTCTAGATCATTAGTTTTCGTACTTTTTTCTGTTGTTGCTTTTGTTCTTTGTTGTGGTCGACGACGGACTGCAGCAGTTTGTTTTGGTTCTGTGCGCATTGTTCAACGGCCCCACGCGTGTGTTAGCCAAACATTTGAATTATTGCAAATTATTGTGTGTAGAAATTTGCATTATCATTGCCGCCAAAAAAGAAAACAACAACAACAGACAATTTACGACAAATCTGCAGTGTAATGCGACTGAAAACTGCTGTTTGCCAATTTTCAATTCCATCGGCCGTGCGCCCAACCATTTGGCCGTTGCAAAGACACTTCTGAGTGTGTATTTTATTTCGAGCAAAATTTTGAATTTTTCACAAATTTATTTATAAGCATTTCGCAAGCGCGTTCAACACAACAACAACAAACAACATACGGCAAGATAGAACAAAAACCAAAAAACACAAACGCAAAAAACAAAAACCAAATCTAACAAAAAATTATACAAACAAAAAAAGACGGGAAAATAAGAAGCCAAAAATTGCCAATACAACAACAGTGCGGAAAAAGAAATTAAATCAAACGAAGTTAGCGGCAGGATTCGTCTGTCTTCATTGGGCCAATGTAAGTGTTTCGTATAGTTTTTCGCCTTTAGTTGTATGAGTCAGCTAGGAAAAAAGAAAAAAAAAAACAAAAAAAGACAACAACAACAATAAAAACAACAACAACAACAACAACTAAGCATTGAAAACGTCAGCAGAACTTAAGAATTGATTGCCGTAATAATAGCCACATTTTTATGTATTAATTTTTTAATTCTTTCTGATTTGATTTGTTTTTTGTTAATTTCCATTTAATTTTTTCGCATTCACGCAACGCAAAACGTCGAGAAGAAAAACAATTATATTCCTTTGTATACTGAAATATTGTGTGGCTGCTGCTTCATTGTTTGGTTGTTGTTATTGTTTCGTAAAATTTCGTGGTGTTTTTACACTGGATTTCTTTTGGATTTAGCAATTTTCTGATCTTTTGTATTTATGAAATATTTTTTAATGAATTTTCATTCGACTATGCGGCACATCAGACACAATTTGGCGGCACCGCCACAATTGACGTAAACTTTATTATTATTGCTTATTTCTAGCTTAGAATCAAACAAATCGCGCGCGCACCTTTCAATCGGCGACGTTTCTTTTGAAACAATTTTTTTAATGTGAAATCATTCCTGTCGTTTGAACTTTTTGGTTTTGGATCCACAAATGGAAAATTACAATACACCAAGTGACAGTTGTTGTTGTGCCTTTTTGCGGCAGATAAAAATATGCCGGATTACATATTTTTTTATGATTTATTTAACGATTTATACTTTATACTATATTTTTATATTTTCGTTTCATTTTTATTTTTTTATTTAATATTTTGTTTACTATATTTTAATTGAGAAAAATACAAAAATGTTCCACGCATTCTTCCTGTTTGTTTTATTTATTTCTATGAATGTTAAATGAGCGATACAGTTTTTATTATCATTTTGTTGTTTTTTAAAAAGTTTGGTTAACAAAAAAAAAAAAAATAGAAAGAAACGAGAAATGCTGAGGAAAATTTTTAAAATTTTATGGTTTTTAATTTATAAAATATCACAACGGGTCATTTAATAGGTTTAAATGTGTCTCACATGGACACAGCCACCATAACTTACCTAACTTTGTTTAAAAAATCAAATATTTTGATCAACAAACAATCAATTTGATCTATTTGTGACCTGATTATTATTATTGTTAAAGTGTAGAGAGCGTCCAAAAACGCAGACACATAAGAAAAATTTGCCCTTTGTGCCCTGGTCCGCTTCCGGGCAGCGACCAACATTGCCCTTATATGTCACATTCAGACCTTTGACTTCCAGACGATATGGCTAACACTTCTGCTTGAAAAACGGAATTGCAACTGCCAAGCGATTGTCTAATTGCTAATTTTTGATTATCAATCAATCAATTTAAAACGAATTTATAATGCATTAAGTAAGAAATGCTGCGACAATTCAATTCATCATCAATCAATCAATTTGCTTAATTTTTGGTGTCAATCAATCAATCAATTTTATACAATTTTTTAAAATAATTCTCACTTAAAATAAATTTAAAATTTATTGTTCTATTCCTATTAATATTTTAAGCATTGAATAAAAATCAACGAATTTTATAAATTTTTGATTATCAATCAATTAATTTGATCAAATTTTCTTAGTTAATTCTCACTTTTGTTAAACAAATTTACAGCAAATTCTATTACTATAAGCTGCTCAAGCATTGAATAAGAAATGCTGAGGCAAACAATTCATCATCAATCAATCAATTTGCTTAATTTTTGATTGTCAATCAATCAATTTTATAAAATTTTTTTTTAATAATTCTCACTTAAAATAAATTTAAAATGTATTGTTCTATTGCTATTAATATTTTAAGCATTAAATAAAAAATGCTGAGACAACTCATCACCAATCAACGAATTTTATCAATTTTTGATTATCAATCAATTAATTTGATCAAATTTTCGTAGTTAGTTCTCACTTTTGTTAAACAAACTTACTTGTAGTGTAACTTCTACTTCTCAAGCATTGAATAAGAAATGCTGAGGCAATTCATCAATCAATCAATCAATTTGATAAAATTTTCTTAATTCTCACATAAAACAAATTTCCAACTCATTGTTTTATTACTATTAACTTGTCATGATCAATTAACCAATTTGATAAAATTTTGATTGTCAATCAATCAACTTGTTCACAATTTCTTAATAAAATCCCATTAATTTAAAGCAAATTTACAACACAATGTTATGTTACTATTAACTTTTCAAGCATTGAATAAGGAATGCTGAAGTAAACAATTAATCATCAATCAACTGATTTAATCAATTTTTGATTATCAATCAATCAATTTGATAAAATTTTCTTAGTTAATTCTCACTTTTGTTAAACAAATTTACAACGCATTGTTCTATTACTATAAACTGCTCAAGCATTGACTAAGAGAAGAATTCATTATTCATCAAATAATTTGATTAATTTCTGATTAGTAACAAATCAATTTGCGGAAATTTTTCTAAAAAAATTTCTCAATTATTTGAAACAAATTTACAACTCATTGTTCTTCTTTAACTATTAACTGCTGAAGCATTGATTAAGAAATGCTGAATTGAATTAGAATGCTTCACCATCAATCAACCAATTTCATTAATTTATGATTATAAATCAATAAATTTCAACAAATTTTCTTAAATAATTCGCACTTATTAAAAACAAATATACAGTGCCTTTGATTATGAATTTCTCAAGCATCAACTAAGAATTGCTAAAGAATATATTTAAAATTTTAATATTTAATATTTCAATATTTAATATATAAACTCTTAAAAATTCTTCAACTGAAACTAACTCAAGCATCAAAATGACACCAACACCATTGAAGGCAGTCAAAAAAATTGTACAAACTGTGTCTTAATGGCTAATTAAATTTAACTTAAGTTGACCTTAAGTTTTTTTATGTTAAAGCTGTTGAAAATCGGTTAATTTGTTACATCAAAGATAACTTGCGCCAGATTTTTGTTGTTGTCTTCCTTCTGCCTTGCAACAATATTTCTAGTTAGCGCTAACTTTGTAGTGTTGAATGGCGGTTTTTGCTTTGAAATTCATGCACCATGGCGAATTTTTAAGCAGCTGTAAAGCTGTAAACAATTTGCATGACTTGACTAAAATGCGCCATTAACAAAGTGTTACCCAGAATTGTAAAAACCCTTAACAAATTGATCGCATACACCAATATGTTTGTATGTAAGTATGTCAAGATTTCAAAAGAGTGAAATATTTGAATACTGATTGCAAGTTACTTAAAATTTAATTGAATAGTTTTCAGAAAACACTCGAACAAAAACTAAAAGTAAAGTCCAAATTGTTGGCCCAATTGTGAGCTACCTTGTTTAAATTTTAAATTGATTTTGAATTCTTCAAATACTGGACAAGTGTAGCACATGGTTGGGTTTTAGCTTTTTTGAGGTCATGCAATTTTCTCCGAAATTGTTTTAATTGAACATTTATTGTACGCTCCATTTGTCAGCGTTTAATAATAGCAAAGCATTTCCATGTGAAAAACTACTTTGGCGCTGTGTGGAACTAAAATCGAAAATACCCAAAAGTCGGCCAATCAAGTTCACGTGTACAGAAGATGTACGAAAAGTGATGGTGGTTAATTATAATTTTCAATTAAAATTGAGGCAAAATTTTATAAAAGAACTATTGCGCATAAAAGTAGGACGGTAAATAAGGTTGAAGTTTATTACGAGACATAAATACAGAAATTTCCATTTATATAAATAGTTTTTTTTTGTACGTCAACCTATATAAATTTCGAGTATTGAAACACTCTGCATTTGTACTGAAAAACTAGAAGACGCTAGAAGCTCATAAAAATGCGCATGTGCCCACTTATATCTACTAAGTTGTATAATATTGGCGGTATTCACAATATGTGGCAATTGTGCTGACAGAAGCAGAAGCAGAGCAGAGAAGCAGAAATCCTAGTTTGGGCCCCCGAGAAAAAGGTACTGAACAAAATAAATGAAAATAAATCAAGTGAATCAGCCAATTAGTCTCTGAGAAATTTTCTAGCAAATATTTGAAAACGTGGTTTCGGGAAAATCGATGCGACCTATGTCTCCGAGATATAGAACCTATATCTATCTATTTACGAATTGAGAAAAATCCTTTGGCAGAGTGTTTTTACAATAGTCATAGTTTAA
The DNA here is from genome assembly GCA_963668005.1 of Melieria crassipennis. Lineage (NCBI taxonomy): Eukaryota > Metazoa > Arthropoda > Insecta > Diptera > Ulidiidae > Melieria > Melieria crassipennis. The sequence goes on along the minus strand of OY764962.1, from coordinate 76,013,724 downwards.
AAATATGCAAACAAAATTGATTTATTTTTTTTAATTTAAACATCAACTTCAGACTTTTAACAGCGCCAAAGAGCAAATTATGGAAACTCGACTAGGTACTTTCATACTACATAATTTGTTGTTGCTTGGCTCAAATTTGCCTCTACCAGCACATATTGTGAATACCTCTTTTGATTTTTAACAATAATAAACTAATAAAAGTATCTTTTGGCATGATTTCTTGTCGAAAGAAATTATTGAAATTTCAAGAAAAAACAAAAATATTTGCATTCAATTTTTTAAACTTCTGACTTTTAACAGCTCCAAAAAACACATTGTGGCAATACTACTTTCAATCTAATTTGTTGTTGCTTAGCCCCAATGTGCTCCTTTACCTTTAAAAATCTCTTTTGGCATGGTTTCTTGTCACAATGATGGGAATTTCAAGAAAAAACCAAAATATTTTCATTCAATTCTTCAAAATTCAGAATTTTAATAACGCCAAAGAGCAAATTATGGAAACTCGACTACTTTCATACCACATAATTTGTTGTTGCTTAGACCAAATTTGCCACTACCAGCACATATTGTGAATACCTCCTTGTCTATTTTATAACATTAATAAACTAATAAAAGTCTCTTTTGGCATGGTTTCTTGTCGAAAGAAATTATTGAAATTTCAAGAAAAAACAAAAATATTTGCAATCAATTTGTTCATAGGTCAAAGCAGCAAGTTTAATTAAACAAAACACGCATTCAAACAAAAACAGGCACGTAATGAATTTAAAAATTTTTTTTTTTAATTTTTTGGTATTGACGATAAATTTTTTTCTCAATATCTAATAATATGTCTATTTTTATATATTTCATATATTTTTTTGTTTTTGTTATTGACATTTCAAACTTGCTGCATTTTCTGCGGAAAATTCCTTTTCTATTCAAATATTTCTGACGTTTGGAATTTGTTTTTATTTGTTTTGTTTTTTTTTTCGTTTTATTTATTTTTTGTTTCATTCATTTGTTGTTCTATTTATTTGTTGTTGTTCTATTGATTTGTTGTTGTTCTATTTATTTGTTGTTGTTTTATTTCTGCAAATTGTGTCTGTTTTTCTTGAATTATTGTGCGGCACAAGTCAAAGTTACTTGTCATTTCGATTGTGTTGTGAATAGACGCGCTGTTCGCCAGCTGTTTTTATCTATTCAAGTCTGTGATAATATTTAGCATGCTTGTTGCGATTTCATGGCAATTAACCCCAAAAATACGACACTATATTTTTCATGTAATTTCATTTATTTTTATTTATTGTTTTTCCGAATACATAAACAACATTGACAGACACCACCTGACTTGACTTGTTCAATTATTGTTGCTTTCAAAAATGCCATGTCACCTGCCGACGACTGTCAGCGCAAAGTCAGAATTCTTAAATTGTATACAAAAGCATAAAGCTTGAAATCTTGCCAGAAATGAACGCAAAGTTTGATAATTTTAAATCGTTGTTTGGTCTCGAAGTGTATTCTCGAAGTTCGGAGAACTCTCGAAGCTCTGACAACAAAACTAGACACAACTGATTGGGTCCTCACATTGAAAGATTTGGAGTAAACCTTCGAACATAGAAAACGTTAAACCTTGGAGTATGGACATGTAATAATCCTCGGGAAGGTGAGTTAATATTGGCCTTTTCTGAGAATTACTTAGATTGTCAGAATCCACAAGTTAGCTTGATGCTCTGGAATTTGAAACTTCTTGTTATGACCTTCTTGTGGATCTTGGAATACATATATATGGTAATATTGGCACTTCCTGAGAATGAGGTAGAACTTAGTTTGATACTGTGAAATTTGACGCCTTTCTTCTTGGTATAAGCTTCAGTAACTTCTGAGATAGAGGATTTAGAATCCCTAAGTTGGTTTCTTTTTCTTGCTATGAACTTGTTGTAGACCTTTGGTAATTGAAGTGTGATATTAGGACTTCCTGAGATTGATGTATGGCAGAATCACTAAGTTAGATTGATACTGTGGAATTATAACGCTTCTCAATCTTTGTGTGAGATTCTTGTAGAACTTAGATTATAAAGTCAACCTTTGAATGGTGAATTAATATTGGCACTTCCTGAGAATTAGGTTGTCAGAATCTCTAAGTTTGATACCGTTTGATAGTTAGTTTGATATTGTGGAACTTGACGCTTCTTCTTCTTGCTATCAACCTTATGACCTTCTTGTAGACCTTGCAAAAAGTGATCAACCTTTAAAAAATGACGTTTAATATTGACATTTTCTGAAAATGAGGTCAGAATCCCTTAAATTTGATACAATGGAATTTGACGCTTCTTCTTTTCCTTTTTATTATTATAAAAAGAAGAGAAAAATGATCTTACACGGATATCAGACATTTACTGTGTGGCCTGTTAGCTCTGACAATATCTGAATACACCTAATTTTTTCCTTGTCCTGTTCCTTTCACTGGCAATTACGAGTTATGCGACGATCCTTTAAAGTATATTCAATGACATTTTTTACATTTTTCATTTACATTTTGTTAAAATTTTTTTATTCCCTGTATCTCGAGAATACTTTTTGGTACTTAAATCATGAAACATTTTCCTAAGAAGTGTGTACACGACATTTGAAGTCGCCACGCCTCTTTGTTAGAGCTAGTTTACTTTTGAACAATTTTAGCTTAAAACGGGTTAAATAAATTTTCTATCAATATTTTTTAATTACACAAAAATTATTTAATATTTATGGAAAAATACAAAATTATCACTTTTTCATTTTATTTAACCATTATTAAAGAAACAGAGTTTTGATCAAACGCGCCCAATTCGTAGACTTCAATTAGAAGACAAACTTGCCCTGATATCGCTGCAAATTATTGGAAATTATTTTGGGGATAACAGTAACATTTTTGTAGTTTGCTTTGAATTCACTTCTAAAAATATTAATTTGTTGGTGCCTACTTAAATTAAACCCATAAATCAATCGTAGCTTTTGCTATAAGATGACAAATAGGTGAAGTTTCTCTCAGGCAACTTTGGGGTCGAAAGGGTTAAAGTTATGTTTTGGTGCCATTGCACTGAATTCAAATACCTGAAGACCTAAAAAAGGAAAAGACAGAAAATGAAAGCAAACCCTATGAAACTTTATTTATGTTTTTATTTCTTTATTAAAATTCAGTCAATGAACAAAAGGTCCTTGGAGACTATGTAAGTGAATGAATAACAAAATTACTTACGTACTGACTTAACTGGTCATAATAACCCGTTACCGGGCTACGATCTGAAGCAAAAGTTCTTTCCAGGCTCCTCTGCTATGTGCATGTCTTCTCCAGAGATGATAGGGTGACCTCAACTTGGTCCTTCCACCGGTGACATAGTCTCTCTCTTCGCCGTCTACCTCCAACTACCGCGTCAAACATCTTTTTCGCCAGTGCCTTAGATGGCCTTTGAGCCCTTACAGACGCGTTGTTCAATCGTCTTCGACCTTATTATACATCAGTCACAATCTCTGTGACAATTGATACTTGAAGGAGGCGATAGCCATTACGTTTCTCGCGAGTGATAGAATGGCCACCATCAACTGTGTCAATGCCTCGCCATCTCTAGAACTCGCTTGACTTGCTTATGAGCGCCGACCTTTGCAGGACTGGAACAGGTTTCGAAGCAAAGCATCATACCTCTCTGGAAGTTTGTGAGATCGACGAGCATCCTAAACAATCACTACTTTGATCACACCTAAACGGAACTCCGAATGGTATCGCCAAGGACCCAATAGGGTATATGCATGGATTTGCTAATAGCCAGTATAACCTAACCTAACCTCACCTAGAATGGTCACCGCTGCTTGAAGAGTTTTTGACATACACTTAGAATATAAATCACTCGATAAAAAAGTTATTAAAAATAACCTAATTGTTAACGAATTGAGTATTTTGCTACAAGTTCTAGATTCCCTTTACCAGTAGCGCCAAAAAAAATCCTTATTAAACCCATATTAAAAATTCTTTCCGTGCCACGAACAATTAATAAAGTGCTTTTCCACAAAATTTCATACACTAAATAAATGTTTCTCCCACCTCATATGACGAACTGGAAATGCACGTTTCTTCACTACAATTCATCAAACATTAATAGATCAGTGTTCCGTTGAATTCCTACCAATTCAACACCGAATGATGTATTGATGACAATTGCAACAATTGCGAAATTCATTTTGTTGCCCGAATGCTCGTCCAAAATAAACAAAACTTTAATGATCGGCCCGGTGGGTGTTCGACATCTGTTCCGGCATGGTCGACTTGAGCGACGCTCTCGTACGTATGACTACATATTTACTTACATGCAGACACACGTCGTGTGTTTATATATTTGGAACGAGGTAATCGGCAGTGTTCCGCAGCTTTATTTTTATATATGTTTTCTTACTGTATTTTATACACTTTTCCATAAACACTTTTTTAAAAAAGCTATTTTTAAAACGTACACCAACGAGCTGTGTCGGATAACGACAAAGGGAGAGGCGTAGGATTTTATTTGTAAGGTGAAAACTGATCAGTGACTGTTGCTTCCCTGTATAAAAATTCGCCTTGTACAGTGTTCGTTCAGCTCATAAACGCTGAGTTATGTTCTCATTTTGTAAATGAGTGAACTTACACAAATGGCGCGACGACAGTAGCGCGTCAAACTGAGCTGAACCGATGTGCGGCGCGCTGGACGACATGAAATGGCAACGAGTCGAAGCGAAATATGAACCGAAATGAAATGTTATGAATATGGAAAATTCAATTTTAAGTTTTTCTTCTTGCACATTGTACTCAGTGGTGCACACAGGGGGGAAAGGGGTTGGGTGTTCAAAACCCCCCAAATACAAAAATTGCTGCTGTAAAATATAGTTTCAAATGAAAAGTTGCTCAAAAGTTGTGCGCAAAACGCCTCCAGAATGAAATCCTGTGTGCGCCGCTGATTGCACTATACACTCATACACACACAAATGAACATGTATGTGTGAGTGTGTTCATGTCTGTTCGGCCATAAGTTATTTTTTTATTATGTTTCTTCGTCATACAAAAGTGTTTATTGATTTTCATTGCACAATGTTTTTTTTTTTTAATGCAGACATGATGGACTTGTTCCAATTTACTTTGGATTGCAGTATATACTTGTATACTATGTATGTATGTATATAGTATATGTCCTCTTTAGTTTTGGTCGTGTTCGCGTACGCTACAATCATTAGTTGGGTTATAACATGTGAATTCTGCACAAGAGTAAATTATTGTTTAATAAAAGAAAAATTAAAAAAAAAAAATTTAAATTCAAAATTTTAATTGCCGATATATTTTTACTCAGTCTAACCCACTAGCGCCTGAACGATACTTTTTTTGAAGACTTTTGTCAGCAACTCCTTTCGGTATAAAATCGAATAGCAAAAAAGTCGAACGTTATTGTCTGATCGAAAATTTTTTTTAAGACTTTTGTCAGCAACTCTTTTTGGTACGAAATCGAATAGCGAAAAAGTGGAACATTAGTGCCTGAAAGTACATTTTTTAAAGACTTTTGTCAGCAAAAAGTGCAACGTTATTGCCTGATCGACCTTTTTTTGAAGACTTTTGTCAGCAACTCCTTTCGGTATAAAATCGAATAACAAAAAAGTCGAACGTTATTGTCTGATCGAAAATTTTTTTTAAGACTTTTGTCAGCAACTCTTTTTGGTACGAAATCGAATAGCGAAAAAGTGGAACATTAGTGCCTGAATGTACATTTTTTAAAGACTTCTGTCAGCAAAAAGTGCAACGTTATTGCCTGATCGCAAATGTTTTTTAAGACTTTTGTCAGCAACTCTTTTCGGTACGAAATCGAATACAAAAAAAGTGGAACGTTATTGCCTGATCGAACTTTTCTGAAGACTTTCGTCAGCAACTCTTTTTGGTACGAAATCGAATAGCGAAAAAGTGGAACATTAGTGCCTGAATGTACATTTTTTTTAAAGACTTTTGTCAGCAAAAAGTGCAACGTTATTGCCTGATCGAACTTTTTTTGAAGACTTTTGTCAGCAACTCTTTTCGGTACGAAATCGAATAGCAAAAAAGTCGAACGTTATTACCCGAACGTACATTTTTTAAAGACTTTTGTCAGCAACTCTTTTTGGTACGAAATCGAATAACAAAAAAGTAGAACGTTATTGCCTGAACGTAAATTTTTTTTAAAGACTTGTCAGCAAAAAGTGCAACGTTATTACCTGATCGAACTTTTTTTGAAGACTTTTGTCCGCAACTCTTTTCGGTACGAAATCGAATAGCTAAAAAGTAGAACATTAGTGCCTGATCGAACAATTTTTTTAAGACTTTTATCAGCAACTTTTTTGGTACGAAATCGAATAGCAAACAAGTCGAATATTAGTGCCTGAACGGACATTTTTTAAAGATTTCTGTCAGCAACTCTTTTTGGTACGAACTCGAATAACAAAAAAGTAGAACATTAGTGTCTGAACGTACATTTTTTAAAGACTTTTGTCAGTAACTCCTTTCGCTGCAAAATCGAATATAAAAAAACTCGACCCATTACCGCTTAAACGATAGTTTTTTCTTTTCGATACGAAATCGAATAATAAAAAAGTCAAACATTAGTGCCCGAATGTATGTTTTTCTCAGACTTTTAAGCAACTCTTTTCAGTACGAAATCGAATACTAAAAAACGGAACAATTTTTTAAAGACTTCTTTCAGCAACTCTTTTTGGTACCAAATGAAACGTCAAAAAATTCGACCAAAACTTTTTCTGATACAAAATTGTCTGAACTTTCGAAATATGCAATCACATTTTTATTAAAATACAAATTAAAAAGGTTATTTTTATTTATTTAACAAAACACATGAATTTCTAATTGTAAAAATGTTTTCTATCAATATTTTTGTATAAATTGTAAAGAAATAAATCTAACTATGCAAATTTATGCGCATCCATGGACTCTTAACTTGAAAAGTCTAATATTTGGGTCAAATTATCTGACGTTTGGCTATGGTCTTTCATTTATTTTTGTAAAATTCCCAGAAGAAGAGGTGTTCACTAGGTTGAAGAGAGAATACCTAAGCTATGGTCGTTCTTACTTTTGGCACTTCTGACGGCAACCTGGGAGCAGTGATAACCCATTTTATAAAAAAGATCTTCTTCTATGGAACCTTCATTAAAAGTTGGAGATGGAGAGTAAATATGTTTGGAAAAAATATTCAAAGGAGATACATTAGTCAGTCATATACATTAACCCTCTAAGAGTAACTTCTGAGCAGCTGTGAAGCAATTTGTTGCATTTTCTAGCTATTTTGTAAACTTTGCACTCGATGTGGCGTCATTTATCCACTCTACCTCTCCAATCTTTAGGCTCATGAATTTGTTTGTCAAACCTCATAATATGAAAAGTTGCAGAGTATTGATAACCCATTATTTAAAGTTTCCATACAACACTTAATTTTATCTAAAATATTTATTTTTCAAAGAACTGATTTTTAAGAACTGATTGAAATTGCCAACTCAATACTCGTATGACTTGGGTGTGTTCACAATCCAACTGACAGCTAATGTGTAGGTATTTTTTTTAAATATAATCACTTTCCTCCTTTACATCAATCTTTTCCGAAAAACCCACAAGAACTGATTGAAACTGCCAATTCAATATGACTTGGGTGTGTCCACAATCCAACTGACAGCTAATAGATGTATTTTTAAAAAAATAATCACTTTCTTCCTTTGAATCAATCTTTCGCTCCCGAAAAACCCACAAGAACTGATTGAAACTGTCAACTCAATATGACTTGGGCGTATTCACAATTCAACTGACAGCTGCAATTATAACAAACGAAGGTCTGTTAGTCATTCCTAACACATTCGCTTACATAATTTGCAACTCTGTACCACTATTTTGAAACGCAATAATCGTACAAAGAATTCAATTTGTGCGCCATTTAGTCATTCATTCAATATTAAATGAGATTGTGATATCTGAAAATTGACTGCCTTGACCTTTGCGCCTATCACTCGACCGCCTATAGAGCACCCGGCGAGCATTTCCAGCGCCACCTCACTCGTCAGTCAGTATTGATTGATGATGGCTTTGAGTGGGGCGTGCGGTGCATGTGCAAAAAAAGCACATGTCCTTTGTCTTCGAGGGCCATTGATGAGGTTAATTGGAAAAAAATTTATTATGTCATTAGGACGCACAGACGACTGCGGTCGCAGTAAGTGGCTGAGTTGCAGGCACGAATGTCGGGAGTGGCAAAAAGCGCCGGAATGAGCTGACTGAGTGCTGAAAGTGCAGTGCAGTGCGGTTCGTACACAAACGTATGCAACGAAGCCTGAAGTGAAGTGCTGCCTGCAGTGGTAAACTAAAAGATTCAAATTGAGGTTATTTTTATGCTTTTCACAGTACAGATTTTTCTGTGAGTTTGTGTGTAATGTTTAGAGTGTTGGAATGGTAATGATTTTGTGTTGTTTTGAGGGGTTTTGTGAAAAGTGAAATTTATTAGAGGAATTTTAATTAATTTTTTTCAAGATCAAAATAATAGAAGATGGCAATGGAATAATAATTGGAATATTGCAGCAGCTACTATATTAACATTTGGAGAACACACTGGGTCATGTAGACCTATACTACTTTAAGCGAGAATATCTGTTCAAAAATCTGTTTTTCGATAATTTTTAAAATACGTTACAAACTTTACAGGTACCTATAACACTGTCTAAAAGTACTTTTGACCCAACCAAAAGATGATACAGGAGTGAAACTAGAGGTCATTCATAGTCACCTGGCATACTCAGTTGTGATTTTTTTGATCCAATGTCTTTTTAACACTCCGATGCCCAACAAGGTCCATAGGGACCTATGGCGTTTTTAAAAGCAATTATTTTGAATTTTATACGTTTTTGCCATTTGTCTGTAGTGAAAAATACATATATGTTTACTAAAAAATATACACGAAGCTTAGCCTTTTGGCTTTTCAAACATATCTACACACATTATGTAACACTAAATTACACAATTACAAGCCTTATATGCAATATTACAAAAGAGGTCCCTGGGGACCTTGTTGGGCTTTGGCCGTTTAAAAAGTTGTTGGTTATCGGAGTGTTAAAAGGAACTTTAAATTTTTAAGGATGTACACATTTCAAAGATTTTTTTTAAATATTTGGGGTTGTGCAATGATAAATATAGAGGTATCAGATAAAAGAGGAAACTTGTGGGGTTTTGACTAAAATCTCTATTTTGAACTTTCGGTATCGAAATATATCAGTAAGGTCTTTTTAAATATGTGTTCTTCGACATTCGTGAAGTTTTTTAACGAATGCTTTTGAAAAAATATATATTTTGGACCTCGGTCTGCAGTACAATCCAGAATTTTTGTTTAGGTAATTAATTAAATAAATAATTTATTTAAAAAATGGCGTGGAATTAATCAACCATTTATACAGACTTACAAGAAGTAAAGTATGATCAAATTCATGTATTTGTATTATTTGTCTTTTAAGTAAATTTTTCAAGACAGTTTTAAAAGCTGAAGAATCAGAGAACCTGAGTATAAGTTAACCTCATTCAAAGCTCGAAGAATTGGAACATTAACGGTATAGTTTGTTTAACAATGCGGAATGAAAAAGAGATCTTTAAGTAAATAGGTTAATTAGTTGTCAATCATACTTAGACGATGAGAAGTGAATGGGGTCCAATTGATCCCCACTATTAAAAAGATTGGTGCGTTCTCCAAAGGTTCAAGTATATATAGTATTTTAATAAAGTTAGTGTAAGACCGATTCGTTGATTCTATTGGGCATCTTTGCATAAAGGTTGGGTCGAAGGGTAAAGAATAAAGAATAAAATGCATTTCTTTCAGCACTTGCCCCGCATTATCTAAAAGAAGAAAGACTCAGCTGGTAATTTCTTCTACGGCAATCTAGGGAATCCAGTCGATAAGACTATTCACCGTCTACTCGGCTTCGTGAGAAGCTCAAACTGGTTCAGTGAGTGAGCGAACTTAAGTTCGATTGATTGTGATATCAAAATGGGACTTTATGGTTTAAGTGTGCACCGTCACTATTACTTTCCGATATATCTAAAACCGATTAATTATCATCATAACGGGTATTTAAAAATAACATTTTGACTCTTTTGGCTTCGGCTTTTTTGTGCTCAAGTCTTCAAAAAATTTCAAACAAAAAACTCGGACATACACTGATAATGAAAATTTTGGAAGAGTCTTCAAAAAATTGCAAACTAAAACCTCGGATAGTGATAATGAAAATTTTGGACTATAAGTAAATCCTACTTTAACAACAAAAAATATAATAAAAAAATGTTTTTTACTTAGTTTTAAATAGTTTTTGCCCAATTATTATTATTATTATTATTATTATTATCATATTATTATTATTTTTTGCACAATTGATTTTTATCAACATTTTTCTTTTCCATTATTTTACAGTAAACGGTACAATTATACTTATCACTACAAAACACACACACTCAAAAAAAACTCTAAAACAAAATGTCCGCCGCTACCTATTCACGTATGCGTACCATGGCCACGCCCAGTTCAAAGGCGCCACAGTCAAAAAGCCACAAAAAGCCGGCATCGTCAATTGTCGAAACCTCATTGACACTAAAAGTCGGACCACGTATTAACGGAGCCAGCACGAGCAGCAACAGCAACGGTGGTGGCAACAGCGAGTCGTCAGATCCCTTGGAATCGGATTACAGTGAAGAGGCCGAAGAGGAGGAACCCAAACAAGAACATGTCACAGATCATAAAGCGGACAACCATGACGACGACGACGATGACGATGACGACGATGAGGAGCTGGACGAGGAGGATGACGACGAAGAGGAGGAGGAAAGTGCCGATACAGAGGATGATGGCAACGAGACTGACGATGAGGGCGATGAGGATGAGACAGATGACAGTAGTAGCGTCGAAACGGCGAAAGGTGTACGCAAATATAATTTGGATGATTTTCAAATGATCAAGACTGTGGGTGAGTACAGCAATTAAGAGTGAAAGAGAGCAAGAGAGAGAGAGTGAATGTTAAGAAATTAATGTTTAAAAGAAATGTATGGATAGAAATACATCAATTTGGATTTTGAAGAGTTTTTGTAGAGGTTTGGGTAACTGGAAGCCAAATGTATGGAATTGTGGTGAGATTTTTTACGAGATGGTTAAAGAAACCTAAATAATTCAAGTCACTGAGACCATTGTGGATTATTTCTTTTAACTTGAATTGTATTGGCATCCATTAGATTAATTTCTAAAAAGAGATTGGAAATGGACAAAGGGATTACAATCTTAGGAGATTTCTTACGTCTTGGTTAAAGATCATTTCTATTGTTTAGTTTGTGCGAAAAAATGTTAACTACCATAACATGCAGGAGAAAGTAAACAAAAATTCCTTCCGAATGGAGTAAATTAGGAATTGAAATTAGTACAAAAGGCAGTAAAATACACGAAATATGTATGGACAGTTTTTATCCTGTATTCACTAATCAAAAGAGAATAGCTGTGGATGTGAGAGTGAGCTAAAAAACTAACCCATGAAATGTAGTCCCTCAAACACTCAGGCTTGACAGTCCATTGTGTTTCAGTCATATAAGAACACTAATAAAGTTGATTGACTCACTCACCGGGATTCCAGAGCCAATCTCCTGATTTGGGTATTAAAACTTCTAGAACTAAAATTTTTATTTATATTAAACAAGCTACTAAAAGTAGGTTTAAGAAGGTTGAAGCAATATTTGGTTCAAAAATCAACTTTTAATTTGATAGGAAACGTGTTATTTGATGTACTTGTAGATGGTATCGTACCTAAAGTCTGCTTAGGTTGGAAGGAATAAAGAAGCTGTGTTCCTTGTCAAGTTTTACTTATTTTTGAAAAATTTTACATTTTACTTCATTGTAATGAAATCACCTCCAAAACCAATGAACTGGGATTTATGGATTTTCTTTTATTGGAGGTTAAACAAAATTGTTGAGGGTTTTGGAACTTTGAAGCTTTATTCAGAGAAATTGATACATTGTATTTTATTATTTTTTTTTTAAGTATTGTCCATTGTTAGCTATTCTTAGCTATTTCTTGCCATTTTTTAGAAAGCATACGGATTCTGTGTTGCAAAAATTCTTTGTCTTTTGAGGCGATCCAACAATGGAACCAGTTTTTGGGTTCTTTGCAGGAAGTCAAATGCTGCTCGGTCAGGCCGTGAGCCGTTGAAAGAAACAATGTCGGTTGATTACGATGGGTAGAGTAGGACATCCCATTTAACCCTTTCGGTACTACTGAGATAATACGTTCCACCAAGTTTTTAATATCCCTCAAAACAAATATTCAGATCTTATGACTTATGCAACATACTGAATCGATTTATATGTCCCCGTATAAATGATAATTTCAGAATATATAAATATGCAACATAATTTCCTAGCGCCAAATTTCAAGCATGGAAACGTTTCTAAGAGTATTTTGATTTTCAAAATTAAACTCCTTCAAAGTTTCCTTGACGACTTTTGCAACATGTGGTCGACGGTTTTTGTGTAGATGGATCACTTTGTCTCGCAAATTGTATTTTGTTAGAAGGTTCGAACACAAAGTAAATGACACATAATGATTTTTCAAGAGAGGACCTATGTTATTCAGGGCCAAAGTGCCGTATACGTTACGGGTGTAATAGACATCTTCTGTCAATAGTTTGCAATTTTGGTATTTTCTCAATTTTAAAGGTTGATGATCAAGATGATTCAATACGGTTATATACCTTTTTCTGTAGGGAAATACAGGGTTTTAATTTTTTTTTTTAAGCATGTTACCATAGTTTTATTCAAATGCAATACAAAGTTTATAAAAGTACATGTCCTTATGTGAATTTGTATAAAATTTCAAGCGAAAATTCGAAAAATTGGGGAAGTTACAGTCCTTGCCGCAGAACTCTTTTTGTTAGCAGTGGTTAACGGTGAGCATGAAATCGAGGTAACGGCTCAGCTGAAAAAAAAAAAAAAAAAAAATACGTTAGTACATAGTGTTACCTTGTTCGTGAACGAAGGATTTTACAAAAAAAAAAATTTTACAGTTACAGTGCTATTTTTTCCAAAAATGTCGATTTTTTAAGGTCGAAAAATTGAGTTTTTTGCCAAAAAAATAGAAGAATTTGTCGAAAAAAAAATTCCTTCGTTCACGAATTAGCTATTGTATGTACAAATAACCCATCAAAATTTCAAATTGATCGATGTAGTGGTTAGCGGGATATCGTGCTCACCGCGATGGCATTCTTTCAAACATACGATTCCGAGATAATCGCGTTTAAAGTTTTAGGTGGACATTAAGTAGTCATGAAACTGCGCGCTATAAACGGCCGTATCTTAGGTTCTAGTGCCCCGATCTCGATGAAATTTTGCAGAAAATTGTTAAAAGTATGTACTTCAAAAATAAGTCATAAAAATTTTTTTCGATGTTTGAGCCACAAAAAGATATATAACCCCTTAATGGTAGTTACACCATCGTTTGTAAATCTCTCAACATTTATTTGAATAGTTTTGGAATCATCTCGCTTTTTTGGGAAAGGGTTAAAGACCCAAGGTTAGCTTATGGTGGCTGCCTCTGTAAGAGACACACTCAGAGGACTATTTAACCCTTTCGCTATTTTGTTGCCATATGGCAACATGGTACTTTGTGGACGTCTGAACCCTCTTTGGTTTCAAGAATAAATTTTTTGTTAGTCCTTAGAATAGTTTGACGTTTTTGGAAAAATACGAAATTAATAAACTGAATATTTAAGTTTAATGAAGAGAAATATACACGTTTTTTAATGGTATATTTTGACATAGTAAAGGAAGAAGAAGCAGAAAAAATTAGAGAACTTTTTAAGTTGACGGTTTCTTTCAATTTAGATACTTTTTTTGTTTTATTTTGGCTGAAGTAAATGAAGAAATATTAAAATTTTCGTTATGCGTAAGAAGTTTTATGTTTAAGTAGGCGGGTCAATAAGTCCGTGACTTTTTGAATGAAACACAGGTTTTTAGATAAAAAGTTATTTTATTTTGCAACGTAGTCTCCTTTGAGATCTATACACTTACCCCAACGTTTCTCCAGTTTTTTTATCCCTTCCGAAAAATATGATTTGTCGAGGTCTTCAAATTAAGTAGGCATTTGTTTGTGTGATGACTTCGTCATTGGAGGCAAATCTCTTTCCGCCGAGCCATTTCTTCAAGTTTGGGAACAAGAAATAGTCACTTGGGGCTAGATCGGGTGAATAGGCGAGATGATGGAGCAATTCGTAGCCCAATTCATGGAGTTTTGCCATGGAAACTGCACATGTGTGCACCCGTGCATTGTCCTGGTGGAAAAGGACTTTTTTCTTGGCCAAGTGCGGTCGCTTTTTCTTCAATGCCTCATCGAATCGACCCAATAAGTTGCTGTAATATTCACCATTGATTGTTTTTCCTTTTTGAAGGTAGTCAATGTGGATAATACCGCGTGCATCCCAAAAAACAGTCGCCATGACTTTATTGGCTGACAAACCCACCTTTGCCTTCTTTGGCGCCGATTCACCCCGAGAAACCCACTGTTTTGACTGCTGTTTGGTCTCCGGTATGTTGTGGTGGATCCACGTTTCGTCCACGGTTACGAAACGGCGCAAAAACATCTTTCATATTGCGATTGAACAACGCCAAACATTCCTGCGAAATTGTCACACGGTTGCGTTTGTGGTCGATTGTGAGCAAACGCGGCACCCATCTTGCGGAAAGCTTTCTCATACCCAAATGATCATTCAAAATTGAAACGACTGAGCCATGTGAGATGCCTATGGCTTCCACAATCTCTCTCATTTTTAATCGCCGATCGGCTAAAACCATATCGTGGATTTTTTCAATTGTTTCGGATGTGGAGACCTCAACTGGGCGTCCAGAACGTTCGGCATCTTCTGTGCTTGTACGGCCACATCGGAATTCAGTAAACCACTTTTTTACCATGGAAATGGATGGTGCAGAGTCCCCATAATATTTATCAAGCTTAGCCTTGGTTTTGTTTATTCAACATGTATTGCAACACCAATTTGAAGTGGATGGAAGAAACGGAGGAGAGGGTCCAACAGTTTAACACCAAATCCGAACGGCGGTTTTTTTTTAGCAATTTCCTTTCACACTTGTAGGTTTTGACATTGCCTGCCAAATTCTCTAATTCTTCTAAATCTGTCAACTGTCTAGTATGCACAACAACTTCCCAAAGAGTTGAGTTATTATAGTCAAAAAATAAATTATTTTCATTTCTCCGACAGCTCAGTGTACTCAGACATGTCTTAAGAGTCTTTCAAATTTCAATGTCAAAGTAAACTCGCTCACTTAAAGTAGAGTGCCCAGGTGATTCATATTTGTGCCACTGACGTACGCGGCGCTTCAGTGTGTTCGCACTTGAATGTACGAAAATGAAGCGGAAAATGATGTGAAACGTTTTCCGTGGCGTATGTTGAACTGTTGAATGTATTGCAGCCGAATGTACTCGTCTGAGTCATTCACGAGCGACAGCAGATCGCTCATTATTCCAAGAAAGCTGGAATCGCCAGCGCTGCGGTTGTGTTTTGTGTGGCTGTGTGTGTGGGAATTTATGAAAAATACAAGAAAAACAATAGCAACAACAGCGTTAAAATTGAGAAAACCCACAACATAAACAGCGATTGTCGAAAAACACGGGAAAACACCGCAACTAGTGCAATCTGTAAATATTTGTCGATTGGCGCGTGTTTGCTTATAGACTCGTATTTACAATTTCATTGATTACAAAAGCAACAAAATACGCTGTGAAATCGTACCGCTTCAATGCTAATGCCGTCCAGGTAGCAGCGTGTGTGCCTGGCCAACGTTTGGCCATAGCCTATAAGTTGCCTACCTGGCTGGACTCGCAGTCGTTTATATGTGTGGTTTATGTGTGCGTGTGAGTGTGTGTGTGTGTGTGTGTTGTGTTTATACAATGACTCTTGTGCCGGTCTTACTCAACAATTTTGCATTCGCCATACAACAAAAATTACTTAAATAAAATTTGCTGACTGCTTTACGATTTCGACGATTTTTGCGTTTGATTTTCGGTTAATTTTTGTTATTATTTTTTATTTGTATTTCTATTTATTTTCCTGTTATCTTATTTTGCGTAATATGCATTTGTTGGTTTTTTGTTTTTAATGAAATTGTAGCAAATGGCTAAAGCATCACAACAAAAACAACAACAACACTAACCACTTCATTATGATCATCGTTGATGGCAAACACAAACTGGAATTTTGTGTTGGGGATTTTCTTAGCTCTTTTGTTTTTGTTTTTCGCATAATACTGTTTTGCAACTGTTATTGTTATTGTTTTGCACTTCTATGAAAACGTCTTTAGCGTTTGTTTATGTACTATGTATTATCGTTGTTGCTTTGGTTTCCATACACACACAATTAATATTGTCATATCAATTGGTCTTAATTAGCCATTTCGAGTTAGCCGCCGATACCAACAATCGTGTATAAGTAATCTGGCCAAGACGCACAGTAAACAACCACAATAAAAAGCAATCTACTAGCTAATATAATGTGAAAAACAACAACAAATATGGTGACAACATTATAACAGGAATAAGAAAACAATGAGAAAAACAAGACCAACGAAAAGCGTCGTGTTCAAGTCTTTCACGGCGCTAAATGAAATATTTTTGCGCATTTAGTGAAAGTGCAAAAGGAAATCTGCACGGTGGTCTGGCACGCCAGCCAACACACATCCATACATATGTAGGTATGTATGAACATAAATATGTATGTATATGCTGTTACTTGTGTGCAGACTATAAACTGTCGCTTAAATCGGCTGCAATCGGCGCTGTCAGTCAGCCGGCCGGCCAGGCGCCCAATGAAAGCCGTTTGATTCGATTTGACGCGTTTTGTTGTTTTTTACGTTTGGCGCTCTTTACGTTCGAAATTTTCGATATTTTCACACCAACTACATAAGTGAAGCAGCATTGAGCGGCCCAGACACTAATCAAAGTCGCGCAGACGCGTGCAAGACAATTAAAAACGTAAAGGGTTACGCAGGGGTTGTGTGGCACCACAGAATAAATAAACAAATAATTGAATACAAAAATAAACAAATAAGCTAAAAAAAAAATGATTAAATATAAAAATATAGAAATAAACAAAAAAATAATAAATAATAAATAAATAAATAGATAAATAACTACATAAACAAATTTTTTAAAAATCAGAAAACATAAATAATAAAAATAAATAATTATAAAAAATAAAAAAATATATAAAAAAGAAATTCTTGAATAAATAAAAAAATAAATAAATAAATATTTATATATATAAATACTAATAAATAAATAAAAAAAATAATAAATAAATAAATAGATAAATAACTACTTAAACGAATTTTAAAAATATCAGAAAACATAAATATTAAAAATAAATAATTATAATAAATAAAAAAATATATAAAAATTAAATTCTAATAATTCTAATTCTTCTAATAATTCTAATTCTAAATTCTAATCTGAATAAATAAAAAAATAAATAAATAAATATTTATATAAATAAATACCAATTAGATAAAAAAAGTAAATAAAGTAAAGTGAAAAACTAAATAAATAGATGAAAAATAAAAAACATTTATAAAACAGTTAACTAAGTAATCAATGAATAAAAAAAAAATTATTTAATAATGAATAAAAAAACAAATAAATAAATAAATTAATTAATTAATTAAATAAATAATTAATTATAATAAATAAATAAAATAAATAACAAAAATAATTAATTAACTAATTATAAATAACTAATTAAAATAATTAAATATAATTCATAAATAGATAAATAATTAAAAAAGTAAATAATTGAGTGAGTTCATTATTTATTAATAAATTAATTAATAAATGAATTAATGAATTAATTAACTAATTTATAAATAATAAAAAAGAAATAAAATATAAATAAATAAATATGTAAATGAATAAGTTAATAAATAAATAAATACAAAAAAAGAAATAAACCAATTATTAATTAATTAATTATAAATAATTTATTAAAATAAAGAAATAAAATGAATAACCAAATCAATACATTAATTAATTATAAATAATTAGTTCATCTAAATAAATAAATAAATAAATAAATAAAATTAATAAATGGATAAATAAATAAATAACTAAATAAATAAAATAATAAATTAGTTAATGATTTCAATAATTAATCAATAAATAACTGACTTTATCAACTACTTCATAAATAAATAAAAAAAGAAATAAATAAATAAATATATAAATAAGTAGATAAATATATAAAAAAAATAATAATAATATAACTTAATTAATAAATGAACAAATAAATATTTAAATTAATAAATTATTTATTAACAAGTACATTAAAAAATTATTTAATTAATTAATTAACTGATGCATTAATTCGTAAATAAAAAAATTATAAAAAATCGTTGAATAAATAGATAAATGAAAAAATAAAATAAATACAGTACAGTTACTGCACGCCGACCAATTTGAATGCTTCTAAGTAAAATCTGAAAACAAATAATTGAAAACCTTATCTGAGCATTTATCACCCAAAAGAAGACTGCATCAAGGATTCTAAGAAATCTTGCTAATAGACAAAATATTTAAAGAATTCTGCTTAGGAGAAGAGAGTCAGGCAGTAGATCACTCAGGATTTGAGCCCAAGGTCATTTTTTATCACTAAAAAAGTTTGTAACAAACAGATATTTGAAGTGTTTGAACCCCCAGACTTACGAATCGAAAAGCCCAGAAAATCAAAGACAGTTTAGTTGCATCAGTATTGAAACCAGCCTGAGTAATGTATCTATCACCACTTCTCTCGAGTTCTGTTCCTGGACCGGAAACAATGGTTGATTTAGTGAAATATTTTATTTTATAGTAGAAAGCTTCAGCTTTCCAAAAAGGGTCGATACGGCCGCTATTTCTTTGTAAAGCCTTAAATCCTAAGCCTAAAAATCGTTGTTGAAAATGATTTAAAAAAGGCATCTATTAACAGCTGTACCTGACCTCCTTCAGAGGTAAATGAAACTTTATCCTTTAAGCTAAATCTTTTAAGATTAAATTAATTTGAGATTGTGATATGAATAAAAAGACCTCTTGGTTTATTGAAACCAAACAAATGAATTAAGTTTGATACCATTTGGTTAAAACACTTTTAGCTTCTACGAGATTGTACTCTGAGTTTTTTATCGAATGTTTTTTGCTTTGAAGCCTTGTGGTGCTTAATATGGATTGATTCAGATACATATCGTGGTACCGATAAGCTCTTTCAATATTTGAATAGAGTAATGACTACCTTATACGATTTGTAGAACAGCCTTGTGAACCAAGTTTCGCATGAATATTTACAAAGTTACTATACTTATTCCTGTATGCAATACCTACAAATTGTTTGTGTTTCCATTCATTAATTTCATTAATTTAATTTCATTAATTTATGAATAGATTTTCTTAATCTATTCATAAATTAATTGACTAAATGGGTTTCTTGTTCTTGAAAAATGAGGCAGGTGCAGAGAAAGTTTAAGTGTCTGTGAGTGCTATAGAAATCATAAGCAATCTGCTAAAGAGTTTTCTTTCGATTTGTTTCGAGAAAAGTTGAGTTGAATAAAAGTTGAAAAATGATGAGACTCGTCGTATATTTCAAATGTTCTTTTTTATAATTTTCAAATATATTCTATATTCATTATATATTCTACATACATGCTTCAACTTTCAGCGATAATATGACTTTGACGTAAAAGATTTGGGCTAATCTCACACTGATCGTTGATAAACTGTTTCCTACACCATTCACCAAACACCAAACACCAATCATAAATTAGTATTTTTTGCAGTGTTGCCAGATCAGAAAATTTCCTCCTAGAATTAGGAGATTCTTGGCCTTTTAGAAGATTTTTTGGGAGGAAGAATTGCTTTGGAGAAAGTTTAGGAGATTTTGATGATTTCACACCATTAGTGACACTGAAGCCTTAAGTATTGAAAGCTAAAGTATCTTATTTAATTGAATTAAATTTTATGCTTCAAAGGAAGGAAGTTTACAAAAGCGAATTTCATACCGATCTAATTTTTTATATGTTTTGTTTGAGTTGTTAAGTTGAAGCTGTATGAATAAAAAGGCTAGAATGAAAAAAAAAAAATTTTATTTTTTATGAGAAGTTTAATTCCTTGATTTATAATAATTGGCCTTAATTTGTAATAATAAAAATTAGAAAATAAATTTTTGGTGCCTTTTTCCATTTTTTGGAGTCAATTTCAGCTTTTTTTTTAGATTTGAGAGAAGGTCATTTCAGGTATTTGGCAATACTGATTCTTTAAGCGAGCAGATCTTAATGTATCAAGTTGAGAAAACACTTCAACTCAGAACGTCAAACTGTCATTCTTGCGCAACTGATGCTTTGCAGCCAACACTAATGTTCGTGGAACTCGAGCGACTGAAACTGAAATTTAAACCTCAACCTGCCACTGTCTCCGACAACCATTTGAACGGGAAATGTATACTTGACCCAGAAAAGGCTCACCGAACCGCTGTGCCGCCGCACAGATTTATGATTTATGGTAGCCAACATTAAAATGGGGTAACGATTTCATTGGGGTTAATGATGCCGTTGCGGCATTTTTTATGGAACGTGCGCTGTCAGCGGGGCGCGCACACGAATTAGCGCCGTCAAAGTGTCTGGATTGTGTGTTGGTTTTTTAGTTTGGTGATCGCCTTTCGGGTTGATGGATGTGTGCGGTGGGCCATAGCGACAGCGGCAACATCTGCGCGAAGGTGTTGCACAGACAGACAGCGAGGCAGCCAAACATTAACATGGCCGCAAGAGTGTGAAGAGAGTGTGAACAGTGTGAACAGTGTTCGACGACTTGTGGGTGGGTGGTTGGCCAATTCGGAATCGTATAGCAGCAGCCAGATCGGTCGCGATGATGTCGCGATCTTATTTTCACAATGAATAAGCGAAATATTTACATACATTCGAATCGAATACGTCGCATAATGTTTTATCCACTTGTGTTGTATTTGTTTTTGTCTTTGAATCCACGCTGACGGACTGGCTGGCTGCTGTTGGTGGCGGTCGTCTGCCCACAACGTTGTGCGCTTTAGATATTCATCGGCAGTGGGTTGTGTAGTTGTTGTTGTTGTTGTTTATTATTTTTGATTTGATTTTTCATGTGCTGGCTTTATTAATTTTTTTGTTTGGCCGTTTCGTTGGCAAAGTGCCCGCGTAAACCGATGTGATTTTTGCCCCATGATGCGAAGTGAAAATAAATAAATGGCTGTGTGTGTGTGTGTGAGCGTCGTGCCATTAAAATTATATTCTACTCATAATGAAAATGACCCAAAAACGCATGCAGCCATACGTTCAAAAGTTGCCATCATATGCCGCCAATCGAGCGACTGCTGTCGTTGAAACGGCTCAACGAGCAGACAAAAGACGGTCACATACATAAATACATACGTACATAGACTAATGCATGTCTCGAAGGACTTGTGGAATCAAATACAGTTGTCTTTCAATAAGAAATGCATTAAATTGCATCAAAGTGAAAATTTTGCTGAAAGAGAGCAATGCAAATAAACGAGACTCGAACTGAGAACAATAAGTCAATTCAAGCTACATTGATACAATCAAAGCGACAAAGTTTTGATGGAACAAGATTTGAACTTCTTACGTAGAATGAAAATTATAATCGAGTGGTTATGTTCCATCTTGATTGATGGAAAGTTTGTCAAAAGTAACCATTACAATGCTTAGGTTAGAGCTACATACAAGTATGTCAATCAGAGTTGAATCGATGAGAATTTAATGGATCAGAAAGGAATCGATGAGAGATGAGTCGATCAGAAATGAATCGATCAGAGATGAGAGAGCAGCATAAACACAGAGACGCTAATGGAGAAGATTAGAGCTCGAAGCTATCGATTAGAGCTACGTCCATTAGTTTAATCCATTTAGAGCTCTGTCAATCAGAATTATGTCAAATAGAACTTTGCCCATTAAAGATAAATCGAACAAAATTGGGTGCCATATCGTTAATTCGTCAATTAGAACTACGTTACTTATTATACTTTGTAACTTAAAAGCAGCAAAGTTGATGCATAAGATCAGAGTTGAAGACTAGATTGCTTAAAGCAGTGATTGGTTAAAGGAGACATTGAATAGAAGGAGTCGTCGATTAGCATAGCAATACATATATTTTATCAATCAGAACTTAGGATATCAAGTCGATTAGAGTTAAAGAGATGAAGGCTTAAATGATCAGAAATATTTCGATCAGAACTACTTAAAGACACTGAGGCTCTGGGTGAGATCAGAGTTTAGATTTGATTTGATTACAATTGATTCGAGCTATAATACTTTGCTCAGAGCGAAACACTACGTTGATAAAAGTTGTGTCGATCAGAGTTATGCTGATCAGAGCTCTGTTGATCGATTAGAGATGAAGACTACAGATTGGGATTTTGATGACCTCTACTACATTATGGCCTTAAGGCAGCGATGCTGAAGAAAGAGAGTCCAGAGAAGAGGTCTATGTTGAGTAGAATTCAGAGATGAGGTCTCCGTCAATTAAAGTTATGTTGATTGAAGCTACATCGATCACAGTGAAACGTTGAGTTGATCAGAGTTCTGTTGATCAGAGCTACAACGATCAACGGTGAAGACTGCAAAAGAATTATGTTGACCACTGCTACATTGTGACCTTAAGACAGCGATCCTAAAAAAGAAGGAGAGTGTGTAGATGAAGTCTATATTGAATAGAGTTCATAGATGAGGTCTATGTTAAAGTAAGGATAGTTGAAGATACATCGATCACTGTGGCAGGTTGAGTTGATCAGAGTTCTGTTAATCAGAGCTACATCGATCAGAGATGATGATCGATCAGAGATTAAGACAGCGATCCTAAAGAAGAAGAGTTTGTAGATGCGGTCTATATAGAATAGAGTTCATAGATGAGGTCTATGTTAAAGTAAGGATAGTTGAAGATACATCGATCACTGTGGCAGGTTGAGTTGATCAGAGTTCTGTTAATCAGAGCTACATCGATCAGAGATGATGATCGATCAGAGATTAAGACAGCGATCCTAAAGAAGAAGAGTTTGTAGATGCGGTCTATATTGAATAGAGTTCAGAGGTGAGGTCTAAAATAAGGATAGTTGAAGCTACATCGATCACAGTGAAACGTTGAGTTGATCAGAGTTCTGTTGATCAGAGCTACATCGATCAGAGATGAAGACGTCAAAGGTTGAATTTTTGTTGACCAAAAAAGAAGAAAGAGAGTGTGTAGATGAAGTCTATATTGAATAGAGAGATTAGAGATGAAGATCGATCAAAGATTAAGACAGCGATCCTAAAGAAGACGAGTTTGAAGATGCGGTCTATATTAAATAGAGTTCAGAGATGAGATCTGAATTAAGGTTAGTTGACGATACCTCAATCACAGCGGAAGGTTAAGTTAAACAGAGTTTCGTTGATCTAAGCTACATTGATCAACGATGAAGACTACAAAAGAATTATGTTGACCACTGCTACATTGTGACCTTAAGACAGCGATCCTAAAAAATAATGAGAGTGTGTAGATGAAGTCTATATTGAATAGAGTTCATAGATGAGGTCTACGTGAACTAAAGTAATGTTGGTTGAAGGTACATCGATTACAGTGGGACGTTGTAGCCTAAAGGCAACCATGCTGAAGACAGATAGTTCAGAGAAGAGGTCTACCTATGTTAACTAAAGTAATGTTGATTGAAACTTCGTCGATCACAGTGGATTTTTGAGTTGTTCAGAGTTCCGTTGATCACAGCTACATCGATCAGAGAAGAAGACTACAGCAATAAAGCCAATAGATCTATGTTGATCATAGCTACATTATAGTCGAAAGACACCGATGCTAATGAAAAAGAGTTCAAAGATGAGGTCTATGTTGATTAGAGTTCAAAAATGAGGTCTATGTTAACTAGATTAATGTCCATTGAAGCTACGTTGATCATAGCGAATCATTGCGTTGATCATGGCTTGGTTGGTCAGAGCTACGTCGATCAGAAAAGAAGACTACTGCGAGTTAGCCATTAAATCTCTGTTGATCATAGCTGCATCGTAGTCTAAAGATAGCAATGCTGATTAGCGTGGTAAGGGCTTTGTCGATCAGAGATATGTTGGTTAGAGTTGAGTCGAATACATCGGCGGACATTAGAGCTACACAACTCAATCATAGCTACTTCTATAGAAGGATCATAATATCCCGTATCTAAAAGCTATGCCTTGGGCCATCTTTATATTTCTCCTGTCAGATTTAATTGAGTATGGTTTTTTAGCAGAGGAGGTGCAAAATCTTTAAAGAAACTGGTGGACTCGTAGCCATCAGTCTACAGTATCCTTACCGATTAAAAACCAGCTCTGTTCAGGGATTTGCCAAAGCAGATCACATAATGAGTATCGTTTCGTTCTTGGGCACTTGGGCTTCTTCAGATATACTATTTGATTTATATTTTTTAATTATTTGTTTTTCTAGTATCTACTGAGTTAGTGTCTTCTATAGCTTGAAGCTTAAACAAAAATGCTTTGAAATCTGTTTGCTGTTTCAATTCCGCGTTAATTTGTCTCCATAAATACATGGAATATTATTTTTATTAGACAATTTTTTTTTATAACGAAATTTTGTTTAAATTTTTGGCATTTTTGGCAGAAACTAAACACAAATAGCGCGTTTAATAAATATTCTTTTACATTCTTATATACCGTTAGATGATTGTTAAATTAATTGCTGCTGATGCGCTCAATTATGGTCGCCAGTTATAACCTATAAAAATTGTTGCTTTACGTCTTTCAGTTTTACTGCTCGACATAAAAGGCGCACAGTTTCTGTGATTTCGGAATGCATGGCATGAAATTAATGACTTGCGCTTAATTGAAATTAAAAGAGAAAAATGCAAGTATTATCGCAAATTTAATGCATTGCCGCGTTGCAGTAAATGCACGTCAGAGAGTTCAAGTGCAGTCTGAATGCGTCTGTTTGCCTTTTTGCCTTTGGGCCACATTTCTCCAGACCGAAATGAGGCGAGTTTTTAATGAATTTTTGTTATTACTGCTGTTGTACTTGTTGCTGTTGCTGTTGTTATTGTTGACTTTGGTGTGGCTGGCCGTATGGAAGAAAGTTGTCAATATTATGTAAAGCACACTGCCGGCCGGAGACAGCGTCTCAAGCTGCACTTTTGCTTGCGCCTGCAGGCTGACAACTAAACGTGATGTCTTTTGTGTGGATTTTTTCCGTTGTGTAGTTGTTGCTGTTATTTGTTGTTGTTGCTTTGGTAACCAGTTTAGCGGCAAAAGTAAGCAAACCAAACTACAAACATTCACGCAGCCGGACCTGTTTGCGGCAACTGTCGACTGCCGGCGGCCGGCTGGTGAAATGCAATCGGCACGAGACGTCTAATGGCCAATTGTCGCACTGGCGAGACTTTTTCAATGAACATCCATTAACCCAATGTTTGTGCGCACACATTACCGAATCCAAGGCGTACGTATGTGTGTGTGTGTGTGCTCATCATGTTAGTGGCTCGTGCATCGAACGGTGACTGAGGCTGTTTGGCTGTTGACTTTAGTTGCGTTCGAGGCAAAACGTCAAAATTTTCCCATTGTAATGGAAAAGTGTCAGTTACTGTGAAATCTTTTGGACACTTTCGGCGCTGCTGTTTACGAATAGCGTAGCTACACTTGAAGAAAATTCTACTTGAGTTCTGTGTTTTGCACTTTGCTGGACTCCTTTCATATATTCGACAAAATATAGCTTTATGTAGATTAGCCTTATTTGGTATTTTTAATTAATTATTTAAGAACCAATTGTTTTCCATAGTCTGTAAGTAATTCAACTGTGGACTGAATATACATACATATAAATAAATAAAATAAAATATTTGACTTTACTTTGCCGTATTGGCTTCTGCTGCCACAATTTCAAGATTATTAATCGAGTTCCCAAATCTCAAATTATTTTGGCCAGCTTTGCTTATTTTGTTATGTCATTTGTTCTGTTTTAAAAGTAAATTGAAGGCTGCCATATTTTATTCGATTGCCTTTGTTTTATTATCAAATAATCCATTATAGGATTTTACATTTTGACTTGTTTGTTTATAATTTTATGAACATCATAAAATTCATACCTTGAGCCTATTGACATACATATACTGAGTCTATATGTTTTAGAATTCATTAGTTAAATGCACTAAAATTGAACTGAAAATTGACTTTTCATTAGTACATTCGACAGTACTGCAAGTACAATGATTCAACAACAAATGTACAATATTTAGCAATTTTTTTTATTTGCAGCATTCATGGCATTTGTTTAATTTTGTTTGTTTTCTTTTTCGAATAACCTCTCGTTTTATACAAATAAATCATTGTTGCCCATCAAAACAGCTTTACTTCAAATTGTTTTGCTTTACAATCACAACAAACAAAAAACAATGTCAGAATTTGATTCATTTCGAACAAAACATACATTCGTTCGATCTTTCGGGGTCAATACTCTGGTATTGTTCATTGAAATTGACTGACTCATTTTGAAAGTCATACTTCAACATTTCCAATATGAGTACATACAACAAAGATTTATAAAGCAAGTACATGCATTCTAAAAAAAAAAATAGTTAAAAAATAGAGTATTTTAACTGAATGGTACAAAGCATCGATTTACAAAAGCATTGAATCGGCTAAAAAAGATCCGGAGTCTCTAAGAAACTTGAAGTCAAGGGCGGCCTATTGAAGGTCAACTGTGGGGCTGGCCAGATCTATTTCAAATAGTTGCGAACCTGGGCACTTTCTACTCAAGAGGGAGAGGCAAAAGCTGAGGCTTTTCACACCAGCGCACAGTGATTCGACTCCATACAACCGCGGGACAAAATTTGAAGGAGTGGTCCGTTCTTCATAAAATTTGGTATACTAGTTAATCATGGTCAGCTAAATTGAGCTAAACTTTTGTAGTTTGGCAATGCCTGAGACTTAAATTTGCAATTTTCGTCATTTTTGGTGAGTATGTTGGATGAAATGAAATTGTATGAGGATCCTTTAGTTTTGCAATAAAAATTACAACAATAGATGTATGTTTTGTATTTGTGCAGTTTTTTCAATTGTTCATGCTGATTGCATACTTTTAGGGATGATTGCACAAATTTTGTCGAAAAATAGATGTTGAGACCACTTTTCAAATGGAATTATTTTCTGAGATCGGATGATATCGGAGGATGTAATTACATTATCCGACAAAGAAAGGATGCTTCTTAAAATAAAAAAATTAATGAACATACTTTCACATACTTTTTAGATATTTTCCTCTACGGTTTGCCAAATTTTAGATTTTTAGTTTAGAAAATGATTTTAAATTAAAAGTGAAGCAGAAGCCTCAGCTTTGCAAAATTTGAGAAAACATCAAAAGCGAAAATGGCCACATCATTTCTTAATCTGTATTGAAAGTTTTAGCAACTTTTTGGCAACCATGTAGTTTTACAATTTGTTTTACTCAATAGACTAAAAAACAGAAAATATGTGTTTACAATTTTTTGTGAAAAAAGTTTCAACTTTGAGTCGCTTTTGCACAGACACTAATTAATTTTTTGCACAGATTTTTTGGGGTTTTCTTAATTGGAGTTTTACCTTTCAAATGACATCAAAATCGTTAAATTCTGATACTATAATTATCTGAATTCTGTCTATGGAACGAATCATTGTGCAGCAGCCCTAGGTTCGATTTCTAGTTCGGGCTGGTGAAACGCTCATCTACTTCTATCGCTATCCAAATGAAGCAGATGAGAGTTAAAATATTCAGCGTTAAACTGTAGGTGTCCTTTCTAACTGCATCCGCATGAAATGTGTGTTGTAACACACATTCGAAAAAAACAGTGTTCCGTTCACATTAAAAAAAACTGGTGCGATATGTGGCATCATTCTTCTCCCCTACACATTTCGTTCTCCCACCCTTCCCCATTGGGCATAGTACAATGGTCCAAGTGGACTGAGTGCTATGGAGGTCTTGTAGTTTTCATATTCATCCTCTACTGTCATCAAGTTTTGTTTAGAACTTTTTGGTTGTATCCTGTCTGACCATTTCGTCTCCTTTGCAGTTGTTTGGAATATCTCCATGACCCCGTAAGATGAATAACAATTCACAATCTTTAAATTGTGCTCATCGCCATCATTTGCTTTTCTCCCTTTCTAAAATATTTATATTCCATACATTATAATTTGGCAAGGAAAGATTAATCACCAAAGCGTGGGTTGTGTTCGACCCACACATGAAAGTCAGTCATGTCTTTCGTTCTATAGAAACAAATCGGGACATTTTAAATTAACAAATTCGGTTGTCAAAGTTTGTCTATGGTTCGCATAAACATTTGCGGTTTATCAAGTCGAATTGAATGCGTCATGGGCGTAAATATTTATGGAAAATAATTCAATAACCCTTGGCGCATGGCTTCCGGTTTGAAATCGAATACTTAAAACGTGCGCCCCTAAAGTTGTCGATTCTCGATGATTTTGCGCTGCTACAATAAATGCAAAATTTTTATTGTACCAATACGACATTTATATTCGTATTTGAACTAAGTGTCAAATTTTTGGGTTATTAAAAGCGAATTTTTGGGCGGGTGGGCGTTTATGCCGCAGCATACGGAATATTTTCCGCACGTAATTTACATATAAATTTCTTAACACTTCTTGAACCCAGACGCGTACGTGCGTACATAAGTGCACATATTCATGTATATATATATGTATGTACATATATGGTGTGTCTGTATGTTTAGGTTTTTTCACTTTTGTTCACATGCCGACACGATCTAATGCCGTTAGCCCAATTAAATATTCAAGGTTGAGAATATACTCGGCCTGCAAAGTCTCGTGGCATACATTACATACAAAAGTATATACATACATATATATATATATAAAACTATATGTGTATCATGCAGTTGGAGTGTTCGCTTGTGCGATGCAGCATGCTTCTCTGGAAGATGTTAACCTCAAAACGTGCTCAAAAGTGAAATGGAAATTTTGCATCTTGCCGCAAAATCATCGAGTGTAGCGCTGTGCCGCAGCCATTGGCCGCTCTACGTACATATGGTTTGCTCATTTAACATGAAATTTTTCGATTGAGCACATTTCTTTCTTTTCAATTTTCTCACTTATTTTGCATGTGCGGCGTTCGGCTTTCGGCCGGTCGGTGCGCGCTGTTTATGTGCAATTAAAAATATTAAATTACCGCCAAGTGGCCACAAGCTGTAAAGTCGACCAGCCGCACGTACCGCAGCGTCTTTCGCTCTGACCGCCTCACTTCAGCGCCAGCCACAACCAGAACAAGTTTTCACTCGAACTGATTGGCACCAATGTGCCGCTAGTCACTTTTGGCCATTTTTTAACCTCTGACTTGGTGGTTCCAGTTCTCTTTGTTTAGTTTAACTTTTTAATATTGCAGTTTTTTACAATTTCATTTGTATTTAATTTGTTGTTGTTGTTGTTTGATTTTTGCAGGTACCGGCACCTTTGGGCGCGTCTGTTTGTGTCGTGATCGCATTTCAGAGAAATACTGTGCCATGAAACTGTTGGCCATGGCCGATGTGATACGCTTGAAGCAAACCGAACACGTCAAGAATGAGCGGAATATTTTGCGCGAAATTCGACATCCATTTGTGATCAGCTTGTAAGTATTTAAAACAGTTTTTGTATAATATCTTATTAACACTTTGGCAACAGCTTCCTACTGTTTCATAATTTTGTTGCCATATGGCAACAGTCTGAATGGTTTTAAGAATAAATTTCTTTGTTGGTCCTTAGAATAGTTAAAAGCTTTAGGAATAATACAAAATTATTAAACTGAATATTTAAGTTTAAAAGAGATGAGTATACACGATTTTTTACATAATAAGAAGGAAGAAGCAGACAAAAATAAGATACATTTTTAATTTGATTCTTTACTTCAATTCAGAACCATTTTGTAAATAATCTTAAATTATCCTAAATGGTTCTAAGAATTTTTTTGTTGGTCCTTAGAATAGTTGGAAGTTTTAGGAATAATACTAATAATTTTGTATTATTTAATTTGATTGATTGATTGATTTATTATTAAACTGAATACTTAAGTTTAAAAAAGATAAGTATACCCTTTTTTAATGGTATACCTTTACATAATAATGAAAGAAGAAGCAGAAAAAATAAGACAGATTTGAATTTGACTTTTTACTTCAATTCAGATAAATTTTTTGAAATAAAATCAATTTTATCCTAAATAGTTCTAAGAATTTTTTTGGTCCTTAGAATAGTTAAAAGTTTTAGGAATAATACAAAACTATTAAACTGAATATTTGAGTTTCAAAAAAATACATAAGTATACAAGTTTTTTTATTGTTATATCTTTCCATAATAAAGAAAGAAGAAGCAGAAAAAATAAGTGAAATTTTAAAGTTGATTTTAAACTTCAATTCAGAACCATTTTTTAAATAATTTTCATTTTACCCTAAATGTTTCTAAGAATTTTTTTGTTGGTCCTTAGAATAGTTAGAAGTTTTAGGAATATACTAATAATTTTGTATTATTGAATTTGATTGATTGAATGATTTATTTGTAAACTGAACACTCAAGTTTAAAAAAGATAAGTAAACCCGTTTTTTAATGTTATACCTTTACATAATAAAGAAAGAAGAAGCAGAGCAAAATAAGATAGATTTTAATTTGACTTTTTACTTCAATTCAGATACATTTTAAAAAAAATTTTATTTTACCCTAAATGGTTCTAAGAACTTTTTTGTTGGTCCTTAGAATAGTTGAAAGTTTTAGAAATAATACAAACTGGATAGTTAAGTTTAAAAACAACACATAAGTTACAAATGCAACTTACAATACATAAGTTAATGTTATATCTTTACATAATAAAGAAAGAAGAAGCAGAAAAAAAAGATAAATTACTTCAATTCACATACATTTTTGAAATAATTTAAGGTGAAGTAAATGAAGAAATATTTGATTTTTAATTTTAAATTAAAAAATAAAAGAAAATTAAAAAACAAACTTTTATGTTTAAGTAATTATAACAGCCAGAACGATATGTCTGGTGTCATATGGCAACGCTCTAAAAAACAGGGTTCGGTAACAAAAATAAAAAAAAAAGTGGTATGGGATGTTGTTGATATAACTACACAAAAGATTAAATCGATAAATTTGAAATTAAAAATTTTAACTTTCCCCAGTAAAAACCTGTAGCGAAAGGGTTAAGATTTTAAGAGTGTAATGTTAGGATTTTTCGAAGAAGTCTTCTATGTGAACATAATAACAATCCATAAAAATTAAAATTTTATATTTTTTTAAATTTCATTAAAAAAGAATTGCATTAGAAATTTAAAAAATTTTTCTCTTTAAACATAGAAATTTATTATTTCAGACTTTGAACTATTCTAAAGGCCAAACTGGAATTAGATTCTTGGAACGGTAAAATGATCAGACTGCCACAATCTTGCATGTTGCCATAGGAATAGAAATATAGAGTTGGAAAGAAAGTAATTTCGAAAAGATTTGGTTTCAGTATTTAGGTACAAGTTCACTTCATAAATTTTGCAAACAGATTTCTCTGTGTTGGTGAATCTATATATATATATGTGTATATATATATAATTCTCTTTGCTTCTTCCACAAATCATATATCAACGATTGCAAAATGTATCGATAGCAAGTAAAATTTTTACAAAAAGTATCTAGAAAAAGAGAACTTGTGATAGCAACAAGTGTTGAGGATATATATCGATATATCGATAAAAAAGTATCGATACCAAGTATAAATCTTACAAAAAGCATCGAGTAAATGAATGGACCTGTGAAGGCAACAAGTGTTGAGTATTTACTTGTATCGAGTCTTCATAAGTCAACCCAACAAAAGACTAATATCTATAAAAAACTATCGATATTAAGTAAAATTCGTACAAAAAGCATCGAATAAAAAACGGACTTGTGAATCATCCCAACCCATAAAACTCTCTGTGCTTCTTTTACAAATCACATACTAAATATCGAAAAAAGTATCGAAACCAATTAAAATTCTTACAAAAAGTATCGATTAAAAAAATTACCTGTGAAGGCAACAAGTGTTGAGTAGTTACTTAGATCGAATCATCACTAGTCACCCAAAGACTATTATCGATAATAAAAGTATCGATACCAAGTAAAACTCTTACAAAAAGCTTCGAGTAAAAAAGGACTTGTGAAGGCCACAAGTGTTGAGTATTTACCTGTATCGAATCATCACTAGCCAACCCAATAAACGACTATTAGCAATAAAAAAAGTATCGATAGCAAGTAAAATTCTTACAAAAAGTATTTAGAAAAATAGGACTTGTGATGGCAAAAAGTATTGAGTATTTACTTGTATCGAATCATCACTAGCTGACCCAATAAAATACTATTATCGATTAAAAAAAGTATCGATAGCAAGTTAAAAACTCTTACAAAAAGCTTCGAGGACTTGTGAATGCAAAACGTTTTGAGTATTTACTACCAACCTAATAAAAGACTATTATCGATAAGAAAATTATCGATACCAAGTAAAATTCTTACATAAAGCATTGAGGGAAACAGGACTTGTGACCGCAAAATTGTTGAGTATTTACATGTATTTCCTTATATCGAATCATCACGAGCCAGCCCAACAAAAGACTATTATCGATAGGAAAAAGTATCGATAACAAGTAAAACTCTTACAAAAAGCTTCGAGTAAAAAAAAAGATTTGTGAGTGCAAATAGTGCTGAGTATTTACTTGTAACGAATCATTCCACAAATCTCATACCAAATATCGATTAAAAAATTTTCGATACGAAGTGAAATTCTACAAAAAGCTTCGAGTATAAAAAGACTTGTGAAGGCAACAAGTGTTGAGTATTTACTTGTAACGAATCATGACTAGCAACCCATTTAACTCTCTGTATTTCTTCCACAAATCTCATACCAAATATCGATTCAAAAATTATCGATAGCAATAAAAATTCTTACACGAAACATCGATTTAAAAAAGGACTTGTAAAGCAAAAAGCTTTGAGTATTTACTTGCATTTACTCCTATCGAATTATCACTAGCCAACCTAATAAAAGATTATTATCGATAGAAAAAGTATCGATACCAAGTAAAATTCTTTCAAAAAGCTTTGAGTAAAAAAGATACTTGTGATAGCAAACAGTGTTGAGCATTTACTTGTATTTACTTGTATCGAATTGTAGCCAATCCAATTAAAGACAATTTTTATGAGCCAATACTTTAATTTACGTTCCACTTAAGTTTAATTTTTTTCTCTTTCAAACTTAATAAAAATATCCATAAATAATAAATATTCTCATTGAATTCCCCATTTTTCTGTATTTCAGGGAATGGTCCACCAAGGACGATTGCTGTCTATATATGATTTTTGAGTACGTTTGCGGCGGTGAACTGTTCACATACCTGCGAAATGCTGGCCGATTTAATAGTCAAACATGTACGTAACTGAATTTATTTATTTATTTTTCTAAATCGACCTTTAATTGATCTAACTGATTGGCATCATCGATTGCATTGCAGCAAATTTCTACGCTGCCGAAATTGTTTCGGCGCTGGAGTATTTGCACTCGCTGCAAATTGTCTATCGTGATCTGAAGCCGGAGAATCTGCTGATCAACCGTGATGGCCATATGAAGATCACAGACTTTGGCTTTGCCAAGAAGCTGCGCGATCGCACTTGGACGCTGTGCGGCACGCCCGAGTACTTGGCGCCCGAAATCATTCAGTCGAAGGGTCACAACAAGGCGGTCGACTGGTGGGCGTTAGGTGGGTGTTTATGCGAAGCATTCTCTCTTGCGTCTCGCACGCCGAGTTGATGGCATTGTGAATGTTTGAGTGTGGTGTTGAAACGTTGCTAAGTGGCACTTTTGTTCGTTTGCGTCGTGCAGGTGTGCTCATCTACGAGATGCTCGCCGGCTATCCGCCGTTCTACGACGAGAATCCGTTCGGCATCTACGAGAAGATACTGAGCGGCAAGATCGAGTGGCCGCGCCACATGGACCCCATCGCGAAAGACTTAGTCAAGAAGCTATTGACAAACGATCGAACCAAGCGATTGGGCAACATGAAGGTGAGTCTGCTCCAACGAGACGGCCGCTGCAACGTGCGCCCAAAATAACCGCTCAACATTTCGAATTTATGCTCGACATGAGGCAATGTTGTGTTGTTGTGTCTGTTTAATATTTTCTTTTTATGCAAGAAGATTGCGTACAGCTTAAACAGTTTTTATTTGAAAACGTTTCGCATGAACTACACTAAAGGGCCAAATTTTATGTAAATGCTTACAATGTTGCCAGCAGCTGTTCGAGCGCCAACACCTGCAGCCAGTGTGGCGCATTTGTAGAATTTTTGCGGCTGCTGGCAAATATTTTTTTGATTATTTGTTTTATTATGGCTGCGTAATATTTGAAATGCTCGTGCACAGTTGTTGTTTTTTTTTTTGGTTTGTGGAATTTGATTTGCAATTGATGTGGCAAAGTTTATACAAAACTTTCAAAATTTCTTTAAACATTTGGAAAGAACAGCGGTTCCCAAGTGTGGCGCAACTGCAGTGAAGCATTCGTTCTTTTGCCGTTACTCAACAATTCGTATTTTGTTAGCCAAAAATATGAAAATACTTGAATTTCAATATAAACAATGCCAGTGCCAAATGTAAATACTGCACTTTTGAAGTACACCGCCCAATGTTCGCACCCATTTAACACTTTGTCGGGGCTAGGCGCGTTTTGAAATTCAGCAATTGGCGCTTGGTAACGCAATCGGGGGCCCACGGGCCACTGCTCAGACGTGTTTAACACTTCAATATCTATCACAATGCAATGGCATATTTGAAATATATTCCATTTTCATAAACATTTCGCCATGTTTTGACTCATACGTGGAGCGAATATCGTTTTGCAAGACACCCGATTGGCATTTTCGAAATTTCATTAGATACACATTAGAGATATTTATAAGTGCACGCGAAGATCGCTGGCGGGTTGTAAATTGATGTGAGCGCTTTTTATTGATTTTGGCTGTTTGGCATAAATCGGTGCTGACTGACGCTGAGTGGTAATTAAGTGTTTAAAATATTTAAACTTTACTGTGTTGCGATACGAAGCCATGACGCTCAGAAGTGTTGCAAACTATGAGGTGAACCAGAACCATTTTAGAGTTTTTACGCATCCAGCATACGAAAATGTCAAGAGTTAGAATCGTGGTATTTTCGAGTGAAAGTATCTATACATATTGCACTTTCTTGCTATATTAGTCAATTGCACCTTGGATCTTCTTTAGTCAACATGTCCAGCCCGCAAGAGCGCTGCCGCAAATTAATACTGGACATTTACTTGACTGAAGAGACGAAGTCTGGACTAAGCATTGCACGGGAAAGCAAAGTGAGCGTAGCGACGGTTTATAATGTTATAAACAACTACAACGCGGAGAGCTCCATCTAGAGAGCCGAAGAATCAGGCAGAAAAACGGGTCCAAGTAACCCAGAAGTGCTAAAAAGGGTTGTTAGCACATATCGGAATATCCCCACGAGGTCGACTCGATATGTTGCAGCTGCAGCAGGCACATCGCAATTAACTATGATGCGATATAAGCGAAGTCAAGGATTAAGGACCTACAAACAGCAGAAAGTGCCTGACAGGTAGAAAGCAAAAGAAAAAATAGCGAAGACGCGGGCTCGAAAACTGTAAGATTTCGTAACCAAGTTCGATTGCGTGATTCTTGATGATGAAACCTACCGTAAGGCAGACTTCAAGCAGTTGCCTAGGAATGTCTATTTCACTACAAAGAATAAGAATGGAACACATAGAAAATACTCTGAAGTGAAATACAGCAAATTTCCAAAACGCTTCATGGTTTTTCAAGCTATTTGCACCTGCGGTCTACGGAACAAGGCGTTCATTACGACAGGAACAATTAACTCTAGAATTTATATAGAAAAATGCCTGCAAAAACGCCTTCTACCATTTATTGAACAGCACAAAGGAACAGTTTTGTTTTGGGCAGACCTAGCGGCAAGCCACTACTCCAGGCCAACTATAGAATGGTATGAAGAAAATTGTGCCACGGTAAAATCGTGATTCTCAAACTCCTAATTCAACGAACTACAATGTAATTCAGGTGTTCAAAAATTTTTTATTAGCAGATTTGCTATTCGAACCCACAACTCTCTGACTGTTGGTACAACGAACTCCAATTAAATTAAAGTATTCAAAGTATTTCTTGTCATCAAAATTGCTATTCGGACCCAAGACCCTTAAACTTTTGATGCAACAATGGAATTCAAGTATTCAAAGATTTGTTGTCAGCAAAATTGCTATTTGAACCCACAGCTCTCTGACTGTTGGTACAAGAACGTTGGTACAACGAACTCCAATGAAATTAAAGTATTCCAAATATTTTTTGTCAGCGGACCTGCTATTCGAACGCAAACCTTTTAAACTTTTGATGCAAAAATGGAATTAAAGTAATCAAAAATTTGTGAAGAAAGATTTTTGAACCAATGACTCAGATTGTTGGTACAACGAACTCCAATGAAATGAAAATAATCAAAATATTTTTTGTCAGAAAAATTGCTATTCGGACCCTTAAACTTTTGATGCAACAATGGAATTCAAGTATTCAAAGATTGATTGTCAACAAAATTGCTCTTCAAACCCAAATTGTTGGCACACTAAACTGAAATATAATTGAAGTATTCAATGTATTTGAACAGACCCTTAAGACCCAAGACCCTTATCAACAATGGAATTCAAGTATTCAATGATTTCTTGACAGCAAAATTGCTATTTGAACCCACAATTCCAGTCTGAGAATTGCTACAACAAACTACATCGAAATGTATGTGTTCAAAATATTTCAGGTCAGTAGAACTGATAATCAAAAATTTGTGAAGAAAGATTTTTGAACCCATGACTCAGATTGTTGGTACAACGAATTCCAATGGAATACAAATATTCAAAGTATTTTTTGTCAGTAAAATTGCTATTTGAACTCATGACTCTCAGATTGTAGGTCCATCGAACTAACCATTGAACCACGAGTGTGGTTCTAAATAAGTTATTGTCTAAATTAGCTTTTGGGGATATGATATAACAAATTTTTAAATTTTGATTATGGGTGATGTAAGATGTCCTTGTTCTGGCTAATGATCTTCACGGGAAAGATCACATTTTGAGCTTGTTAAAAGAAGTAGCCAAGTACCTCGAATTTTTAAAGCGATATAAACGTTCACTCCATTAGATTTACATAATCTGTAACTTACATAATCTTTTAATTACATGAGTTGAAAAATTAAAACAAATTAGTTCACCTTGCACGTATAAACAGGAGCTTGAAAAACCTGTTTAGTCTCCCCGAATCTACTCAAATTTGTATAATAAAGTATGGCGTAGTAGAGTAGAGTAGAGTAGAGTAGAGTAGAGTAGAGTAGAGTAGAGTAGAGTAGAGTAGAGTAGAGTAGAGTAGATAGTAGATAGTAGATAGTAGATAGTAGATAGTAGATAGTAGATAGTAGATAGTAGATAGTAGATAGTAGATAGTAGATAGTAGATAGTAGATAGTAGATAGTAGATAGTAGATAGTAGATAGTAGATAGTAGATAGTAGATAGTAGATAGTAGATAGTAGATAGTAGATAGTAGATAGTAGATAGTAGATAGTAGATAGTAGATAGTAGATAGTAGATAGTAGATAGTAGATAGTAGATAGTAGATAGTAGATAGTAGATAGTAGATAGTAGATAGTAGATAGTAGATAGTAGATAGTAGATAGTAAATAGTAAATAGTAAATAGTAGATAGTAGATAGTAGATAGTAGATAGTAAATAGTAGATAGTAGATAGTAGATAGTAGATAGTAGATTGTAGATTGTAGATTGTAGATTGTAAATTGTAGATATTAGATAGTAGAGAGTAGAGAGTAGAGAGTAGATAGTAGAGAGTAGAGTAGAGAGTAGAGTAGAGAGTAGAGTAGAGAGTAGAGAGTAGAGTAGAGAGTAGAGTAGAGTAAAATGAGAGTAGAGTAAAGAGAGAGTAGAGTAAAGAGAGAGTCGAGTAAAGAGAGAGTCGAGTAGAGAGTAGAGTAGAGTAGAATAGACTAGGTTTATCTGAGTTTATCTTTACTTAGGTTTGAGTTTACTTCTATTAGGTGGTTTGATGGAGCAAGAGAAGGTGAATTAAAGTAATGACTAGAACAATAATTGAAAAAATTAAGTAAGAATGAAGAGAGTAAGAGTGAAGAATCGTGTTAGATTTGCATTGTCTACTGCGCCTTTTTAGCATAATAGACAAAAAGAGTGAGAACCATAATCCGAATACGAGGTGAAATACTAAAGACCACTTTCCAGTCCATTACTGGCCTTCTTAAAAGTTCCCAATAAAATAGGAATACAAATTGAAATTGTTTTTTTTTTTTATAAATTTTTACGTATGACGTAAATTATTGGCACATGGATTGATTTTAAACAAGTGTTCTATTGCCTTTAATATTCCACATGATGCAGCTAAAATTTTGAGTCGACAACAATACATATAATTCAAAGCAAATCGTCGCCGAACAAGAG
The DNA here is from genome assembly GCA_963668005.1 of Melieria crassipennis. Classification (NCBI taxonomy): domain Eukaryota; kingdom Metazoa; phylum Arthropoda; class Insecta; order Diptera; family Ulidiidae; genus Melieria; species Melieria crassipennis. The sequence goes on along the minus strand of OY764962.1, from coordinate 75,975,069 downwards.
TCTCTCTGTCTTCCATTTTAATCCATGCCACTTGTGTATCTCGAAAGAAACAACCACCTCGAAAAACAGCCGCCAAACATGCTCCCAACATTTCAAATTGACCATTTTGCTTTCAATTTGCTTTTTTAATTTTTTATATTTTTTTTGCAACAATTATTAATTCGCATTACGATTAGAAAATGTGGTGGGAAATTGTGCTGCTTATGGCCGTTCACAGTTGTTATGGGCCCCTGTGGCGGACGCGTTCGTGGCCTGTTCGCATAGCGCCTTGTTTACACGAAAAATTAAATCAAATGCGAAAAAAACCAAATTCATTCCGATGCGAAATTAATGTCTGAAAATGTTGTTGAATGTCCGTTTTAAAAACTAAAAGAGCAAATTATTTTCGCTTTAATGTTTGTGTGTGTTTTATTTTCCCTGTCTTTTTTTCGCTTTTCTCTATTTTCTTTATTTATAAATTTTCATATTTTCGCATATGGATTTTGTTTTTTGTGCTAACTTGCTATATTTTCTATTTTCAATTTTTCGCCGCCTGCCGTGCTGCGTCTTCAAGCAGAATGGTGCCGATGACGTTAAGAGACATCGATGGTTCAAGCACTTGAATTGGAATGACGTCTACAACAAGAAGCTTAAGGTAAGCAAAAAAAAAACACTTTTCATTCTCGGCGCTGTCGCTGTCGCAGTTGCCATCGTTGTCGTTGATTTGGTTTCTGTTGTTGTTGTTATGGCTTATATTTGCCATTTGCCGGTGCCTACAAATTAATGAATTTCCTTCAAAATGCTGCGATTCGCTTATAGATTTGCGGCTGTGTGCCAATGTTGCGCGATTTTCCACGCTCGTCGACGTAATTTTCGCTCGATTTGCGTGCGGTCGTTGGCCAACCCACGCTTTGGCGTGTGAAACATTTTTGTTGTTTTAATTTTTTTTTTTTGAGTACTCGAATTCGCTGCCCATAATGCGGCAATAACAACTCGTAAATGAATGCACGGCCGTGTTTGTATGCTCTGCCCATCAATACCTCGCATTGTTTTCTAGATAAAGCATAAAGGTTTGAAATAAACAAATTAAAACGCCATAAAACACATTTTCGCAGCCTACAGCGCTACCGACGTGGGCCATTCGTTTCTAATGGGCAATTTTGGGCCGTATTTCGATTATCGACTCGGGTCATCCATCTTCTAAATCTTCGGTGTAATAGATTAATTTCCACTTTAGTTCATAAGGAATCGGTGAGAACGAGCAAAGTGGAGCTTTACAGAAAACGGAAACTTTTATTACTTCCTCGATTAGCTGATCATAACAAGACATTAGTGGTTTTAAAGCTGATAAAATAATTGTTTTTGGGTCTGTGTGCTTTAAGCGTTTCTTTCTACTTTGATCACAGAAAGCATTGTAAGCGCTTCTCCAAGTGATTCTTCTATCGGAGACATGGTGTGCCTGCTTTGCAAGTTTCTGTCTCATGCTGTCACAATAAACGATGAACTTTCAGGGTGATTTGACTCTGAGCGTTTTCTCCTAATCCCGAAGTGTTCATTGTGGTTCTTCTATCCGAGACATGGTGTGTCTAATTTGCGCTTTTTTTTCCCAAAACTCGTCATAGAAACACTGAACGAACTGTTCATTGTGGTTCTTCCATCCGAGATTGTTTGGTGTTCTATAGACTTTTCAATGTGGTTCTTCTATCCGAGATTATTTGGTGTTCTATATATAGACTTTTCAATGTGGTTCTTCTATCCGAGATTATTTGGTGTTCTATAGACTTTTCATTGCGGTTCTTCCATCCGCGATTGTTTGGTGTTCTATAGACTTTTCATTGCGGTTCTTCCATCCGCGATTGTTTGGTGTTCTATAGACTTTTCATTGTGGTTCTTCCATCCGAGACTATATGGTGTTCTATAGACTTTTCAATGTGGTTCTTCTATCCGAGATTATTTGGTGTTCTATATATAGGCTTTTCAATGTGGTTCTTCTATCCGAGATTATTTGGTGTTCTATAGACTTTTCATTGCGGTTCTTCCATCCGCGATTGTTTTGTGTTCTATAGACTTTTCATTGTGGTTCTTCCATCCGAGACTATATGGTGTTCTATAGACTTTTCATTGTGGTTCTTCTATCCGAGATTATTTGGTGTTCTATAGAATTTTCATTGTGGTTCTTCCATCCGAGATTATTTGGTGTTCTATAGACTTTTCATTGCTGTTCTTCCATCCGAGATTGTTTGATGTTCTATAGACTTTTCATTGCTGTTCTTCCATCCGAGATTGTTTGGTGTTCTATAAACTTTTCATTGTGGTTCTTCCATCCGAGATTGTTTGGTGTTCTATAGACTTTTCATTGTGGTTCTTTTATCAAAAACATGGTGTGTCAACTATGCACTTTTCTTCCAAAACCCGTTATAAGAAACATTGAATGGACTTTTCAATGTGGTTCTTCAATCGGAGACATGAAGGGATCATCATAAACGACCAATTTTCGTTTTGAATATTCTTCTGGCAGGTATGAAAACAATTCAAAGCGTTTATATCAAACATGAAGTGTACAAAAAGTACCAATTATTCTTAATTTCATCGTTTGTGATCTACAATAATTTCGACTCCTCATAGTTTGCATGGATCACAAGTCAAAGAAAAGTGTCATCAAACTACGACTTGAACAAAACCAAATAGTGAAGCATTTAAGAGGCAGAGGGGGAGAGAGAGAGTAGAGAGCAGAGAGTACAATAGTTTCGTCTTCCCATAGTTTACATGGTTGTATCACAAGTCGGAGGATGGTGTCTCAAACTACGACTTAAAGAAAACCAAATAATGAAACAATTGAAAACAAATAAAAAAGAAAATAAAAATCCCATTCATTTCTGTCTTCAAACATTTTTCTTAAACGTCTTCAATTGCTACAATCAACCGTCTACGATCTGTAGTTTTTTTCAGACCATTTCATAGGAACCCTAAACATTCATAGCCCCTTAATTTGACATATGTAAGAGATGATCTCTGGTCAGGATGAGTGTTTCGTTAGTTGGAGGTAGGATTCGAACCAAGGGCCTCTGGTATGAGAAGCCAGCGCGCTACCCTTCTGGACTATTGAGGCCGGATCTCACTGAATCCTAGCAGTAACATTAATCGATTTCAATCACAGCTTCAACAATTGAAATGCTGTTTTTAAGGTGCATAAAATTGGCATAATTCGCTTTCGGCTTTCAAAATCTTATTCAATATTTAAATGTTTTTATTACTGTTGCAATTGTAGTTGTATTGGCTTGTGTTGTTATTGCAAATGCCATAAATCGTTGCCAACAAAAATTAAAGCAAATAAATCTTTCTAATGTGTACGCGCACATTTCGAAATTGCAGTGTTTTTATGAAAACTTTTCTAAAACAGTTTTGGTTTATTTTCATAATTGCTATTCAATTTCATTCTCGCACCGTACACCGCTCCCCTCCATCGAACCATGCGATCAGCCGCGATCGTACGCCATGCCATGAAATTAGTTGTAAATTTGGTGCTTAAAAATACAAAAACAACAACAACATTGGACACGCGCTGCAACAGCACACGTGCGTCACTTTTCATCGTGTATTGTTGTTGTTTTTGCGTATTACAATGTGCAACAGAATTTTTCATATAATGACAGAATCAAATAATTTAACCCTTTCAAAGCACAATTGGGCAGTTGCTTTAGTATTGAAATGTTTTCAAAAATGTATTGAAGTATTTTTTAGATAATTTATAAAATTAGCTTAAATAAATTATTTTGTTTTGAAAGAAAATATTAGAAAATATTTAGAAAAAAGAACAGTGTTTGAAAAAATTACTATATATTTAAAAAAAATAAAAACACTTAAATTATTATAAATTTTTTAATGATCTATTTTTCAATAAAAAATTGAAATCTTTTGGATCATTCATAAAATTATCAGAATGAAAAAGGTTTTCAAATTAAATTTCGAAAATTAGCTAAATAAATTATTTGTTTTTGAAACAAAATATTAGAAAATATTTAGAAAAAAGAACAAAGTGTTTGAGAAAATTACTGTATTTTTTTATAAAATAAAAAAAAAAAAAAATTTATAAATTTGTAATGATTTATTTGTCAATAACAAATTGAACTATTTTGGATCATTCATAAAATTATTAAAATAAAAAAGTTTTTTTGAAAAAAAAATACTGAAAAAATTTTATAAAAAAGAGGACCACCACTACAGAACACTGGTTAGAAAAGGCTTCCAACACTCTCTTCGAGCAACACAATCAGCCTCGAAGGCCTCCGAGTATACAAGTCGAGCGATAGGCAAACTGTCTGCTTAACCTTCGGAGAACACGCTGGATCATGTAGACCCATACTTTTACTTTAAGCGACAATTTCTGTTTCAAAACCTGTTTTTTGTGAACTTTTTTAAGCGCTTATGTTTCAAACTTTAGAGATACCTATAAAATTTATAAATTTTTAAAACAATTTTCAAAGTATACCACAGAATTTTGTTAAGTCTAAAGGTTCAATAGTTGTCGAATTTTAGCGATGGAAAGTGATCAAGGTCAAAAAAACTCTGAGTGTTGCCGATGATTAAAAAAATATGCGTGTTTTTCATAAACCAACATAACCTAAGAACTGGAGAAAGAAAACGTGTCAAAAGATTTGGATATTTGTTCTGCGGATTTATTTTTCTGTTACACATTACACAAACATTTTAGATCACTGATACAATACACCAAATACATGTTTGGTTTTTTAATATTAGAAATTACAAAAAAATAAAAAAATTTTTTTTCATTTTCTTATGATTTTAATATTGCAAACATGAACTTTCTTAAAAGTTAAACAAATAGTAAGAAAACAAACTGACTTTCAAGTCTAAAAAAGTTAACGTCGAGAACAACTAAGTTCTTGGGTTTTGGCGATTTTCTGTATATTTTTCTTTGTGACTTAAAACCTATTAAAGTAGATAAATAATTTAAAAGTCAGGAAGACTCCATTTTGAAATTAGTGTTTTAAGATTTTGGTCTTTAATACCTGAATTTTGTCGAATAAACATTTAAAGCATTTTCAAGGACATTCGAAACCAAACAATTTAGAGCATTTTTTAAAGTTTATTTTTCTATAATTAGTTTCTTTTAAATTATTCGAAAATAGTACAAAAGATAATTTAAAATATTATATAAATTTTCACAGTCTTAGAGATGAGATGAAACAAAAGTTTTTAGATTTTTTAAAAATATTTCACAATCCTCTTTGAAACTGGCCGCCAGGTGCCGTGCAGCTCTGGATAAATTATTGGTTCGAAAGGGAGTTCAGTTATGATGGGTTTCTGGTCGCAGGGACATCACTGGCAATTGTACCTAAAGTTGAAGTTTTCTGAAAGCAATCCTTACAGCATATCTCATATATATTTATCTTTATGAAAAATTTCCACAAAACTAGCCAAAGCAAAAGTTGATCTTTGTTCTTCGGTGTTATTGAAAGTTTCCGCACCGCCGTTATACATTTGCAACTTTCAACGGATAGCAATTTTTCTACTTTGAGTGGATTCCCTTCTTACACCGATTTCAATGGCAATCAATTGTTGGTTACATTTATATTTAGCACATCGACAGCGACTTTTGCCAGTTGTATACATAACCTAATTATCATCAAATTTATCTCTTTTTTACTCTTACAGCCGCCAATTATTCCCGAAGTGTCGTGCGACGGAGACACGAGCAATTTTGACGAGTACCCGGAGCAGGATTGGAAGCCCGCCAGAGCCGTAGACCAAAGAGAATTGCAGTTGTTTAATGATTTTTAAATAGTCTATATAGTTCGTAGTTTGTATTACTAATAAATTATTTTTTTCATAGAATGTGCTTTTTACGAGTTGATTTTATTATTGTGAAAATTTGCCAAATGCTCTTTTGATGCCATTTCACAGCTGGCCGTGTTGCAATTTTGTGCAAGTTTGTAAATGACATTTGGGCGGATTTTATATTGCGATGAGAATGTTTTTGTGAAAGTAACCAAATAATAATGAAGGCAATTTCATTGAAATTTTTACAATGTTGAATTAATGGGTAAACGAATTGCGTTGAATATATTTTTAAATCGTAGTTGAATTCATGGCGAGAAATGGTTTAGTTGGTGTGGAGGTGGAAAATTGTGAACAACTTTAGAAAAATATTAAAAACAAAATTTTAAATTATTGAGTGATCAGAACAGTAGAATAGATATTAAGAAAAATTAAATTTACTGATCAAACAATGAGTCAATGAGTTTCCTTTCAAGGTCCATCAAATGGTAAATCGTAGGTGATTTAAATATGAGAAATAGTTTAGTTTATCAAAAACATTTTATTTAGTGATCAGTCTAGTAGAATAAATATGAAAAGAAAATTAAAATTATTTATTTTTTTTTTTTTTTTTTTTTTGATTAAACAATCAATGATTTTTATTTCTCGGGGTTTTGATAGCTACGAATTCCTTAAAATGGTAAATCGGAGAAGATTTCAACATGAGAAATGGTTTAATTGGTGTGCAGAAAATAAAGTTGGGGGAAAAAAATAATCCAACAAATTTAAATTAGTGATTATTCCAGTAAAATAAATATGAAAAATTGAATAACTGATCAAACAATCAATGCATTTTTTTCTCAGGGTTTTGATGACTAAAAAGTCCTTCAAATGGCAAATCGCAGGTGATTTCAGTATGAGAAATGGTTTAGTTGGTGTGCAGAAGAATAAGTTGAAGAAAAAAAATAATTAAAAAAATTTTCACTAATGATCAGTTCAGTAGAATAAATATGAAAAAAATAGAATAACTCGTCAATTAATGATTTTTATATCTCAGAGTTTTCATGGTCACGAAGCCCTTAAAATGGGAAATCGTAGTTGAATTCATTGTTAGAAATGGTTTAGTTGGTGGGAGTTGTTGGAGAAAAAAGTAATCAGTAGAATAAATATGAAAAAAATAGAATAACTGATCAAACAATCAATGAATTTTATTTCTCAGGGTTTTCATGGTCACGAAGTCCTTAAAATTGTAAATCGAAGTTTATTTCAAAATGAGAAATAATTTAGTTTAGTTTAGGTGCAGAAGAAAAATGGGTTGGAGAAAATTGACATCGTGATATATTGTGGAAGGTTGGAACAGAACTTTGTAAAAATATCCAAAAAATAGTTTAAGTGATCATTCAATCAATGAGTTTAACTTCTCAGAGTTTTGATAGCCGAAGTCCTTAAAATGGTAAATTAAAGTCATTGATGAAATTTTGAGTACACTATGGACATCAATAATTGTTTCGGAATGACATCTTTCAAGTCTAAAATATACCTATTTCTGATTAAATATACCCGAGAATCTTCCTTAAAACGATAACGTTGAATTGCTTGTTTATCGATATTAATTTTAATTTCATTCAAAGTAATTTCAACTGCAAACAATACACAATATTTCAAAGTAATCGCCAATCTTTCAAACAGTTTTCATGGATTCAGCTGCTTCAGCTGCTTCTGCGCCTTCAGCTCCTTCTCCTTTGTTGCCTCTTAATTGTCTCAAACCGTCACGAACAATGATGAGATGACTGAACCGGTGAAGAAACCAAGGGTTGTGTCCCAAAAATTCTGAGCTCTTGCCACAACAATTTCTTCTTAAACATTTTCATAGACACAAATAATGGTTCCTATTTACTGTCTGACCAGGTGGAATCAATTCAGAGTGGACCACACCATGGCAATCCAGGAAAACTGTCAATAAATCTTTGATTTTGGATCGATTCTGTTCTAGTTTTTTAGGTTTTAGCTCATCTGAGAAGCGAAATTTCAATGATTTTGATTTGGTTTCTATAACCCATGGTTATAGTACCCATACACCCATGTCTCGTCACCGGTAATGATACCGTAAGTATTTGATCCAAAGAAAGCATTTTTTTAAGAACATTAATCCGATCTCTGCAATAACTGACTTTTTTACACAGCTATGACAGTGATTTGAGCGTCAGATGACAGATGGACCAACCCAGAAAAAGATGTCAATATTTTTAAATGGCGAAATTCCGGATTTTATAGGTAAGACACCAGGCAGCGACGAATTCAGCGCCTTAGGAATTCGAGTTGGCTGTAATTTTCCTCCCAATGAATTGAAATGTGCACTCATTGAGCAAATTTTTCATTCCATCCATTTCTATGAACTGCTCTAGCAATAAAGAAGAAGTAAAGTCTTTTAATTCTTTCTCTTCTCAATGCAAAAAAACATCTTATTTCCGTACACCTCGTGGAAAAGCTCCTCATTTAACTCCTTCGCTGCTAATTTTCCAACATTCCCTTCTGGACGTTTTCCAATCATTCCTCTCACTACTCGCCTTATGATAGCAAACTTGCAAATAGTCGAAATATAAATGCCACAAGTCCAAATAATCGCCGGTTTACTGTACCCTCGCCCACAGTAGAGCAGTAAATTCCACCCACCATTTGCCTCTTCACCACACCAATCCACAGTGCACAGCGCGTTTATTTGCCGGTCTGCGGTGAGTTCAAACATTTGTGGCATGTGGAATGTATTCGAAATAAAACCTGAGCATACTTTTAGGCCGTTACTGGTTTGCCGTTCGTTTACATGCGCTAAAACGCGTCAGGGGTAGTTAGCGCTCGTGTTCGAGCCATGTAACACAACACTTACGGTCGCGTTGGTGGACCCAATCCACAAATGTTCGCTTCAAAAGAACAACAAAATACTCAGCCAACGCTCGAAGAAACGTAAAAAGTATTGTTGACGTCACTTGCCATAAAGTGTGCGTACGTTTTTTTCTAAACGGAAGTCACATTTGTCCTACACAACAACAAAAAATAACAACAACAACAACAAACAGCAAAACCACATCCAATCGCATGACTGAAGGTGTGTTGGTGTGTGTGTGTGTTTGCGTGTTGCTTTTGACTGTAGTTTGTGTCACTTTTTCCGGCAAATGCAGTAGCAACAACAATGCGATTAGCAGTGACTACAGCGGCAGCAAATGTTAACAACAAACAGCTGCGGGGCGAGTTGTCAACCCCGACATGAGTGCGTTGTGGTAACGAGGTGACAAATGAGGAAGTGTGCTCACATACGTGCAAGCCAAGGTTTCTGGTAATTGCCACCTTGGCGAGGATTTTTGTTGAGAAGGGCGACTGATTTCGTACCCCTTACGACAATTAACACTCAAACGAAAATCGTACTTTGAAAATTTTACTAACAATTGGAAACTAGTGAAGAATTAGTTTGGTTTAAAGTAATTAATTGAACAATTGGAAACTAATCAAGAATTATTAATTTAAACTACTTAATTCTTGATTAGTTTCGAAAGTAATTAATTGGTAGGAAATTAATGATTAGTCTTAGTCATCTATGAAAATTCAATTGAATAAATTCTATGGGTTTTTAGTCAAGTAAAAGTTATAAGATATTATTTAATCATGACTAAAAATTATGATTGATACAAATTATAACTAAATTGACTACATACATGACTAAATACCACAACTGATTAATTATGACAAAATTAATAAATAGATTAAGTTTTCATAACATAAACGATGCCCACCAGATGACTACAAATCACCATTGATTACTATTGAAATAGTTATGGGTTTTTGACCACAATTGACGAATTATGACAAAATTAATGAAATAATGAAATAATCATGGCAAAAACCGATGACCACTTTACGATGACTACAAAAAAAAAATTTGATTAACTATGGAACAATTGACTAATTATAACAAAATTGAATGAATGAATTCAACTTTTAACGCAAAAAACTGATGACCACTTCAAGATGATTACATATCAAATTTGATTAATTATGAAAATTCATGAATTATTGACCATAACTAATTAATTATGACGAAATTGGATGAATTAATTTAATATTAAAAAAAAAACGGATGACCACTTCAAGATGACTACAAATCAAAATTGATTAATTATGAAAATTGAGGAATTCCTGACAACAGTTGATTAATTATGACAAAATTTGAAGAATTAATTGAAATTTCATGACAAAAACTGATGACCACTTTAAGATGACTACAAATAACAATTTATTCATAGAGAGTAGGGATGACTAAAGCTTATAGTTGAATATTCATGGTAAAAAGCTGTGAGCAATAAAAAGTGACTTAAAGTCATAATTAATTAATTATGAAATATAAATGCATATTCATTATCAAAAATGATGACCCATTTGGGTTTAATCACTCCAAATTTGTGATAATTTATTAATTATGACTTTTTAAGATGAATTAAAAATTATAACTGAATAATTATGACAACAAATTATGACTAGGTTCAAATGAATAAATTTGAAAAATGATTGAATCATAACAAAATATGATGACTAGAAATTGTAACTATATGATAATGACTAACAAATATGCTGAATTTAAAAATAATCAGTGCTAAAATGACCATTGATTTTTCATAACTAAAGACTACATCAGATGAATTGTAATAAATGATTAACTAAAAATTGTGATTTATTAAAAATGACTGATTGATTTAAATATTCATTAATAAATAATATTTGTAATCATTAATTAATTATAAATTATTAATCATTAATAATTATAACTTGTTTGTGAGAACTAGAAACTTTATTTGATAAATAATGGTAAAACAGAATTATGAATTGAACATTAGTTATGTTTAAATATTTGAATATTGATTGATAATCACAATTATACTTATCATTAGTTCTGATATAATAATAGTTTGATTAATAAAGGTAGAAAATAATAATGAATTGAGCGGTAATTAAAATCTAAATATTTGAATATGAATTAATTACCCTGATTAAAATTTATTTATCTGAACCAAAGGCATTAGTTGATTGATAAAACTAGAAAATAATGATAAATTGAGCATCAACTGCGTCTAAATATTTAAATTTTGTTTGATAACCATGATTACAAATTTATTTATCAAAACTAACAACTTTATTTGATAAATAAAGGTAAAAAATAATGATGAAGTGAACATAAATTTAAATATTTGAATATTGATTAATAATCACAATTATAATTATCATCAGTTCTGATATAATAATGGTCTGATTAATAAAGGTAGAAAATAATGGTTAATTGAGTATCAATTCAAATCTCGATATTTTAGTAGTGATTAACTTTCACAATTATTATTTACTTATTAATCAAAACTAAAAACATTATTTCATTAATAAAACTAGAAAACAATAATGAATTGAGTATCAACTGTATTTAAATATTTAAATTTTCTTTGGTAATTATGATTACAAATGTATTTGTCAAAACTAACAACTTAATTTGATTAATAATGGTTGGAAAAAATGAAGATTTGAGCATCAATTAAAAATAAAATATTTTAAATTAACTTAAATCATGACTAAAATTTTTTTTAAAATGAAAATCATAATTTATTACTCATTGATTGATTCAAAATTATTTAATTATAATTAGATTTATTAAGGGTAAAATAGTAATTGATTCAAAATGGTTACAAATTATTGTTTATTTATCATAAATAAATATCAATTATTACAATTATTACAAATTATTAAATAATATTATTATTTAATTTTACTAATTTTAAAAATCCTTTTCATTTCACGTTTTTGGTCATAAATTTTATTCGTTTTTTTTACTGTTAAATAATAATTAATATTTTTAATCTCAAACTCATAAGTGATTAATTACAACTAAATGTGGTGATTATCTTTATGGTAGTTCAGTAAAGCCACCCCCTTTAAATTAAATCTTGTGAGCGCCACTGGGTCCATGTGTCATTTATTAAGTGACTCATTGTTACATTTTGAAAATATTTAGAATTTGTTAAAATTAAAAAAAAAATAAATAAATATCTATAGTTTTTTCAATAAATACTTTTGATTTTTTATTTTAACAAAAATTCATCATTTAAAAATAATAATTAAATTACTTTCATTAATCTTTAACTTTAATTAATATAGTTATTGTCATTATTTTTTTAATAATAAGTAATAAAATAATAAGTAAGGCCCCCTCCTCCATCAACTGAAATCTTTTGTGGGTCTACTGGGTCCATGTGTCACTTTTTCAGTCACCCATTGTTACATATCTACAATATTTTGAATATAACAAAATTTTTTTCACAAAAAAATCAATGAATCTTTGTGTTTTTTTAATTTAAAAAATTCAAAACTTTTATTAATCTATGCAATTATTTTCATTATTTTTTTTTTAATAATAATAAAATAATAAAGAAATTCAAAATTAAAAAAATCAATAATTTGAATTAATTTATGCAATTATTCTAATATTTTTTTTTTATAATAATTTTTAATGAAAAATTTACCACATAACTCTTCCTAAAATATGGCAACACTGCAACTCTGCAGTGTGCACTGCGCAAGTCGGAACTATTCTTTGAAACGTGCCAATGCACAGAAACGTCAGTTGGATATTTTGTAATTTTGTAAAATTTAATTGTCGTGAAACAAATCAAGTTCAAGACTCGAACGCGGCGTTTTTAGCATAAAGTGCACTCATTTTAGTCTGCAACAACCAACACACATATTTTTACAACAACACAGTGCCAAAGTAGAAATTGTCAAAGGATTCGCAGTGTAGCGCAGCGCAGCGCGGCGATTGTTGCTTTCCGAAACAACTCTTTGATGGGCTGAGCGAATGCGCGCTCAGTGACCGCTGTTGGCGAGCAGTGAGAGCGAGGCAAAAGCGTAAGTAGTGACGGTTGAGGATTGGTGATGGGCGAGAGGGGGGTGCGGCGGTCAGTGCGTGTATGCGCACCGCATGTGGTGGCCGAGTGGGTGGCGGTGGTTGGTTGGTTGGCATGTGCGGCAGGCGGTCAGTCGGACCAGGTAGGGGGGGAGGGGGGGGAGAGTGTTGTGGTGAATTGGTTGGGAATTCCTACTACGCAAACACTCGAAGCGCCTTTTTGACGTAAAACCCTCCACGGAAATGTCAATGCGAAGAGCTTTGCGTCGACGCCAGCGCCAGGATCCTTCAACACATGTGCGGCCGATGGCAACAGCGACGACAACAACGACGAACGTCGGCCAACGGCTGTTCGCACGGGCACAATCGGCAATGTGCCGCGGCCGACGAGCGCGCAGTTCTACCACAATTGTCGAATATTGCACTTGGCTCGAGCGCACAACACTCGTCGCGTACGCGCTGTCAGTTGTTTGAGCAGTAACGAGCAGCACGGGGCACGGCACGGCGAAAAGGCGTACGAAACGACGGAACGGAACGTTGCTTGTGGCGTCAGTGTGTGCGTGCGTCTGTGTGCGGGCAGCAAAAAGTTGAAAATTTTGAAAATCGCCTCCTTGCCGCAAAGGAAAATATTCGAATATTTTTGTGCAGAAAATTGTCTCAAAGAGCCAAATTTCTACAAATACATGCGACAGTTGCAGTGTTGTTGTATTACGTGTGAAAATATATCAGGAAATAGTATAATTATTGTATAATCGCTGCAGTAGAGTGAAGCAGCTTGAGTCCACGATTTGTTGTGTTGGTGTTGACACAGTGGAAAATTGAAAGCGGCAGCCAATTGAAAAGTCAATATTTAATATAAAAGAAAAAAAAAATGCCCGAAAATTGTTTTGTTGTTCGAAAAAGTGCAATGCAAAGTGTTAATGTGTCGAGTTGATTAATGCGATTTTTGTAGAAGCTGGAAAAATTTCTGCTGCCATACCGCATAGGTACATATACCCATCTACTTATATATTACATATCGATTTTCAACCAAAGCAAAGCAAAGCAAAGCAAAGCGAAGCGACCAGCAGCAAGCAGTCAGCCTCATCATAGACAAACGAAGAAACGAACTCAACACACCGTGGTGCGGCAACAGCAACAACAAACGACAGCAACGTGAACAGACGAACACGGGCCGCACACAAGTCACCCATACACACGCACTCAGCTCACTCACACATTGTTCGTTTGTGTACGTTGTGAATATGGCGGATGCGAGCGCATTGTCAAACCAAAGGCAGTGTTGCATTTGTACGCCCCGCGTCCCCGCCATTGATATGTGTGTGTGTGTGTGAGCACACGGCAATTTCCGGATTTAATATTAACACTTTTTCAATTCTATTTATTTATTTTTTTATTATCTATTAAATAGGAAAATTAGAATGAAACTATGAAATTATTGCTGAATTTTTAAGAATATTTTAAACAGTGTGGAAAGTTTATAAATTGTGCGAACTGAAAAGCTTTCTAAAGAACAATAATAATTATATTATTTTAAAAAAATTTTATTATAAAAAAACCTTAAAATGACATTACTAAATAGAAGAATATGAATAAAAATTAAAAACTAAAATATAAACATGAAACATTAAAAAATTAAAACTAAAACAAATTAAAAACTAAAATTTAAATATGAAAAATTAAAAATAAAAAAATTAAAACTAAAACTTAAATATGAAAAACTTTAACCCTAATTCTTAGAAGTGAGCCTCAGAGTCTCACTAAAGATTTCATATGGTGATAAATGCAAAAGACTTTCGATTCCATTATTTTTTGTAGTCCTCTAATGGAATGTTAGAATTATATTGCATTTAAAAATTTAACATTTTAGACAGTTTTTGTACTTTTTAAACAAATGTTTTCAGTAATTTAGCTCATATAAGCCTGTCAGGCTTTCTGTCTCACTTCTGGGTTTACGTTACTTTCAAAATTCTGGGAATTAGGGTTAAGTACAATTTAACAAATTAAATTTACAAAGTTATGAATAAAAAATTAAAAACTAAAAATCAAGTATGGAAAATAAAAAATCAAATATTAATAACTAAAAATCGAATTTGAAAAATTATATATCAAAAATGAAAAACTCAAAATCTAATATGAAAAATTTTAATTAAAAAATAAAAAAAATAATTTTGAAAAATTAGAAATAAGAAATTGAAAACTAAAAATCTAATATAAAAAAGTTAAACTAAAAACTAAAAATCAAATATGAAAAATAATACATAAAAAAATAATAACTAAAAATCTAATTTGAAAAATTAGAACTTAAAAATGTAAAACTAAAATTCAAATATGAAATACTTTAAATTAAAAATTAATTAATTAATTAAGAAACATAAAAAATATAAATAAAAAATTAAAAACTAAAATTCAAATATGAAAAATTATAAATCAAAAAAGAAAAACTAAATTTCAAATATGAAAGACTTTAAATAAAACATTAATAACCAAAAAGCGAATTTGAAAACTTATAAATATAAAATTAATGATTTAAAATCAAACTTGAAAAAATATAATTAAAAAATTAAAATCAAATATGACAAAAAATATAATTAAAAATATTAAAACTAAAATTCAAATACAAAAAACTTGAAATAAAAAGTTACAAATTAAATATAAAAAATTATAAATCAACAAATTAAAACTTAAATCTAATATGGAAAATTATAAATAAAAAGTTAAAAACTAAAAATCACACATGCAAAAATATAAATCAAAAATTAATAACTAAAAATCAAGTATTCAAAAATTTGAATTAAAAATGAAAAATGAAAAATTAGAAATAAGAAATAAGAAATTTTAAAATAAAAATCAAATATAAACAAATATAAAGTAAAATCAAATCTCTTATAAATAGAAAATTGAAAACTAAAAATCGAATTTGAAAAACTATAAATCAAAAAATTATTACTAAAAAATCAGACATGAAAAATATAACTAAAAGTTTAAAACTTAAAATTCAAATATGAAAAACTTTAAATAAACAATTAAAAACTAAAATTTGAAAAATTATAATAAAAAATTAAAAACTACAATTAAAACATTAAAAACTAGAAATCAAATATAAAAAAATAAACATCAAAAATTAATAACTAAAATCAATTATGAAAAAATATAAATCAAAAATTAAAAACTACAAATTCAAAGATGAAAATTTATAAATAAAAAAATTAAAATTAAATTTGAAAAATTAGAAATAATAAATTGTAAACTAAAAATAAAATATTAACAAACATGAACTAAAAAAAAATTAAAATTAAAATATGAAAAATTATTAATACAAAAATTAAGTTTAAAATTCAAATATGAAACACTTTAAATAAAACATTAATAACTAAAAATTGAAATTGAAAATTGATTAGTAAAAAATTAATAACTAAACCTCAAACTTGAAAATATAATATATATAAAATATAATTAAAAAATAAAAATTAAATATGAAAAATTATAAATTAAAACAATAAAACTTAAATTCAAATATGAAAAATTTTAAATACAATTTTACAAATTAAATTAAAAAAAATTATGAATAAAAAATTCAAAGTAAAAAACAAATATGGAAAATTATAAATAAAAAATTAAGAACTAAAAAAGGAAATTGAAAAATTATAAATCAAAAATTACTAATTAAAAATCAAACATGAAAATATATAATAAAAAAAATAATTAATACAAAAATTAAATTAAAAAATTAAAATCAAATATAGAAAATAATAAACAAAAAATTAATAAATAAAAAACGAAGTTGAAAAATTATAATTCAAAAATTAATAACTAAAGTCAAACACGAAAAAATATAATACAAAAATTAAATTAAAAAATTATAATCAAATAT
Organism: Melieria crassipennis; assembly: GCA_963668005.1. Lineage (NCBI taxonomy): Eukaryota > Metazoa > Arthropoda > Insecta > Diptera > Ulidiidae > Melieria > Melieria crassipennis. Next base: position 75,958,507 of record OY764962.1, on the reverse strand, counting down.
GAAATATTACATTATTTGAACTATGTTCGATATGTTAGGTTAGTTTAGGTTGCGACATGAACTTCAATTCGGAGACCCTGTTTGGTCCATTGTGATTCTCTTCATTTAGAATTTGGTTCTCCTTGCTATCTGTTACGTTTTCTGTAGGTTGATTCAGAAGGGATCTTTAAGGAACCATTTGGAATTGGTAAGAAAATTGTGTAGATCACTAATCTCTGATCTTCGCGAGTCTACCGATGAAGCTGGCTCTGTTCAATAAATTTGAGATGTATTCAAAAACATGTCTTTACATTCACAGAATTTCAAATATCTACCAAATACTCTAAAAATGCACATTTACTTGGATAAATCAGCAAAACTTATTAACTTTAATATTCTCTTCTCAACACTAATATTCCACCTCAATAAAATACATCAATCTCATAAATTTATTTATTTTTGTTCTTTTTCCGTTGAACTATTTTACTTTTATTTTTATTTTTCTCACCAGTGCTGCTAACTGGCAACTTTGATCATTGGCTAATTTTGATGATTTATTTTCCTAGAAAACATCAAATCATCCCAAATCAAAAATAAAATATATGGCACTTAATTTTCTTATGCGAACAATAATTTCGTTCAACTTCAGATAAATATTGCCACTTTGTGGCATTTCAAGGTGACCACGCGCTCGGTCAGCGGGCTGTACGAAAGCGTTAAACGTCAAAAAATCCACCCCATGCTGACGTTTCGCATTCGGCGACCAGTATTCCGTTCAGTTCGCCCACTGGGTGTGTTTGATTTTGATTAGCTCCCCGCAACATGGTGGCTCTCTCTGTTCACACTGTGCGCTCTTTCGCTCACTCACTCACTCTCTCGTCATCGCAAGTCCAATGAGCGCGCTGTATCCTTCCGCTTCTGGTCCTGTGGTGAATATACAATTTTTGTTTTTGTTTTGATTTTGATTTTGTGGGCTGCACGAATTAAACAAAAGCGGGTTGAGAAGCCGACGAAGATAGCAAGAAAAGCGAAAAGGACAATGAGGCAAGTTGCGTTTAGACGTGTTGGATGTGTTTTAAGAATGAAACGCAGCATTCCGGAACGTCAGTTTGAATGGGTTTTCATTTGTTACGCACTGAACGCTGCGTCGTGCCGCTTCCCGCACTTTGCCGCCTTCGTAAAAAGGATGCGTACAGTTGAATGATGCTTTTTGCGGTGAATTGTGCTATTTTGCATAACATTGTTTTTTTTCGGGCATATGGCATTTTGTTGCACCCATGTGTGCAATTTGCGTTCGAAATGAAGATTTTATTAGCCAAAGCATAGTTGTGAGTTTCATTGAATACAATTGGTGCTATAATTTTTTGTGTGTGTTTGTGCCCAACTTAAACTTTTGGCTTTATTAAATAATTTTTATATATTTGTGCTAATCAAAGTTTTCATGTGTTTTCTGTGCGTATGTGTAATTGAAAATGCGAGTGGATACACTTTGCAAACTTTACACAAAATTTGCCTGGAAGACAACAAAATTGCTAAATACTTCTTAAAAGGTGACCCAGACCTCAGTCGATACAGCAGAAAGTGATTTGATGGATGGCCACCACGTGGAGTGAAAATCTGAGTTGTTTTAATCGTATTGAAAATATTAGCTCGACCAGTTTTTTATACTTGTAAACCCTTAAAAAATGTTTAATTCACTTTTATAGTTAATTCGAAGCACTCTGAGACAATTTTGGTCACTTGGAATCTGATCTGAAATTGTTTAAATATAATTATTTGGCTTATGAATGTTCTCAGAATTTATCAATCAAAATATTAGCTACAAGTTTTCTTAAGACAGTAATAACAAATGTTGCATATCCTTGGACTTGTAAAGGAAACCAACTTTGCAAAACCCAGCTAAGCTTTTGTTACTCTGATCACTGATTAGTTTAGTAATTCAAGGTTAGAAAACAGAAAACTTCTGCGAAACTGAGAAACAATCCTTCAACCACAACAAGCGAAAAATGGCGCTCAAGTCCCAGGCAAACTGCACACTTTAGATGGTTGCTGGTAGAATTAGCTTGGTTCTCTCTAGAGCCATCTCAGAGTGTTGCTAGTTCACATAGCGAAGTAACAAAAGTAGAAGGAGTGGCCGTACATAAATGAATCAATTTGGTATATATTGAGTTATTGTATGAGTAAAAAACTTACTGTAAAAAATGTCAATGAAATCGGATCAAAGCTTCGACCACCTCCCATACAACCGGATATGAAAACACTTCATATTTACAATTAAAATTATTTTAAGTCACAAAAGCTTCGTTCATAATATTTGTATTTTAAATTTTTTAATATTTAAAAATTATATATTATTTTAAATATTTATTTGTAATTTTGTATATAGCTAAAATGCGCTTATTTCAAAAGTAATCGAAATTAAAAAATCGACAAATTGCTCCACAACTGCTCAGAAGTTGCTCTTAGAGGATTAAAATCTATGACAGATCCCCACTAATTTGTCCTTCTAAATATTTCTTTCAAACATACGTACTCGCTATCTCCAACCCTTAGAGAGACTCTCATACAAAATCATTGTTTTTTCATAAAATGGGCTCCCACTGCTCGCAGGTTGCCCCCAGACGAATCAAATGTAAGACTGACTCCCATTTCTTTTTCATTCCAAATGTTTTTTCCATAGATACTCAACTACTATGTTTAGCTCTTAAGGGGGCTGCCATACAAAACTAATAATTTTCAATGGAATTGGCTGCCCACTTGTAAATGTAGTAAGCGAGGAAACTGTGTACCTTGGAAACTACTGAACCGATTTGATTGTTTTATTCAACAGTCGTCAATATTCTTGAGTGCAAAAAATACAAAATTAATTAAAACTAAGGAATTCCCAAATTTAAACCAAGTTGTGACGTTGTCAACTTTAGGTTCACCTTGAAAGTTTTAACTCAGTTTTTATTTACTTGCTTTCTTTGTTTTATTTTCTGTATAACGGTACTGCTCAGAGGTATCAGAAGAATCAGAAAGTTTTTGATTTTGACAGACCTAAATTATATGAAACTTATAACAACTTATTAGGGAGTCGCCCATAAATTTTTTTGAAATATTGCAAAAATCTTCTGTTTGTCACAAATTTTTTGATTGCTGTAAGCGCGTACTTTAAGAGCTCATAACTCATATGTTGTCCCATATTTCTTCTTGAAACTTGGGATTTCTATTGATTGAAATATTTTGAACAAAACTGCATACTCAGATTTTAATTGTTATAACGTTCGTGCATTTTTGTCACTGTGCGGCGTACTGCCCATTCAAACAATCTGCGCTTGAAATATTTATTACACTGCACAACAAAATCAAATTTTTTTTAAATAACAAGGTTCTGACAACGGATTCTGGTTGTCATTGTTTTTTCGAATATTGGTTGCCCTTCCATCTGCTATTTCACGTGCAAGTTTTGTAGGAGATTGTAGTACCAATTTTGATTAAGTACGAAATAAACACGTAAACACATTTTCAGTTTTGGCTTAATTTTGGCGTTCAATTTAATTTCTGAGCTTTGGTGTATTCAGAGACCTATAGTAGAATTTTATGGCGAATATTTTTGTGGTACATTTTTTTCTTAAAAAGTCCTGTTTTACAGGACATTTTTGGCATTTTAGAAAAAAGGGTCAAATTGAGCCATAAAAATAGTAGCTACAGGGTTAAAATGCTCCACAAAAATATTCTTCGTAGTATTTTACATCAAATTGCTAAACCCATCATATACCTAAAATGTAAGTTACATGGTTTTCGTATGCCGAATCACCATAAGAACGTGCAAAAGGGGAAAAACTTTGACCCCCCTAAAAGAAAATTCAGACGTAAACTTTCAAAACGCCGATACACGTATATTTTTTTTTGGTCCCCTCTACTAGAATTCGTTGTCAGAACCTTGTTATTTTTTTTGTGTTGTGCAGTGTTATCAAAATTTTATTTATTGCTATGTTGGTGTTCTGTCTACTGGTGTTCAAATATCGTGCCATCTATTCGGAGTCTGTGCTTTATAGCTTTTTAAACAAGTCAGTGTTTGCATCGTCATGAAGAAGTGCTTTCTATGGACCAAAATCTTATCGACGGCATCATTACGGGTGCCAAGACATGGGTCTATAAATATGACATCGAAACTAACCAACAATCATAGGAATTTTGCTTCGCAGACGAGCTAAAACCTAAAAGCTAGGACAGAGTCGATCCAAAATCAAAGCTTTATTGACAGTTTTCCTGGAGTGCCATGGTGTGGTCCACTCTGAATAATTCCACCTGGGCAGACACATCTCACCTTTGTAAATAGGAACCATTATGTGTGTCTAGGAAAATATTTGAGATGACATTTTTGTAGCGCGAGCTCAGAATTTTTGGGAGACAACTCTTGGTTTCTTCGCCGGTTCACACATCTTGACAATTTGACCAACAACAACGTTCATATTGTTCCGCAAGCTCTATATTCGTTCAACATGGCTCTTTATGACTTTTTGCTATTCCCATGACTCAAGTTACCATTTCTCGGAAAGCGTTTTAAGACGATTAAAACGAAAAGAAGCTGAAGGCGCAGAAGGAGCAAGAGGTGATTTCACAATCGGCCTATGAAAAGTGTTTTCAAGATTGAACGAAAACAAAGGAATATTGCTGAATAATTAAACCGGTTTTTGTTTTATTGAAGAATTCCGTATTTTTTGTATTTTTTCATATTATTATTATTTTATTTTTTTTATTATTTTAATTTTTTTTTATATTTTTTTATCATAAGGTATATGCTTATAAATTGTATGCTTACAATAACTTTGGTAGTAGTCGGAAAACGTTGTCTTTAAAAACATTTCCCTTTAAACTCAAAAGCATTCTTTAACATAAAATTCCAACTTAAAAATCATTTCAAAAAGGAAACCGTTTTTTAAATGATTTTTATTTAATTGAATTCCTCAACTCTCACCAGAATAAACACACAGCTGTGTCAATTATGCCCAGTCGGCAGCTGTCTGTTCATCAAATGGCGAGGTTCAGTTGCAAATTGCATGTAGTTTAAATTAAATTAAAGCTGCCAGTTGCAGCACACACCTCGGCGTAAAAACGTTGAAGGTAGACACAACCCAACCAAGACAGGCAAAGCCGCAAATGTTTAATTTCCTTTGTGCAGCCGCGGCAAAACGTGTTCATATTTTGCGCAGCGTACAACTTCTACGCAGCACAGCCGGCACTGAGGTGTCAAGGTGTTCAAGGTAGTCACAGGTAGGGGGTGTGTCATGACCCCAAAGGGGGCATTGATAGGCAGTAGAATCGAATCGTGAGTAGAATTGATTAAGTCATGTCGACTATTTGAGACAACTTTTCCATGTTATCAGTTACTAAAAGCAATAATCAAAATTGATTTATATTTATTTATAACAACAAATGGGTGTGTCTTCCATTTACGTCTTGGAAGGTAGTAGTGGCTGCTCCAAGGCAAAGTTCATTTAGGCCATAAAGGTCACAATCAATCGAACTTAAGTTCGCTAACTCATTGAACCAGTTTGAGCTCCTTACAAAGACTGTGAATAGTCCTGTCGACTAGATTCCCTCGATTGTCAAAGAAGAAGTTACCCAGGTGAGTCTTTCTTCTTCTAGCTAATGCAGTGCAGGTGCATAGAAGTTGAAGTGCCTTTTCTTTCTCGTCCATACAGCTTCGACAAAAGTCTTTAGAAAGCAAACCCAACCTTCTTCTCTAACTGAATTATGATTTATTACCCAGTTTTGCATTCGAACAAAGCCTACTCTAAAGTTGCCGTCAAAAAGGGGCGTATCTATTTTGTAGAGTTTAAAAATGTCTGTCCATATCTACTAAAAGACTCGCACTTATATTCCATTAACATTTTGCCTTTGGACAGAGATTGAATTAGTGTTGTGTTGTTCGTCTGCAGGTCACGTTAGACGTTAACACAGCGGTCGATCAGCATTACGCGCTGCACTGCGCACGTTAGCCGCTGCAGCGCGCTCGTCTATTTCGGCCGCGCCTCTTGGCCATTTGGCGCGTGCGTTAATGCCCGTTCGCTGTTGGCAATAAAGCCAGCAGCAGCTTTTGGCCACGTTGAAACACTTCCGGAATTTCAAGCAGATAATGCCGCATCTTTCTGTTTTTCCGGCTTTTCCTGCTGTGCGTCAAATTCCCCAGCGTGCTATGCTCGTATCCAGCCAGATGCGTTTCGCTGAATAAAAACGAGTAGTTAGCGGAATTGATGAGCAAGCAGACAGCTGACGGCAGAAAGGTGAGGTGAGCAACGTTTATGGCGCGAAAAATCCATTTGTGGTAGATGTTTTTCATTATGGCATGTGCCAAGAAAACAACAACAAAAACCAAATGAAGGAACTTTGTAAGGTGCGGCAGGGATGTGTGTGTGTGTGATCTGATGTTTGTTGGTAGTTGTGTGTTGGTGATTGTGTGCTGCTGTTTGTATGATTGCGTGGGTTGCGTTCGTGCGACGTTCATTTCTACGTCAACCTTGAAATTGTCTTCAACAACTTTATGATACTTTTATGTTCATGTTGTTGTTGTGGCATTTTTAATTTAATAATTTCAGCAAATAAGCAAAAAGACATTGGCTAACGCTGGAAGTGATGCAATAATGTAATTGTCCATAGAATTAATGAATATATATTGAATGGGTCAACTTTGTTGCAGCTGCGAGAAGAGCGTTGCAAAAAGTTTACGAATAAATTTAAATGGAATAATTTTGCAAGCCATGGTCACAGCTGCCTGATCATAATTGGAAGAGAGTCCTTTAAGGAATCAGGTAGAAATATTTGAATTTAAGCATTAAAGTATTTTTTTAATTTTAAAAGAATTTAGCTTATGAAAAAAAGAAGAACAAAATTGAAGTTAAAACTTAAGCAGAAACTTAAGAAAACCACTTGAGCAATGCAATAATTGACATTTGATTCTCAGTTTAATTAAAACTTTTTAATCGAAACGAAGCTTAATTTAAACTTTAGGCGAAGATTTTCCTGAACATACCTGAAAGAGAGTCCTTTAAGGACTAAGGTAGAAACATTTCACATTCACTTTTGAACTTAACCTAACTTTAAACTTAACCTAAATTTACTTGAATTTAATATACTAAAGCTTTAACTTAAATTTGATTTAAACTTAATTTAATCTTACCTTAGACTTAACTCATACTTAACCTTAACTTGACTTGAACTTTACGCAAACTTAATTTAAACTTTACTTCTACTGAACTTAAACTTACGAGTAACTTTGATTTGAATAAAACTTATCTTAAAACTTGACTTAAGCTTGACTTAAAATTTTACTTCAACTTGACTTAGACTTTACTTAAACTTACCTTCAAACTTGACTTAAACTCTACATAAATTTTACTTAAACTCGATTAAAGAACTGACTTAAACTTGACATAAACTTGACTTAACTTAGACTTAAACTTGTTTTACTACTGAACTTAAACTTGACTTAGACATGACTTAAACTTGCCTTAAAATTTGACATAAACTTTTCTTAAAACTTGAGTTAAACTTGACTTAAATTGTGCTTAAGCTTGACTTCAACCTTAAAATTTAACTCAAACTTTAACTTTACTTAAACTTACCTTACAACTTAACTTAAACTTGATTTTAACTTTTCATAAATTTGACCTAAACCCGATTCAATAGTTGCCTTATACTTGACTTAAAACTTTATTTAATATTGATTTAAATTCGACTTAAACTTGGCTTAGACTTGACTTGAACTTGACTTAAACTTGACTCAACAATTTACTTAAACTTGACTTAATCTCAACAAAAGTTTGACTTGAACTTGACTTAATCTCAACAAAAGTTTGACTTAAACTTGACTGAAAAATTGACTTAAACTTGACTTAAACTTGATTTAAAATTGAATTAAAGTAGATAAACTTGGCTTAGACTGGACTTTAACTTAACTTAAAATTTGACTCAATTTAAATTAGATTTAAACTTGACTTCAACTTGACTCAACAATTGACTTAAATTTGACTTAATCTTGAGTCAACAATTGACTTAAACTTGACTTAAATTTTGCTTAAACTTGACTCAACAACTGTCTTAAATTTGACTTAAACTTGAATAAAAGTAGACAAACTTGGATTAGACTTGACTTAAATTTAACTTAAAATTTGACATAAACTTAACTTAAATTTGACTTAAACTTGACTCAACAATTAACTTAAACTTGACTTAAACTTACCTTAAAACTTGACTTAAATTTGAATAAAAGTAGACAAACTTGGCTTAGACGTTACTTAAACTTACCTTAAAACTTGACATAAACTTGACTTAAACTTGATTTAAACTTGAATAAGAGTAGACAAACTTGGCTTAGACTTTACTTAAACTAACCTTAAATTAGATTTAAACTTAACTTAAACTTGACTCAAAACTTTACTTAAACTTGACTTAACCTTACCTTAAAACTTCACTTAAACTTGAATTAAAGTAGACAAACTAGGCTTAGACTTTACTTAAACTTACCTTAAAACTTGACTAAAAGTTTACATACATTTGAATTAAACTCCATTCAACAATTGACTTAAACTTGACATAAACTTGACTTAAACGAGACTTTAATTAGACTTAAAAACGACGTAGACTTGACTTTAACTTGTCGTAGTCTTCACTTAAACTTACATTCAAAGTTGACTTAAACTTTAGTTAAATTTGACTTGAACTTAACTTAAACTTGGCTCAACAATTGACATAGACTTGACTTAGACATGACTTAAACATACCTTAAAACTTGACTTAAATTTGACGTAGATTTAACTTAAACTTACCTTTAAATTTGACTTAAATTTGATATAAACTTGAAAAGCTTAGATTTTACTTAAATCTGACTTAGAATTGCCTTAGACTAGGCATACCTTTGACTTAAACTTCACGTTGTAATTTACTTAAACTCGACTTAAACTTGATTTAAACGTGATTTAAACATGATTTAACCTCCTGAGTATATTCAGTAAATCGTGCGCTCATTACATACAATCACGATCCTATACCAAAGCACTGGCTTGTCTAAAAGACTGGTTCAAGCATCCTGTCGTTGTTTTGCATCGTTGTTTTCCCCTTTTTATATTCGCAGCTTTTTTTTGTATTAACGAAGAATATCCAGTTCGTCCAGTGACAACTCCTATAAGCTGTCATATAGTTGTGAGACCCTCTTTGCTCAGGAAGCAATAATTGTCTAATATAAAAAAGTACCCTCTTGTTGCTTCAAGAGAAGTTCAACACGTCCTTTGGTCTGCGGTTTGCATCCAAATATTCGACAGTTTGGATTGCCTTCATAACCCGAAAACTGTGTGAGGAGCTCAACTTGGATCAGTCCGCAACGTTTGAAACCTAGCGCACAAAATCTTTTCAACCAGCCTTGGGTACACTTTTTACAATTCTAATTTTTATTTCAATTTTTTCAACACTTTTCCATTGCGCTAAAAATGTTCATTGTTCTGCGATTTGTGCGGCCCCATAGTTGGCATGACCGAGTGCAGCATTTGCCTTCGCTATGAATATTTTAGTCGGCACAAAGCGCTGACAGTAATTGAGTTTTCGCGCCGCTGCTGTGAGTCGGTAATGCGGCCAGTTGCGCTTATTACGGCCGGTAGCACCTTTTGCGCTGCCGGGCCAATTGTCTTGTTGGTACCACGTCCTCGTCGGTGATTGGCATCGTCCATAATGAAATTGAGTGGCAGCCGGCAGTCGAATTGACCGTGCAGCAGCAAATATTCCTTGGAAATATGCGGGTTTTTTGCACCGCTGGGCGCTGTCACAGTCGCTCACTTATCCCACATCAAAGTGCCACATGGACGCCCGGCTGTTTGTCAGTGTGTTCGCTCATCGCAACTAAAAAAATTCGAGTCGATTTCTATTTTAGAAAAAATTTGCAATTCGACTTTCATGATTAAAGTTGGTGCCATACAAAGCCTTTTTGTCAATTTGCTGCTAGATTTATGCATTCCCAGCTGTATGGCTGTGTGTGTGTGTGTGTGTTTGCGTTGGTGTAGCGGCTCAATGATGATATGAGTTAGGTGCCGTAACTCGCTTGAGCGCAAATTACATTATCGTGTGACACAAAGTAATTTCATCTTTGCCGCAAACTCTTATCTCTCGCCGTGCCATTGAAACCGAAGGCAGACATTGAAGTGCAAACAAAAGAGCCAAACAGCATTTCGTCGATCCGTTGTCCTTTGTTTTAGTTGGCTTTTTGTGTTGGTTTTGTGCCAAAAATAAAATATTACCCGAAGCGTATTTTTTAAATATTTGCTTTTCGAATAGGAATACCATGGAAAATTACTTGCGGTAAGGTGATTTTTTGGCGACGAGTCGACGTTCGGTATGCGGAAATAAATTGTCACGCAATGTGAGAGAATATTTTGTAGTTGTTTTTTAATGCAAATTACTTTTAATAATAGTCATAGTTATTGCTGCATAGGCGTGCGAAAGCAATCTTGATAAGCTAAAATAATTGAGGGAATTGAGTTGAATTAAACTGGGGCGAGGTCGTTGGTAATTCGCCAAGAGTGGAAAACCATCAGGTTATAAGTAAAGAAGAAGAAGAAGAAGAAGCAAACAACTTTTCCTGCCACTTGAAATTTCGATAAATTCAATCACGACGTTTAAAAGTTGTTGTTCTATTTCTCATAAACCTAAATATTTGATAATTTCCCATGAGTTTGGGCTTAGAAAGAGGTTATAGAGAGGACTAAGACTAAGACTAGGACTAAGACTAAGACTAAGACCAAGACCAAGACCAAGACCAAGACCAAGACTAAGACTAAGACTAAGACTAAGACTAAGACTTAGACTAAGACTAAGACTAAGACTAAGACTAAGACTAAGACTAAGCCTAAGACTAAGACTAAGACTAAGACTAAGACTAAGACTAAGACTAAGACTAAGACTAAGACTAAGACTAAGACTAAGACTAAGACTAAGACTAAGACTAAGACTAAGACTAAGACTAAGACTAAGACTAAGACTAAGACTAAGACTAAGACTAAGACTAAGACTAAGACTAAGACTAAGACTAAGACTAAGACTAAGACTAAGACTAAGACTAAGACTAAGACTAAGACTAAGACTAAGACTAAGACTAAGACTAAGACTAAGACTAAGACTAAAATTAAGACTAAGACTAAGACTAAGATCAAGACTAAGACTAAGACTAAGACTAAGACTAAGACTAAGACTAAGACTAAGACTAAGACTAAGACTAATCCACCAACATTGACGTTAAATATTCAAATATTCGAACGTCAAATATTCAACCTGTATGCGAACTTTTCCCAGCTCAGGTAATATTTCACAGTTGGTAAACACTAAAAATTTCATTATATTTACAAAACAATTTGCGCGCAATGGAAATTATGAATTCGAGTCAACAGTTGGCAGTCATGCCACATGGCACCGCTCCGATAAAGCACTTATTAATGACATTTAAAGGGGTCACCGCTGCTCGACTCGAATACTGAAGCGCAAGCATGACGCGTTCAGGGCGCATATGCGGCACGCTTTAAACTTCAACGAGTGACGAGTCGGCGTGTGCAGTTGTGCCGCTTTCAAACTTTTGTTTATTTACTGCCAAACAAAATTGAGTTTTTGCTCTCCTTCCAGTTATAAACGTGTTTGTTGTTGTTCTGTGTGGGGGCAATGGCGCTTTGTTTGCTTGTGTGAGTGCCTGCAAAGGTTGTATTGTATGGGCATTCGTAGAAGAAGCTGGCAGCCAGGTACCCGTTGGTGCAATAAATGTGCCATGCGGCATAAGTTCATTACTCACACACACACAAGCCCACACAGTTATTTAAGCAGCACTTTCAAAGCACATTTTTCATAACATCATTCTAGACATGGGGCACACAACACACACACACACACTCACACTCACTCAGATGTGTGTATATACGTTTTTCATGCTCGACGCCCAACATGCAAGCGGCTTGTTTGCCTTTGATGAGCATTTTGCCTTGTCTGCTGTTTGCCTGCTGCTGCTGTTGCTGTTGTTGCAAGGACCTCACGCACACACGCACACATCCATACGCAGCCACATGTGTTGAAAGTTTTCCAATTTTTCCCCACGTTCATTTTTTGAAATTGCTACGCAAAGCCTGCTCGCATCGCTGCCCCACAATGGCCCGCGTCACCTTCTGTGCTCGTTCCACAGTATTTATTGACTTTCTTATGCCTTGTTTACAGCTCCCATTGCCACGTTTCGTCTACGTCACCAACTTTGGCTGCTTCGCATTTCCAATTTTTTCTGTGCGTGCTTTCGTGCACTCATCCTTCTCCGCTTCCTTCCGTCTCTGCTTGCTTGCTTCCTTCCTGTGTGCTTGTGTGTGTGTGTGTTTCACGGCACTTCACAGCTGCCCCACATAAATTGACTTTCTTTCAAGGAGTTACTGTCGTTGTTGCGCTATTTTAAAGCAATGCTCCTTGGAGTATTTTTTTTTCGGTTGCTTCTCGCTTTCATTCCCATCTTTGTTGCCTCACTTTGGCAAAAAATATTACAAAATCTCTTTGCAACAAAGCAGCGTAAAAATGTAGACGTTCGTATCGTTGCCATTTCAAAATAAGGATTAACCCAGGAAACAAACTTATTCGGCTCCACAGCTCATCTGACAGAGATTAATATTCCATTTGCGGTGCTTACTGCCTGCGAAACGGCTGTGGTTGCATTTTTTTCTGCTTCAGATTTTCACCGATAAAATTCAATTGGAGGCGCACGACTTAAGTGTGCCACGAACACGAATTTCTGCAAAGCAATCGATTTTCCCGTGCGATGTGTCAATGAGAGAATACTGCGGCAGTAGTTGATAAGCGATTTCAAAAGAAATGTACAACTGGGTATTGATTGCATTGTATGGGGTCGGCTTTGCAAACGATTACAATAAATGGGAGATTTATCAAGCGTAGAGCTCAGGTTTCTGCGCCGGAAAACTATCATGTTTCTTCTACTACAATACATGTGTACTTTTGTGTTTTGTGAATTGGGGTTTTGTGAATTTGGGGCACAATAGATGAACTGACTGGGGTCAATGCACCCACAGACAGACGCTTTGAAGTGGTATTTCGATCAATCTTGGCAACAGATTTTGATCGAAGCAATAGAGTTGAAGCAATCATGCCAGAGGTCGTGGCTCCGACTCCTGCCTGGTGCATGGTTCCTTACTCTTTCAACTTCAGTTCAAAAAGTCCGACCCTCATATAATCCTTTCCCACCCACTCCCACGCAATATTATATGTTTTGTAAAAAGAAAACAAATGTACAGCTGCACGATGCACTAGCGACGCCTGTAAGGGGAAGCGAGCATTAGCGAAAACAGCGCACCGAACCGACTCTTAGCGAAGTGCCCAACCATTCCGCTGTCACCTTCTTTACACAACAGATGGCGCTATGAGCGTTAGCTCATAACATCAGAGGCGTCGTTCCTAAGCGGCGATAGATGGCAGTCCCCCATCAATTAAGGCTACCTGCGGCGGGCCAATCATCTATCTTGGCAGAAAACCATAACTGATTAACGTAACCAACACAAGGTAATGTCTTGTGGAGGCCCCATGCTCCCGAGAGGAGTGAACAAGAAATAAATCAGCACTAGAACGCTCAATCAGAGAGTGTCTATTCGACCACTATCTGAGTTCACTGTACTGAGTTCACCTGTCCTGTTCTATTTCAAGTCCTGTGGTGTCACAATAAAGAAGTTCATCCCCCAAAACATTAGTTTACACATTTGAAATATTGGCCAATACTTGTATAAGTGGATGACAAGAGACATGGTAGAACTCAAGCAACCACAGGAGTTCACAGACCCTCATTATGGTTTGTTCATCAGAATGTTGATTTCAAGGAAGCTTCGGTCAGTTTTCAGTCTGACTCTATTTTGAAGCTTATGTATAGCACAGCTTATATTTCACAGCCAATATTTGATAGCTAATAAATTTAAAAAGATCCTTTAGAAATGAGGACTCTAGAGTCAAGGTGTCTGATTAGTTTAACATATGCAACGGTACTCGAATTTTCGAATCGGCTAAGTCAAACTCTCTCTCAATACTCTTCCATAGATACAATATGGCTCACAATGGGTCTAGTAGTCCTACAAATGGAAGGCAGGCATACCTTTTCATATGAAACTAAACTTAACCCAATTAAGTAAGTTAGCGCTATTTTTATACCACATTAGTTGGTTTATTTTATCGGAGAGATTCAAGATTGGGTTTGTTAGATTGGCTGTGGTCAATATTGGATTTGATAGCTAGCTGAAATGAAGCCTTTGGATCAAGGTTTCTAACTGGTTTGACAAACATAATGAAGCTTTAATTGTCCAACCATCTATGTTTCACAAAGAAATCAAACTGAAGAGTCTCTTCGTTCAATGCTCATTCACAGATACAATTGACCTATTAGATCTACAAAGTGAAGGAAGGCTACGTTTTTAAACGAAACTAAACTTAAGTATTAAGTTAGTTAGTTCAAATAGTAAAGGGAATTCAACTGGATTAGTCAACGACAATTGGGGCCGGTTTTTTGGCAATTTTTCCTTTCACACTTGGAGGTTTGCCATTGCCCATCAAGAGGCACTTGTGCAATTCTTGTAATTCTCATCTGCTTCATGTGGATAGCGATAGAAGTAGACGAGTTTTTCACCAGCCCGAGCTAGGATTCGAACCTAGGGCCTCGGTATAAGAAGCCAGTGCGCTACCCGCTGGGCTATCGAGGCCGACCAAAGAAAGTTAATTATTTTACGCCTTACGGTTCAATTAGGAACTGTGTTGAAACATCCTGTTATGGTTTGATGGAGATAAGTGTAACTGCTTAGGAAGCAAGTATCGGTAAGAGACATCGACTTCAAGAACTATGTTTCTACCCTTTGTAAGAATGAAGCAGCCAATACAACTAACATCGAACAACAGTTGAAACTGGTAAAGGACGTGAGCTTAGTCGGCTTCGGCCACTCAAAAAAAGAACATTCGGGTAATAATCGGCACCGAAGGTAAACAATTTTTTAATACACATACTGGCCAATATAGGCAAAGCTCGTATCGTATGATATAGTTCCCGAAAGTACCATGACGCCTAAAAGTATGCAATGTACAGGAAAAAACAACATTAAACAACGATTTTTTCCTGTAAACTGCATATTTTTAGGACAAACGGCTTAAGTTATTCACCTTTGGCTTTGGTTTTGGCCAATTGTCAGTCTTGTACTGGATTAATTGGTTTCGACTTCAGCCAAAATGTCAAAATGTTAAATGCTGTCAGAGTTGTTGTACAGATCCTATATTTTCTATTTGTTTCTTACTAAATTGAAATACCAAATTCAATCAATCTTACAGTTGCATTCGGTCAACAATGGCTAAATAATTTATGTATATGTATTTTTGCCTTCTTATTTACTCCGCTAGGGAGCATAGGACCGCAACAAGGACTCAACATGACAAATGACTTCTGTTGTTTACATTAATCACTTGAAATTCTGTGCGTGTGAGTGATTAGCCTATTGCTAGATGTCCTAGGAGATGAGGCTGCTATCTGTTGTCTTCTAGGAGTCCCCTGTGAATTTGTTGTTGATAGGAGATGACGCAGAGTGTTGATGTCTTAGATGAGCGCTACGTCAGTTTTCGTTAGTCGATACTGGCAGTGTTGGTGGTGCTGTTGTTGCGTTTTTACAACTACTGAAAATGGAAAGGGAAAGATAGAAACTTATTTTCAAGGTAAGGATTTGACTGGCAAATGTTGATAGGAAAGAAAATAATTAAAAGAAAGCAAAAAATTGAACAGTTTGGAAAAGTGCGAGACCAAGTCTTAAGTGGGAATCGAACCCACGACCTCTCTGATGGATGGATGGTAT
Source organism: Melieria crassipennis (assembly GCA_963668005.1). Taxonomy (NCBI): domain Eukaryota; kingdom Metazoa; phylum Arthropoda; class Insecta; order Diptera; family Ulidiidae; genus Melieria; species Melieria crassipennis. The sequence goes on along the minus strand of OY764962.1, from coordinate 75,942,653 downwards.
GGGATGAAAGTCCAGTGTACCCTAAGCTGTGTTACCGAGAAAAAAATTGAGAATCTTAGAAAAGTGTGGGACCAAGTCTTAAGTGGGAATCGAACCCACGACGTCTGGAATGGGATGGGATGGAAGTCCAGTACGCTTTAAGAAAACGAGAAAAAATGTTACCGAGAAAAAATTGAGAAATTTGGAAAAATGCGGGGCCAAGTCTTAAGTGGGAATCGAACCCACGACGTCTGGAATGGGATGAAAAGCACTTCGTGCTGTATTACCCAAAAAAAAATTCAGAAATTTAGGAAAGTGTAGGACCAAGTCATAAGTGGGAATCGAACCCACGACCTCTGGGATGGATGGGATGAAGCACTTCATGCTGTATTACCTAGAAATCCCATCCGTTTGAAATGTGTGTTGTATCACATGTTGGAAAAAAACAGTGTTGCATACACATTTCGGGTGGAATTCGTGATATCACAACGGGTCATATAGGCCTAAGTATGTCTCATACAGAGGCAGCCACTACAACCAACCAACCAACCAACCTAGAAAATAATTCAGAAATTTAGAAAAATGCGGGACCAAGTCTTAAGTGGGAATCGAACCAACTACCTCTGGGATGAAAGCTCATTGCACTTTACGCTGTGTTACCATGTCTTTAGTGGAAACCGAACCAACGACCGCTGGGCACTTTACCTCACCTCACTTGGGACCTCAGTGCACTTCGCGCTGAGCTAAAGCGTGAAGTAAAATTACTTATATAACTACTTTTAATGTACATGACAACTCTAAAGGGAAACTTAGGTCAAGCTTTTCATACCTTTTATGCTTTTAAATACTTAATTTCACACATAAATGGAAGTGCCTTGAAGTTTTAAATCAACTTCGCAAGCTCAGTTGAGGCTTTCAAAAAGGTCATTGTTTTGCTCTCTGAGGTTTTTCAGAGGGCTATTGCCCAGGCAGCCGTCGTGGCTCAGTTGGTTAGTGCGTTGGACCGCGAGTCGCAGGCAGCAACCTCAGGTTCAAATACTGCCTGTAATAACACCTAAAAAAAATAACGGGAAAACTCGTTTTCTCTTTCGGTAGCTGTCCTCTCAGCTGGAAATGGCAAACCTCTGAGAGTAAAAATTGCTTATGAAAAAGCTCCCAACCTGCCGTTCGGAACCGGCATAAAACTGTAGGTCCCTTCAACCCGCGTACAAATTCACACGCACAACACGGGTAGTTGCGGGAAGCTAGGCCTTAGTCTCGCGTAAGCGGGCTGTCGTGCCAGTCAATTATTTATTATTATTGCCCAAAGCAGGTTAGGACAGGTTGAGTTAGAATTCGAAATCTCAAACATTAGGACAGAGAACTTATTCAGTTCATTTACCATTTCAGTAAGCAAATTGCATAAGTTTCAGACTGTCATGGTGCCAACCAATCAGAGCTGAGAGTGCTCAAGTCATTCTCAACACATTTCTATCTACAAATAACTGGGCTAGTGGATTCTAACTAATGGATAGCATGGATTATGAATTAATAAACTTTCACGGTTGTTATTAGGCGTAATTGGTTAGAAAATTACATGTCTTGAGGAATATATAATATTTAGTTCTAGACATATTTGCCACTATTTGACTCATGACTTTTGTTTTCGATTATGTTTAGAACAACAGTTGATCAGTGATTAGGCCTTCAAAAACCATATAAAGAGTGGTGGGTTCTATTCCCATCAAAACTTTTTGATGACTAGAGGATTGATTAGATGATAAAGAAAGAATAATCTTAAGATTTATGGGCACCAATTCATGTTAATAAAACCCTGGAGCACATTCTTCCTCCTGTCTGACTTTCTCAAGACTAAACCTTACACACTTAAGGGCTCCGTTCTTCTCTGGGTTAGCAGAGGTCCCCAAGTATTTTGAGCTTTGTCAGGATCACCGAAATTCTCACCGATTACTTTTGGTACCGCTTGGGACTCAACAGGATCTACAGGTGGCCGACTTGGCCAGTCCTAACCTGCTTCTATCTAACCTACTGTAACTAAATACTTTTGTTCAGAATAATATTTCATTTATTGAAAAAAATTTAAATGCCCAAACCTTTTTAACTGCTAAAATGGTATTTATTTCTGTAATAAACAATCCATTACATTACACCTCGCTGGCTCTTGCAATACTCATTCGTTTCACTTTGTTGTGCATAATTTATAGCCACGTAACAAACTTGTAGCAAAACTTAATTCACATGACTTGTAAATACATATAAATCGATGTCGTTAACAAACAAATTCCTTTGCCTTAAAGTGTCCATAAGCCAACCAACCAACGAACGGCCCACGCCACTTGTGGTCCTTGTTGTGGAAAGTTGAATGTTGAATGCATAAAAAGCAATAAATCTTTACGCCTTTCTCTGTTTGCAGGTGGTGAAGGTGCGCAATGCAGCCGTGCGTGAACTTCAATTGCTTATTTAAAAGTTAATTAATGTTGCTATTACAACAAAACCAACTACACCCAATAAGAACTCGAGGCACCGTAACGACAACCGGGAAAGAAAGGCAACACCGCTGACAACAAATATTCGCATAGGCAACAAATAGAAGTTTTGGCTAAAAGTAATTAAAAGCAAACTTTAACCCAATTCGACTGAGCGGTCGCTGGCGGTGCAGTGCCAAGACGTGACGGTGTGTGTGTGTGCTTAGTCAGATCGGCATAGCCGATTTGCCGAATACACAAAGGGGTGCCACGACCCGACACGTTCGTTGTGTGTATGGAAATTTCGTATGTGTGCGCAGTGAGTGCGGGCAGCAGCAGCAGCAGCGGCGGCAACGGCAGCAGCAGCAGCAGCAGGCGGCAGCAGCAGCAGATTCCAACATGCAAAAGGAAAATAACACAACAGCGGAAAATTGCCAATTTGTGGGGCCGTATCGTCTGGAAAAGACGCTCGGCAAAGGACAAACGGGTGAGTCGAGTGCAATGCGAGGTTAGGGCGCCCATTGCAAACAATCGATTGTTGGCGCTATACATATGTCGGCTATATGTCGAATGGTACGTAGAGAACTTAGCGTTTACTAGTTTGGTGGTGACAGCTTAAATGGTCGAATGAGGCTGCCAAAGATCGATGTCACTTGCGAACGTGATGTCTGTGTTTCTTAAGTGCGTTGTGCAGCATCAACCGAAGGGGGGAAGAGGATATATAATTTTGTAGAGTTTTTTCTTTTTTTACAAATGTAGATTCTTCAGGCAGATCGGGTATTCGTAGAGAAACAAATCTTAAAAATTATACAAAAAATCAATTAGCACCTAAAGGACGTCTTTCGAAAGCTTTGCGGGCAACATTAAATGTAAAAAAAATTGCCCAAAATATTTTCCAGTGTTGCATAAGTAGTCTGGACTGTTGTAATCTGGGATTAAAATTTCATACAAATGCAAATTAAAAAAGTTATAAATACTTTTTTAACAAAAAACATGAATTTTTTCACTGGAAAAATGTTTTCTCCATATGGCAGTTGTTATAAATATTCCTCAAATACACGTCGATTCTTCAGATAGGTCGAGTATTCGTAGAGAAACAAATCTTAGAAATTATATAAAAAAACATTAGCGCCTGAAAAGAATTTTGAAAATTTTTTTGCAATTTAAAATAAATAGGCTTAGAATTTTTTCCAGTGTAAAATTGTCTGGACCTTTGAAATCTGCAATTGAAGTTTCAAAAAAATTCGAATTAAAAATATTAGAAGTACTTATTTAACAGAAAACATGCATTTTTTCACTGGAAAAATGTTTTCTCCATATGGCAGTTGTTATAAATATTCCCCAAATATACATCGATTCCTCAGATAGGTCGAGTATTCGTAGAGAAACAAATCTTAAAAATTATATAAAAAAACATTAGCGCCTGAAAAGAATTTTGAAAATTTTTTTGCAATTTAAAATAAATAGGCTTGGAATTTTTTCCAATGTAAAGTTTTCTGGACCTTTTAAATCTGCAATTGAATTTTCACAAAAATTCAAATTAAAAATATTATAAATACTTATTTAACAGAAACCATGATTTTTTCACTGGAAAAATGTTTTCTCCATATGGCAGTTGTTATAAATATTCCTCAAATACACGTCGATTCTTCATATAGGTCGAGTATTCGTATAGAAACAAGTCTTTAAAATTAGAAAAAAACAGTTAGGGCCTGAAAAGACTTTTTAAAATTTTTTTGCAATTTAAAAAAATTTGCTTAGAATTTTTTCCAGTGTAAAATTGTCTGGACCTTTGAATTTTGAAAATTGTCTGGACCCTTTGAAATTTCAAAAAAGTCAAATTAAAAATGTTATAAATACTTATTTAACAAAAAAAATGATTTTTTTTTCACTGGAAAGATGCTTTCTCTATATGGAAGATTTTAAGGTTGAGTAATATACACGTCGATTCTTCAGACAGGTCGAGTATTCGTAGAAAAACAATTCTTTAAAATTAAGCAAACTAATCCATTCCCGCCTGAAAAGAGGTTGTTGAATATTTTTTTTTTCGTACAACATTAAATGTAGAAAAATGTGGTCAAACAATTTTCCAGTGTAAAAATGTCTGGACAGTTCAAATCTGTACAATATTAAATGCAAAAAAAAAATTTGCTTAAATATTTTCCAGTGTAAAAAATGTCTGCATTGTATAAATCTTCAATTGAAATTTCATCAAAATGCAAAAAATTTAACAAAAAACATGAGTTTTTCACTGGAAAAATTTTGTCTCCGAATTTATTTGTATCAACATTAAAAAGTATTTCTAATTAGTGAAATTTATGCGTACATGAGTTAAACTTCGAAAAACTCTAAGGTCAAAATATTTTCCAGTGTAAAATTGTCTGCACTGTTGTAATCTGTAATTGAAATTTCATAAAAATGCAAATTGAAAAAGTTATGAATACTTATTTAACAAAAAACATGATTTTATTTCAGTTGTAAAATTTTGTCTTTAAATTTTTTTGTATCAAGACAAAAAGAAATAAACCTAACTAGTAAAATTTATGCGTCCATGAATTGTTCGAATAACTCTCTTATTTTTTCAAACATTGGGAACACTCTAAGTCGGTTAGGCTCTATTCACTTTTGACCGTATATAATTAATTAAATTTTTATTTATAAAAAAGTTTATTATTAAAATTATGATTAGTTGTATTTTTAGCATTGTTTTTAAAATATAACTTTTCCCTCTGAAGTTAGGAATATAAATTTGTTTGGTCCGTTTTCAAAAGATGGTTCTGGCTATTGTGAATGGTTTATAGTGACCGCTGATTGCAGTGGTTCCAGAGACGTTAGACATCTATCAAAAATATTCATTTAACATTGCTTTGTTTTGCTTTACTGTGTTGAATATGTCCAACTTTGTGTTAACCAAACAGCATTTGGAGGAGGTTTTAGGTTACTGTTTTAATTGTAAGAAAAGTGTAGTCGAAGCACATCGAATGCTTGTGGAAGTTTATGTTGACAATGTCTGAATTGACATATCATGTAGAGAATGGTTTCGACGTTTTCAGAATGGTGATGCCAGTGTTGAAGACGCACCTTGCTCTGGACAGCAAAAAAAAAATTGAAGACAAACAATTGCAGGTATTATTCAATGAGGATTCGTATCAAATACAAGACGAGCTTACAGAATCATTAGGAACGCCACACCAAACAATTTCCGTAGGATTGAAATAAATGGGAATGATTCAAAAGGCAAATGGGTGCCTTGTTATAAAAAATATTTGGGTGCCAAAGTCGTAAAAAAATATTTGGAATTCCTCAAATGGGATATTTTACGGCACCCGCCTTATTTTCTGGACATTGCTCCTTCTGATTATTGTTTATAGTGGCGCACACAGTTCGCTGATTTTTGGGGTTCAAATCCCCCTCGCCCTAAATACAAAAATTGCTGATGCAAAATAGGGTTTCAAATTAAATTGGGCTCAAAAGTTGCCACTGACTGGTATTACCGTCGTATATAGCACGATTTGGCAGGTCACTGGTTCACATTTTTTTCGAAATGGAATTCAAAAGTTGCTGTAGAGATAAGAAAAAGTAGTAACCAGCAATGGAAATACTTTTCATTCATTCATGTTCATTCATTTTATTTTGAAATTAATGATTTTGACTTAACAAAACGAACTGAACTAATTTCTACTACAATACTTACAAAATTTGCAGAAAAAACAGGTTTTGGAACAGGAAATGTCTATTTATTGTGCTCTCCGAAGGTTAATTTCGAACTTTCTCGAAAGCTCAGATAATTCTTAGTTTTTATATGACTAACACCTTTCAACTGACTTGCGCCAAACTTAATAAAATTAAACAGAAAATTACACAAGAATGTTATTGTGTAAACATATAAACATGGCTACTTTCTTAATTAGTCTTCCATATATGTATTTACATTAGTTCAAGATTCGGTTAGCGATAACCTTAATCGTTTGACAAATTTTAATGTGAAATATGTCAACCAAATTTCTTTTCTCGTACTTTGTTTGCCTTAGAGAAATGTCAACAATTGACTTGACTGCAGTGAATAACAAATTTATTCTTTTGTCTCTATGCCTAAAATAATTATTATCCATATTTTTGGGAATACAAAATTGCCCTAATTTAAGAAATTTCTATAATTATTGCTTTATAATAATTATTCCCAATAAGAAATTTTTTGCGTCGCCTATAACTATTATCATGTAATAAATATTTTTGAGTTGCATAATACATGTTATAAGTAACAAGTATATTTTTCGTTGTCGATAATTATTATTTTGGAATTTTTGTTTTTTACGTTGCTTCATAACTTTTAATTACGAATTTTTTAATTTTCGTTAGCGATAACTATTATTTTGAGACATTTTTTTTACGTTGCTTCATAACTCTTATTTATGATTTTTTTTCATTTACGTTGCCGATAATATTATTTTGAAAAAATTTTTAAGTTGAATTACCACATTTCGGATATGAATTGATTTTTAATTGTTTTAAATTGACAAACGCAAATTAACTTTAGAAACCTAATTTCCACGAGCAACTAAACAATTAAGGCAACGTAAATAAAAAAAGTCCTTCATAAGAGTTATGAGGCAACGTAAAAAAAATTTTCTTTCAAATAATAGTTATCGGTAACGTAAATTAAAAAAAAATCATAAATAAAAGTTATGAAGCAACTTAAAAAAAATTTTCTCAAAATAATAGTTATCGGTAACGTAAATAAAAAAGTCATAAATAAAAGTTATGAAGCAACGTAAATAAAAAAATCCCAAAATAATAATTATCCAGAATGAAAAAAATATTTATTTCTCATAACAGTTATTATGCAACGTAAAAATTAATTGTCGCAAATAATAATTATAATCAACAAATAAAATTTATGTTGCATTGTAATAGTTACATTGCAATTATTTTCTTAAAAAACTTATAATAGTTAAGTCCCTGTTTTTAACTCTTGTTCTTCTATTCCCTTTAGGCCTGGTTAAACTGGGAGTGCATTGTGTGATTGGCAGGAAAGTTGCCATTAAAATAATCAATCGCGAAAAGCTCAGCGAATCGGTGCTAATGAAGGTAAGTTTAGACATTATTACGGCAGATAGTTTAAACAGATAAACGGCACTTACAGCGAAATGGATTTAGTAGCAAACACAAATTTGTAACCGCACGCACGTACACACACACACACACACACACATACATGCATCACCACACATACACACGAACGTTATCTGCACACGAATATGTCAAGAGCACACAGCAGTAAATATCTACAACAGCAGATTGTATCGCTTTGCCACAACACTAACAACTAACCGCCACACACTAACCACAACACTGACAGCCAACGTAATACAAGCAAAACAAAAACAAATAAACAAACCCACTGCTGTCACAATATGCGGAAAAGGGAAAATGTTTTAAAGGCACGGCATGGCCATGCCTACAACTTTACTCACTGCCTCGCTTGGCCAACATGGCACACATTCCTCCAACCCCTCGCCATCCCTTTTGCACTCACACACACACACACACACACACACCGTCACGCATAGCCGCAGCCTGGTTGACCGAACGTGCTCGAACCCAAAACCGCGTCTGGGTCTGAGTCTGGTTCTGCGCCTAACAACACGCAATCTAATTTTAGTGCTCACCTTGCGCCGTCCCCCGCCCCCCCCCCGCCCGTTCTTTCCACCAGTCATTGCATTTAGCTGTTACGCTTAGTTGCTTTTTTTTTGTTTTACTATCGTTCAAACGTTTGCCTTCGTATTTTGCTTCATTCTTTATGCTCAACATTTGGCTTTATTTTCGGGTATTATTTTCAGTTATTTCTCATGTAACGTGCCGACGTGTGCATCGTTTCCTTGCTGTGCGCAACTTTCATTTTATTTACTTTTATTTTGTTGTTGTTTTGCTTTTGTGTCGAAATGCGGCGCACATAAATTTTCATTACTGACACGTGTGTTGTTCGCATGCTGGAAGCCCGAAGGAAAGCTTTTATTAATTTGATTAAATTACCATGATTGCTCGCCGGTCGTTGCACTAATGTCATTTAAGTTCGACAACTCGAATTTATGGTACATGGCTGCCTCTGTTGGTTACAACAAAAAACTGTAGCTCTCAATCTTCTCAATCTAACGTAACCTTTCATATTAGCTTTCTTTCCTAAGTGGAAATATTACTTCCCACTACACTTTCCCCATATTAAACCTTCAAGCCATAAATTTATTGCTACAAACTTAGTGAGCACTAAAAAAAAAGTAATCACACTCATGCAATAAATCACAAAATTATCCCGCGTCAATTCCACTGATGACAATTTTCTCCAATATTTGTCGCCGTCGCCTCTGATCGAATGTCCGCTTAATTAAAACCACAACCGGCAATAACGCAAAGCGAGTAGCAACCAGTTTAATTAGTCTGCATTTGACACACCCACGCATGTGCACGCTTTTAAATAACAACAACAATAATAGAGAAAACTTGCGCGGCTAGTTGAGGTCATTGAAAATGTCACTCATAATTTATTGACAGCGTGTAAATAAAAACAACCAACACACAACGCACAAACGCTACAAAAAGTGTTCATTTGTGCTGATTACAATGGACGAGGAGGAGGAAGCTTTATTTAGCGTTTATTTACTTATGCTCGATTGCAGGTTGAACGCGAAATTGCAATTATGAAACTGATCGATCATCCGCACGTGCTGGGCCTGAGCGACGTCTACGAGAATAAGAAATATTTGTATTTGATACTGGAACACGTGTCCGGCGGCGAACTGTTCGACTATCTGGTAAAGAAGGGCCGACTGACGCCAAAGGAGGCGCGCAAGTTTTTCCGTCAAATCATATCCGCCTTGGATTTTTGTCACTCGCATTCCATATGGTAAGAAAAATTCTTTTGACTATATGAAACATAAGAAAAAAACAATTAGATGGGTTAAATGATTAATTTTGGTGGGTTTAGTTTGGTACTGAAGTTTTCTTCGAATCGTAAAGAAGATATTAAACAAGATATTAAACAAGATATTAAACAAGATATTAAAAATTACAAAAAGTTCACCCGACTATCTGAAACATAAAAAAAAAAAATCAGTTTGGTTAAATGATTAATTTTGTTGGGTTCAGTTTGGTACTGAAGTTTTCTTCGAATCGTAAAGAAGATATTAAACGAGATATTAAACAAGATATTAAAAATATAAAAATTACAAAAAGTTCACCCGACTATCTGAAACATAAAAAAAAATTACATGAGTTCCTCAATTTATTCGTATTCCATATGGAAAAACTAACTTAATGTTGTGGCCATTTGTGGGGTTTCGTTTGGTACTAAAGGTTCTTTAAATCGTTTAAATAATGAAACTTTAAGTGGATATTAAAAATATAAAAATTAGAGAAAGTTCTTTAGAATATTTGAAACATAAAAAACAATCACATGGGTTAAATGATTCATTCGCATTACTAAATGTTGGAGATGTTTGTTGGGTTAAGCTTAGTACAAAAGGTTATTTAAATAGCTTGAATGAATCAACTTTAATGTGGACATTCAAAATACAAAAACCAAAAAAACCATCACTTGGGTTAAATGATTCATTCACATTCCATATGGAAAGACTACCAAAATGTTGTGCCTGTTTGTTGGGTTAATTTAAAGATTCTAAAGGTTCTTTTAATCGTTTGAAAAATTGAACTTTAAAATAATATTAAAAATACAAAAAATACAAAAAGTTCTCTCAGCTATCTGAAACATAAAAAACAATCACTTGATTCATTCGCATTCCATATAGTAAGACTAACTACATGTTAAACCTATTTGTTGGGTTTAGTTTGGCACAAAAGGTTCTTTAATTTGTGTGAATAATTTAATTTAAAATAAATATCAAATATATAAAAATCAGAAAAAATTTTCTCGAATATTTGAAACATAAAAAACATTCACTTGATTCATTCGCATTCCATATAGTAAGACTAACCAAATGTTGGAGACATTTGTTCGGTTCAGTTTAGTACTAAAGGTCAGATTAAATAATTTAACTTTAAAGTAGATATTAAAAATAGAAATTCAGAAAAAGTTCTCTTCACTAACTGAAACATAAAAACAATGACTTGGGTTAAATGATTCATTGGCAGTCCATATATTTAGTAAGACTAAAAAAAATTTGGGGCCATTTATTGGGTTTTATTTGGTACTAAAGTTTTTTAAATCGTTTAAATAATGGAACTTAAAGTGGATTAAAATTATAAAATTTACAAAAAGTTCTCTCGACTTATTGAATCTAAATAAAAACAATCACAAATGTAGGTTGAATGATTCATTCGTATTTCATATGGTAAGACTAACCTAATTGTCCGGCATTTTTTGGGGTTTCGTTTGGTATTAAAGGGTTTTAAAATCGCTTTGATAATTGAATTTTAAAGTGATTATTAAAAATATAAAAATTACTAAAAGTTTTCTTAATTATCTGAAACATAAAAAAATCGTTTGGGTTAAATGATTTATTCGCATTTTATGTAAAAGGACTAACTACATGTTGTCGGCATTTATTGGGTTCCGTTTAATATTGAACGTTCTGTAAATCGCTTGAATGAATCAACTTTAAAGTGGATATTAAAGATACAAAAATCAGAAAAAGTTCCTTCGACTTTTTGAAACATAAAAAACAATAACTTGGGTAAATGATTCATTTGCATTCCATATGGAAAGACTAACCAAATGTTGTGGCCCTTTTTTGGGCTTCATTTGGTACTAAAGGTTCTTTAAATCTTTTGAGTAATGTAACTTAAAATAAATATAAAAAATATAAGAATTACTAAATGTTTTCTCAATTATCTGAAACATAAAAACAATCACTTGGGTTGGTTCGCATTCCATATGGAAAGACGAATTAAATATTGTGTTCATTTATTGGGTTCCATTTAATATTAAAGGTTCCTTAAATCGCTTGAATGAATCAACTTTAAAGAGGATATTAAAAATACAAAAATCAGAAAAAGTTTTCTTGACTATCTGAAACATAAAAAACAGTCACTTTATTCATTTGCATTCCATATATGGAAACACTAACCAAATGTTATGTCCTTTTGCTATGTTTCATTTGGTACTAAAGGTTCTTTAAATCAATTGAATAGTCGAACATTTAAGTGAATATTAAAAATTTAAAAATTACTAAAAGTTCTCTCCATCATCTGAAACATAAAAAAAATCAATCACTTGAGTTAAATGATAAACTTTGTCATTTAATAAATTCTCAAAAAAGCACAAGTTCATTCGTTTCTTTCAGGTCTAAGCTCTGACATTGAACTCTCTAATCGACATGCTTTTCTATGGTTTTGCAGTCATCGCGACTTGAAGCCGGAAAATCTGCTTCTGGACGAGAAGAACAACATCAAAATTGCCGACTTTGGTATGGCGTCACTGCAGCCGGCTGGCTCAATGCTGGAAACCTCATGCGGATCGCCGCATTATGCATGCCCAGAGGTCATAAGGGTAAGTGTGGCTGGATGGAGATTTATGAGTGCACAGATTACATACATTGTTGTTGGTGTTGCTGTTGGCGTTGCTGTTGCCGTTGCAGCAAGTGCCCCAAAGTCGGCCGTCATTACATACACGAGCCATGGGCGGCAAAAGTCAATGCGCAGATTGCAGGATAGCGGCGTGAAAATTGTGTTAATATTTATAGAGCGCCACATGGGAGGAAGAGTGCGCCACATTGGTGCATTGGCACGTTCACACCGCACAGCAATGAGCTGGAAGACACAAAACACACATGCACACACACACACAAATAGGCAGATATGCATTTGTGTGTGTGTTTGCTTGCATGCAGCAACGTTGGCGTATTTAATTTGTTAATTATAAACATGATAGGAAATTAAAGTGTCGGAAAAATTAAAATTTTATATGAACGCTTGAAATTGCCGGCAGTTAAATATTTATGAAAATGAAAACTTGTGCTTGCCCGAGTAGGAAAATGTTTATTCAAACAAAGTTGTTACTTGATTTTAGCGCATTGCGGCTGATCCACTTATGAAAAGTTAGGCTGTGGCAATATCTACAACCTGAAAGTATGCTTTAAATTTTAAGCGGCAAGTTGTGTTTAATTAAATCTTTAATACTCACCACTAAGTTGATTACCTGAAGTTTGAGTTTTAGAATTGAATTTGGGAGGACGTTTTGTTACAAGTGGAAGGATGAAAGAGATTAGGAGAAACTTAAAGGTTCACATACTCGTGTTCCTGAGAAATTTTTGTTGGCAGTGGAAGGATGAAAGAGGTTATATGAAGCATAAGGGGAACATATCCCTGAGGAGTTTTTGTTGCAAGTCGAAGGATGAAAGAGATTAGGAGAAACTTAGAGGATCACAAATGCCTGAGGATATTTGTTGCAAGTGGAAGAATGAAAGGGGTTAGGGGAAGCTTAAGGGTCCACATATCCTTTAGACATTAGATTTATTAGCATACAAAAGTTGGTTTATTTATCAAAAATATAGACTGAAAACTCTAAGAATACCTAAAATGTAAGAATAAAATTGTTTGAAGACGCGATAAGAGCAAGAAACAGTAGCGCACACGGGGGTATTTTGGGGTTAAAACTCCCCAAAACACAAAAATTGCTGGTACAAATTATGGGTTTGAATGGTATTCGGCTCAAAATTTGTACGCGAACCCGCAAACTTCGGACAATTATATAGGATTTTCCAACAAGAGGTGTTATTTTGAATCACCCGGTATTTCGGTAGCTGTCACTTTTGAAGCTTTTATTCTTTGACATTTGACAGTATCGACAGTACAATGACTTCTTCAGAAACATCAGGATTGAAGACTGACCGTTGAGCATCTCTTATACAGGATTTTTCAACAAGAGGTGTTAGTTTGGTATTCAAAGAAAAATTCAATTTTTTGAGATAAATGGTCGGATGTTTATTTCATAATAAAGAGGAAGGTATGCCGTTAATAATGAAAAACAACATCAGCCAAATGGCCACCACGACCACGCTTACAGGACCATATCCTTTTCATGAAATTTTCCATAACCAAATCGCAAAGTGGCTGCCTTATGTCATCGATAGCCTCACGAATTCTATCTTTGAGGTCTTGAATCGACGCTGGGGTGTTGGCGTACACCTTATCTTTCACGTGGCCCCAAAGGAAGAAGTCGCAAGGTGTTAAATCACAAGATCTCGGTGGCCAATTGTGATCACCTCTTCCAGAGATAACACGGTCCGGAAACTTTTCCCGTAAAAGAGCAATGGTTTCGTTGCTTGTGTGGCACGTAGCGTCGTCTTGTTGAAACGTTGTCCAGATCAATACCATCCACCTCCGACCATAAAAATTTATTAATCATCTCTCGATGGCGCAATCCATTCACCGTAACTGTTGATCCAACCTCATTTTCGAAAAAGTAAGGTCCAATGCCCCCGTCGGACCATAAACCGCACCAAACAGTCACACGTTGAGGATGGAGAGGCTTCTCAACAATAACTCTTGGGTTTTCCGAGTCCCAGATGCGACAATTTTGCTTTTTGACGTAGCCACCGAGGTGTAAATGGGCCTCATCAGTCAAGATGATTTTTCGATGCAATTCCGGATCATTTTCATGCATTTCAAGGACCCAATCAGCAAAGACACGACGTTGTTGATGATCGGTCGGCTTGAGTTCTTGTGTTAACTGAACTTTATAAGCCTTAAGACCCAAGTCTTTATGCAAAATACGGTGTAATGACGTTTTTGGAATGCTCAATTCGAAAGAACGACGAGGAATCGACAAACCTGGGTTTTCTTCAACACTTTGGGCTACAGCAGCAATATTCTCAGTTGTTCTTGAGCGACGTGCACTGGTTTTATTCTTCACATCACTAACTTGCCCCAACAGCTCGAATTTTTCCACCAATTTCTGTATTGCGGTCCGACAAGGTGCTTCACGACGACCCAAAAATGCTTTAGTTTTGCGAACTGTGACTGCAAGATTTTCACCATTTTTGTAGTGAATTTTAATAATTTCAATGCGTTGTTGAAGCGTGTATCGTTCCATTTTTAGTAATGGCGTAGTTTCTACTTGTCAAATGTCAAAGAATAAAAGCTTAAAAAGTGACAGCTACCGAAATACCGGGTGATTCAAAATAACACCTCTTGTTGGAAAACCCTATACTTACTTTTCAAGAAAATTTTATTTAAATTTTCAAGCATATAAAGGATTAAAATTTTCAAAGGGCCCTTTTCTTACCTTTTTTTACAAATAGATAAAAAGTCAATTTTATTTAAATTCTTGAGCCTTTCTTTTCTCATTTGATATATATATCGTCATATTCTAACGAGGTTAAATATTTTCTATACTTTTTTATCCCCTTCAAAATTTTGAAGTCCTCTTAAAAGGACAAAGGATGTAGAAATGAAAAACTCAGTACGCAGTATTACTATGTTTGGTGTCTAGTTTCACGCCCATATGGATTTTTTGCGGTGACAAATTTTTATGATTTTTGTCGCACGGTGTTTCCAGACCAAATCATCTCAGGAATTCTAAAGTCAGGACTACTAAGATTTGGCGGTTTAATGCCATGCGATATCTTTCTTTGGGATTTCGTGAAATCTCTGGTCTACGAGAATGAACCACAAACAATTCCCCACCTCAAGGCTGACATCCAAATGGTCATTGGTGATACAAAGTCGCATCTTTGTTAAAATGTAGTCGAATTTTTCATTGACAAAAAGCACGAGCCTGTGATCAGAGTTGAAAAAATTCGAATTAAGCAAACACGCAGCCAAATTTCTGACATTCATTTTCAGTTCTCTCTCCAAGAATTTACAACACTTTACCACTTTTTTCCATCAATATTAATGAGTGCACTGCACGCTGAAGTACGCACAGCATACCGTCACAACGCGTCCTCTACTGTGGTATACTTTTAGGATGCTTTAGCATGGAGCTGACATAAGAATGCGTGCCGCATCGAGTCATACTTCATATCACACGATTTAAACTTCAAGGCGCTTAATTTTTTTCTGTTTTTTACTTTGTCTGCTTCGACGCTTATCTACAACTTTAAGTTTTTCCACATACCCGAATAAATTCATTGTAAATATTCAATGCATTGCTCGTACTCCGTGAGGATGGCGTCAACTTTCTAGCTCAATAAGTTTTCAAACAATTCCAAGAGACATCAAATGCGATAGCAAAGAATACAAAAATATGGAAATGAAAGCGAAGAAAAATCTTTTTAAATATTTAACCGATAGCAAAAAGTTGCTTAAAGTCGAAAATGCGCAACGAGCTGTGCAGTAAAGTGGCGAGCGACATCGAACCAGACACCAAGTCGACCTGCGACATGCGTTGGTTGTTGGGTTGTGTGCCGAGCAGAAATCATAAAATCACAAATATTTACATATGAAACTGACATTTGCATTGCGTTGGCGCGGAGCACTTTTCGCTACTGCGAAGATGGATAGAAGGCCACATGCTCATATTTCATGCGCAAATCCAACGCACACACACACACACACACACACACACACACACACACACACACACACACACACAAACAACAAGCTTATGCCGGCTCAAGTTCTCGCTGCAGAACGTGCGTTCAGCATGAGAGCTCAGCTTCAGCTGTGCTCCAACAACGCAAAGGATATACGAATATGTGGCAAAGTAGGCGGGCTGAGGTGGACGTTGAGTGAAGAGTGGGGTGCGACATGCTGACTGTAGTGTTGAACATCAGAAACATATTTTCGCTACAACTGGCATGCGTGGTCCTATGTGTCCTGTGTGTCGTGTTTCCTGTGGCTGGCAGCAGTATGCAAAATGTGTAGAGTGTCCTGCAGCGAATGACGCAGGCATTTGCGTTTCGGTCGGGTTGAGGCGCTTAGGTACATTTATGCTTTGAGCTGGTTGTAGCTGAAGGTGGATCAGTGGCACGTTTGGGCAATGATGTGGAATTTATTAAGGGACACAAGGCATCTTTCCCCTTTTTTTCTTTGCAAATACATTTAAAAGTATGTTGTAAGAATCTGACTTGCGGTGTGATTTGCTGCGGATTATGCAAAATGTAGAAGGCGCTGGTAAACTTTAGAGCATTTCAAGGTCAATGCTTTGCTTCAAACATTGTGTTTTTCTTGACTTAATAATCAGTGTGACTTGTTACCAGTAAAAGACAACGGCTCAGTGCGTATGAAATTTATTGAAATGATTTTTACTCACTTTAAGTTACTAACTGAAATGTTAACATGACTCCTGATGGTGACTTTCGAAAACTGAAAAACATGCGTTGAATTTATTTCTGTTTTCAATTGTTATATTGTTATGAAAAATAGCTCTGCTACCTCAAAGCAGGCGTAGTTCGTCTCACTGGATTGTGCTCAAAAATGAAACACACTAAAATTCTTTAACCAGCAGCAGTTCTCAAAACCAGTAGTCACTTTAATTACAATTCCCAACTCTACTGTTTCACTAGTTTTTGCTTGCCAAAACCTAAAACTTCCCTCTGCGCTGTACACGGCTGCCTTTTATATCTGTTTGCTTGTAGCCAGTGGCGCACATAGGATTTCATTTTGGAGAGAGGGGAGGGATTCGCGTACAACTTTTGAGCCGAATACCATTCAAAACCATATTTTGTACCAGTAATTGTTGTGTTTGGGGGGGGAGGAGGCTTTCAACCCCAAACCCCCTGTGGTGCGCCCCTGCTTGTAGCGCTGCTCGTCCTCAAATGTCCCAGTATCGCCTCGAGTTGTTCTCGAACATCCCAGTATCCAGTGTTGCCAGATCAGGAGATTTCCTTCTAGATTTAGGAGATTCTTAGCCTTTTAGGAGAATTTTTAGGAGGAAGAATTTGTTTAAAGAAAGTTTAGGAGATTTATGTTTTAATGCAATGGCACAGTGACTTCCAACACTATTGTCACAATACTTTTGGGTACTTTTGAACCCATTAGTTGGATTCTGATGAAGAAAATTTTAAATATCTTTCTCATTATTTTTTGTTTTTTCATTTAGTTTGAAGTCAATAGGCCTATTAAATATGGTTTCTCCATATAAAACTTGTTTTTAACTCTTTCTGCAACTCTTTCTCTTAAAATTCTTAACCCATTTTTGAGCACATGTCAAATAATTTCTCATTTGAAGCACTGAAACTAAGTGTATTCAAGTCAATAGGCCCATTAATTCATGTTTTTCGAAGTTTCACCATAAAAAGTGTTAACCCCATGTTGGACCCACAGATTTGGATTTAAAAAAAAAAAGAAAAACACATGTCAAATTATTTCTCATTTGAAATAAAAAAAGTTCATTAAATCATGTTTCTCCATACAAATTTTAACCCTTCGGTGACTCCGTCAGATTTTGATTTTCGAAAAAATTAAAAACACATGTTTAATTATTTTTTATTTGAAGTGTTTTCACTAAGTGTAACTGATTTGGATTGTGTTGATTTATTTCTTATTTGAAATGCTTCCACCGTATTTGAAGTCGAAAACCCATCAAATCAGGTTTCTCCATATAAATTTTAACCCATTGTTGAACTCGTCAGATTTTGATTTTCCAAAAAATTTAAAATAAATGTCTAATTAATTCTCATTTGAAATTTTTCACAGGTTTCCCATTAAAACTGTTAACCCTAAACCCTAAAAAAGTCAAAAACAGATGTGGAATTATTTTTGATTTGGAGTACTTTCATCAAGTTTGTAATCAATAGGTTTATTTAATGACGTTTCTCTATTTAAAACATAACCTCATTTTTGCCCTTCAAGGCCTCGAATTAACCTGTGAACTCATACACTTAAACACATTTTCATTTTCGGCTTAATTCTGGCATTCAAGTTAATTTCTGAGCTTTGATGTATTCAGAGACCTATAGTAGAATTTTATGGCAAATATTTTCGTGGTACATTTTGCCCTTAAAAAGTCCTGTTTTACAGGACATTTTTGGCATTTTAGAAAAAAGGGTCAAATTGACCCATACAAATAGAAGCTACAGGGTTAAAATTCTCCACAAAAATGTTCTTCGTAGTATTTTACATCAAATTGCTGAACACATCATATACCTAAAATGTGATGTTACATGGTTTTCGTATGCCGATTCACCATAAGAATGTGCAAAAAGCGGAAAACTTTGACTCCGCCTAAAAAAAAAATTCTGACGTAAACTTTCAAAACGCCGATACGCGTATATTTTTTTTTGGCCCCCTCTACCAGAATCCGTTGTCAGAACCTTGTTATTTTTTTGTGTTGTACAGTGTTATTAATTAAAGGTCAGTTTACAGTAGAACAGATTTTGAGACGGTTTTATATATGGTGTTTTTTTAGAGGTTTGTTTTTCGAATAGAGATAAAACTGGCATTTTGTGGTCAAATCTGGCAACTCTAATGTCATTTATGTTCAGTTTGGTTTGCAATTTCATCATGAACAGGTTGACAAAAGAACAACGCTTGCAAATCGTGCAAATTTATTTCGAAAATAATGGTTCAGTTCGCGAAGTTTACCGCAAGCTCCGTCCATTTTATGGTCGACGTAATCGTCCATCAGAGCAATTAATTCGGTTAACCATGGGTCGTTTTCGCACTACGTTTACTCTATGTGATAATACGCATCCGCAGAGACGTCGAACAGTGCGCACCGAAGAAACAATTGCCGCTGTAGAGCAAAATGTTGAAGAGGACCCAGTCAGAAGAGGAGTCAGTTACCGTTAATGGAGACCGGTATAGAGCCATGATAACCGACTATTTTGTTCCCGAATTGGATGGCATGAATGTGGATGAGTTGTGGTTCCAACAAGACGGCGCTACATGCCACACAGCGCACGTCACAATCGATTTATTGAAGGAAACATTCGATGAGCGCATAATTTCGCGGAATGGACCTGTCAATTGGCCACCAAGATCGTGTGATTTGACACCATTGGATTATTTTCTTTGGGGATATGTGAAGTCGCTCGTCTACGCCAACAAACCAGAAACGTTAGGGGACTTGGAAGCCAACATTCGTGGCGTTATTGCCGACATACGGCCCCAAATGCTCGAAAAAGTGGTTGAAAATTGGACCTGTAGAATTGGCTTTATTCGAGCCAGCCGCGGCGGCCACATGCCCGAAATCATATTTAAACATTAATGGCATAAAATTATCCTTCCAATAAAGCCAAATTGATGGACATTAAAATGATTTTCTTGTGTTTTATTTCAATTCGAAGTTCTATACCTCTAAAAAAAACGCCCTATATTTATTCATAAATAGAAAAAAAAACTTGACAAGTATTTATTTTGTCAAAGAGTTTCTCTATTGCATTAACCCAACACACCTCAAAACGTTCTCCCTCAAACGATCACTTTTTTACAATTATTTACAAAACTGGGCACTGCAAAAACTGTCAAAAGAAATGATTTCCTAGAACTTGTTTGTTTTTTTTTTAATTTTTTTGAAACCCCATCAAGTTTGAAACTGTTGTATATTATTAATTTTTAATTTTTATTAAATAATTTTAATTTTTGAATTTTTTTTTTTAATTTAAAAAAAAATTTAAATTTCTCTCTTTTTGTCACACAAAAAGGAGGCCGTGTTTCACTTGAATATTTTCGCTCTGGGTTTAATTAATTAATGCATTTTTTTGTAAGAAAAAAAAATTTTTTTACAAACTATGAAATCGAAATTAGTTGCTTGTCAACTCAGTATTTTTTAAGGAATTATATGAAATATAAACAAAATTAAGTATATTTTGATTAAAATTTAATTAATTTCTTTATTTAAATTTTCAAACTAAATTTGTTGTTATATTCTTTTTGTCTCATAATAATAATACGGAATTCAAGTTTTGAAGGGAAAATTACTCAGTTGTTTGCCAAGTATTAACATAAACATTTTCACTCACTTGTAAAAGAAATTTAATACATTTGAAAAGTTTATTCAATCTAATCTTCATATGAATCTCATTGCTCTGCTGAAACTTCGTTCGCCAAATCGCACTGCATTCTTAACTGTTCAAGGAATCTAAAGCGCATCTTGCCCTCTTCACCCCTCAAATATGGCGTTGCCAAACGGTTTGCAAAAAACTAAAATAATTCTCCCCATTAACAGCGCAAGCAGACAAATATTTTGCAATCCAATTTACCGAAACCCATCAGACACACACAACCCTGCAACTATATTATAACCAACAACAACAACAACAACACCAACAGTGGCAACAACCATTGACAACAAATTTCCAACTAAAATAATCATAAAAAATTTCTCTCATTTTGCTTGTGTATTTTGTGTTTTGCATTAAGGGTGAGAAATACGACGGACGCAAGGCGGATGTCTGGTCGTGCGGTGTCATCCTGTACGCGTTGCTGGTGGGCGCGCTGCCCTTCGATGACGACAACTTGCGCCAGCTGCTGGAGAAGGTGAAGCGGGGTGTGTTCCACATACCGCACTTTGTGCCGCCCGATTGCCAGAGTTTGCTGCGCGGCATGATTGAAGTGAATCCCGACCGGCGGCTGACGGTGAGTCATACTCAGCTGGCCCCCTCTCTCCCATAAAATAACTCGAGTAAAATACACAACTGGCAGCATTAAAAGCACAATGCACCGCCGCTGACAATAGCCAACTACTGTCTGATATATGTACATAAATATATATAAATATGTATGTATGTGTTATGTAGACGTGCCGTCCATTAGTGCGTCGCGTCGTATCGAACAAGCGACTCAATTTGATTTGCACGCACACAGTCAAACATCGACACTAACAACTACTTTTGCAATTTACAGTTGGCCGAAATAAATCGGCATCCGTGGGTGACGGCCGGCGGTAAAGGTGAGCTGGAACTGGAGCTGCCCATGATGGAGGTGGTGCAAACGCACGTCATACCGTCCGCCTCCGCTGTGGATCCGGACGTGTTGAATGCCATCTGCTCGCTGGGATGTTTCAAGGAGAAGGATAAACTCATACAGGAGCTGCTGAGTTCGAAGTGAGTAATTGCGTGGGTGTGTGTGTGTGTGCATGATTGTTAAAGACTGTTAATGTTCCCCAACGGTCGCTTGTGCCCTGTGGGCAGTGCACGTTCTGTCAAGCGCATTTTATTAGCATTTGGGAAATATGTAAATATGTGAGAATGATTCGGCGCCAAAAGCTTACAACTTGCACCAATTACTGTCGCCAAAGGACAATTTATGTCATTTCCACACAATCGAATGTATGTCAATGTTTGAATAATTGACAATTTGTGAGCAAATGTGTTGGTCAAAAAAACACAATAGACACATATTTTGAACATTTCATAGGTCACAACAGAATTGGTAAATAAAATTGTGGTAAATATTTATTTAACAGTGTCAGCAGGATTTGATTATACGTGGCACACTATGAACTTATTGAAAGACTGAAATTATTGTTTACACTTCTTACACTAAATACAAAAGAGTCACAACTAAAATGTTTCCAAAATCGACTTCAAAAATGCTTTACTATTACTAAATTACTATTTTCTTTAACTGGAATAATTCTGTATGATGGCTTTTATGTTAATTGCTTTGGAGCAACAGTTTTTTGCCTTTTCTGAAAAATTTAGATTTTTAAGTTGTAACTCTTTTGTATTGGTAATAATTATGGGTCGGGCCCAAGCCCTTGCTCACTTTTGTATTTAGTGTGCGACTTGTTTAAAGACCGATGAGTGACACTTTGGTACTGGGGAGAGGTCATTAGGAGGATGTTCTTCAAGGGGGAATGATGTTTAACAATTTTTGGAAAATTCAAAATTTGTTCTATAATATCAATGTTGAAGGTTTTGAGGATCTTCTCTAAAAATCTCAACTCAATATCTCAATTCTAAGAGTAATAATTTTTTGTTCAGAATGTTGCTCGTCAGGTCAGCGGCAGGTCGAAACTAGCGGCCGAGAAAAAAGGTCGAACTTTGCCGATTTATTATTTCTAAAAATTCCAGCTCAATATTTCAACTCAAAGTGTCTCAATTCTTGTTCAGAATGCCGAACGAGATTTATTATCTCTATTCGATTTATTATCTCTAAATATTCAGTTCCGTACCTCAGTTCTAAGTACCTCAATTGTTGTTCAGAATTTTGCTCGTGCGGTCAGTTTTCTATAATATCAATGTTGAAAGTCTTGAGAATCTTCTCTAAAAATTTTAACTCAAAATTTCAACTTCAAGTGCCTCAATTATTGTTCAGAATGTCAGACCTGAGGCCAGTTGTACCAAACTAGCGGCAAAAAAAAGGGCCTAACTTTTACGATTTATTATTCCTAGAAATTCCAGTTCAATATCTCAACTCCAAGTATCTCAATTCTTGTTCGGAATGTCGAAAGAGATTTTTTATCTCATTTCGAATTATTATCTGATTTATTATCTCTAAAAATTCCAGTTCCAATATCTAAATTCCAAATGCCTCAATTCTTGTTCAGAATGTTTCACATGAGCTCAGTTGTTGGGGCAGTGTCCATTTACGATACCCACGACAATCCCTATTGAGGGTTTAGTTAATAGGATCAATTTTCTGGATCTGCTCAGGTCGATCGAGGGCCAGATCTGTCTGGCTGTTTCGCATGTTTCTTCTTAGAGCCATCTACATGTTTGTTCTGTCGACATGTGCATTTGATTTTGGTTTACGAATTGTAACTTTTTTGGAAGACACTTCATCTTTCGATGCTTCACTGTCTCTCTGTTTGTTCTTATTTGTCTTGTATTAAAAATTTTATTATTATTTTGTTTTTTAACTTTCAGTCACAATACCGAGAAGGTCATATATTTTCTGCTACTCGAACGAAAACGAAGACGTCCCGCTCTGGAGGATGACGAAGAAATCGCTCAAAAATCACGCAGTGAACTGGAGGCGGCAGATCCGCCGCGAAAACGACTGGACACCTGCCGCATAAATGGTACCAATTCGCCCAGCTATGGACAGATATCGGAAGGTTCACCTCTAACACCGCGACGGCAAGCATTCAAGTGAGTTGAAACGTTCAAAATTATTTATTTTGTATCATTTAGTTTGGTGAAAAATACTTTAGGTATATAAATATTTGATACACAATAACTCAATTATTGATGTACATTTACTCATAATCTCTGTACTTCCACTTCCTGTGTTTTTTTCTTTGCACAACTTTCTTTTTTGTGCTTGTTAACAACATTTCATAAACGCTGTTAAATGTGTCATGCAATGCATTCTCATAAAACCATACAACACCAACATCAACAACCAACCAACCAAACAACCGCTCAACAGCTTCCGGTCCTACAGCAGCTCCCGCAATCATCAACGACGTTCACCCACTTCGGTTTCCTCTGTACGTTCCTCATCATATCACAGTCCCACGCGCTGCAATTCGCCCATCAACGCTGCCCAGCAGCAGGCCAACGCCATTTCGCGGCCATCATCGCCGGCCGCCAGCACCGGCCACTCGTCGCGTCACTCAACCTATGCGGAGCGCGACCGTTCCGGTTCCATGCAGCATCATCCGTCGGTCAGTCGTACGCCGTCGCATTCGTCGCAAACGGGCGTCGAGGGCGTAATCGGCACAGCCGATGCGCCGACAGTGGTTCGTGAGGCACGCGAACGACGCGATCCGGCACGCAACGAACGCTCGTCGACGGTGCAGACGAGCTGTGTGCCCGGCAGCCCCGGCGGCAATGCGACCTCGGTGCATCATCGTGCCAACTCGGGACCGACAATTGCCATTAGTATGTTCCACGATCCAGAGGCCAATAGTGGTGAGACGCTACCTCGCTGGTCCCCGCCAGAAACGAACATTGTGCACTACTAATTTTGGTTTGTTGTTTACAGTTATGAACCCGACTGCTTCGCCGCTGATGAACAACAGCTCGCCGGTAATGTCCGGTTCGCCGTGCAATGCACCCGGCGGGCAGCTGTGGAAGACGCGGCTTACTAATATCAAGAATAGCTTTCTGGGCAGTCCACGCTTTCATCGAAGAAAATTACAGGGTATGAGGATGATTTGATAATTGTTTCTTTATGTTTTATATATAGTACTGTCTTGGGTTTTAGTGTCTGCCGACGAGGTACACTTAACGCCCGAATCCTCACCGGAGTTGACGAAACGCTCTTGGTTCGGTAATCTGATAACAACGGAAAAGGACGAGACCTTCACAATACTGGTGAAAGGGAAGCCCATAGCCACTGTGAAGGCGCACTTGATACACGCATTTTTATCGGTGAGTTTTATGAAAATGATATTCCATACCAGTCCGTACTAGGACACCCATGGAAACCCAACATAGGAAGAATGCCATGAATAATGGGAAAGTAGATAATAGAGTTCCATGGATTTCTAATTTTAATCTAATGCCAATCAGTTGACCAGATTCTTTTTAAAAATATAAATATATATATATATATATATAAAACACTCATGGACTTGATTCTGTTTAATTCAAATACAATTTTAAAATATTTTCAAATCCATTAATCGATATTTGTTTACTTTAGATGGCCGAGTTGTCACATAGTGTGGTCTCACCTACTTCGTTCCGCGTCGAGTATAAACGCAATGGCAATGGTCCAGTTATGTTCCAGCGGCATGTTAAATTTCAGGTGGGCCTTCCTCCCAAAATTTGCATTACTTTATATGAAATCTTTGGCTTTTTAACTCTCATCTGCTGGTATTTACTTATAGGTTGATATTAGCGCCATTTGCAAACAAGGCGACATTGCCGACATGTTGTTTGCATTGACATTTACCTTGTTATCAGGTTCGTATACTGACAATAAAAAAGTCCTACTTCTTGGTTGCTTTTATGAACTATTTCACTAAACGTTTTCTAAACTATTTTACTAAATATTTTTTTTTTTGTTTTGTTGCAGGCAACATACGTCGTTTTCGTCGCATTTGCGAGCACATACAATCACAAGTTTGTTCAAAGCGTTTTCCTGGTCCCAGCAGTCCACCCACAGTGGCCACCGTTACGCAGGCAGTATCGGAGAGTTCTTCATGTGGTTCGGTGTCCAGTGAACGTTTATCCTATAAGCGTCAAGTACGAAACATCCAAGCAATAAGATTAGTGTTCGATTGAAGCAATAATCTCCATCTATGTTAGTCTGTCTGTCTGTTATTTATAGATTCGGAACTTGACCGAATGATATGAAATTTTGACACAATGGGTTATATCTCCATAAAAAGGTTTCTAGATATATTTTGTTATGTTTGGTCAAGAGGGCGTTTCCATGCCTACACAACTCAAATCTATTGAAAAATATTGAATAATGTCTGAATTATAAGTCAGACAACAATACAATTTTCTATAACGCCTTATGGATCTATCGTTCTACTGCTAATAACTTTGGAACTACATATAACATAAGTCGCACATCAATAACATTGAGAACTAACTTCCTACTTAGACGGTCCCTTCGACTCGAAGAACAGGGAAGGCATTGAATGACGGGGCGTAATACCGCCCATACAACTCAAATTTCTTATATGGAATAGCTTCGAATTAACAGATCATACAGCATTAAAATAGATAGAACGACAGTAAAATTTCATTTCATAGGCATTGAACGAGTGATATGACATTGTTTTTTGTGACACATTTTTACTACTTTCGAACAGTAATTTGGACATCAATGGCTCTCAATACGAAAAAGTGACCAGTCAGATATGCAATTAGGATGCGGAGTTCCTACTTCCATAGCATGAGGAGTTTTCCGGACACTCCTCTGTCTGGTGTTACGAATCGTTTTGTCTGAAGAGGAAATTCCCATTTTGTTGAGATAACCCTCGATTAAATAGTGACCGATCAGGTCTCCAGTGAAGATGCTACTTCCATAGCATGAGGAGTTATCTGGGTACTCCTCTGTCTGGTGTTAAGAATCGTTTTGTCTGAAGAGGAAATTCCCATTTTGTTGAGATAAACCTCAATTAAATAGTGCCCGATCAGGTCTCCAGTGAAGATGCTCAGTTCCTACTTCTATAGCATGAGGAGTTTACCGAACACTCCTCTGTCTGGTGTTAAGAATCGTTTCGTCTGAAAAGGAAATGCCCATTTTGTTGAGATAACCCTTGATTAAATAGTGACCGATCAGGTCTCGAGTGAAGATGCGGAGTTCCTACTTAAGAATAGTTTTGTCTGAAGAGGAAATTCCCATTTTGTTGAGATTGAACCCGATTAAGAAGTGTCCAGCCAGGTAAATAGGAAATAGGTCCAGCAAATAGGATGCGGAGTTCCTACTTCTTTAGCATGAGGAGTTTTCCGGATACTCCTCTGTCTGGTGTTAAGAAACGTTTTGTCTGAAGAGGAAATTCCCATTTTACTGAGATGAAACCCGAGTCAAAAGTAACGAGTCAGGTATCAAGTGAAGATGCGGAGTTCCTACTTCCATAGCATGAGGAGTGGACTTCTATGTCCGGGGTTAAGAACTATTTTGTCTGCTGTAGTATTGTGCTGCTGATCCATTGCTCGGTAAAATTTTGGTCTACACATTTCCTTAGCCATTCCTGTGTGTGTTCTCTGAGCAGCCCACAAAAGAGTTTGGGGCCTACCAACTTGGTCGTTGCCTAAGAGACCTTTGTGTCTTGAGATTCAGTGTCATTCTCTACAGCTGCCTCACAGGTCATTCAAAGGATTAAGACAGTCCGTGAGAGGTCACGTGAGCTTTTAGAGCCTTAAGAGCCGCTTGACTTTTCAGAAAGTATATTCACATGTGCACCAGGAGTTTTCCTAAGTAGGCATTATCTGATGCACAATTCTTTTGTTGTGTTAGATAGCAGCTAATTTCTCTATAGGGAAGGGTTTTTGTAAATTACTAAAATTAGGTTAGGTTAGGTTAAGGTTGGATTCTCTAATGGGCAAATCAATGGTATGAAAGATCGCAGCTAATTTCTCTATAGGAAAGGATTTTTGTAAATGCCTAAAATTAGGTTGAGTTAGATTAAGGTGGCCGTCTGGGCATGGGACCTGCCGAAAGACACACTTAGGCCGCGAAATGGACCCTTTGTGATACCATAGGGAGAGGGTCTGTCGTACTGCTTGTCGAAGAGCGTAATCAAGCGAATTTAAATTGTGTATGAACTCCAGCAAATCTTTGATGTTGACTAAAATGAGTTCATTCAAGTTGTCGAAGAAGGGAGAACCTAAATTTAACCAAACATCTATCACAACGACTTGAAAAAACGCATGACCTAACATGATTCTTCTGGGAACTCGGTTTCGATAATTTGCAAGACTGCCGACGTAGGGTTCAAAGCGGGAAGAATGGTTGTAAAATGTGTAGGAGAAAGTGCAGGAAGTCATTTAGCCCCGGAGAGGGTAAATGAAGAGCTGCATTTCCACCAGGTGTTCGGATACAAAATGATTTTTCTTCTATCTCATACAACTGAAAATCAAATATTAATTGAATGTCTAATCTAAATTAAAAATTTACTAAAAAAAACGCATTTCCATCGAACACTAATCTCTACTTTACAACATATTTTTCACTCTATGAAACTTTTGCTAATAATTTCGTCCATTCTTTAGATTGAAAATGAAATCGAAAGCGATTCAATATTTGTTTTTAAATCCGGCAATGGACGGCGTGCATCGACAACAAACAACAACAATGCAAATCCGGCTGATATACCAGGTAGTCCAATAGCAGTGCGATCAAAGTAAGTACCCGACCCAACTGCCGGACTCACAGATTAGACTCCCAGCGTATCTACAGTGGGATGCAGTTTAGTAAAAATTCTGCAAATTTTTTCCATTAGCAGATTGTTGACTACATTTGGGAATTTTTCTTGTTTTTACAGTTCGGAATCAGCTGAACATGAACGCAATCGGGAACTGCAGAGTGAGCGGCAGGCGACAACAATGTCTGGGAGTGCAATAGCATGAGAATTATTTCTCTGATTTAGTTACATTTTCAACAACAAACATTTATTTCAACAAATACTACTGCAACAACAACAACAACAGCCACTACTAAAAACTTATCAACTAACACACTTACGGCACATCGTCGCTCTTGTCGCGCTAAAGTAAAATCCAATGCAGCAAATAACAACCAAAAACGCAAATTTCTTGTGGTAATTCATTGATCATTTCAGCAAAGAGCATAACGCAAATATTACAACAAGCAATACATAACTAAACAAAAACAAATATGAAAATATGAAAACGTTAAATTGTATTAAATAATTTAATGAACCGAGACATAACGATGTAACGAGATGCATTTAAGCTGCGTTTCTCCAAGTCAAAAGCAAAACCCAAAAATTGCAACATGAGAGAAGGAGCAACATTTTTTAAATGTTAAACAATACGTAAGCAAAAACACGTTAAAATTTCACAAATATTTCCAAACACCGAAACAAAGAGAAATAGAAAACGAAATACAAACTAGAAAACAAAAACACTTTCAAAACTTGTAAAATACAAAATTTGCTTGCTTCGGAAAAATACTACAACAACAAATGATACTCAAAAATAGAAGAAGAATGCCAAAATTTGGCGTAATTCCTTTACAGTGTAGTTGAAACACGTAAGACTACTTGTTTATAATTTGAAAATTACGGATTATTATGCATTATTTTTTTATTAAAAGTTTTATGAAATTTTGATTTAAAGTTTTATGAAATTTTCATATATTGAAACTTTCATAATTTTTGGTTTAAGCTGCATACTGAACACATTTTGTTTAGAAGTTTGCTAGGCTCAGTGAGAGCTGAACAATTCTGTTTTGAAGTGAACAGCATCAACTATTTTTACTAAGCTTTGCCTGTTCTATTTACTGTCCGTTCTACTGTCTATCTAACTGACTGAATGTCTGAAGGAAGCACATTTGTGGTTAAAAAAATTGCAGTAAAAATATATTTGTTCAGTGATTGGTCCGCTATCGAATATCAGTGACCCGATATTTAAAAGTGCAGTGTATCTTTCCACAGCACTCGGACAGAGCAGACAATTGAAGGCACAGAGTCAAGGGATATGGACACGATCGAAGTATCGTTCAGTGTCAGACCCACGCCGAGTCGAAGCTGGAGCGGAAAATAAAAACGCATTGAAGTTTTGGGATGTATGTGGATTATTCGTCGGCGGTTGATTTATAAATGTGACATAAAGGTACAAAAAGTAATCATTGGACCGCCCAGGTCAGACAGCAGAAGTAGAGATAACATAAATGAAGAAGAAGAAGAAAGAAAGAATGAAATTATAGGTGGAATCGACAGATCACTAAACACAGCACTCACTTAGCCATCATTGAACACTGTGTTTCGTTCTTCGAATGGCCTTGAGGCCATCAAGTAGAGGCAGCTTCAACCAGGCTTTATTGATTTAATATTTAAGTTCTACTGTAAATTTAGTTTAACTTACTACAGTTTATTAATTACTTGGACCTTTTTTTAAGGTATGATTTGTTACTTAAAGTTCTAAATATATTAAATAAAGTTTTATATGCATTGAATCCTTAAAAGTGTACAAAATTCTCATACAATTAGTTTTTAATTGTGCAAAATCAATGACTAACTGTAAAGGAATTAAATATCAAAACTTTCTAATGTCGCTTACATTTAATGAAAATCATTCTGATGAACAATTTGTATGTATACATATTTTGAAAATTTTCAAAACTTAAATTAAATTTATTGAGAATTATTTTAATGAGTTATTTGTATTTCTGATATTAAAAAATTAACAAAAATTTTGTTAATTTGTATGAAAATTATTTGTATGAAATACAAATGTTGTTTACATACATCTTTAAAATTTTCTAAAATTCAAAAATATGATTTTGATTTGCTGTTTCAAAATATTTTTCTTCACACAGTAACTTTTACTAATAGTTTTAACAAAAATTTACTAGTAATTTCAACAAATTTTCGATTTTATTTTTTTTAATATTTTCAAACATTTTATCAAATATTTGTATTAAAATATATTTTTAGAATTTTCAAAAATTCAAATAGGTATATGATTCTGTTTTGCTTTTTTATAATTTAGTTTTAACAATAATTTATTAGTAATTTTGACAAATTTTGAATTATTTTTGCGTGTTTATATATATTTGGACATTTTTGTTAAAAATTTAATTTAATTTAATGAAAATAATTTTATAAAATGTTTGCAATTATATATCATTAAAAAATTTTTGAAACAATATGATTTAGTTTTGCTTTTTAAAAATGTCTTTTCCAAACTGCAATTTTTACCAACAGTTTAAGCAATAATTTATTAGTAATTTCGAAAAAATTTTGAATAACTACTTTTCCAACATTTTTAAACATTTCATAAAGTATTTTTATTGATATACATATATTTGCAAAATTTTAATTTAATAACATTTTAATTAAATATAATAAAAGTAAAATTTGCCAAACATTTTTTTTATATATATATTTTACATTTTTGAAAATTCAAAAACATGATTTTGTTTTCTTGTTTCAAAATATCTTTGCTCACACTGTAACTTTCTACTAAAAGTTTTAACAATAATTTATTAGTAATTTTGACCAATTTTCAAATATTTTTCCAACAATTTTAAACATTTAAGGAAATATTCGTATTACATATACATATATAATATACTCGTATTTTTTAATTTTTGTTGAAAATTAAATTCAATTTAATGAAAATATTTTTTGTGAAATATCTGTATTTTTATACATATTAACATTTTTTTAAATATGGTTTTGATTTGCTATTTCAAAATATCTTTCTTCATACTAACTTTTACCAATAGTTTTAACAATAATAATTTTTCCAACAATTTTAAACATTTCATAAAATATTTGTATTCATATATTTTTGTAGGTTAGGTTAGGTTAGGTTGAAGTGGCTGCCTCTGTATGAGACACACTTAGGCCTCTTAACGGGCCCGTTGTGATACCACAGGATTCCACCCGTTTGAAATGGGTATGCAACACTGTTTTTTCAACATTTGATACAACACACATTTCAAACGGATGGGGAAAGGGAGGGGAGGGGACCTACAGTTTAACGCCGAATCCGAACGGCGATGGGCAGTTTTTTCTTTCACACTTTGAGGTTTTGCCATTGCCTGCCAAGAGCGCACTTGTGCGATTCTTGTAATTCTCATTCCCTTCATGTGGATAGCGACAGAAGTAGATGAGTGTTTTTTCCAGCCCTAGCCAGGAATCGAACCCGGGGCGCTCGGTATATTTTTGTAAAATTGTTTGAAAATTAAATTAAAATTACTGAAAATATTTTTGTGCAATATTTAAATTTTTATACATACATATGTAGGTTCTAAAATTTTCAAAAATTCAAAAATATGATTTTGTTTTGCTGTTTCAAACACTTTCGTCATACTAACATTTACTAATAGTTTTAACAACAATTTACTAGTAATTTCGACAAACTTTTGAAAAATTGCCCAACATTTCCAAATTTCATTAAATATTTTTTTTAATATATATTTGTAAAACTTTTAAATTAAATTTCATTAAAATAATTTTTATTAAATTATAATTACTAAATTAAAATATATTTTAAAAATTAAAAAAAAAATTAAATTTAGTTTGTTGTTTCAAAATATTTAAACGTTTCAACAATAATTTACTAAAAGTTTTTAGAAATTGTCAAATATTATTCCAATATTTTCAAACATTTCACTTTCAGTTTTGCGTATTTGTTGCTCTTGTGCTGTTTATGAAAATTATACCTAATTTAAATTCGAAATCTACTCCAACTGTTGCCCAGTGTTTGCAGCATTCTGGGGTTAAATTAACTCTAATTCAAATATTGGTTGACGCGAAATCTTTTCTAATACCTTCCAACAAATTTAGGTTTCCAAAGAAAAAACGCTTCCTTATGCCCTCAATGCGAACACTGGTCACAACAGCAACAACAACAAAAACATTGTTGCCGCCGAACCGTGAAATTAGTGAAGAAAATGAAGAAGAATATTGAATCACAGCATGAATTGTTGTAAGATTTTGTAGCTTAAACTCAGCATTGATAAACTTAACGTTAATGAAAATGAAAAATAAACACGAAAAAAACACAAAATGATAGTTAAACGAAATTACTCACATACATACTCTCCAAAGTAAAGCAACAACTTTAACATATTTTTAAGTAGTAATGGATGCAAAAGATGACAAAAAGCAACACGCAAAATGTTGGCAGCATTCTGAACCGAATGGCTGGTTTGAAGTATTGACGACAGCAAAAGTGTGCAGCGAATTGTGGTGAAAATCAATTTCGAGTAGAGCAAACAAATTTCAATACGCAAAAGCTTTATAAGAATTTCATTTTATTTTGCATAGACCGCTTTATTGAAAATTGTTAAACACTTTTTTGAAGCAACAAGTATAACTAAAAATGCCTGCAAGACCATCAAGAAAAAATGCAATGCTTTTTACAAACACACACACGCAGTTATAGCCAAACATGCAAACTTAACGAATGTATACAAGAAATAATCCATAGATATGCAACACGCCCCAGATCGTGTCCGACTTTTGTAAGCACCAGCAACTGAACAACATTGAAGTGAAGAAACACAACAAATGTAAATATTTGCAAGAATTATTAAGTCTGCATAAACACCGCTACGAGTATTTGTGCTTTTGCAAACAACAAAAACCAGTCAAATGCACACACACACACCCCTCAGTTTGCCCTCTCAGTACCTATGTGTATGTATATTTTTTTACGGCCCGCAAACAAAGAAACTTTTGACAAACAAAAAATCTTACAATTAGCTTTTTACGAATATTTACTTATATACTGTAAAGACCAAAAACAAATCATATAATTGTATGCATATGCAAAATATTAAAATTACATAATAAATTCTCATATTGTATTATTGGCTGCTATTCAAATTGTAAACTATGGAAACACGTATGAAGAACACAAAAAATTGATAAACAACAAATTTACTAAACAAAATTTATTACAGACATAAAGCTATGGAAATTCGTATTGTATTGTGGACTACTGAAAACTCACACAATCGGCACAAAGCAATAAGGCAAAGCACGTACACAAACACACAACGCAAGTTTTTTTGATATTATAAAATTATTTAAGTTTTAATGGAGAAAGCAATTTCTTGATATGTGCAGGAACAGGCTTAGACAATATTGTGAAAAGTACAGTTACAGAGATCTCAACTATTTGATTTATAAAGGTTGCTTTAGAACAATGAGGTAAAAAAAAATAGCTGGCTTTGAATTTGATTTGGCGCCTTGAAGTATGCTCAGGACATTATTTTGTGAATGAGCTTAGTGTCGCCTCCTATACTTAACACTAGAATGCCCAAAGGTGTCAAAATGACTCCAATGAGGTCGTTTATTTTTTATGACATGACTTTCTAACCGAAAATCTTCCTTGGCTTGACTTTTTTTAAAACCAAATTTAAAAAAAATTAAGTAAAAATATTATAAAGGAATTTTGGATGAAGGTCTTTTAATACTTTTTGACTTGATTTGACTTTTACTAATCTTAAAACCAAATTAAATAACCAAACCAAAAAAATTCTTAAACATCACATAATTCAATATGGTCTTTTAAGGAACATTGAATTGAGGTTTTTTAATATTTTATTGCATTACTTACTGAATGGAAATCTTCCTTAAATTTAACTGCTTTTTAAGGCCTACTTAAATAAAACGAGTAAAAATATTATTAAAATTTTTATATTTATTTATTTAAAAGAAATATTTTTTAACAAAAATAAAAATATTTAAATAATAAAATATTTAAATATTTAAATTAAAAGCAATATCAACATTTGAGTACCCATTTTGTAACAGAATTCCCTATTTTTGTAACAGACTTTAAAGAACGAAGGAATTGAGATCTTTTATGAATGAAAAGCTTCCCTAACTTTAACTACTTTTGAAGGCCTTTTAAATAAAAAAAAGCAAAAATATTATTAAAATGTTTATTACTACTTATGATTCCATATGCGCTTTTAAGGAAGTTTGGTTTGGCTGTGCATTCTAGTGTTAAGGCTCCAATCAAAATGGAATTTTATGACAAACTTTATGTGTCAGCTAAACTTAGGTAAAAACTGTTTGAATGTTATTACAACCTACAAATGCATGAAAGAATTCGCCAAATCGTTTTATTTTTTTTCCAATATGCTTTAAAGCTTTAACTTGTAAAATGAACATCTCAGAATTATGTTTTGGAAATGCTAGAAATTTTGTTTTCATTAACAATTTTTTTTTATTGAATTGTTTAACCCTTTCGGCACTACTGGGATAATATGTCCCAGCAAGTTTTTAATGCCCATCAAAACAATTATTCAAATGTTACGGCCCACGCAAAATATTTCTTCGATTTCGGTGTGCCCGCATAAAAGGATTATTTCAGAATTTGTGAGCATCCAATATAATTTTCTAACCCCAACATTCATAGCATGTGAATATTTCTGCTGAGAGTATTTGGGATTTCAACATTAAACTCCGTCCCGAAAGGGTTAAATTCAAATTTGTTTGTTTTTTACAGATTAAACAAAAAAAAATTACATTAATAAATTTGAAAAAATGTTCAATTGAATTTTAATATTAATTAAAAAACTATTAAAAATAATTTTAACAAACTTTTCTTCAAAATTAATTATGTTTTTAATTTATAACGTATACATAATTGTTTTTAATTTATCTTTTGTATTTAATAAAAAAAGATTTTATTTTTTAAATGCATTTCCTTACAATAAAAAACAACAAATAATATTTAATGCTTTAATTAAAATATAATGCTTTTAATAATATATATTTTTATTTTCGAAACATCTCGAAGTTAATTAATTAGTCACACTTACAAATATTTTTTTATTTATAAAATAAACTTATTCTTTTTTTTTCGAAATAAGAATTGCAATTTTTCAATGAATAAAAAAAATTATTTTCTCAAAATCCATTCTTTCCATACAAAAGAAAATTGTTTAAAATAATTTTTTAAACTGAATCTTTTCACACATTTTTTTTTATTAAATTTCCTTAATTCCAAAAGATCATGAAAGTAGAGAAAAACATTTACAATTTGTAAAATTATTTTGTATCTGAATGTTTTGTATTCATTAAACAAATTTAAGTTTTTGATTTTAAACTTTTTTTTAAATGTAATTTTTTTAGTTACATATTTTTTAATTCGAAAAAATCATGAAATGAGTGGAAAAAGGTTTAAAATTGTTTTGATTATTTTGTAACTGAATGTTTTGTATTAAATAAACCAAATTAAGTTTTCAATTCATTTGAAAATAGTTTTTTACTTTTATAGTTTTTGTGTACAAATAAATTAATAAATTTTTAAATTTTTAATTCAAAAACTTAATTTTGTTTAATTAAGACAAAACATTCAGTTAAGCACTAATTAAAAAAAATTTTAAATGCTTTTCACTACTTTCATGATTTCTTGGAATTAAGGAAATTTAATAAAAAAATTATATAAAAAAATCCAGTTTAAACTATTATTTTAAACAATTTTCATTTTTTTTTTGTTAACTTAAACTATTTATTTTGAATTGAACTTTTTAAATTTATAAAAAAAAATGTAATTTTTTGAACTTGTATCTTTTAATATTAAAAATGAATTTCGATGGATTTTAGTTCGAATTTTTTCATTATTTCGAAAAAATTCACTAAAATAATGAAAAAAGTAAAAAATATTTGGTTTAAAATTGGAGTTGTTTTAAACTTAAGAATTTTTTTTTTATGAAAACATTTTATTGCTTTAAATTGAATTTTTATATTTAATTTTGAAAATATTTTAAATAGGTTACAAAAAATTAATTTAATTATTAAAAAATTAAAAAACAAATATAATAAAAAGTAAACATGTTTCAAGCCGAATTTTGCATTGACTATAATTAAATTAATTTAAAAGAAAATAATTTACAAAAAATATTAATTATTTAAAATTGAGCTTGTTCTATATTACATTAATTTTCTTTGTTTTATATTTATTTATAAAAACATTTTTCCAAATTTTTTTTTAACTTGTACAAAAATGTTTTTTAAATTGAATTTTTTAATACAAAGAATAAAAATTTGTTTGGTTCCTTTATATTTAAAATTTTTAATATTAAATTAAAAACCAAAACATTTTTTGTTTTCTCTCAAGCAGGGCAATACATATGTAAGTGCACATGTACTGTTGCATACATACATACATATATACAATTTATAAGACTCTTAAGCAAATGGAATCCAAGCAAAACCGTCCAAATAAAAACCAAGAAAAAAACACTAAACAAAATTATTTAATTTATAATTTAACAAAAATTTTGCTAAATACCAAAAAATGTATTATTTTTGTACGCTGCAATACATACGAATTTCGCATTAAGATGGAAATAGGAAAGTGTGTTGAATATGGAAAGTGGTAGTGAAGGTAACTGAAGAAGAAGAAGGAGTAGATTATGAAGAAAAAGAAGTAGAATATGAAGAATATGAGATCTAAGCATGGGGGCTGTATTTTCTTAAGCAAAAAATAAGATAACAAATAATAAGAAATTCAATGAAATGCCGATAAATAATTCAATAAAATACCATAAAAAATTCAAAGGCAAAATCGAGCTAAACATGCAGCAAAGCCTAGAAAACTATGTAACACATCAGCAAATTTCAACAAGTCACTGCAAGCAGTAGAGCAAAGTTTTATGTCTTCAATGCTAAGCAAGTTGCATAATGTATGAATGTCATTGTGTGGGCAGCAACAACAACCACAAATAGTGCACCCACACACGCAAGTAAACCCACAGTTGTTAGTGTTGCACATGACTCAGAAAATCCCACAACTACAACAACAACAAATAATTGCATGAAATTTAACTTAAATGACAAATACGAAATTTTGTAGTATAAAGAAATGATAAAATCTAAACAACAACAATAACAAATACATAAATAAAACATTTTGACTTTGCATTGTTCGATACGAGTTGTATGATAAACAAAAGTAATTGAATAAAATAAAATACAGAAAGAAAAACCAAAAAATAAACACTCAAACAAGAAAAGAAAAATTCTAACGAAATTATTCATATGGCATGTTTAATTGCAAATAACGGTAATAATGTTTTGTATTTACTTATTCGAATTGAATTCATTTCATCATTTGTGTTGCACTACATTTATAAATGAGTTGGGGGAAAATGGTTTTTTTTGTTTTTGAAAAAAACTAAACAACAAATCGACGGACAAAGATGTTGACAGCAGTGAACGATAGAAATATTCTGTGTATTTTGCATTATACTTTAATGAATCAACAAATTAAACTCACCGAGTAAGAATGGCATTATCTACAAAACATAACGTACGAGTACATACAAAGCAAACGCTCTCAAATTTCATACATAGATACATACATACGAGTACATACATACATACGTGCATAGCCATCATTCATATACACCAAACGTACTTAAAGCATACGCAAACAAATGCAATTTATTTACCCGAAATAATGATGAATGAGAACAAAAAAAAAATCAACAAAAACAAAAACAAAAAAGAAGAAGAAGGCATATACGAGTATTTACATTCATTAGCATTAAAATATATATTATACATAAAACAAAAGCATTAAACAAGTATATATATATATGAAATCGGTAAAAGTGAGAACAAAAATTATGTAACAAAATTCGCATAAATCTTGTACAGCATTAATGCTTAAGTAAACATACATACATACATATAGTATTATTTATACATACTTGCATAAAAACATACATAGGTACATACATACATACGCGTACATACTCATGCTTTGTGCTACAAATGTCATGTCGACATTCTACTAATTGTAATAATTGTATGTAATTATTTTTTGTTGTTTTTTTATGTTAATATGTATTTTGTGCTTTTTAATTAAGTACCCAAGACTCACTTTTGGCATATTGTATGTTGAACAAATTTTCAAAAAAGGCAAACAAATATCCTTCAGGACGCATAGATAAGGTGTATTCGAAAGAAATCCATTATTACTGCATGAAATTGT
Organism: Melieria crassipennis; assembly: GCA_963668005.1. Taxonomy (NCBI): domain Eukaryota; kingdom Metazoa; phylum Arthropoda; class Insecta; order Diptera; family Ulidiidae; genus Melieria; species Melieria crassipennis. The sequence goes on along the minus strand of OY764962.1, from coordinate 75,904,300 downwards.
TGGTGTAAAGAAGGCTTTGTCATAGTTGGAATGATGCAATTGAGGTGAAATATATATCGGTTTGTTCAAAGCAAATACAAAACTGTCTAGAAATTATTTCAGTATTTTCATATTTTCTATTTGGTGTCCATCTTTGATACGCGATCAAAAAAAATTGTGTCAAACTATCACAAAAGTGTCTTAGAATTAAATCAGTATTCTCGTATTTTCCATTTTCTTGTGCCTACATTCGACGCGCGATCAAACAAAACTGAGTCAAGCTATCACAAAGAATTCTTGGAATTATTTCTGTATTTTTGTATTATCCCTTTTCGCAATCAAAACTGAGTCAAGCTATCACAAAAGTGTGTTCGAATTAATTCTGTAGTTATTTGTTTGTTTTTCCCCTTTTCTGGTGCCCATCTTCGACGCGCGATCAAACAAAATTGAGTCAAGCTATCACAAAACTGTCTGAGAATTATTTCATTTCTTTCGTATTTCGTATTTTTTCCTTTCTTTGTGACCACTCTTTTCCTCCTTTCTTTGACGCGATATCAAACAAAACTTAGCGAAGCTATCAAAAAAATTAATTAAAATTATTTCAGTACAAAACTGAGTCAAGCTATTACAAAACTGTCTGAGAAGTCTTTTTAGTACGAAATCTTGTCTTTCGAATGCCATCCAAAACGAACTCGATTGCACCTAAAAAACGTATAACTAAAAAAAATATCTCTACAAAACATCTACAAAAAATATATAAAAAAATATATATCAACATCTGCAAATATAATGAATTTCTTTTTACTACACCTTATATGATGAGGTGTTACAAAGGTCCACAAAAATCTGCTTTGGGTTTAACGTACATACATATTTTTATTGATATGAAAGTAAAAGTCAATTAAAGTGTAATTTCGCCCCAATACAAACAAAAACTAAGTACACAATTATGCAATATTTGATTTATATTTTCATATTCATATTCAAGTTTTTAATGTGCTTAACAATTTTTGAATCTCTGGTTATTTTTGGTATATTTTATAAAGCGCGCTTTTTTCGAAATTCCTAGTCATAGCCATTGCCATTGCTTTACCTAATCGCAAACACATTATCACTACTGCTACAAATTAACATACATATGTATTTATATTATTGTCATTGTCAATCATCGTACACAATCATAATCAGCAAATGTTATACCTTTTAACTTTGAATAGGTTTCTAACATGAAATAATTACAAAAAATATATAACAAAACTCTGCTTTAACTGCTCAAATGCTGGCGTCGGCAAGTCAAAGTGATTAAGTAATGATTTCTATTAATCAATTCGAAAATCCGGTACTCTCCGATTTGGAATACGAGACTACAAAAAAGATATTTGCGTAAAGTAGAACAGAATGACTACAAGGCTGAACTTTTACTGAAGAACTTGTGGGTTCTTTACCAATTTAAAAGAGTTGAGAAATGTTTCAAACTTTTTCAGGATCATTTCATTTATTCGATTTCGGACTAAGGTTGACCGGAGAAGTGCTGCCATAATTATTCAGTCATCTACCGGAACCAAAATAAGGCTTATCTGAGACGTCTTTCAAGGCAAAGACGTCTATAAAAATGTAGCTTTTAGTCCAAAGCTAGAATACTAGTTTCAAAGACAATTTCGCTGCTCTTTTATAATTTATTCATTTATTCCAATCTTTGAGGAAGGAACAAAACTATTAATTTGAAAAGTTGAAAACACTTGAAGTCAATTTGAAGCCATGGGGACAAAAATGAAACCAATAGAACAGGTTGACTGCTGACAGGCTGAACTTTTAGTGAAGAACTTGTGGATTCTTAAGTTGAACTAACCAATTTTTAAGTATTGAGAAATGTTCCAAACTTTGTCAGGATCATCTCATTAGTTCGTTTTCGGGCTAAAGTTGAAGGTGAAAGAGTTGCCATAAATATTCAGTCATCTACTTATTCAACTCAAAATTAAGTGCTTCGGTATAAAAATTACTTCGACAAACTTTTCATACACATTCAGAAAGTTTTTTATGGAGGCTTGACTAGAGTATTTAAGAAGTACACTCTGAACACCCTTTTTTGTCATTAAATGTTGTCTTAAGTATAGCATTGAGTTTCTAAACGAGTTGCAAAGACTTTCTTCTTTCTCCCCATTTCATTCAAATCTTTGAAGAAGAAACCAAATCATTTACTCAGAAAGTTTGGAACACTTGAAGTAAGTTTGAAGCCGTAGAAATCTTCTTCTTAACTACTAAAAGTTACTTAAGTTAGTACTGTTAGATCAACGACTCATGTTACATGTCGGCCTAGTTTCTTAAAGAGCTGCAACACTCTTCCAATGTATTCTCCTCTCAAATGTATTCAAATCTTTGAAGAGAAGACAATATCATTGACTCTGGAAGTTAGGAACACTTGAAGTAAGTTTAAAGTCATTGAAAACTTCTTTTCTATCATTAAATGTTGTCTTAAGTTAGATCAGCGACTGTTAGATCAGCGACTGTTAGATCAGTGATAGATTAGCAACTTCTTCAGCATATCGGTGGAGTTTTCAAACTGCTTGAAAATACCTTCTTCGTCCTCTCCAATTTATTCAAATCTTTGAAGAAGAAACAATATCATTCACACAGGTAGTTAGGAACACTTGAAGTTAGTTTGAAGCCATGGAAAATGTTTCTTTTTTATTATAAAAAGTTGTCTTATATATAGCACTGATAGATCAGCGACTTCTGCAGCATGGCGGTTGAGTTTCTCAACGAGCTGCAAAGACATTCTTCCCCCTCTTCAATTTATTTAAATCTTTAAAAAAGAAACAAAATCATTGGCTGAGAAAGTTAGAAACACTTGAAGTAAGTTTGAAGCCATGGAAAATTTATTTTTTCATCATTAAAATTTGTCTTAAGTATAGCATTGAGAGATCATCTACTTCTGCAGCATGTCTACTTTCTTGTCTTTAACTTGAAATTTAATTGTCATTTTTCACTCTCGCCGTCTGGCAGAAAGTTTTCCAGTAGTCAAAAAGAAATAAACCAAAAATTACCTATGCAATGCTGACAATTTTCGATCCTTAATCTACAAACCTTAAATACTTTGACTTGCCAACAGCAGCCAGCACAACTTTATCCCACTAACAACTAATTAATTTTGAATGGAAAAAACAACAACTACAAACAATCACACTATCAGACTTTCATGCGAAACTCTAAACTACTTAACTACTTTATCGACTAAATGCATTCATTTTCCTAACCACAAATGAATTGATTATAACCAGTAATTATTTTCATGACAAGCAACAACAAAACAAACAAGGACACAGAAACGATTTCTGGCAAAATCGAAATGCTGTTGTAATCTATTACAAAAATGCAGTCAAACGTTGCGCAGTTTAGATATTGAAATATGATATGACTTATTCGTATGTGCATACATTACTACAACAACAAAACATTAAAAAAAACATACACAAAAAAACAAGTAAAATAATACAATTTACAATTTAGACTGTAAAATTGTGTAATCGCTTTATTATTCCATTATGCATTGATGCCGATTCGAAACGGAATTAACATGCGACACATTTTTATGTAAACAGGAATTATTGTAATTTATAAGCACTGATTTTAATGCGTTTGTATTTGTATGGTTTTATTTTTCAAAACTTAACATGTATGTTTTTGTAAGGACAACAACAACAAAATAAATGAAGTTGAATGAAGACATTGAAGAGGACAATTTGTTATTAGGTTAATGAAATTATTAAGAATATTGTTTGCGAAGTGTGAAATGAATAAAATACCTAAATGAATAAGGAATCTAATTATAAATACAACAATAAATAACTAAAAATTATGGCAGTTTTATTTATTGAAACAAATTTAACTATGAGTGGTTCACGAAAGGAAAAGCCACATTTCAGTGAGTGCCAGGTGTGGAAATGTGGGAGACCGAATTGTGAAAAATTTGATTTGGTAGGAAAAATTTTAAATTTCAAATTGCAGAGAAGATGAGATTCTTAGTCTTTTTTCATTCAATTTTCAATTTATTTGGATATTTCAAAAGAATATTTAGACAAATTTTTTACAATTCCTAATAAATAGTAATAATTATTTTTGTAAATATTTTATTTTGAATTCCCAATTAAATTACAAATGAGAATGAAAAAGGTCTACGAATCCAGTTCTTTTGTTACTACAATAAAAAATGTTGTTTTCTGATAAAGTCTTCATTGAATCACCCAGCGATTTGTCGTTAGTTAGACTAAATATTAGGGAGATTATCGATTAGGAAGATCCTTGGAAGATCAGTACACAAAAACTTGTAGTTCCAGGAATCCAGTCAACTTGTTACTACCACTTTACAATTTTTTCTTATGAGGTCTCCATTGAATAATAATTTACTCACTTCTCTTTAGTAAGCCGAGATATTAGGGAGATTATAGATTAGGAAGATCCTTCAAAGATCTGTACACAAACATTTGTAGTTCTAGGAATCCAGTCAACTTTCCATACGACGTAAAAACTGCTTTACTATTGAAGTCACCACTGATCCAAATGCACTAAACCTTACCCTGACAAGATTTAAGGTCATAGCTTCATATCCTCGGAAGATCTATACACAAAAACTTGAAGTGCTAGGAAACCAGTCTTCTTGCCACCAGATCTAAAAACTGCTTTACTATTGAAGTCACCACTGATTCATAATACAAAGATATGAAGTCATAACCTCATATCTTTAAAAGATTTATACAGTCAACTAGTTACTGTGGTCAAGTAGGTTCCTTTCTGTCTATTTAGTTCTCTTCTGTTCAAGTCCCCATTGAGTCGTAATTCATCCATCTTTAGTTCCACCAAATACAAAACTAAAAAAAATAAAAGAGCAAATTTAAACTTAGTTCCCTTGAGAGATTTGTCTACAATAAATTTGTAGTGTTGGCAAGGCATTTCCTCTTGGGTCCTTTTGGCTATGGTGGGTTTGGCTTCAAATGGTATTGGGCGCAAAAATTACGTGTGGGTCATTGACACAGCACATGCTTTCCTGTATATATATGAACTATGTAAATTATTTGTAGTTAAGTTTTTTATTTCACAATGCCCGGTTAAAAGACCCCCTAATCACTCCTTTGAACTGTTTTAAGCATCACCAACTGTTGACTAGTACTGGTTGGATTGTTTGTGAGTCCAATTTGTTTGCCTTCCTGTTGCATGCTTGTCTGTCTTTCCATTCCCTACAGAAGAAATTTAATTTTACAGTCAGCAAAATATTAAAATTTTTTTTTAATTAAAGGTTTCTGATAGATAATTTTAATAGATCCACGAAAAAGTTTTGCTTTCATGCGTAAGTCTAACAAATTTTATAAAATGGTTCAAGATTAAAATTTTGTTTTCCAAGGTTTTTGAATAGTATTGAAAAGCTTCCAAACATTTTGCTTTTTTGTTCTTCTGTTAAGTATTTATTTAGTTATATATTTTAAGGTTTTTACAGCTTATTCAAAGATATTTAAATTGTATAAAAAAGCTTTTTAACCCTTTCAGGGCAAATGCAAGTCTAACAAATTTTCTAAAATGATGCAAAATTTGTAAACATTTTTTCAAAGATGTTTTGATTTGAATTGTTAAGTTTCCAAACATTTTGTGTTTTTCCTTCTGTTATTTTTTTTTTATTTTTAGAGGTTTTTACATTTTATTCACAGGTAATTAAATTATCTCAATAAGCTTTTAACCCTTTCGGGGCGGAGTTTAATTTTGAAAGTCAAAGTACTCTTGGAAGAAATGTTTCCATGCTATCGAAGTTGGGCCTTATTTTACGTGGGTCATAAAATCTAAATATTTATTTAGAGGGGCATTAAAAACTTGGTGGGACGAACCATATTATACCAATAACTAGTCACGAAAGAGTTAACCTTTAGGCTTTCTGTTATTTATTTATAAGTTTTTAAGTTGTACCTTAAGCAATTATTATAAGAAAGTATTTTTTAGGAATAAGATTAAGACAATTCAAGGTCTTCAAAAAAATTCTGAAAAAATCATACAATTAAATCAAAAGTATTTAGTCTGTGTTCTAATCCGACACACGAATAAGGATTCAAATATGTCTTAATTTTTTTGAGAAAGATGTAATAATCACGTTCAATAACTTAACTTTATGTTTAATAGTGTCTTCTAGTTTCATTTTTTTTAATTCTTATATTAATTTTTTCAGTGTAAACAGCCTATTCCTACTCACCAATGAGGACACACTTCACTCGGAGCCTGTCGACGATGACATCATTGGGTGTCGTGTGTTGGGGTGAGAGAAATCACCCGCATTTGTTTTGGGAATTTTTCGCACCACCAATCAGCTGTCATCGACGGAGCTTTTAGAGGCCGTTTTTTTTCGGCCACAAACACAAAAGTGCAACCAACGCAAAGGTGAAATTGTTGAGAGAGGAGTTGCGGTTTAATGCTGAACAGGGCAGCTTTGTCGTTCCTGACGTGAAGAAGTGACATAACTGAACTTGCATGTCGAAGCATTCAAGTTTAGTTACACACTACGTGCTGCATTATTCGTTATGTATTTAAAAAAATATAAATGCAGGTCTTTCGCTGTGCTAGGTTACTTCCCATAGGCGGCGTTAACCGAACTTAAATTAAATACTCGTTAAGCTGCATGCAATTAAAAATGTTTGTACAAAACCCTCCGACCTCGATAGTCCAGCGGATAGCGCGCTGGCTTCTCGCACCAGAGGCCTTAGGTGTTAATACTTATTGGTATTAATACGGAAGCTCTGAGGCAGATGAGTTAGTAGATAGAGCAACATGTCCTATGCTAATATTTTTCAATTCAAAACAAATGTTCAAACACTGGTTTGGATGTAGAATGGAGACTTAGTGATTCATGCAAATTTCATCCAATCTAAGGATGATTTTAATTATAAAAAAAAAACTTGCCGAATTGGTTTTCAACATCTTCAACAGTCATTAAATTGAATCTTCGAGGGAACCGAATGTATGTGTTGAATGGTTAGTAAGTTAACTTAACCCAACTTCACAATCCAGTTGCTTAGCAACTAAAATTATGGTCTCTCTTTCAAAAACCACTGTCGTCGCTGCGGCTCGTTAAATGAGTAGACCTAACTTCACATGAAGATGAGAATGTTTTGCACCTTTTGTTCCTTTCTTCAGCCCTGGAACAGAAGAGACCTAATTTTACCTAATCAATTAAAATTTAGGTCTCTCTTTCAATGGGCACTGTCGTAGCTGAAGCTGGGTAGAAGAAGAAGAGCATGTTCCCGCCTCATATGTTATTGGGTTACGGTTTGCCGCAAAAGTTTTCTCCAGGCGCCTCTGTGCCTTCTCAAGTTGAACATACCAAGAGATGATAGGACGTGCCTAACTTATATTTTTCCTAATTTTGTTCTTTTATGCTTTGTACTCGATAGACGTTGTAAAATAAACAAATAAATAACGAAACGTGATCCTTCCACCAGGGACACAGTATTCTTCTTCGTTGTTGATCTTCAATTACGCGTCGAACAATGAACTTTTCGCCGGAGTTTCATCATTCAGAGAAACTTAACTTCATATAATTCAGTTTTTAGCTATTAAAATTTAGGTCCATCTTTCAATCGTCACTACCGTAGCTGTGGCTCAGTAGAAGAAGAAGAAGGCTTTGCATCTTGTGTGCTCCTACCCAGCCCTGGCCCAGAAAACACTTTGTCATCTTGTGACTCTTTGTCTAATTGATCTGGTCAAGTGATCTGTGAAACGTTAACATGAACGGGGTCTCCTTCACTTATAAAAATAATCACAAGTACTTCCCTCTTTTCTTCTATCATTCCTAGAAATGATAACACAACGGGCTAAGTCTGCCCTATGTGAACTCTTAAAAAATGCCACTCTTACCTAACCTTATTTATCCTAAACTAATCAAACCTAACCTGACTTAACCTTTTCTAACGGTGTACATGAATGGAAGGCATCTCCAGTTTTATGCCATTTCCGACAATAAAAGATTGAGATGGGATTTATATATCGGCACGGGTGAAAAAAGGTCTAAAAGTGCTAAGAAAGTCACAACGATTTTGTCTTCCATCTAAGCGAGAGGATGCGTAGTTATAGGGTCTTGCTTACTCTACGTGATACCACCACTGGCTAAGTCTTTACTATGTAAGTTCTTTGAAAATGTCGCTTCAAATTAACCTAACCACACCTGACCTTATATGACTCAATCGAACTTAAACGAACTTTTTTTTAACTCGAACTTTTTGCATAAATGAAATGCATCCCCAGTTTTATGCCATTTCCAACATTAAAGGTTTGTGACATTGGTTGTAAAAGGGTTACAAATCTCATCTATTCAATAATATAGCATAAAATATTTATAACCTACCATAACTTTACTTTCACCATTCTACTCATTGTACTGTTTGGCTTTCCTAACAATTTGCCGCCACTCGAATGCATTCGAAATGCTTTGAAGCTTTTTTGCTCACCTTTGCGCCATGCGGAAGTTCGCTGCAAAAGCGGCTAAGCGAAAAATCACATTTGTTGACATTTTGTTTTTGTTTTTGTTTCGGTTTTTACCAATTCCGCTCCACACACGCCATTGGCTCGTTGGCATTCGGCGTTGTTGTTTTGTGCCGCTGACAGGTGTGTTGATCGAAAGCGGAAGACCGACAGACGAGGCTGGCCGCGTGCTCGGGAGCTTTTCGCACAGCGCCGACAGACGACAGCCGACCACGGCCAACGGACAATTTCGTTTGAATTTCGGCCTTTCGGAGTGCGCGGACTCCGAAGAAAAGCTCCGGCAACGGCCGAAAAAAATACCCCGATTGCCGCGACATCGTCATCCGCACTGCATGCAGAGGAAAATTCTGTCATTCGAGTGTTCAGTTCGAGACGGGTTTGCAATTCAACAACACTGACGAAACGGATCAGCATCGAGCGAGCGATTTCACCCAGTCAACAATATTCATTCAAATATATAATAGAGAGGCTTATACTAGATGCATTATTGGAAATACATATTTAATTAGTTGTATGCGCGATGGACGACGAGTGATGATGGATGGATTGTGGTAGCCAGAAGTCGAAAACGGTAAAAACGGTAAAACGGCTAACGGCGTGTTGCGGTGCGTCACGGTTGATATTATTGTTGTGTTGGTGTTGTTATTGCTGGACGAAAGTCGATTCGTGCGTTTATGTGTGGTGGAGTTTTTGAGGTTTCTTTCGAGTTTTTTTTTTTTTTAAAGTGTGTCCCCACCTCGAATGTGAACGCGTTGAATCAGTGAACCAGCGAGGAGCGACGAATTGGTCAGCAAGTCAGCGCTAATAAATAGCAACAACAACAACTAGCACAAGCCCAGAGAGGACTGCAAGAAGGCAAAACCAATAACCACAACAACTGCTAGTAGTGCAACAACACCAACAACAACAATTGCTAGCAGTGCAAAAAGAAGAGGTTAAAAAGAAGCGCTGCGCATAAAGGAGCAGCGCCTGCAACTTCCCCCAGCGGACACGGACAGCGTTGACGTTGCAGGAGGCGCTGGTTATGTAAAATGTAAAAATCGAACTGCACTCAGCGATGCGGGCGCCCAGGTCGTAGCTCAATTCAAAACTCCAACAGAAAACTGGATGCACTGAACAAAAATAAAAAATAAGAATGTTTTTTGCCATTTTGAAAAAAGTTGAAGTGTGGTGGAAGCGAACGAGAAAAGTAGTGAAAAAAAGATAATAAAAGAATTCAATAAAATAATACACATTTAAACAAAAATCCACAACTCAAACAACAATTGTTAAAACTTAATAAACAATCTCTAAAAAATTAATAAACATCAATAAAAATTACTAAGGAAATCGGTATAAATGATTTAAAAATGTCAACAATTGAATAAACAATTTATACAAATGAATTCACAATCATTAAATATTATAAAAAGTTATGCAAAATTATAAAAATATTTCCATTAAATTTAAATTTTTTTAATTAATAATAAAATGATGAACTAATCAAAAATTAAAAAAATTAATAAAAATTATGAAACAAATTTCCATTTAATTTCAATTTCTTTTAATTAATAAAAAAAATTATAAACTAACCAAATTTAAATATTAAAAATTAATAAAAATTAATTAAAAAAATATATTCAAAACGTAATCAACAACTGTTTATTACATAAACAATTTTGAAAAATTAAACAAAAATCTGTAGAAATTATTATAAAATGTATATTAAGTAATCAACAATTTCTCAAAATTAATACACAATAATTAAAACTTAATAAACGATTGCTAAAAATTTAATAAAAAAATTAATAAAAAGTTTAATAGTTAAAATAATGAGTAAAATAATAATAAGTAATATAATATAAAATAAAAAAAATAAAATAATAAATAATAAATAATAATCAATGATTGAAACTTTATAAGGGATTTCTATAAATTAGTAAAATATAAAAAATTTAGCATGATTAAAATAATTGTCTAAAAATTAATCAACAATTCTTTCAAATTAAATACAATTTTACAAAAATCATGAAACGATTTCTACAAATTGATTAATATTAATAAAAAAAATATAAATATTAGATTTAATTCAAAAAGTTCTACAAATTAATGAACAATAATACTGAAAAATAAATACAAATTATGAATTTTAGAATTTATTTAAAAATTTCTACAAAATAATAATCAATTTCTAGAAATTCCTTCACAATTATTAAAACTTAATAAGCTAGTTATAAAAATAACTAACAAACTTTAAAGTAATAAGAATTTTTGGAATCAAATTAAGAATTTTTCTAATAAAAACTATTTAACAATTTCCATTCAGTTTCTTTAAAAATTATTAAAAAATTTTCGAAATGAAACCACAATGATTAAAACAAACAAACAAACAACAAATTTATTAAAATTAATAAAAATTATGAATATTAGATTTAAATCAAAAAGTTTCACAAATTAATAGATAAGCAATAACAGTGGAAAATAAATAAAAATTATGAATTTTATAATTTATTCAAAAATTTCTACAACATAATACTCAATTTCTAAAAATTGATCCACAGTTATTAAAACTTAATAAGCTATTTATAAAAATAACTAACAAACTTTAAAGTAGTAAGAATTTTTGGAATAAACTTAAGAATTCTTCGAAATGAAATAAAAATGTATAAAGATAAATAAACTATTTCTAAAATACTATTAAAAATTTATAAAAATTATAAAACAATTTCTATTAAATTTTTTCAAAATTTATAAACATTGTTTAGAAATGAAACCACAATGATTGAAGCTTAATAAATAAATATATTCTATATAGATATTCTATTCTAAATAACTATTTCTATAAATAACTAAAAAACTTCAAAAACTAATGCACTTACTTATAATTACTTACTTAATAACTAACAAACTTTAAAGTAATACAAATTTTAAATAACATTTAGAAATCTAAGAAACCAAATAAAAATATGTACAAATAAATAAATTATTTCTACAAAATTATTAAAAATTAATAAAAACTATAAAACAATTTCTATTAAATTTCTTTAAAAATTATTAAAAAGTTTTAGAAATTAAACCACAATGATTAAAACATAATAAATGATTTCTATAAATAACTAATAAACTAATAATAAAAATAATAAAAAAATTAATACTTACAAATTTCTGAAATATATATTAGTAAAAAAATTTTTAGAACAAAATTATGAACAAATAAATACAAAAACAACAAATAAATTACTTCTTAAATATTATCAAAAATTAATTAAAAATTATGAAACAATTTCTACTGAATTTCTTGAAAAACTAATAAACATTTCTAAAAATTAATTAAAATAAAAATTTGTTTTAATTAATAAATAATAATTTGTTTAAATTAATAAAATGATAATAATTTTTTTAATTCTAAAAATAACTAAAAGTGCAATCAAAGTCAAGAAAAGTGCAAAAAGCTACAGAAACAATATAAAAAAAATTTATTGAACAAAATTAGACACAACTGCACGCGAAAACAAGTGTTTGTGCTTGCAGTGCACGAATTCACGAAAATTTTATTTTTAGAAAATTTGCCACGAGAATCTGTGTCAAGGCGATGCGCGATTAATTTGTGTAAAAAAGGGTTCACTACTAAATATCATAAAATTATAAAATCGTTTCGATATCGTAAAAAAATGTAGCAGCAAAGTGGAAAAACTTGTCGCAACACAGTGCCTCAAAAAAAAATGTCACAAGCCAAGCTCTCCCCTCCACGACCCTCGCCCATGGCAGCACCAAACCACAACTTTAGGCAGACCGCACAGTGCCAAACGGTGTACGGCGGTGCAAACTAATGAGCGAACTAGCGAGCGAGCGAGATCCTCAAGTCGCGACCCATATTACTAAAATTACAAATTACACGCAAATGTTGCATGTGTCTAAAAAAAAACTCATAGCTGCTACCTACCTACCGCACATGCATGCGTCCTAACCTAGACATGGTCGCACCAGTTCCTATGAGTATTCATAGTTTGTGGTGTGTTTTGTTGTCATTATTGTTGTTGTTTTGTGCGCGGCATAGTTGACCAAACATGCCATGCTACCAATTTACATACCAACAGCAACCAACTGGCGTCCGTTCCCCTATCCCCGTAAACGTTGTGTTCATGACAATTGTACAGCTGGTTCGATGGATGACTGTGTCGCGACTGTTCGACTTGTGCAGGGCAGTTTTGTATGCGACCATTACAGCAGCTATTTTTATGGGCTACAAACATGGACACAGCTAAAGGTTGTACCGTTTCTTACCCACACGCTGCACTTGACAGACCGGGTCTAGTTAGTTTCGGAAAATGTGATAGTGGGTTGGAAAAGTAGCGCCTGGTTTGTTTTTGACCATGTAGGACTATGGAGAGTGAAATATGGTTCTTAGTGGTTCGAGTCTTTGAGTATCTAATACAATTTCATTTCTTCACTGATCTTTTTTTTTAAGCTTTTTTGATTTAATTCACTAACAAAACAATGCAAATGCCAAGAGTCAAAGGTTCGTGTGTTCGAATTCCAATACAAAACAGCATCACATCAAAATAGATTCGCCAATAATGGAATAGTTTATTTGAGCTTATCTCCTTTAGTACATTTCCGAACTACAAATACAGAGACATTTGAAACTTGAGCTAACCTTAACACTAGAATTCCTGGCCTATCCAATCTTCCATTTGAAATCATGTAGCACAATCGGATGAAGAATTATTGTATCACTAGTTTTTTTAATTTGGCTTCAAAAATTATTAAAAATCATGGAAAATTTTCTCTTAGAAAGCAGTGCAATGAAGTAATAAAAAACCTCAATTAAGTCTTTTGGACTTCCTAGGGCTTTCTAGTGTCAAGGAGCTACTCAGAATCAGCATAAATTTATGAATATAGTCGCATTCAATCTTTAGAGGATTGCTATATGATTTTGCTGACTTATTGTTTCCAAGTTCCTGTTCCACGTTTCATTGATATTTTTATGTACTACGGTCCTACGGTCTGACTTCATAAAATTTAAAATATAATTATAAACCGATTAAGTTTTTTTTAGATGCCTTTTCATTGCAAAAAATTTTATACAATTACTTAAAAATGTGTTACAAAATTGCGGAAAGCTTTTTAGAGCATCAGTAAAATCGTTTGGCCCAACTTGTCTCTGAGCACAGCCAATCATATTCTTAGTCTCGCTCGAAGGTTCACACAAATTCCGATAGGTATGACAAAATGTCCCATGTCTTCGGGCTGAGGCTAGTCGAGTCAAATATCTGCAAACACTGCTTGGAACCCGCGAAGAAAGAAACCATAGAACACATCCTGTGTCACAGTGGCACAGGTTGCCAGGTTGGTGTCAGTGTTGCCAGTTACCTGAAATGATTTTCTACTAAATCTTAAAAAAAAGCTGATTACTTCAAGCAAAAAAATTTAAAAAATTCCTAAAAACAATTTTTATAATTTTTGTCATTAAAAACTAAGAATTAAACATTTCATAACAAAATAAAAATATATTATTCTTTTTAATATTTTTATATATATATTTATATATATTTTAATTAAAAAAATACCAAATCGCCTAAACATTATTTTTATTATTCTTGTCATTACAAATTAAGAAATTAATTATTTTTGTAATTAAACTTTTCATAAAAAAATAAAAATCTCCTAAAAATTATTTTTTATAATTTTTACCATTATAAACTAAGAAATTAAACTTTTCATAAAAAAATAAAAATCTATTATTCTTTTTAGTATTTTTATATATATTTATATATATTTTATTTAAAAAAAATACAAAATCCCCCAAAAATTATTTTTATTATGTTTGTCATTATAAACTAAAGTAAACTTTTCATGAAAAATAAAAATCTCCTAAAAATTATTTTTTTATAATTTTTACCATTATAAACTAAGAAATTAAACTTTTCATAAAAAATAAAAATCTCCTCAAAATTATTTTTTATATTTTTTACCATTATAAACTAAGAAATTAAACTTTTCATAAAAGAATAAAAGTATATTATTCTTTTTAGTATTTTTATATATATTTTATTTAAAAAAAATACAAAATCCCCCAAAAATTATTTTTATGATGTTTGTCATTATAAACTAAGAAAGTGAACTTTTCATAAAAAATAAAAATCTCCTCAAAATTATTTTTTTATAATTTTTACCATTATAAACTAAGAAATTAAACTATTCATAAAAAAATAAAAATATATTATTTTTGCTTTAATAATTTTATATATAATTATATATATTTTAATTCATTCAGCTTCAGCTTAACAGCAACTTAATACAAACAAAACATATACAAATTGAGATCGGTATGAAATTCGCTTTTGTAAACTTCCTTTATTTATTGCATAAAATTTAGTTAAAATAAATTAGACATTTTAACTTTCAGCATTCAAGGCTTCAGTGTCACTAATGATGTCAAATGTATAATCATCATCATTAAAATAAATTAATTAACATTACTTGAAATCGCTGATAGTAAAAACTTTGAGTGTATGGGAAAATATTTTATTATAAACGTATTGGGTCTAATCCACTGAGTTGTGGCATTTTATTTTTAAACACTCTAAACATTTTTTATCGATTACATTTAAATATTTCAAGCATATATAAATTAATTAAGGTCTCACTGCGCAAGCGATAGCATGTTGACCAACGAAGTTAATATTTTTTAGAGTATAAACTATACTTACAAACTATAATTAGCCTAATAATAGTTTCCTCGCAAGTTCTTCAAAAGTTAGCGTGCGTTCGAATCAGAATTGAAATACGCACGGAAAGACGGAAATACAAGACAAGCGAATAGAGAAATTTATGGTCAAGTGAACTAACCAGATGTTCAAACACGGATCAAGATATTGACGCAGTTAGGAAACTAAAGTGGTGAAGGGAAATTCGACTAGATTGATACAACAAAAACTTGGTTAACCCTTGAAAGGGATAGAAGATTAAATTAGTTAGCTGGAGTTTTATGCACTTCTTTTTTTAGAAAGGATCTATTTTCGGTATTTAAATGGTTGAAAGTTCATACGGATTTAGGGAAAGGGGCCAGTAGTGTTGTAAGCGCAGGAACTGGAATGCTACAGAAATATTAAAAATTTCCTTCTTGGAAATCATATAAATTTATATAAAGAACACTTCATCTTCAGTGGCTAAAATATAACCGCAAAGATAATTACCAGACCAAAGATCACCAGCCAAAAAAAAATTCATGAGACTACAAAATGTAAATACATATTATTGAATCAGTGCATAGGTTCGTCCCTGATATGAAGTCGAAATTCAAATTGAAATTTTAAAAAACCTTTATTTACCGATTATATATTCACCAACACGTTCGGCCATCCACTCCCTACGAACAACCAACTTACGAAAGCCAGATTTATAGAAATCACGCGGTTTTTCGATGAAAAAGTTGACAATGTGGTTTTCAAAGTCTTTCGCAGTTTTAAATCGTTTCCATTCAAATTGTTCTGCAACGATCGGAACAAATGATAATTAGAAGTTGCAATGTCTGGTGAATATAGAGAATGCAACATGATTTCTGCTTCAATTTGAACAGAGTTGAATTGGCAACATGTAGTCTGCGTTGTCGTGGTGGAAAAGGACTCCTTTGCGATTGGCCAAAATCTGACGTTTTGCTTTGATTGCTTTCTTTAATTTGGCCAATTGCTGGCAATACTTATTGTCAGTAATCGTTTGGCCAGCGGACAAAATATATATCACTCCTTGGATATTCCACCAAACGCAGAGCAACACGTTCATCGGATGCAATCCACCTTTGATGACTGATTCCACTCCTCGTGTATCTGTTTCCAAGTTCTTTTGCATTGATCCATTACTCATCATTGGATCCATTACTCATCACCATTCTTAAGCCGTTTCGAAAAATGGTTCATTTTTGTTCTGTCGAATCAAAGAGTTGGCCCAAAATAACGGTTCAAAATTAGAAGATGCTAATTGCACATCCAGAAATCGGGTTGTTATGTCAGGTATGAATTACAGAGATTTCAGAAGTTATGAAAAACAATGTCAATTCATATAAGGCAACGCGTTACCGTGGCTTAGTGGTTAGTGCATTGGACCACAAGTCATGGGGTCATGGTGGTTCATTTCGACTCAATCATTGCTAACGTAAATATATAAAAAAAACTGTGTTTTTAATTTTTCTCTTTGACGCCAGGATTTTTTTTTAAATCCTTTGAAATTTCCAGGACATTAGTACTGCAAAAAATAATTTCAAAAATTGAGAGCAATCAGTATGGCTATCAAATGAAAGGGAAAATTCCTAAGAAATAAAATTGCTTATTTGAAAAAATTTAATTGTTTGGTGTGCAAGGATGAACAAGTTTTAAAAATGTCTTTTACAAATTGTCTGATTGAAACCCCTTGAAAATTTCGAATAGTTTTTTGTTTTTAATACATACTCGTATGTCTGAAAGATGAATTTGTTATTGCATGAATTCTTCAAAATGCGTCCTTCTAACCATTTAAAATTATTTGTTTTATAAACAAAAGTATTACAAATTTTTGTCTCCTGAACCAATAAAGTTAGAAGAACGAAATTTGAAAATGTGGCAGTGTAGTCAGTCCTTCAGACACATTTGCTTTTAAAGAAAACTATTGAACATTTTTTTTAGGATATGTAAGAATATAGGTTTAAAAGGATATTTTGAATACTTATTAAACAAATCTTTTTATCTTAAATTATTAATAAAAATCTCATATAAAATAAATTCGTGGCCGTATTTAACAGATTTCTGAACATTTCTTACTAGTCACTTACTGACACCGAGAACTCCTTAACCCTTCGCTGCATGACATTGCATATATGCAATGTTAACTTTTCATAGATTTGGAAACAGTTGTCGTCGCTCAGCTGATTAGTCCGTTGAATTACGAGTATACAGTGACGCCTGACCTCTGTTTGACTCCCCGTAGTAGCCAACACTAAAAAATAGATAAAACCGACTTTCATTTCGGCGGTAGCGTTCTCACCAGGATACGGAAAATGTCCGTAAAACTACTTTCATAGATACAGGAACTCAACAAAATTTCATTGTTGCCATCAGAACTTAACAAGCATCAAGAATAATATGACAAACATGTTTTTTCTTCACGAAAATTAAATCGTGCAACGAAGGGTTAAGATGTTAATTTGTTACAGGTAGAACCAAAAATTCCCCGCCTGCCAGATGCTTCTTACTTCTTACTTAGTCTTACCTACTTCCCAGACTTACTCACTTCTTACTTAGTCTTAGTCTTCTTACTTAGTCACTTCTTAAGTACTTAGACAGACATATCTCTTCGAGAAAAAAAGATGCTTTAAGGCTCCCTGGTTCACTTTAGTTCACTTCCTTAAAGTTCACAGCGAACTGAAACCGTTTGTAGGTTAGTTAGGAAGCGCATTCTAGGAATAGGATTTGAGAAAACGCCTAAATTGCCACCCAATTCGATTACTGTAGCGTGCCGTCATATTCGTTCAGTGCCGACAGCGAAAACAGCAAAACATTCTTTAGTTTTCTTTAGTTTTGGCATTTTTCTTGTGTTGTGCGCACAACAAAATTCTGCATGGTTTCTTGACCGATTTTCTTGTGCCAATGTTAAGGGTAAATGTAAGCAAATTTACACACACACACACATACACTCACACATAGAAACTTTACCATCAGCGTTTTACATGCAGCTGAATAAATGAAATATGTGTGGCAGCGAGTGAATGAAGAGGCGACGCCTCTAAGAAAGAACTGAACGAATAGCGACAACAGCGATAAACCGCTAAATTAAATAAAAACATAAAATACTTAAACTCAGGCGCAGCGTAATAGCAATAACAACAACAAAAGCAATAACAAAAATTGCCAAACATTTGATGGCGTGCGGCGCCATTTCGCCAGGCAACAACAGTCAATGCGATAAGGCAATGCGAAATGCGATAATGTGTGTGTGTGTGTGTGTGTGTGTGTGTGCGAAGGAAAACCGAACAGGGCTGCGGTGTTGCTGTTTTATTGGTTGTTTTTGTTATTATTGTTGTGTTGTGCTCGCGGCCGCCAACAACCTGCGGCCGCCAGCGACACAACAATTTTTACACGCTGTGCCTGTCAACAAAACAGCGCAAACAAAAAAAAAACAAAAAACAAACCCAACCGCACAATTTCTAAAAATTCCCCAAAACCCTCACAGCGTTCCTTTCACACACACACACACACACGCACGCACACTCATACAAGCAGAGCTCGAAATCACATTAAAACTGCTGCGCGTCTCGCATTTTGTGGTTTTCGGCGCTCGTTTGGTTTGCTTTGCGCTGTCAGTTTTGGTGTCTTTTGGTCGTCTGTCATTTGTACCAACCCGTCAAAACGTCATTGGCACCACGTTCGCGTATTGAACTCGACGCTTTGCTTTTTTTGCGACCACTAAGTATCTGCATTAAAAATTTTGGCAATTTGTCTACTTTTTCTTGCGCGTTTGTTATTGTTTTAGGGGATTTTTTATTTCTGTTTAAATTTTTTCTGATTTGTTTTTGTTTTGCAGTTGAACAATTAGCTGCATTGCTGCTCTGCACAGTCGGTTTTCTGTTGTTTGTAGTATAATTAATTCAGTTTTAATTTGTGTGAGTGAGCAATAACATTGAAAATTTAGCGCGATCTGTGCAAAACTCTCTCTCTGTGCTCTCTCTTTCTCTCTGTTCATATTTTCTAGCTGACCATTGATTTGTCTGCTGCTTTGCGTATTTTTAGATTTGAGTGGCAGCACAAAAGCGAAAACTCAAACGGACGGCGACTTTTTTATGCGTTCGAGCTACCAATTAAAATTCGATCATTCAAAAGGAAGTGATGGAATTTTGCGTTTTCATAGGTTTATTGTTGTTGGCACAGGTCTCGGATGGTTTGCTGTTGAACATCGATTTCTCTGCACCTGCCGACAGTGCGAGCAAAGTTTCAAGGAAGCATTGGTTTTGGCAGTGACGAAAGGAAATTGCGACATGGATATGGCGTGATGGACGATGGTGAATTAGTGACGGCAAAGTTCTTTGTAGGATTGAATATTTAACACGATAATGCCCAAGAGAGTTAAAAGGACCTCAATGAAATCATTTATTAATTTATTGGATTCCTTTCTGAAAAAAAATCATCAGTGAGTTTTACTATTTTTTGAAGCTTAGTAGTTACCAAAATGAAAAAAAATTCATGTTTGCAATGGTTCATTGTCAATTTTCGTAAACAATTTTCCACCACTCAAACAAAATTGTCTAATTGTACAAGAAAATATTTGTGGAATAAATAAATTATAATAAAATACAAAATTTATATTATTATTATTATTTAATTCTTTATTATAATTAAAAATTACAATAAAAAGATAAGCACTAGCTGCTAGGGCTATCGGCTTACAAAATTTATAAAAACTTGTAGTAAACTATAAAAATTATAACAAAGTATAAAAAAATTTGAAAACTTTAATAAACAATAATAAAATAAAATAATTATAGTAAATTATAATAAAATACAAAATTTATAATACATTTTAATTATAGTAAGTTATAATAAAATACAAAATTTATAATAAATTATAATAAAATATAAAAGTTATTATAAATTATAATGAAATATAAAAATTATAATAAATTATAATAAAATATAAAAATTTTTATAATTTTAATTAAATACAAAATTTACGATAAATTATTATAAAATAGAAAAATTTTAATAAATTATCTATATATATAAAAAAAAGTTCACTTCTTGTGTGTAGCCAGTGTTTGCGAAAACGGTTCATTCTTTTGGGAAAATTTTGTTCGTATGTGATAGAAGATGTTAATGCGGTGGTTTATAGCGATATTACATGTTTGTACGGCAGGTGGGCGTGGCACCTCCCATACAACCTAAATTTTTAATATGGTATATCTTCGGAATTATAAATCGGACAGCATTGAAATTTGGTACAGAGTCGTGGCGTAAACATGTCGTTCCACCGGCAAAATTTTATGGGCGTTGGACAAGGGGCGTGGCACTTTTTTAATTCCGGTGTAGTTTTTGAACTATAGCATTCACATCAATGACAATCGGTACAAACTTATTATTTAGTCGTGTCCTTCGAAAGGGGGATGGGATGGATTTTTGACAAGGGGCGTGGCACCGCCCTTACAACCCAATTCTTTAATACCGAATATCTTCAGAATTATAAGTCGTAGAGCATTGAGATTTGGTACAGTGTCATGGCGTAAACGTGGCATTCCACCGGTAAAATTTAATAGGCGTTCGACAGGGGGCGTGGCAGTTTTTAAATTCTGGTGTCACTTTTGAACTAGAGCGTTCACATCAATGGCACACGGTACAAACTAACGATTTGGTAGTGTCCTTCGACAGGAGGAATTGGGCAGGTTTTAGACACGGGGGCGTGGCACCGCCCATACAACCCAACTTTTTAATATGGAATATCTTCAGAATTATAAGTCGTACAGCATTGAAATTTGGTACAGTGTCATGGCGTAAACGTGGCATTCCACCAGTAAAATTTAATGGGCGTTGGACAGGGGCGTGGCACTTTTTAAATTCCGGAGTAACTTTGTAGCTAGAGCGTTCACATTAATGACACTCGGTATAAACTAACGATTTGGTCGTGTTCTCCGACAGGAGGAATGGGGTGGGTTTTTGACCCGGGGGAGTGGTACTGCTTCCATTTTTTTATACGTAGATTGTTTATCCTGACTGACTGACTGATTGATTGGTTGATTTATCATCGCCCAGCCCAAACCGCTGAAGCTACAAACATGAATTTTACTGTAAGTACATCTTGAAGAATTAACCTTCGCCAAGACGGGATTTTTTGAAATTCGGGGTCGAAAAAGGCAAAACATGGGTTAAAGTGTTGTATGAAGAAACGTGATTTAATAAACATATTGAATTTGAACTTCCTGAAAATATTCTAGATCAAAACTTATTCGACACGTATTTTATAATTTTTCGAAAATCAAAATTTAACTGGCCCAACAATGGGTTAAGGTTTATTTACGGAAAAACTCCGAAACAAAAAACACGAACCGATGGGACTATTGACTTCAACAATTGTAAAAATAATTGAAATAAATAAAACTAGAAACGTGTTTCTCATTATTTTCAATATCGAAGACCAACTGGATCAACGACGGGTTAAAAGTATGTATGTATGGAGAAAGAAATTTTGCTGAGCCCTTTCGACTTCAAACTTTGTGAAAGTACTTCAAATGTAAAATAACTCGATATGCAATTTTTCCGAATATTAAAATTGGACGGGGTCAGCGACGGGTTAAAAGTTTGTATAGAGAAACTGTGAAATGAAAAATATGAATTGACATTGACCCATTGACATCAAACTTGGGGAAAGTACTCTTTGTGAGAAATAATTTGACACGTGTTTCTCACTTTTTTGAAAATCAAAATCTAACGGGGTCAACAATGGGTTAACAATTTGTATGGAGAAACAAGATTTATTGGGCGTTCTGACTTCAAACTTATCAAAAGCAGTTCAATCGGGAAATAATAAAAACGTGCTTTTAATTTTTTTTAAAATCTAAATCTACCATGGTAAACCAAGGGTTAAGAATTTGTTTGGAGTAAATGTGAAAACATATGATTTAAACTCGAAATCAAAGATAGACACATGTTTTTTTTTAAATCAAAATCTGATGGGCTCAACAATGGGTTAAGAATTCGTATCGGGGAAACAGGAGAGCTTGCGTGCAAAGCCGCAGGGCCCAGCTAGTAATAATATAAAATATTAAAATTATTATAAATTATAGTAAAATACAAAATTTATAATAAATTTTAATAAAATATAAAAGTTACAGTAAATTGTAATCAAATACAAAATTTATAAAAATTTATAAAAAAATTATAATAAATTATAATAAAATACAAAACTTTTAATAAATTATAATAAAATATAAAAATTATAAAAAATTATAATAAAATGACTTTATTCTAATATATTATAATTAAGTATAAAAATTATCACAAATAAAATAATAATAAAATATAAAAACTACAATCAATTATAATAAAATTGAAACATTATAACAAATTATAATAAGATATAAAAATTCAAATACATTATAATAAAGTATAAAAATTATAACAAATTATAATAAACTAAATAATAAAAAAATTGTAATAAATTATAATTTTTAAATTACACAAGCTAAGCTTATTGTCTTTTCTAAGATTAAGCAATATTTCTGTGTGATATGCTCTCTCCGGTGACTTTTTATTTTCAAATTGCGAAACTCAAATTTTGAACTAATCATTTAAGCAACTCTAGCCTCGAAAATCCTCCTGTAAACTTACTCTACGAATTCAGTGCTATTATATATTAAAGAACCTGCTGCTACTTTCATTTCGCGCAGTAAAATTAGTCATCGGGTCTTATGCTGCATTACAGTGCAATCGAAAAATCAATATTCAACTAAAAAATATTTCAGCGCAACTCAACAACGCCCCAACTGC
This sequence comes from Melieria crassipennis, assembly GCA_963668005.1. Taxonomy (NCBI): domain Eukaryota; kingdom Metazoa; phylum Arthropoda; class Insecta; order Diptera; family Ulidiidae; genus Melieria; species Melieria crassipennis. The sequence goes on along the minus strand of OY764962.1, from coordinate 75,881,327 downwards.
TGTGACAAGACTTCATGAAAATAATCAACGAAAACCAGTCAAATAATAATTCGCAACAAATATTAAAATACATAATTAATTAACATAATCATTGCTGAAGTATTAAGTCCAAAGCTTGCAATCTCGAGGCGGCCGAAAGCGTTTCGTGCTCGACTCGAAAGGACATTGGTGAGACGCTAAACGTTCGCTGTTGGCTCGGACGGCTGTCTTGCATACGCGTACGTTCCGGTTGTACGTGTCGCCGTGTGTCGATGTGTGCGTGCGTGCTGTCGCGGCCGGTGTCCTTGGCTGCAGTTGTCCTCACTTGGCCGTAGTTGCGCAAATAAAGCCGCCACAGCCCAAACGAATACAAAAAAAAAACGAGAAAGAACAAACGCAACGAAACGCGCCAAGCACTTGCAAATCCACTCGAAAGCCCGAGCAGAAGAAATTGCAGCGCACACCAACTGCATAGCGCCGGTGAGAGCTGCTCGGCGCCGCACGCCGCTCATGGCTGGCGGCAGCAGACAATAAGCCGCGCAAATTTAAACTAAAGTTAAAGTGAAGCAAAAAAGATAAAACAAAAACAAAAAACGTTTTAAGCGTTGCTGTGAAAAAAGAAGCACTCGTGTTCAACGTGAAAGCACTGCCGAACGGACAGCCGAACTGTGGTGTGGCGCCGGTGTGAGCGCGCACGCGTGTCCATCTGTGTGCGTGTATGTGTGTGTGTGTGCGCGCTGGTAGCCACTGACTCGAGCTGGCAGTTGCATTTGTGCGCGCGCGTGTGTGTGTGTGTGTGCGTGTCGTAAAGGGCTGCGAGCAATTTGCGCCAACAATAGTGTGTCCGTCGCATCGGCGTGCACATCAACGTCGCCAACGCCACCGCCATCGTTAACGTCAACGTTAGCTTCAGCGTCAGTGGCCGTGTCCACAGTCAACCGGCGCAGCTGTTCGAGTGGCCAACACAAGGCGCCCGCGGGCGCTTTGCCAGTGCTGTTGCGCGAGTGTGTGTGAGTGAGTGAGTGTATTATCATTGCCTTCGTTTTCCGCTGGAAATTCGCTCAAATTGCTAGGATTACATAAAACCTGTGTCACCTGCCAGTCAGCCACCACCGACAGCCCCAAGTGAGTAATTTTTTAATTTTTTCCTTAATTACAGTAAATCACAGCGTCCAGTGTTGCCAACAGCACAGCAATGCCAAGCAATTAGCCATTTTTAGCACGAAAGTATTTAATTACTCAAATTACCGCAATGTGCTCGCGAGTACTTGAAGTCGCTGCGCGTAATTTGATGCCGTCGACATGCTGCAATTGCAATGCAGTGAAGGGAATTTAAATGAGCATAGGGTACAGTTGCCTAATGCGGCAACAACAATTTGAATGGCAACTTAAATTTCTTTTGTATACTTTTATTGTTTATAAGTATTAAAAAAAAAATATTTTTCTATTTTAGTTTCCTCTATTTCATAGTTTTATTTTATTTCAAAATTTTTTTTAAATATTTTTTTTAGTTTATATTTTGTTAAAGATAAAAAAATCAACGTATTCTAAAATGTACGTGTTTCGGCGTCTTGAAAGAGTGAATATTTTAAGGGGGACAAATTTGTCCTTATTTTGAACATTCTTATGGAGTTCTAGCGGGGTCCTGCGGCTTTGCACGCAAGTTTAAAGTCGATGGGGCCAATAAATCAAGTTTGTCTTAACCCTTCGTCAGATTTTCATGATTTATTTCTCATTTGAAGTGCTTTCACCACATTTTAAGTCAATTGGCGCATTAAGTCATGTTTCTCCATACAAACTCTTAACCCATCGTTGACCCCGTTAAATTTTTATTTTCGAAAAAAAACACGTGTCAAATTTTTTCTCACCAAGTTCGAAGTCGAAAGGCGTAAAACAATAATGTTTCTTCATACAAACTTTAAACCCTTAGTTAACACCGTTAGATTTCGATTTTCCAAAAAATGAAAAACACGTGTCGATTTATTTTTTACTAAGAATGCTTTTACCAAGTTTAAAGTCAATGGGCCCATTAATTTATGTTTTTTAACAGTTTCTCCATACAAACCCTTAACCCGTCATTGACCCGGTTAAATTTTTATTTAAAAAAAAAATTAAAAACACGAATCAAATTATTTCACATGTTAATTGCTTTCACTAAGTTTGAAGTCAAAAGGACCGTAAAATCTTGTTTCTCCATACAAACTTTTAACCCATTGTTGACCCTGTTACATTTTTATTTTCGGAAAAATGAGAAACACGTGTCAAATTATTTTTAATTTGTAGTATTTTCACCAAGTTTTATATCAATAGGTCTATTATATCAAATTTTTTCATACAACACCTTCACTCATGTTTGCTTTAGACCCTTTAGACCCCGAATTTCAAAAAATCCCGTCATAGCGAAGGTTAATTTTTCAAGATGTACCTATAGTTAAAATTTCAGTCAGTCAGTCAGGTACTATGGGAAACAGTTTTTTGAAACATTTTAACCCTCTAGCTCCTATTTTTATGGGTAAATTTTACCTTCTTTTTCCTAAAATGCTAAAAATTTCCTTGAAAGCAGGACCTTTAAGGACAAAATTTACCACGAAAATATTCGCCATAAAATTCTACAATGGGTCTCTGAATACGCCAAAGCTCCAAATTTAATTTAAACCACAGAAATAAGTTAAAACCTAAAATATTTTCGAAGTTTAATTTCATACTAATTTTGAACTATCTTTTCCCTGTGGCTTCAGCGATTTTAAAAAGTTAAAATTCTTTTGAAAAAATAAAAAATAATTCCCAACTATAAAACAAAAAAGATATTTAGATACTCAAAATCAATATTTTCGAGGCACTTTTAAGCAGTGTGAGTTCCTTATTACACCTCAGTTCCTTATTACTCTATCGTTTTGCTAATATGGAATTTACACTACACAAAAACAACAACAACAACAACACCTTAAGATCACTTTTGAAGTTATTTATTACCAGTCGCCCGCTGACCTCGCATAACTTTTGTGCTGTTTCATGTTTGTGTGCGACATAAACAAAGGTCATCTAGAACACGTAGTGGTATTGTTTAAGGCGTCATAATTTGTTTAAAGTTTCTTACACAATTACGAACACGACACGCCACGATTTTATAAGATTTCAAAGTGGTTACCGAGCAGTTTTATATAGTCTGAGTCACTGCGAAATCAGTTCAATAATTTTTGCGTTTGATATAGTAAATGCAATGCTAAATCAATAAAACTTTGTACAATACTTAAATTTTGTGGATATTAGTGAAGAGAAAATGCAAAATAAATAGTGAAATCTTAGTGAGATGTCATAAGGACGCACATTATTTCGGTATCTTAGATTAAGTTAGGTTAGATTGGGTGGTAGCCTTTGTATGAGTCAAAAATTTTTGAAGCTGGTTCCATCAATAACCAAATGCAATTTTCGTTTCCTGAATTTTCTGAATGTGTGACAACCAAACATGGCAGTTTTCCATTAAAATCCATTATCGATTATCAGAAAATTTCAATTAATTTGAGGTTTTGTTATAATTTTCATCTACCACTTGTGGATAGCAATAGGAGTAGACCAGCGTTTAACAAGCTCGACCTTGAAATCATACTTCTGGTATGAAGAGCCAACGTTTAAGGTCGGCTTGGAACTTTAGGTTGTTTAAAGTTATCACTTGTGAAGGTTTAGTTTTACGTTTCGAAGATATCATTTGGGTCTTTAGACTCATTGTGTGCCATACAAAATTTCTTCCTAGTCACTTTCCATATTCGAATATCAATTAGCAATTTTTATGGATCGTATCCTGAGCACATCGTATCGCAACAGGTGTCGTACCCTGGGCCAGTATTTCCTTGTAGAAAAGGATATCACGTACCTGAACCCACATGAGTTACTGAAATTTATTAGGTCCACGGTTTTAGGGGTTGTTTTTAAACTGTTAGTAGTAGGAAGTTACTGGTCTTTAACTGGTCGTTTAACCCCAACAAAATCTATCTATCTTTGAACCGTGTAAGACTTCTTTCGGGTGTCTTCTAACTGTTAGTAGTAGGAGGTGAAGTTGATCGTTACTGGTCTCGTGCATTAATACTCCAAGGAAATCTTTATTTCTATAAACCGTGTACGATTTCTTTGTGGCGTCTTCTCTAGCAGAGCCCTAAGGCTTTGCACGCAAGTTTGAAGTCAATGAAGTCAATAAATCAAGTTCTTCTTAACCCGTCAGATTTGTATGAATAAATACTTAACAAATTATGTCTCATTTAAAGTACGTTCACTATATTTGAAGTCAGTTGGCGCATTAAGTCATGTTTCCCCATACAAACTCTTAACCCATCGTTGACTCCATCAGGTTTTTATTTTCGAAAAAATAAAAAACACGTATACAATTATTTCTCAGCAAGAGTACTTTCACTAAGTTTGAAATCAAAAGGCTTATAAAATCATGTTTCTCTTAACCCATCGTTGGCCGTCAGATCTTGATTTTCAAAAAAACACGTTTTGAATTATTTCGCATGTTAATTGCTTTCACTAAGTTTGCAGTCAAAAGACCCATAAAATCTTGTTTCTCCATAAAATTTTTTAACCCATTGTTGACCCCGTTAGACTTTGATTTTCGAAAAAAAAACACGTATAAAATTTTTTCACATTTGAAATACTTATACTAAGTTTGAAGTCAAAAGGCGTAAAATATCATGTTTCTTCATATAAACTTTTAACCCTTGGGTTACCAGTTTAAGTTTTGATAAAAAAGATGAAAAACACGTGTCTAATTATTTTTGATGTCAAGTGTTTTTACCAACATTGAAGTCAATAGGCCCATTGTTTAATTTTGTTTCGTCTTCCCGTATACGAACTTTAACCCATTGTTAACTCCGTTAAATTTCGATTTTCAAAAAATTGAAAAATTAAAAATTTAATTTGGAGTATTTTCAACAAGTTTTAAAACAATAGGCCTATTAAATCACGTTTCTTCATACAATACCTTAACCCATGTTTTGCCCTTTTAGACCCCGAATTTGAAAAAATTTTAGCGGAGGTTCGTTTCAGGATGTATCTACAGTTCAAAAATTATATTTGTAGCTTCAGCGGTTGGGGTTGGAGGATGATGAATCAGTCAGTCACACAATCAGTCAGTCAGGACAAAAAAGTATATTCATTCAAGTATATCATAAATCGAAAACACATTCTCTCTAACACTGGACTTTTGTATTTGCAGAGGATATATGTATTTTACACTTCATTATTCAATTCACTATTCTTCACTATAAATACTGAGTTTTTAAATTGTTCAATAAATGTCAACAAAAAGACCGCATCCTATAAATCTAGTCCAACAAATGGTTGGTGATGTTCGCTAAATACTTTAAGCGATTAATTATAATTTAAATACCGTCAACAATTTGCTATCAACAATAATAAACACAAAAATATATAGAAACATAAAAGTTTCTATTTATAAAAATGTCAGATCGTCAAATGAGATAAAAATATACGCATAAATCTTTTTAAAAAATTTCTCATTTTTGTTTGTTAAGTATTAAAATACTTGTGACTATTAATCTTAAAGTCAAATTAATCTTTTTAAAATCTTTTTAAAACCTATAAATCTTTTCAAACAATTTTCTACTTTTTCTAATATGTATGAAAATTACAATTCCAATATTTTCAATATAAAAACATTTGTGGTTATGCAGAATTGCTATTAGGCTCGCAGATCGAGAATTTTGGTCTGAAAAGGCTTATGGATACATTGTAGATCATCCCAATACTTGTGACTAAGAAATTTGGAACCTAGACATGAAATGTTCATTGCTGATATACAAAATTTGAAGGTGAAAACTTCCAAAGAGATATTCAACAAATCTCTCAGGATGGGAATAGGATAGGGATAGGATCTCTTAAGATAGGGGAATATCATAGTTGCTTACTGATCAAATCAGCAAATTTTTGCAATGTTCAATGAAAATTTTAAATACTAATCGTTTCAATTGGAACGTTTTTTTAGGCAATGAAGACACAAACATTACGAACAATAAAATTCCTATATGTGAAACAAACAAATTGTTGCTTCCATCTGTGACTATCGAGTATCGATTATTGTGTTGCTTATAAAATCTTTGATTTTAGAATTCGAGAAAAATTTGAAAAAAAAATACTATCCATATTATTTTTCCATCGCATTGTGCACACCTGCGTCACTGTACTCAAAGATGTGTGGAAATCAATACATGCTCACTTTTCTGCGACAATTGCGCACTATTTTTCGTTGGCGTTGATTGATTACTTACGGGATAACCCAAAACCTCTTCTTCTACTTATGAGATCTATTAATACATAACAGCGGAATCTCTAGCATCACAAAGCTTAACTGAATGAAAAATGCACCAATAGAATATAATGTCTTGATTTTTGCAAAGTCTTTGGCACTTGGAATTCATTCCGACACAGCAAAGTGGCTGCCAAAATATCAACGACCTACGACTTATGAATTTAGGATATAAATTAAATGCATTTGTGACGCTGGTATAAACTCAAATTAACTTTTAAAACTGTAAATGGCTGAATGTGTGAGTGCAACGTGGCCATAGAAGCTAAGGCAATGCATGTGCAATGGTCACTGACGTAAATTCTGCCATAATCGGCGCAAGTAAAATGAAATGAAAGAAAAATAAAACATAAAAACAAAAAAAAATATAAAACATTTTCTCATTTCGTCGGTTTGTGTATGCAGAGCAAACATTTCCGAAACACATTTTTTGTGTGTACTTTAGCCACAGAAAACGTAGAGAACAAAGCACAAAACTTTCTTCTATGTATGTGTGTGTGTGTGTGTGTGCAGACTCCCCACGGTGCCACCGAAAATGCAATTCAATTTCTTTATTTTTTTTCATTTTGTTTTTTTTTTTGAGCTGACAATGTTAATAGAAAAATACTCGACGAAAAAAGCGAGCTCAAAGCAAAGCTTTCACAAAGGTGAACCCCTTTTGCTGACCGGGCGCCTTCAATTGCTGGGTATGTGCCCAGTTGGCCGAAGGCGCACGTCTGCAGCGTGCGGACGATGAGAGGCGGTGAGGTGCAGCGTGGAAGGGGCAGGGCACGTGTAAATATTTGCAGTAACAGCTGCCGTTGCTGATGATGTGAAAATGTTGTATGACACCGCCGTTGCGGTGCACCTGCGTTACGCCTAAAAGTATGCCATGAGGCTAATAGAAATAAATGAATGAGCACATGAATGAATGGGCCGGGGGGTCAAAGGCGCAGATAAAGTCACCATCAAGATAAACAGAACGAAACTGTTGTACACATGATTAGAATTTCATGTAATTTTCACCCTTTGCACCAAAGCAGCATTAAAATTTTACTTGTAATTTATGTTTAAGGTATCATGGCACGTTAGAAAGGGGAATTTTGAATGATTTACAAAATTATTTATTTTTCAGCTCTTTTATTATCAATCTTTTTGAAATTTTTTTTTTTTAAATATTGTCTCTTATATAGGTGGAGCAGAAGTCGCGTAGAAAAAAAACACATCCTCCATTACGGACACTTAATCTCCGGATTGGCGCGACCGATTTAAAAAAAATTTTTTTAGTTCTTTTTATTAACTTTCGTTTTACAAGAATCCACCACAATATTTAAGACAAATTTTTAATTTAAAGTACTTTTGCTGGGAAAAAAGGTGAAAAACGCAGTCAATTTTTGACACTTTTTTTTTTCAAAAAGCTCCTATCCTTTTATTTTTAGGGTTTTTTTAATTTTTCTGGTGAATTCCTGTGTCCGAAAGCTTAATAATTATGAATATTGTTTGTTTTTTGGTTTCAGATTAGCCAATCCGGAGATTAAGTGTCCGTAATGGAGGATGTGTTTTTCTACGCGACTTCAGCTCCACCTTTATAAGAGACAATATGCTAAAAAAAACAAAATTGTTTGTGTTTCTTAAACCTTCAATATATTGCACAAAAATTTTCCAAAAAAATTTATAATAAAGGAGCTGAAAAATAAGTCATTTTTTAAATCATTAAAAATTCTCCTTTCTAACGTGCCATGATACCTTAAGTCAAAGCTAAGAATTGTTGGAAAATGTTTTAGTCGCTGAAATAAATTGAAAATAAATTGAATGGAATTTCTGAATAATTTTGTATTTATTTTTAAAATTTCAATTTTCTATCCACGTCTAAAAAATTCTCTCTCGCAATCATAGACTGCAATATCCGAATTTGAAATTCATTTCAGTGGCTGCTTTAAATTGCTGACTGGTGTGCACTCTGCCGTCATAAATGCTCCAGATAGGAGCCAAACTCAAAACGAAACCACAACCAAAAAGACCACAAGTCGGAAATATCTAAGCACACACACACACACACACACTTGGATAGAGACAGCGTCACCTTCGCAACAGCCACGAAGCGCAATTGCCAACTTGCTGCCGCTGAAAAGCGCCAAGCAACAAAAGTGCACACAGAGGAATAAACTTGGACAGCTCGAGCGCCCCCGAATCGGCATTAGAAGCTGCACGCCGCGTGACAGTGAAACACAGCGGTGTGTGGAAGGCTTTGGCCCATTTATTACGCCTACAGCGCATCGGAGAGTTTAGCACCGAACAGCTGCTGCCTGTGCGACTTATCAGGCGGCAAATATTGCATTTGCTCAACTGGAAGCGCGAGAAAGCGAGAGATACACACACACACTTTTGTTTAAATATTATGAAAAGCGCTCAGAGACCAGCGTACGCGTGCTGACTTTTCCTACAAGCTAAGCGACATTTCTGCCGCTGCTTGGGATTACATACGTGATATGTTTTACTGTATGTGTGGTACTGCCCCTGACTTGGCAATGTGATCAGTGACATTGTCCTATGATTGATGATATCTTTGCTGTGTGTTAAAGCAGCAGAAGTAGTCAGTAGAAGTACAAAACAATTTATTTTAAAATTAAATTTAAAAGAATAATGTGTATCAGTATCCCACAGTAAAAACTACGCTGAAGATGACTGGAAGGCATCGAATAAGGTGCCCTATTATTCTATAAGGTTCTTAGAGACTCTGAACTAGTCAGGTTATCCTCTCTGTAAAGTGAGAACAACCAACAGTCCGAGGTTCCATTTCCATAATGTTAGTAGCACCTACGAAGCACTTAGCTCGGAGTCCACAGCAAGTTGGTCACTTTTAAACTAAGCAACTTGATTGCCTTTGGTACACATGTCACAAACTGCAGAGTGTCCAATTTGGTTGAGCCAGTACTAAGAAGATGTTAAATTTTTTACAGTTTGAGCTTTGGTTTTGGCTACAAATTGACGTCCTTGTCAGTAGTCACAACGTTCAAAATATGATCAGCTAAACTATTCTGTAAACTGTCATCTGAAGTCCCACCTATGTGTTAGAATATTGGAACCTGCACAGTCAAATGCAAGAGTTTCCTTGTTGTACTTTATTTTCTTGGACAGTGAGGCTGCTTAAAAAGTGATTTTACCAGTTGTTCTAAAATCTAATATTTTTGTTGCTGTTTAATATTGAATGTTGCGTCTCGCCACGGGCCACACAGGTTCTCGAAGACTGTTGGTGGTGTTGATAGCAGTGTTGCCAGATCAGGAGATTTCCTCCTAGATTTAGGAGATTCTTGGCGTTTTAGGGGAATTTTTAGGAAGAAGAATTGTTTAGGAGAAAGTTTAGAAGATTTAAATTTTATGTTAGGGGATCTTCCAAAAATCCACTAAAGATCCGAAAATCCTTAGTGGATTTCGTTAGTGGATCCTTAGTGGATGTTTGGGATATTTTCGGATAACGATGTATGAAGTATGAGGAACACTGGCAAAAAAACGTATTTTGCTAAATATTTTAATATTCAAAGCACTCTTTTGTGTTTAATATTTTTAACTGTATAACAGATGTAAGCTCGTGTCTATCTTGTTTATGTTTATCTCGTTCTCACTTATTCAAAGTGTATAATTTATGTAATGAATGAAAGAAATTTACAAAAGCGAATTTCATACTGTTCTCATTTTGTATATGTTTTGTCTGTGTTAAGTTGATGTTAAGCTGAAGCTGAATGAATAAAGAGGTTGCAATAAAAACATATATATTTTTATAAATATATATATATAGATTTGTATTTTTCTATGAGAAGTTCAATTCCTTAGTTTATAATGACAAAAATTATACAAAAATTTTTTAGGAACTTTTTTCATTTTTGGAGGATTTTTAAATTTTTTTTAGATTTAGGAGAAAGTCATTTTAGGTATCTGGCAACACTGGTTGATGTAAATGAGCTCACCAGTGAGTTGAAAAAAAGGACGTTGAGCTGGCTATCAGTAACTCGGCGACTATTCAGATCTTTATCCTATATTTAACCGTAGATCGAGCTTTGTATCAAGAATGGTACAATTTGTTTTTTGTTTTATTAAAACTTTTTTCAGGATATAATTAATTTAACCATTTTTTTGTGACTTTGTTGTGTTGGGATTATGCTTGTTTAAAACCATCCTTCACACTTTTTTAAGAAAGAGGTCTTGACAAAATTGAAAAGTTTATAATTCTCTCCTTTGTATACATAGGATAGGATTCCTTAATTTTTTTAAAGCTCGATTTACGGTTAAACATTAAAACGAAACCATACAGGGGCATTGAATCTTCCTGGCTCTATATTGTCGATTGTGATACATGTCATGCCATATTTGCCGCGATTTTCGTTGAAAAGGACAAGGTTTAGGTTGCGACTTGTACTTCTCTTAGGATGCTCATTGACAACCACAGGAACAGAATAAAAGAACAAAGATGATGTGAAAACTTCCTATATCACTGCCTTGCTCTGTCTCTGGGTTTCTGTCTGGATTTCTATCTGCTCTGAGAACCTTAGCCTTACTATTTCATTAGGAATTCAGGTTAAAAAACAATTGGATATGCTTTTAACTACATTAAGGGATTCACTATGGGCCTTCTTCCGGCTTACGAATGCAAGTGCAGCTGGTACTGTAGACACGCTTCTCAAACAAACCTTAGCTCGTTTTTATTGACATTTGAATGTCTGGAAATCGACATAAGACTTCATTAAGACTTAATGGTAAGAAACAGTTGGATAGTCTTTAACATTGGGCATTTTTCAGACCTACGAATGAAAATGTGGCTGGTACTGTAGACACCCTTCTAAAACAAACCTAACCTCGCTGTTATTGACATTTGCATGCTTGGACATCGACATAAGCATTACTGTACTGCATACAACACTTCTTCTTCTAAACAATCTTGCAGTTTCTTGTATGGATTTTATAGTCGTCGTATTTCCCTCTACAATATTTCTCCACCTAAAAGCTCTGTTCAAGACCGCTAAAAACTGTTTTGTGACTGCCAAATGGGAGAAAAATGTGTTATCTTGGTTCTACAAGTAAGCATCTAGTCAGAGCCAGAATCTGTCTAAGGAGTTTATTTGCATAGATATAAGCATCATTTTAGTGGCAGGACTGAAGCAATTCTATTGCAGTCAATGATGGTTTCTTCATTCCGTCATTTAAGAATGACATCGCACAGTATTTGGGGTTATTCGTCCCTCTTTTGTAGGTTTCTGGTAAAAATAAATACTGATTCAAAGAAGATATAGGTATGTACTTATCAGGCTGTATAGGATGAGAAACGGACAAATAGATAGACGGACAGATTATTGGACGGGCAAACAGACATGTAAAAGCTCAACAAATAGACTTACGTCTAAAGTCCGTACAGAATGACACGAAAAAAGACGGTTGAACCAATGGATGTACAGACAAACAAACATGTGACAAATGGACGAACGGACATCAAATGGACAGAAAATAAAAATGTACGGATGGGCGAACAAGCGATCAGATGGGTAGATGTACGGGCAGACAGATAAACAGATCGACACGAAACCAATAAATTGCCAAACAGACAGGTAGACACATAGACAGATAGATAGAAGGAGAGATATACAAACAGATAGACAGATTTACAGATAGGCAAAAAGACGGATGAAAAGACACACAAATAGATAAAAAGACAGATAGATAGACAGATGGACATAGACAAATATATAAATAGAGAGATGGACCGATAGATCTATAGATAGAAAGACTGATAGATAGATATACAGATTAACAAATAGACAAACAGACGGATAGACATATAGACCGATTAACAAATAGACTAGAGAATAGATACAAAATAGACAGATAGATCGATACAAAAAATAATCAGATAGACAAGTAGACAGATGGACCGATAGACAAACAGACTGACAGATAGATAGACAGATTAACAAATACACTAATAGGCGGATATACATATAGACAGATAGACCGATTAACAAATAGACTGATAGATCGATAACAAAATGAGACAGATAGACAAGTAGACAGATGGACCGATAGGCCGATAGACAAGCAGACTGATAGATAGATAGATAGACAGATTAACAAATAGACTAATAGATCGATAAAAAACGAGAAATATAGATAAATAGACAGATTGACAAATAGAAAAATATACAAATAGACAGATCGATAAAGAGAAGATAAGAATAGATCGATAAATAGAGAGACAGACAGATAGACCGATTAACAAATAGACAGATAGACAAACAGACAGACAGACAGACAGAAAGATAGATCAATTAAAAAATATACGGATAGACAAACAAACAGCTAGATAGACCGATAAACAGATAGCTAGATCGATAAATAGATAGATTAACAAATAGACTGATAGATCGATAAAAAGAAATAGATTGACAGATAGAAAAATATACAAACAGTCAGATAGATCGATAAACAAATAGACAGATAGACAGACGAACAGACAGACAGATAGATCGATAAACAGATAGATAGACAGATTTAAAGATATACAAATAGACCGATTAACAAATAGACTGATAGACCGATAATCAAATGGGCAGATAGACAAATAGATAGATTGAAAGTTAGACAACTATACAAATAGACAGATAGATTGATAGACCGATAGACCAATAAAAAAATAGACACATAGACAATTATGCAGATAGATAGATAGACAGATAAACATTCGGACGAATAGATAAGTAGACATATAAACAAATAGACAGGTGCACAGACAGACGGAGAGCCGTACAAACTTATGGACAAGCGAACTAATTGACTGACGTATGAATTACAAAGGGATTGGCCAATGGAAGGACATATAGATGATCGGACAGACAGTCGAAACCAACAAACATTAGGTACACAAAAAGTCCAGTAGGCGGATGGACATGGCTGTATATATTTTCCTCACAATTCTGATCAGAAATATATTCTACATGTTTTTTGTGCCTTCCACATCTTCTTCTGGTTCCTGTACTCAGCTCATTAAATACCGAAAATCTGGCAACACTAATAACAATAAACACAGACAATTCCCTACTGGATTGACTGTTTCCCCAACTGGCCGAGTGAATAGTGAATTTGGGCAAAAATGTTTTTCTTTTATATAAAATTTGGCGTAATGCAATTTCAACAAAATTACTTTTCAAAAGTAATTTACGACAAAATAAACAACAAATATACACTAAATCATTAATTTTCCCCAGAGTGTGTTTTCCCAGTTGTTGTCTTTGTATTTCTTTTCTAATTTTTTATGTGTTTTTCCATTACGAATGACTACTCCGCATAGCGCCAAAGGCACCAATTTGAAATTGAAGTAAAAGAACAACGACAACAACAACAAACTCCCGTTGAAGGACTACAAACGAGTGCAGTGGCAGTGTAGAAGAGCTGCGAGTAGATAAATCACAGCGCTGCCAAAAACATACACACAGACTCACACAAATACACATAATTGCAGAAACATTCGTAGTCACAGTCACACAAACAGAGTGCCACCCAAAATGCCACTACACGGGTTAAAGCAATTTTTAGATTAAATTTGTTGTAATTTTATGATGCATAGAGTGCAAGCAGACAGACAAAACACGCAACGAGAAATATTTTCTAATACAGAAAAAATTAATAAAGTCGACGAATGCGAATACGATTAAATATTAAAACATGATAAGAGGAATTTGCGCGCAAAGTCCAGCAGCACACTTTGTGCTTGCGACAGTGACCGACCAATCACTCAACTACCCATTCATTCATTCATTCATTCCTTCGACCATTCATTGAGCTTATGAACAGCAGCAGCGACCAGCTTGTTGGCTCACTATGTGAGTATATTTAGTAAAAGAGTGTAATTGTTGGCCTCCTTCCCTCATTGTTTATGCGACCATTTTAATTATTCATAACATGTTTTGTTCCACTAAATATTATCCTGCTCTACGTTTATCCTGCTTAGAGGGATTTATGCTCGTCTCCTTCGGCTTTCCAATGGACAACTTCTGGTCTGCCGCGTTCTGTCGGCGTTGCTCGTAAAACTTTTATTTTTATATCAGCACATTGTCAAATAAAATCTTTAAGAATATCCCGAATTTTCATTGCAACTTGCTTGCGTGTTTTTGTATTTGAATGACTCGATGGCTGTGGCTGTTGTTGCTGTTGGTCACAAATATGCGTACTTGACCCACATACTGTTTTATAAATATATAATTTTTGACTATATATAAATATATGTGTGTATATGTGTATGTATATGTGTTTGATATGTGTTGGCTCAATTAAGTGACACTCGTCGAAAGGCTGTTGTCATGCGTCATTTCAATGGATTGGCCATTCAAAACCCACACTTGTTTCTACATTGTGTGTATGTGTGTATGTAATGAGATGTACTTATGTCTACTGTTGGCAGAGTATTGAACGACACGCTCACACTTCAAGTAAATGGTGAGGGTTTGAAAATTTTGGTGCCTGTTTGATTGAAATTTATTAAATTTTCTGTGTAAATTAGACAAACTTTCCAAAACCTAATCTAACCTACAGAAAATAAAATCATTTATTGCCAACTTTTTAAAACAATGAAAACATTTTTCAATTAATTTTTAATTTAAAACAGTCGTTACAAACCGAACTCATTATTGTGAAAAAATATTTATGAATTGTGCTACTTTTCTATCTGCTTGAGCGCTCAAAGATGCTGCAAAAAAGTGGCTAATACGCCATACATTTTATTAAGAAATCTTACAAAACAAATTAAAATACCCAAAAAAATTTATGAACAAATCAAAGCTGATCCATTTACAAGCTCCAAAGTAGGTTAAAAACGAATAACAATAAATTAAGCTGTAATCACACTGGTTTGAATTGCAAATTGTAAAGCAATGGGCAACAAAATATTTTATTATCAGAGTTAATACTTAATTCAATACAGAGAGCAGCATTCATGGTGATGCTGAACATTTTTGGAATTTTGCAAAATTCATAATGTTGCAAAATTCTTTCTTAGCATAACAGTCAGTGGCACACGCAGGGAGGTTTTGGGTGTTCAAACCCACCAAACACACAAATTGCTGCTATAAAATATGAAATTCTAATATGAAATTCCCCCTAAAATGAAATTCTATGTGTGCCACTGATGACAGTCCATGTTGAAGTAAAGACTTCTGCAAGCACTTTTCCTCAGATTTCTCTCTCTTTTGTAGCTTCATGGCTTTTAGGTCTCCGATAACTACATCCAATTAACTTTTCTTGGGTAATCCTTTTGTTTTTTGTCTTTTGAGTTTTTTTCTATATACATAAATCTTATTAGGTTTTGGCTGTTGAATAATACTTCAAGTTCTCAAATTATTAAAGAAATATTTGGCCTGAAATATCTTAATTAGGTTTC
Organism: Melieria crassipennis; assembly: GCA_963668005.1. Lineage (NCBI taxonomy): Eukaryota > Metazoa > Arthropoda > Insecta > Diptera > Ulidiidae > Melieria > Melieria crassipennis. The sequence goes on along the minus strand of OY764962.1, from coordinate 75,865,632 downwards.
TGGGTTACTTGAATTGATATAAAAACCCACTACAAAATAATCAAATTTTATTTAGGTTCCTGGAATTAATATGAAAATCCCTCACAAGCTAAATATTCAAATCTTTTTCAGATTTCTGGGTACCTGGAATTGATATGGAAACTTCACAAAAGCTAAATAATCAAATCTTTTTCAGGTCCCTGAGCTACCTGAATTTATATGAAAACCCAAAATAAGATAAAAAATCAAATCTAACTTTGGTTTCTGGGTTCCTGGTATTGATATGAAAACTTTCCACAAGCTAAATAATCAAATCTTACTTATTTAGATTACTGAGTTCCTGAAATTTATATAAAAACTTCCTACAAGCTAAAAAATTAAATCTTACTTTGGTTCTTGGGTTCCTGGAATTGGTATGAAAGACCTCACAAGCTAATTAATCAAATCTTTTTCAGGTCCCTGAGCTATCTGAATTGATATGAAAACCCAACATAAGATAAAATATCAAATCTAACTTTGGTTTCTGGGTTCCTGGAATTGATATGAAAACTTTCCACAAGCTAAATAATTAATTCTTACTTACGTTCTTGGATTCCTGGAATTGGTGTGAAAGACCCCACAAGCTACATAATCAAATATTTTTTAGGTCCCTGAGCTACCTGAATTGATATGAAAACACAACATACTTAAGAAAAATTATCGAATCTTACTTAGGTTTCTGGGAATACCGCTTAAAGAATACCTCAACCGAATTGGGCCTCGGTCATTCTATCGGAAAAACGATGAGACTTCTCTATATTAATGAATCCCCAGCTTTCAGACGTTCTGGGCACATTTGCTTTGGAAAAATGCCTCCAATCGAGAATGAGCTAGGAACTCCGGACATCCTTGAATTTACAAAAGCCTCGGATCGGCTAAAAGAGATTCTGAATCTCTGGGGAACTTGATACCAAGGGTTGTCTATTGACGGCTGCAGAATTACCCAACCGTGGGACTGGCCACATCTACTTTAAGTAGTTGCAAGCCCGGACACTTTCTACTCAAGGAGGAAGCCAATAGCTGTGGTACAGTGGACAGCAATGTCTGCATTCCTGTGTCCATGGGCACTTCCAACAAAACATAATAATACTCATTACGTTCCTGAATTCCCAGAACTGACATCCCTAACTAGTTCTAATGAACAACGGAATGTATGGGTGTGTGGCAGTTGTTATTGTTGTTGTTTTTTGTTTTGGTACGCCATTGTTTTTATGCTCAAATCTATAAAGCATGTTTATGCGCTTCGCTGGTGCTGCAACAATAAATTTAGCGTCATTAGTTGCCAGTACGTGAGTAATTGTAAAAGAAAATCCGCAGCAACAATGCGCATAGCCGATGTGAATATTGCTGTGTGTGTGTGTGTGTGTGCGAGTGTCTGATATATTTAGATGTGTGTGTGTAAATACTTGCGGCAATTTGCGGAAGCGCTAGTCGTCGTTAGTGTTGCTGCTGTTTTTTTTATTAGTGTTGTTATTATTGTTGTTGCTCGTGTTTGGCTAATGTTGATAAAGCTGTGAGTGTGAATGTGGCAGCGAAACTGCTGTGCATGGCAGTGATTGCTGTGATTTACTTATTGTTCTTGCTGCACTCGGCGACGGCTGTTGCCAACGCGAATTTATCACGAACACACACAAACGCATACAAATACGCACACAAACGCATACAAATACGCACACAGACACATACATACAAACACACATAGACCAAACAAGCACTTGGCCACGTTTGAATTCTGCCTGCACGTGTTGCCAATCAAAGCATACCAGCAATAAATTGCACGCAATTTTATTTTCTATCAAAGTTCTAAACGCAACAACAACAACAAACACGTACAAGTACATATGTTTTGTTTTATTTAGCAAATAAAACTGTAGTTTTTATTGTAGTTTTGTTGTTTTTAAATGTAATAAAAATCAAAGAAACTTAAGCAGCGGCAAATTACGATGTTAGTTGGCAAATGTTCGGGGGCGCACTTTTGCAAGTATAGAAACTAATTTAAGCTGACAGCAACAAAAACAACAATAAAAACCAACAATTAACAGACAGTTGCCCAAATAAAATCAAAGCATAGCGCTGGCAATGGCATTTACGTTCCCTTTCAAATGTGTACACATACAGTCTGTGTTAAGAGAAACTGGAAGTTCTGAATTGGGAATAGTTGGTGAAAGTTTGAAACAATTTGTTAAAAACATAAAAAATTGTGGTCATGCGTATGTTTCCAATGCTATTTTCTCATACTTTTTACACATATGTACACATATAGTTTGTGCTGAAAGTAACCGGACTCGTTAAATTAGGATTTTTTGATTATAAATCAAAACTTTTGTTAAAAATATACAAAATTTTGGTCATTTACATGTTTCCAATGATATTTTTTCATATTTTCATAGACATGTGTACACATAAAGTCTGTGCGAAAACTAACTGGAATCGTTGAATTGGGACTTTTTTGTTAGAAATTAAAACTTTTACTAAAAAAATTCAAAACTGTGTTCATGTCCATGTTCTAAAAGCTAATTTGCTCATAGTACTCACACAAATGTACACACGCAGTCTGTATTAAAAGTAACCGGTAGCGTTAAATTTGGATTTTTTGGTTAGAAATTAAAACTTTTATTAAAAATTGTAGTCATGTCCATGTTTCAAAAGCTAATTTCCTCATATTTTCACAACATGTGTACACTTACAGTGTTTGTGAAAAGTAACCGGAATCGTTGAATTGGGAACTTTCGGTCAAAAATTATAACTTTTGTTAAAAACATACAAAATTGTGGTCATGTGTATGTTTCCAATGCTATTTTCTCATATTTTTCACACATAGTTACACATAAAATCTGTGTGAAAAGTAACCGCAATCGTTGAGTTGGGAATTTTGGGTTTACAATTAAAATTTTTATTAAAAAAAGATCCAATCCAATCATTTCTATGTTTCAAAAGCTAATTTTCTCATATTTTTCACACATAGTTACACATGCAGTCTATGTTAAAAGTAACCGGAATCGTTGAATTTGAAATTGTTGGTCAAAAATGTTAACTTTTGTTAAAAACTTACAAAATTGTGGTCGTCTGCAAATTTCAAATGCTTAATTCCTCATTGTTTTAACACATATATACACATACAGTCTGTGTAAAAAGTAACCGGATTTGTTGTAGGGAATTTTTGATTAAAAATTAAAAATTGTATTTTAAAAATCCAAAATTGTGTCCATTTGTAAGTTTCAAATGCTTCTTTCCTCACACTTTTAACACAGCATTTCAACGCTGAAGTCAGGATAAAACAAATTTTAGCTGCCTCTAGTTTTATGCAAGTAAATTACAACAATTCTAGTTGTTCTTTTTGTTGTTTTGTATGTATATGTTTTGGCAATTCAAATGCCGTGCTCAGTTCATGCCAAATTATACGAAATTGCTCGATTTTCTTGTCTCTTATTTATGTTTTTATTTTTATTATTTATTATGATTATGTTTCATGCAGTTTTTGTTATTGTTGTTGGCACAATTTTATTTAGTTTCTGTTTTATTGTGGTTTTTGTGATTTGCACGAAAACACATCAAATCTCACAGTCAACAGTCACAGTCAACAGTCAACGTCTGCGCATTCCACTGCCCCGGCCAACGTTTCGAACGTCTCGCATGAACTACATTCTAGCACATTTGCAAATTTACGGCAGAAATAATTTCATACAAATCTCTGTACATGATTGCAGCGAAATGGCGCCGTGACTGTGACTGTGTCTAACAATCTGTGGATATTTTTACGCATTTGATTCGCAATGAAAGCGCAACGCTTCGTTTGCCATGAAACATTTGCACATTTTCTGCAACTTGAATGTTGCCCATATTTTGTTGTACGCTTTTCTTTTGAAAATATATAAATAGATATTTTACTTGCATGCAATTGTGCGTATGTGTGTGTGTGCGTGCGTATATATGTATTTGTATGGCTGTTTGTATGGCTTTTGCTCAATAATCGTTTAAATGTTTAACTGTCTAATGAATTTTCAATTTTATGCATTTTTCATTGGGAATATTAATAAAGAAATTTTTAATAAAAATTTGAAAATTAAATTTGCAGTGAAATAATATGCAAAACTAAAACAAGTATTTAGGACTAGTTTAGCTATTGTATGAATATATGTGAGCTTTTCTAGTTGAAGGAACACAGAATGGTTCGGCTTAATTTGAAGGGATTTTGTTTTGTATTTAGTAAAAAATATTTTATATAAAAATTATAAAAAAAAATTATATTATAAAAAATATATTTTGTATATATAAATGATGATATAAATTGCGGTATAAAATGTCCGCACATGTAACTCTTTGGATTGGTTGGATGGTTGCCTTTTTATGAGACACATTTAGAGTTCTACCTTCTTAGAAAAGAGAAAAGAGAGTTTTCTGCAATAAAACGAATACGGTTCAATTATTCATCGATATTTAGTTTATTTTCTTCAAAGTAATCTCCATATTTCGGCGCTTCTTTCAATCTTAAGAACACTTTTCTTATGTTAATTTGGGAATCGCGAAGTGGTGACTCCGCGAAGTGATGACTTGCGTCATGGAAATACACAGTTTGCGGTATGGTATGAACTTTGTTTTTGGTAAAGAAAAGACTAGTGGTCTCTCCACAATTCTGATGTCTTTCAAGATGTCTCCTCAAAATGCTTAACGCTTTGTTAAAAACACAAAAATTCAGACAGACTCTTTGCGAAATTCGAAAAATACAACACTGACTTGTTTACAAAGCTATGAATCTTTCGATAGATGGCGCTCAAACAGATATTTTAGCACCACATGGCAGATGTACCAACCCAGGAAAAGAAAGGTTTTGACACCGCATTTGAGACGGTTTGTTTGAATGAGAAATTTTTAATATTTTTTTTAACAGGAGGTATGATCAGGGTTATCGAATTTGAGAGACGATTTCGAAAAGTCGGTATGCCCTCTTTTCGTCCTTCTGTAAATTTGCTGATTCGTGCGAATAAAGTTGACTCCTGAACGAGCTAAATAATCTGTATGAAATTTTACACAGAAATTTCTGTGATTTCAGTGAAAAACTGAACTGGTTTGTTTATAGAGTAATTTATGAAACAAGAATCTTTTAATATTAACAAAAATAATATTATTATGTTCTCGATCCTGCCAATTGGAAATCGGTAGGGCAAGTCTCTTTATTTATAGACTATTGATTACATTAACACAATGTGTTCTTTATCAAAAGTTAAATTTCGAAACAGAATTTTTACATTTCATACTTTGCACTGAGTAGTTCCCTCAGTTACATTTGGCTGTGCAAGGTATGAATTAGTTAATCAAAGCTGACAAATCAACTTGTATCTTCTTCTTCTGATCTCGATACTTAAAGCCCTGGAATATATAAAAGAGCAGAAGTTGTAAACTTTGGAGTTAGAGTTAAAGTTAGAGTTTGAGTTCAAGTTAGAGTCAAAGTTTGAGTTTAAGTTAGAGTTAGAGTTTGAATTTGAGTTTGAGTCAGAGTTAGAGTTACAGTTAGAGTTAGAGTGAGAGTTAGAGATAGAGTTAGAGTTTGAGTTAAGGTTTAAGTTTAAGTTTAACTTTGAGTTAGAGTTAGAGTTAAGGTTAGAGTTAGAGTTTGAGTTTGAGTTAAGGTTAGAGTTATGTACTGTATGTAGTTATGTACTTCACATAACGTCGGACATGGAGATTAGGAGGCTGGTCGATATTTACGGCAGCTTCTTATAGATTACGTATGACTTTACATACTTGATGGAAACTACAATTATTCCATTTTGCTGTCCAGTTTAGCCAATACCCAAACCGCGGATGGTTCATAGTCAGTAAGAATCCAACAGGCTGATGAACACAAATCCTTTCAAGTCTATGAACAGCTTTTTCTTGAAGACATAAATATTACAAACTTAAAACTAGAAAACTTGGTTTAACCCATTGCTGCCTAATGGGTAAAATTTTACCCATGAAAACTGATTTTTTTTTTTAAATCACAAAACAGTCAATGTTTGAGATCTCTCAAATCCATTCATCAACCATCTCTCAACCATAACTATCCCAGTTAGGGTAAAGATGGAACTACCTTAACCTAGTGAAGGTCACCCTAAAATTTCGCCATCTAGCTAGAGTTACCAGATTCGAAAAATCGTGAATATTCCGAAGGTGGAAAATGTGGCGAAACGTAGTGGCCTCAGAACTTCACAAAAATCTGCCTCCTAACTCACCTGTAAAAAATACAACTTTTGTTCACCTGTTTAGTTGATCACTTCACAAAGTATGGAAAAAAGCTACCATTGCTGCGTATTGGGTACAAAATACCTAATGAATATCTCAGCAACGTGCAGAGATATAAAGCTGAAATTTGTTTCTGATCATTTTGGGTCACTTCTAGGTCGTGTATGAAATTTTATCAAAATCGTATGGGCGGAACTGGTAGCCGGCAGCAATGGGTTAAAGCATTTTTAAAAATATCTGTCGAAAAAAAGATTATATTAAATTTAGAAGCTACGATGTTGTAAATGTTTAAAGCAGTTATAAAGGCAAGTTTAAGGAGTTTCTATGCAAATGTTCCATCATTTTGCCACTGAAGAATATTGCCAAATTCATTTGAAGGTCAGGTTGGTTTATTTTAAAAAGTACTTAGAAAATAAAAATCGTGCCACACTGACAAAAGAAGTCAACATCGACTGACTTCTACTTTTACAACCAAACCCTCTGTGCTCTTCATGGTCTCTTTCTCTCTGAGTTTAAAACTCACTCAAACCCATACCGAACACATTCCAACTGAAAATTTCCTTCTTCCTGTCTACATTGAACTGAATAAAGGACATTATTGTCCCAAGATACTAACTGTTTAAGTTTAAGTTTAAGTTTTGTATAGAACTGTTCAATTTTAATCTGTTTCAACCTCCAAGCGGTTGCGTGCAAATTGTGCACATTTAAAGTTTGCAAATTCGATTTAAGTTTAAGCATGAAATTCACCCCAGATGTGCCATCGCCACAGGTTCCAACACCGCTAAGGACACGAGCACTTTTTGATTGATTGTTTATAATTTTTTTTTTATAAAAAATGCATCAATTACGATCGATTTGACGCCGCGCCACTTTGACTCAGAAGTCATAAGAAAGTTTAATAATATGAAACTTGAATAATATTTACATAATTTTCATTCATTGTTTTCTCTCATTCAATTCACTCAGTTCAGCAACACTAAAGTTTCAACAAACGATTTGCCATCATTGGTTCGAATAGCAATTTTGTTATTCGTCTCTTTCGATACAACTCTTTCGATTCGTTTAGTCAATCGAATAGTTGTTCATTGCAATATTGTCGATATTTTTTCCTGTTGCCAATGCACAAACGGCAATCAAATGCTGCCAAGGAAATTTCGATGCTTTGCATAAAGCAAGAATGCAATTTCCGCTACAAAATGTTGTATTTGCATTTGGTGCTCTGCGTTGCAAAGGCAAAGAAATTGTTTGAAAGCGTCATTTGGTCGTTTGCTGTGCGCGAATGTCGTCGTTGCCGTTGCTGTTGCTGTGTTGGGTTGTCAAATATGACAAAAATGCAAATAACAACAAATCAATCGGCGCGCTTCTTTGCCTTTTTGCTGGCAAATTTATGGCTCAGCGAACATGTGTGCAGTTCGTTGCTGTTTTCATTTTGTTTGCAGCGTTTCGCTGTTTCGTTTTCGTTGTTGTTTTTCTCGACCTGCCGTCAACCTGAAATTGTAGTCAGTGAGGCGCAGCATTGTGCCGCTGGCTTCGTTGTGCACAGCTGCAACGAAACTCACATACGCTCACAAAAAAAAAAACTGCAGAAAAAACCAACTAAAAACCAAACAAGGATATAGCAAAGCAAATAACAATTTCAAAGCAGTAAAAATAGCAAACGTCACTAAATGAAAGCATTAAAAAGTGCGGCCATTGGCGGTCAGTTCAGTTCATTTCAAGTCAAGTCCGCGTGCGTGTCGCAGTGGCGTTTCGGCGATTTGTTTTTCTCTTTCATATACACACACAAACACATACACATACACAAGTGCTGGCGCAACTTATTTGTGTGTGTGTGTATGCTTAGTGTACAATTCACAACGGAAGTTGACGACATTTCCGGTCGCCTGGCCATAACCCGCAGACATTTACCTACAGTGCAAACAGCCACCGCTCCCCTCTTTCCCCTCTCTGCCACTGCCCACACCCAGTCAGTGGGTCTAGCTTTTTGCTTTATGTCAAATTGATTTCTTCCTTGTTTTTCGTTTCAGGTAGTTTTGTTTTTTTTGTCACTGTTGCCAGTTTTAATTTCAGTTGATTCCATTACCGTTATTCTTGTCACTACTTCTTTGGCGTTTTGTTTGTTTTTTTTGTGCTTGTTGACACTTCAGTTGGCCGCGTGTGAGTTGAGTTTTCGTCAATTATCTTACATAACTTTTGCTCTGCTCTCATGTTGCAGTTGGTTGCTTTCGGTTTTTGGCGTTTCGATTTTTGCGTGTTTTTTTTTTTGTTTTCGTTTTCATATTTTTGCTGTGTCCTTGACTTGGCATCGATTTTGTCAAATTTATTTTTTTATGACCTTAATTTGCGCTTTCATTTCTTTTTGTGTTTTTATTTCGATACCTTCGTGATTTATTCAAATTGCAACGATTGGGATTTGCTTAGTTGGGCTTTGAAGATTTGCTGACAAAATGATATAAAATAAAATAAAATAAAATAAAATAAAATAAAATAAAATAAAATAAAATAAAATAAAATAAAATGAAATAAAATAAAATAAAATAAAATAAAATAAAATAAAATAAAATAAAATAAAATAAAATAAAATAAAATAAAATAAAATAAAATAAAATAAAATAAAATAAAATAAAATAAAATTAAATAAAATTAAATTAAATAAATAAAATTTAAATAAAATAAAATAAATCAAAAGAAAATAAAGTAAAATAAAATAAAATAAAATAAAATAAAATAAAATAAAATAAAATAAAATAAAACAAAATAAAATAAAATAAAATAAAATAAAATAAAATAAAATAAAATAAAATAAAATAAAATAAAATAAAATAAAATAAAATAAAATAAAATAAAATAAAATAAAATAAAATAAAATAAAATAGAATAAAATAGAATAAAATAGAATAAAATAGAATAAAATAAATAAAATAAAATAAAATAAAATAAAATAAAATAAAATAAAATAAAATAAAATAAAATCAAATCAAATCAAATCAAATCAAATAAAATAAAATAAAGTAGAATAAAATATAATAAAATAAAAAAATCAAATAAAGTCAAATAAAAAAATTAAATAAATAAAATTAAGTAAAATAAAAAAAATAAATACAAATTGAAGAAATAAATAAAAATGAAAGAAATTAATAATAAAAGAAATTAAGACATTTTTTAATATAAACGAATTTAACAAAACAAAATATTCATTCCCGAAGCCATAAATTTCTAGATTTATAATTTTTATAAAAGCCTGAAAACTACATTCTAGGTTAGGGTAGGTTTGGTTAGGTTATGGTGAGGTCATTCACAATTTATATAAATGTTTCATAGTGGTATACGTAGTGGTACTTATACATTTATTTGCGGCCTAGGGCGTATTTCCATGTATAACTTTTGAGTTCAATTCCATATTTGTTGCTCTTAATTTTTGTAGCAAACAGTTATTTTCGGGGATTGAGCTTCAAAACCCACCCTTTGAGCGTCACTGTGTCTGTGTATACAATATACAGGGTTAGGCAAAGTCGTCGCCCAGTGCTCTTTGGCTCTAATTTGTTTATGAATGAATGAATGAATGAATGAATAAATCCTTCCTATTCATGAATGAATGAACGAATGAATGAAAAATCCTTTCTATTCATACATTCAAACAACACTGAGTGACAACTTTTGTGCCACCCTGTATATCTATTTTCTATGAAAGAAGGACCTGTTGTTATGGATCTATGCCACCTCGCCATAGTAAGAATAAAGCCATCCACAATCCGGTGAAAAGAAGCAGACTCCGAAATTATTTACATACAGGGTACTCCCGATAATATTAATATCCTAAAATATGAACACTTTTCCTACCAATGACTACTTTTTTTTCACTTGTCTAGTCTCTCAGTCTAGCAAGCACAGCACTCAGACAAAACAAACGTCCATTCTATCACAACTTAATGTTTCCTGTTAATGTGTTTTGAATCTACTCGACCTCTGGAGAAATCTGAATAGATCTTGGGGTACAAAGGAGCCAAGGTGGTTCCTTTTCAACACATCAGTGTCAAACGTCTCAAACCTGATTCGGGCGTACGCGGTGCAGACACACAGAAAGCAGTCAGCCGTCTCATCTCTTCTTAACCTTCAACTTCATCTTCACCTTTTCCATGTGCTTTGCCCATAGAAAATGGCCCGTCATCAAACCGACCATTCGCCTAAAGAAACTGTGAGCATTCATCAGAGATGACAGGAAGCATAAATTTCGTCCATCTGCAGCCGCTCTCAGCCTGCCATGCTCGCTCCTGGCTCACAGTGACTGATGGAATGGATGAAATGAAACATTATTATTATAATTATTATATAATTTATAATTATAAACCTAAAAAGCTCACAATACGCTCAACATCAACAACAACACCTTTTCTCCAGACATTACCTGCATTTCATGTACTTACGTCAACTCTGCTCGATTCGGCGTCTGCCTTTTTTTCTTATTTTCGAAACATGTCCTCCGGGCCACATGTGAAACGAACGAAATTAATTTCACCTCCCTGTCGTCATCAACAATTATTTTAGCATGCAAATTGAAAATTTTGGAACAAAAATACCAACCAAAAAACAGTCAAGTAATTAAGCAACACTGGCGCAGAGGCCACACAAAACGCGCGTCACCGTTGGGCACTTTGCCTTTTTTTGCATTAAAATATGCTATGTGTTTTGTTGTTGTTGTTTGTGTTGTTGTTATGCATATGGCAGCCAATTAGATTGGCTTAAAACGAGTCGATTGAGTCGACACGGCGCATTGCCTTGGCTGCAGCGCCAACAGCATTGAACTGGAAAACGAAAACACGGAATGTGATGTTGACCTTAGCTGCACTCCTCATTGCCCCAGCAAGCGACCATAGCAGCGTAGCGTTTTTGTTTTAGCCGTCTTGAATGCAACCTAGAAGGACAACAGCAACAGCAACAGAAAACATCACAAAAAGCACATTTAATGCAAGTGTTGCACGAATTACTTGGCAAATGTTTCACACACACACACACACACACACAAGTGGCAATGATGCGTATGTATTTGTGCAACTTATGAGCAGTAAAGGTGATTTTTTTTTTTTAATTTCAGTTAGGCAAAAGGCTTTGGCGCTGTTAAAAATGGCAAAGCACCATCAGGGCCAGACCGAGGCGAGCTAAAAATAGCAACGTTGTTCTAGAAAACGTTGCGCTGCGCCATGCAACACTGCGCACTCATTGGCCGCAACTCCACTCCACGAACGAAGCCAACAAACGAACTTGCCACAAGAAAGAACTTCTTTACTCGGCGCGCTTTTTTAATGCTCCACCAGCAAAATGGCAGATAAGAACGCAAGTTAATTGTAATAAAAGTTGAACGGTGCAAAAAAAAGTTTGGCATTAAGTGCTCAACACAAGGCGGGGCGAAAGGAGCCACAAACGCTGTCAACCTGAACGCAAAGAAGCGCTCGTTTTGCTGCTTAAAAAAAGTTTTATTGAAATGGTTTTTTGCATTTTGCGTGCACTCTGCCAAATCTGCGTTCGATTCTGTGTGGCGGCGAACTGGCGTTCAGCAAAATGGCGCTAGAACGCAGGAAGGGAGAATTCCAAAGTGTGGCAACATATGGAAATATGCACTCAAGGTCGACTGGCTGTCAGAAGCGACAATAATCTGTTGTAATATGCAATGTGAGGGAGTGATTTATTTGTGCAGACATGGCGTCGCGACATTTATCTGGAAGAATGTCTGAATGCTGGTTTGCGTCATATTTTGATGGCATAGAAGACTGTGTTGAGTATATATTGTGTCATCCCATTAGTAATGAAGCTTTCGATTGGTCAAGTTTGCTGTAAATATTAGAAAAAGACCAAAGGGAATTTAAAGGAAAGAGGAAAAATATAAATGGCCCAATGCACAGTGATTCGTTCCATAGAAAGAAATTCAAAAAATGTATAGTCTCAGAATTTAACGATTTTGATGTCATTTGAAAGGTAAAACTCCAACTAAGAAAACCCCAAAAATCTGTGCGAAAAAATAATTAGTGTCTGTGCAAAAGCGGCTCAAAGTTGAAACTTTTTTCACAAAATTGAAACAAAATTGAAACACATATTTCCTGTTTTTTAGTCTATTGAGTAAAAAAAATTTTTAAAATACATGGTTACCAAGAAGTAGCTAAAGCTTTCAATATAGATTAAGAAATGATGTGGCAATTTTCGCTTTTAATGTTTTCTCAAAATTTGCAAAGCTGAAACTTTTACTTCACTTTAAATTCAAAATATTTTTCTAAATTTAAAATCATAAAATTGGCAAAACTTAGAGGAAAATAACTAAAAAGTATGTGAAAGTATGTTCCTGGATTTTTTTTTATTTTAAGAAGCATTCTTTTTTTGTCGGATAATGTAAACACATCCTCCGATATCTTCCGATCTCAGAAAATAATTCAATTTTAAATGTGGTCTAAACACCTATAGGCTGAGGTCACAGCAATCTGTGCAGCCTCCGATTGGCTCAGGGTAAACAGGATATCGGCTAATGGTATCCTTATATTATCGGACAGCCAATCAGCTCTTAGAGCTCTGGATGCGGTCAAAATAACATCAAAGACCGTTCTTAGCTGCAGCAAATCTCTTAACGAGACTGCCAAGCAGCTTCATATTCGCCTATGCTGGGTTCCAGGTCATAGGGATATTCCAGGGAACTGTAGAGCGGACGAGCTCGCGAGACAGGGCACTACTGAGCAGTTAGGCCAGGAGTTGACCACGCTCGGTGTCCCTCTTTTAACTTGTAAGCTTCGTACTCATGCGAGCTCAATACACGATACGAATTTAAGATGGGTTGAAGGCAACACAAGCCTCCTTGCGCGCCAACTTTGGCCAACATTAAATACTCGACGTTCTAAAGAACTCCTCTCACTAAACAGAGCCCAGATCAGAACCATGATCGGTGTCCTTACGGGTCACTGCCTAATCGGTACCCACGCAAAAAGGATGGGGCTGTTTTCAAACGACTTCTGTCGCAGCTGTCTGGACGAGGAGGAGGAAGAAAATATTCCTCACTTCCTATGGTACTGTCCTGCTTTATCCAGAAGAAGGCAAACCCACTTAGGCAACTTCTAGAAGATCTAGCTGATAAGACCATACGCCGTCTACTAAGCTTCGTTAATAGCTCCAAATGGTTTAACGAGTGAGCGAAATGATGCTCGATCTCATGTGGTATCACAATGGGCCGCCTGGCCTAAGTGAGCTCCTCCTGGAGCAGCCACACCTACCTACCTACCTAAACACCTATTTTTCGACAAAATTTATTTTTTTCATCCCTAAAAGTATGCAATCAGCATGAAAAATTTTTATTGCAAAACTAAAGGGTCCTAAGACAATTTCTGTTACTCTTTGCAATTATCAATGTTGACGTTACCGATTAAATGTAAAATCTGAAAAATCTAGCCATCACACTTGGTGCTATAGCTCTCCAAAAATGACGAAATTTCCAAATTTAAGTCTCAGGCATTGCCAAACTACAAAAGTTTAAGAAAAACAAAATTGAGATTTCACTTCAGCAGACCATGATTAACTAGTATACAAAATTTTATGAAGAACGGAAAACTCCTTCTAATTTGGTCCCGCGGTTGTATGGAGTCGAATCACTTTGCAATGGCCCAATTGGGCTCCGCCTTTCTCCGTTTTCTTGTCGGAACAGTTTTTTCCCTTTTTTTCAGACATTACGTACGTCCATTGTGCTACGACTTGTTGTTCCCTGTTGATGTGTTTTGAATGCACTCGATCTCTGAAGAAATCTGGATAGATCCTGGGATTCCAAGGAGATAAAGTGGTCGCTTCTCGTCGCTCGTGTCTCGCTTCTCCGCTTTGAAGTAGCCACTCCTACCTACTTAACTAATTACTACTGCTGGCATCTCCCATAATGTAAAGAAAGAGGAGGCTAATAGTCACCTCCTCGATCATTGTTCAGCTCTCTCTAGGACAGAGATGAAAAGCTCTCGGTTCACCATTCTTCGACAACGTAGTTAACCTTAGAACAGCCAATATAAGTGACATGCTAGGATTTATACACGAATCAAATTGGCCTAATCAGGACAGTATTGACACGTCGTTATCCAATGGGCCCATCTGTGACCCAAGTGTGTCCTGCGGCAAGATTTCGTTCCGTTAATTCGTGTTAAATCTAACCTCACTTAACCAATCAGTATTTGTTTCCATTTTGTTGGTCAATTTCAAATTGACTGTCATAAACTTGCTTGGATTTCTTATTCAAATATTGGACACGATGATTTTTGAATTCTAAAAACTACAGAAGGAAGTCTGATGATCTTAGGTACTTATGCTATAACTTATAGGGTTAAAGTTAGGTTAGAAAATAGTAGGTTGGAAAATAGTAAAAAACATGAAAGAATTTCTTTCAGAAAAGCATGCAATAAAATAATAAAAAAAACCAATTGCATTAATTTTGTCAGTCACTTTGACTCGCTGGGATAGTCAGGGTTAAAATTGAGACACCACTAATGTCAATGTCTTAGCGCATTTTTCAAGGACCAATCGTTGACTTCGGTATTTTCTTTTCTCTTAAGAGTGGAAACAATAGTTTGCCTTTATTTTGTGTTCTTTAACCCTTTCGAGACTACCGGAATAATACGTCCCACCAAGTTTTCAATGCACCTCAACACAATTATTCAGATCTTATGACCTACACAACATATTTACTCGAATTATATGTCCCTGGTACAAAAAATTATTACAGAATTTGTATGTATGCAACATAATTTTGTTGCCCCAAATTTTATAGCATGGAAACATTTCTTCCAAGAGTATTTTGGTTTTCAAATTTAAACTCCGCCCCGAAAGGGTTAAATAGAAAGTCACAATCCTCTTAGGTTAAGTGCAACCAAAGACATTTCAATTATTAGTTATTCAACAACAATAGTTATACAGGGTGGCGCTAAAGTCATCAACTTATCGGCAGATGCTATAACATTTGCAAATGGTGGCAAAAGTAAATTTTGCTTTGACATTCATTTATTTATTCATTAATTTATTCATTCGTTCATTCATTCATTATTTTATTCTTTCATTCATTCGTTCATTCATTCATTAGTTTATTAATTCATTCATTCATTCATTCATTCACTCATTCATTTATATATTCATTCATTCATTTATTCGTCCATTTATTCATTCGTTCATTGATTGATTCATTCATTAATTCAACCATTCATTCCTTTATTCATTTATTCACTTATTCATTCATTTATTCATTCATATATTCATTCATTCATTCATTCATTCATTCATTTATTCATTTCTTCATTCGTTTATTCATTCATTCATTCATTTATTTATTCATTTATTCATTCGTTCGTTCATTCATTATTTTATTCATTTATTCATTCATTCATCCATTTATGCATTCATTCATATATTCATTCATTTATTCGTTCATTTATTCATTCGTTCATTCATTCATTCATTCATTCATTCATTCATTCCTTCATTCATTTATTCACTTATTCATTCATTTATTCATTCCTTTATTCATTCCTTTATTCATTCACTCATTTATTCATTCATTCATTCATTTATTAATTTATTCATTAATTCATCCATTTATTCATTCATTCATTCATTTATTCATTCATTCATTTATTCATTGATTTATTCATTCATTCATTCTTTAATTCACTCATTCATTTATTCATTCATTCATAAACAAATTAGAGCCATAGAACAATGGGTGACTACTTTTGCGCCACCCTGTACTTAGAGCCCAACCGATTAATCGGCTTCAGCTACACTCGCCCAAAAACGCACATTCGTCTATTCAGCCGAAGCAGCTTGCAGTTATTAGTTATTACAATTTCATATTTTTTAAAATTATTCACCTTCGGCACCGGCTTCGCTTGTAGGCGAATGTCAGTTTTGCAGCCGATTAATCGGTTTCAGCTTCAGCTTCGGCTACGGCCAAAATGTGACCTTCGGTCAGGTTCTAGTTATCGGTTCAACTTACTAATCACACCAACTGCGTGCTTAGTTTTTTTTTTCAATCAATCGCTTGAACTTTTTTTCTTTATTTTTAAACCGAAAGCATTTCGTCAAATCTTCAAGTACCTAACATCGGGCAATCAATTTTTCTGCCACTTGACAAAGTCTATGGTGCCATGGTGTTGTCTGCCATGTCGTACCGGCATAATTGGTTAAATGAACGACTTGTCACTTTGATTGATAATGAAAAATGATTGATAACATGATGAAAACGTGCTGAAGTTTCACTCATGCGAAGTTCATGCAGAAACTTTTGTTAGCATCTTTACTTGTATGTGTATTGTGTGTATGTAGAGGAGAATGGGGCAGCGTTGACGTAAAAGAAATGAATAAAACGAACTGTTGAGCTTTGAAATAAGGTAACTTTTCACTATTGGAACTGCGATTTATGCTGTCAACTTGTATTACTTTCAAAAAGTTATGATTAAATTATCAAAATTGAAGACCATGAAGGCGAAAGGACGAATAGTTCTTTAACCCATAAGCCGTAAGTCTAAAGCCAAGTCACTAGACATGTAAACAGTAGCCTTAAGACAACTTCTGACTGATTTACAAAAGATGGGCGTAACTAGCATTAAATTGCACTGAGACAGCAACTGTATTCATGTCAAAGCGCCATAATTTCCCTCTGAAAATCACTGTATGTGTCATTTTCCTAGTGTAAACAACAAACTTTCTTTGTGCTCAAACCATGACAACCTTTGTGTTAGCAACAATTTGAGGAAAGCGCTGCGCTTTCGGCCCACCAACGCTTGGTCACATGTTGCCAAAATTGCATGTTGGAAACTTGGAGGTCCTTCAATGTGATTCATCAGAAATTGCTCCATTTGACAACCACTTCTTTCGGTCAATGACTCATATGCTGTCCAAGCAGCACTTTACTTCTTAAAAGAAGCAAAAAATTGGATCGAGGCTTAGATCGCTTTAAGCGAAAAGAAATGTTTTGAGCACAGAATCCAAATGCTGCTTGAAAGATGGAGAAAAGTCAAAGCCAAGCATCGACAATATTTTGAATAAAATTCATTGTTTGTGCCTTAAATATATTAATTTTTTTTTTAATTAAATTAATTAATTTAAAATATTTTTACAGCTGCTCAATGCCTTGAAATATATAATTTAGTAAGTTCAAATAGCTGTTTGTTTATAAATTTGGAGTAATATTTGAAATGAAGCTGAAGACTGGAAAATCGAAAATTAAAAAGTTTTTATGTACATACATTGATTTTTAAGAGCCAAAAATACTTCTCAAAAAAAAAATACTTGTTCTTTGAAAATATACTTCTCATTTAAACCCTCTGAAGGCATCCTTTCCCTCTATGATGGTCGTTCGGGCTACTTTGTGTACACCAAAATTTCGAAGAATTTCAATTAGGTCGAAATGATTCGGAATGCTTGGGACAACTTTTCTTTGAGCCACTTAGAGAACTGAACGAACTGTGGTCACAACTTATGGCATTACCTATGAAAAAGTTTCTAATTTGCTTTCTTAATTGTGAATCGAAGAAATATTTGAAAAGCTTTGAACAACTTTTATTTGAGCGACTTCGAAAAGTAAGGAAAAGTTTTTTAATTTTCATTCTTGATAGTGAATCATTACCATTGAATAGACTCCAGTGTTTGAAATTTTCTATCTCGGTTGTTAATCATTATTTTTGAAAGGACTCCAGTCCGGTTGGAAAAGATGTGGAATGCTTTGAACAACTTTTATTTGAACTACTTAAAAAAACTAAACGAACTGTGGCCACAACTTATGGCATCACCTATGGAAAAGTTTCTAAATTTGCTTCCTCGGTTGTTAATCATCACTTTTAAAAGGACTCTAGTATTTGAAACTATTGCAATTAAAGAACATTCATTAAACTATGGCAATCCTTGAATTACAGGATGAACTATTCAAGGCAGTGGTGGGCACGACTCAGCTCACTGAGATGCCCATGAGAACCGCACACTCTCCCCTATGTACGAGAACAGTTTGAACGTGTATGAAAAATTGAATTAAAACTGTCCTTTTCAAGCTTCACGCCGCACTTTCATGGCACAAAGGCCAGTAATGAGTTAAAGCAAAACGCTGCAGGGCCATTTAAACATTAGAAAAGTGCTTTTAAATGCTCGACTAGCGTAAGGAAAATCTATTTTATACATAACTATTATATTATATTTTCCACATTCGATTGTTGTATGCTCCTAAGCACACAACGCCTTATCCTCACGTCCTTACTGTGCGCTGTTAAGCATCTTTCACAGTCGCTGTGCTCATTGACGCCACCTCGAGACAACCAAACACCAATTAAACTGGTCGAGCAAGTGTCACAATTAACACATGACAACTGCAGTGACTAATCCGCAACATTTGCAATTAGTTGCAATTACACGGGGCACTGCACGAAAAACGAATTACAATTGCGCACACGAAAATGTGGAACTCGCCCTGGGGGCGCGACGCGAAATACCCAACGGCAGCGACATAAATAAACAATCGCCATAGTGCTGAGCGAGCGAGGCGTGGGGTGAGTGTGGTACGTGTCAAAGAGCAAGTGGAAAATTGCACACACACAAAGGTGACATGAAAGTGCCAAGAAATGCCAGTGAGGGGAAAAGTTGATGATGGAAAAAATGCTGCACAGAAAATGCAATTTTCATTTTTTGTTGCATTGTTGGGGTGGCGATAAAAGGGGCTGCCAAAAAAGGGACATAAAAATTATATCTCAAGTTGAAATTTTATCTCGAGTTAAAGTTACACTGAAAACTAAGCTCAGAGCAGTGCAGAGGCAATGAAGAGACAAAGAAGCAAAGTTGAAGAGCATAAAAAACTTGAAAGTAGGGGATTTCTTTTTTTCGAGAAATTAACACAGAGGGAATAATGTTAGAAATACTAAGCATTGTGTTGATGCAAGGTGACAGTTGTGTGTACCATAAATAAATATGAAATTTAGCCAGTTACACACTGACTTTAGAGAGAATAAGAGCATGAAAATCATTGTTATTTACTTAGATGATTTTTTTTTTAATATAAATAAATAAGAAAAAAGAATCTAAGAAAAACTGCACTTTGGGTTTAGTATTTGAATTTGGTTTTATAAAAGTGTCTTAATTTTTTTATTAAAAAAACGAAATACATGAATATTGATACAAATGAAATTGCTACAAATGATATTCAGAAAGTGATGAAAGTGCCTCAGAATTCACCAAAAGCGAGCAGCAATGAAATCAATACTTTTTTTTGTAAATTAATTAAATTGTGTAAACTATTTAATAAACTGCAACCAACTTAAATAACTGTTATATGGGGCATTCCACGCGAAGCGGACAGGTAAAAAAACTCGATGTTTCCGATTTCGGTTGGCATGCAGTACTTGAAAGCCGATTATGGAGTCATAAAATTATATATTAAAATAATTAAACCACTGGATTTCTTACTTCATTTACTGAGCTTTTTAATTGTATTTTTGGAAAAGAAAACAAATTGTTTTTCGTAATAAAAAAACAAATTAATTTTTTTTTTCCTTGATTTTCACTGCCGCGCCTGATGCCCGCCGCTTGTGCGCGTTTAGTGAAACTGTGTGCTTGTCGCCACCCTTCGGCAGTATTTTCAGTCTAGCTCCTAATCCACTTCCACGCCCATTATAAAAGTTGGCACCAATGTTCTATACAATATTAGCAATTTATATAAAAAAAATAAAAAAAAAACGAAAGGGTCTAACTTAGTGAAAATCAAGGAAAAAAAAATTAATTTGTTTTTTTATTACGAAAAAAAATTTTTTTTTTCTTTTCCAAAAATACAATTAAAAAGCTCAGTAAATGAAGTAAGAAATCCAGTGGTTTAATTATTTTAATATATAATTTTATGACTCCATAATCAGCTTTGAAGTACTGCATGCCAACCGGTTGTCGAAAACTTCAAAGCCCCATAACTCTTAAACTAGTCATTATATCATAAAAATATTTTGTACACATATCAATAATACGTATAGGTAGAACATACTCAAATATTACTGAAATAGGAAACATCGATTTTTTTACCTGTCCGCTTCGCGTGGAATGCCCCATATATTATAAAATTTTTTTTCCTGATTTTTTAAATTTGTTTTTATTTCCCTCCCCACACGTTTTAAACAACCAGAGAAAATTTCCATTTAGATTTAACTTGCAAACTATTTTAAAAACAACTTGAAAACTTTAAACTCCAAACCATGTTTACTTGTGCAACTGACGACTGATGACTCACTCGGCATTACCAACGAATACAAATTTTTCTAATTTATTTATTCATTTATTTTTTTTTTTTAATAAAACTTCTCTAATTTCTTCTTCATTTGCAATAATTTTCACCCCAAAACTTTAGCCATCACTCGAGCAAATATTTCCGTACATGTTCCGCTGTTAAGCTCAACAGCGGAATCTCAATCTCTCAATCTCAATCTCTCAATCTTGGTGACAGTACGCTGTATGCTAAAACCTGCATTTTGTGTTTTCAATTTGCCATTTAATTCTTTCTTCTCCATACAACAAACAGAGTAATGAAATTAATTAAAGCATCTCCCTGTTCGCTTCATTCTTCTTGGCATTTTACTGTTGTTGTGTTTGGCTGCTGTCAATGTTTGCAGCGAAAGTTTCCGTGCTACTACAACAAAATAAAAGTTTCATGCAATTCAACGCAACGCACCACACTGCAGTGGTGAGCCGCTTGCTTGTTGAGGGCATTAACGGGTGCACTATGTTGTTGTTGTTGTTGTTGTTTTTCTTTTATCAAACGTGTTCATGCATTGCTAAATGCCGCACTTTTAACTTGCGCAGCCAATCCGACGACGCATTGGTGTTGCAGCTGTTTGACATAATTTTCACTTTTAACACTCATACGCCCCGTTGTGCCGCCGTACTCGCTGCATTGCTATGCGCTGGTGCACTGCTAGAACAGTGTAGTGATAATTAAATTGTAGTGTTTTCAATATATTAAAAGGAAAGAAATGAAGAAAGTGTAGTTTTAAAATTCACAACTTTATTTAAATCAGTTGACTTAACTTGTTGACTTTGGAACAGTTTGCTTTGGAACAATTAACTAAAGGTTTGACAAAGGCTTGTGGTGTTTTAGATGAGGGAAAAGTATAAATGATAGAAAAAGAAGATCAAAGACCGAAGTTAAATGATTGAAATTTGGTATGCAGAGGTGATAGCACTCTAAAAGTAGAAGACACTTAAGTTAAATTTGGTACATTGTGATACCACAGGATCTCTTGTCTTATAATTTTTGTACCTTAGTCACAGAGGCCTTTTTTCTAGTCTAATGTCTAGTTTCTTACAAGTCTATCTAGTCTAACCTATCTAAACTAGACCTGATTCGATTAGATTAGAGGCCAATCCGTTTTGATACTAAGCGAACAATGTCTAAATTCTCATGAATTCGTCATTGAAGACCCACTACATACTACTAAAAATGTCATTGCTGAAAGTTGTCAAAAGGAATTTACATGATTATATTCTGGGATGGGATGGGTTCGTAACACAGATTCTATTCTGGGCACATTACACTGTTTTAACACAACGAACAATTTATGCATTATCATGGATTCGTTGAAGACCCACTACATACTACAACGAATTCCATTCCAATGTTTCAAGTTATTCAATTGGAATCTACAAGAAATCATTCTGGATACCCAGACTCGATTAGACAATGTCCAAATTCTTATGGATTTGCCAGTAAAGATGTACTCATTGATACCACTTTGAATCAGGGACTCAAAATAACAGTTATGGATTTTTTTTTTAAATCGAAAACGTTGCCCATTTTTAAGAGATCATTTTAAATGTTAAACAATAACACTACTCGACACGAAAAATGCTCCTAAAAATAAAAGTATTTTTTAGACTAATCTTCTGCTGCTGAACACGAAACTGAAAATCAAAAAATTTTCTTAAGAAGCGTTTTCGAAAAATCTTCGAAAAACACGTTTTTCCCCTCTTATTTCAGTTATGAGCACATATCTCGTAAACCAACCATCCCACTAACACAGTGGCCCGTCGTTTAGAAGGTAATTAACTAACCTTTCCAATATATATATTGATATATAGATTGTCCAAATCAGATGAGATTTGGGGAAGTTACTGACGATGAAAGTTGTAAAAAAGTGAATTTTTCGACTAATTTCAAAAATTATTTGGGCAAGTTACTGACGATGAAATTTGTAAAAAAGTGAATTTTTCGACTAATTTCAAAAATTATACATTTTCGAATAGTTTTTTTATAGATAAAATAAATGATCTCCTCTGGTTTTAAAATCTAAGATGAAAGACTTTTTATTTGAGCAAATATTAAGCCTAACATTAATAGAATTGAAAGAAAAATTACAAAGTTATGATGCACGGAGTGAAAAGATAAACTTTTCATTTATTACACCGTGCGAAACATTTTTTTTATTTTTCCGAGACCCATACAAATGTTGATATAGACGTGAAACAAGAGGTCATTTATAATATCCTGGCATAGTCAGGTTTTCATTTTCTGACCCAAAAACCTTCTTAAAGGACTTAAAAATTTTAAGGACATACACATTTCAAATATTTTTTAAAATATTTGCGATTGTGCAATGATGAAGATATGGGTATCAACTAAATTTTCTATTTTTAACTTTCAGGACCAAAATATGTCCGACTTGTGTTAGTCGGATGGTTGGTTTACGAGATATGTGCCCATAACTGAAATAAGAGGGGAAAAACGTGTTTTTCGATGATTTTTCGAAAGCGCTTCTTAAGAAAATGTTTTGATTTTCAGTTTCGTGTTCAGCAGCCGAAGATTAGTCTAAAAAATACTTTTGTTTTTAGGAGCACGCGATGAACCCATTTTTTGTCGAGTAGTGTAATTATTATGTCCCTGCTTTGAATTCTATTCCAATGTTTCAATGTGTTCAAAAGGTAACAAGTAATTATTATGAGATCCTTTAACTTACTGACGAAATTACAGAGAAGGCTGTATTAATTAACCTGGTGATGCTAAGTTAGGTTCAGAGGATCTTTCATTCTTGTTCATTATGAGTAAAAAATTGTGTCCGATTTTCACCTATTTACTCCACTTGGTAGGATAGGGTTTTAGTTGCCTATTGCATTGTATTGGTTAAGTTTATCAATTGAAATTCTGCCAGGGAGAATGATTGGCCTATTGGCAACAGTTCTCGATGATGAGGCTGTCATCTATGTTATGGTCCCTAGGAGAGACGTACCGCATAGTGAAACTTTTCGCTTTAGTTACATAAGCACTGTGTAATCATATTTTAATATTTCTTTCTTCAAACAATCACAGTCTCCATACTTCAACCTACATATTTCCACTCTTCATTATAGAGTGTGAAATTGCACACTTGATTGTTAGACACAGTAAAAACGCAAACTTCAAGTATGCTTGGCAAATCCTAAGTACTTCATGTCATTATTTATGCTAATAAGCTTTTGTTTTATTACACAAAATTGTAAAGCTAATGCTTTTCGCTGGCACTCTAACACTTTGACAGACACAACTGCCGCCGGCGTCGGCGGCTTTTACGACACTTTCAACGTAAAAATGAAATTTTATTTTCTGTTTATTTCATCCACGTAAACAAGAAGCGGCAGCAACAACAACGACAAACAAATCTTCTAGCTGCGCTGCCAACGTGTGTTGTATATATTTTGCATTTTAAGGAGATTGTTCCCACACCCAGTCAACGCCCATTAAAAGTCAACACATACTCGTAAACGTGTGTCAGGGCAGCGCTGCCTGGCTGACTGGCAGCGACGCGTCGTTTGTATTGGTGACTTGTGAACGCACACAAACCAAATGCAAGCCAGCAATTTTGCCTTCTCAAAGCATACTTTTACGCAGACTTTGATCATAAATATCTGAGTTGTAGTAATACTTAAAGAAAAAAGACTGAAACTTTGTGGTTTTCTAAAAAAGAAAATTTCCTAATGTTGAAAGTATTGTTGCTTTAATATTTGTTTGTATTTTTCAAAAGAGACACATTTATTTTATTCTTCCTTTTTGCTGCCATTAATGTGCGCATGGTTGCGATATCAAAAGTACGGCAACGCCAACAAGGCAAATGTGACAATGCAAAAGCCAGCAGCCACGTTGTGCTTATTTAATTTCAAAGCACATAGCGTGTCGAAAACAAGTGGCAGTACAAGCGAGGTAAACGCGTCAAAAGCAAAAGACAAAACTACTTTTTTCGGGCAAAAACCGTCACATTCAAAGGCTTCAAGTGCCTCCCTTTTTTTGGGGGGCCGCGCACTCCAAGTGAAATAAACTCATTACCACGAAACAGTACCCGCAGCTTCTGCTTCGTCATTCAGCGAACATTTTCGGGTTTCCTCATTTCTGACTCTAATTTGTTTTAATGTGAATGTTGTTGTGCAAAAATACAAAAGCAGGTTTGCTGTTTTACGCTCTGTAATTTTGTAGCCTAATGCGTTTCGAGCATTAAACACAGACATATTTACAACACAATGTAGCTGCCGTCCTTTACTGTGTAAACATTTTAAAGCATTTTGCCCCAACAATGTTCACTTTTGGTAAATTGTGGCATTTTTGTTGTTGTTAATTTTCATGCTCTTTTGGAGATAAGCAAATGAATTGTATGCCTTTCGGTCTATACAAAATTTTTAATAAAAATTGTCTATGATTGTGGTGAATTTTTTAGTTTTGTTTAATTTTTTGAACTCATAGTTATTTGTGCCTTGTGACCCATGAGGAAACTTTAATTTACTGAAACCGATGCCACTTCATTTAATGTGGAAGAATCCCAAAGAAGGCAGAAGGTTTCCACACAAAAACAGCTAACAGCATCTATGGTTGAAGTCTTGAAAACGTTACAGAGAGATTAGGAAAAATATTATTGCTCTCAACTAACATCACAGGATTCCCAAAGAAAGTTTCCACAAAAACAACTGACGGCATCTATGGTTGAAGTCTTGAAAACGTTACAGATAGATTAGAAAAAATATTATTGCTCTCAACTAACATCGATCTGGAATGCGTTTGATGACATGAGACAATCGCCATGTGCCCCATGACAAAACTTCAGTTCACTAAAATCGATTCAACTTCCTTGTAATGTAGAATATACCCAAAGATGACAGAGTTTTTCCAACAAATCAGTGTAGACCATTTATGATTTAGGTCCAGAAAACCTTGCACAGGAATTAAGAAAAAATATTATCACTCTCAACTAACATGGATCTGGCAACCCCATATATGAAATGAAACCCCAGTTTACTGAAATGGATTCCAATTTCTTGTAACGTAAAAGATTCTCGATGATGGCAGAGAGTTTTCAACAGAATCAGCGTAGAGCATCTATGGTGGAAGTCTAGAAAACGCAGCAAGGATCTGAAGGAATATAATAGTAAAACTTAATTCACATCGATCCGGCAACGAAATCTATGGAATTATGCAGTTTACTGAAATCAATCGCTGAAACCGATCCATCTAACGTCCTTCCTTCTGATGTCAAATAGTTTTCACCAAATCAGCGTAGAGCATCTATGATGGAATTCTAGAAAACGCAGCAAAGAACATAGAAAACATAATAGTAAACCTCAACAAACATTGATCTGGCAACGACATCAGTGAAATCGATCGCACTTTCTTGTATTGTAGAAGATTACAGTTGATGCCAAAGAGTTTCCACCAAATCAGCGTAGAGGATGTCAAGAAAACACACAGAGACTAATAAAATAAAATATAGTTTCTTAACTGACATAGATCTGGCAATGCCATCGCCATGTCGAAACCCCAGTTTACTGAAATTCATTGCACGTCCTTGTAACGTTAAAGTTTCCCAAAGATGTCTGGGAGTTTTCACCAAATCAGCGTAGAGCATCTATGGTTTACTTTTAGAAAACACTGCAAAGGGACTAAGAAAACAAAATATTGATCCTTAACTCACATCAATCTGGCAACGCCGCTTGGCTTACATAGGTACAGAATACCACACTGCACCGTGATTCGTTCCATAGACAAAATTCAAAAAATGTATAGTCTCAGAATTTAATGATTTGTATGTAATTTGAACGGTAAAACTCCAACTAAAAAAACCAAAAAAAATCTGCGCAAAAAATTAATTAGTGTGTGTGCAAAAGCGCTCAAAGTTGAAACTTTTTTCACAAAAAAATGTAAACACATATTTTCTGTTTTTAGTCTATTGAGCAAAAAAATTGTAAAAATAAATGGTTACCAAGAAGTTGCTAAAGCTTTCAGTATAGATTAAGAAATAATGTGACCATTTTCGCTTTTAATGTTTTCTTAAAATTTGCCAACCTGAGGCTTTTACATCACTTTAATTCAAAATATTTTTTTAAATTAAAAATCTGAAAATTGGCAAAACATAGAGGAAAATATCTAAAAAGTATTTGAAAGTATGTTCTTGGTTTTTTTTTTATTTTAAGAAGCATTCTATCTTTGTCGAATAATGTAAACACATCCTCCGATATCTTCCGATCTCAGAAAATAATTCAATTTGAAGAGTGATCTAAACACCTATTTTTCGACAAAATTTAATTGTTTCATCCCTAAAAGTATGCAATCAGCATGAAAAATTGAGAAAACTGCAAAAAAGCAAAACATACGTCTATTGTTATCGTTTTTATTGCAAAACTAAGGGGTCCTAAGACAATTTCTGTTACTCTTCGCAATTATCAATATTGAAGTTACCGATTAAATGTAAAATCGGAAAAATCGAGCCAATATAATTGTTCCTAAAGCTTTCCAAAAATGACGAAAAGCACAAATTTAAGTCTCGGGAATTGCCAAACTACAAAATTTTAAGAAAAACAAAATGGAAAGATTTGAATTCAGCAGACCATGATTAGCTATTATACCAAATTTTATGAAGAACGGACCACTCCTTCTAATTTTGTCCCGCGGTTGTATGGAGTCGAATCACTGTGCACTGTCTTAAATTTATTTTTTTTGTATGGAAAAGATGAGTATTTTTTTAGTCTAACAAACTCAAAATTTTGCCGCGGAAACATTTATAGGGGGTGTGGTGCGCCCCACAAGTCCCAGTTATATAACCGAATTTCTCAAGAAATTTTCAACCGATTCTAACGATAAAGGTGTCATATGAAAGGTATTTTCTTTCTATTTTGAATGATGTATAATATTAGGTATGTAATGTGTACCAATATTGAGTTATAATCGCAAAATATTTTATTTTACATACATTTTTTAAAAATGGATTTTTTTCTCGAGAAAACCTATTATTAAGTTATTGTAAGTTTGCTACCATATTATTGTCTGTGAAATTCCCGTTTAATTTTTTTTCAAGACAGTTTGGAATTCTGCAGTTGTTCCCGCCATTCATCCACCTGGTGTCTCTGCGTAGTCAGCATAACTCAATCCACAGTATTCTGACTCTATAAAAATTTCATAGAGTATCTTCTGTCAAAACTTTATTTCAACCATTAATACACAAAACGTTTCAAATACCACACCGCAAATAGCCACTCGAGTCAATTACCTCAACCGCAAAGATTCCGTACACCAACAGTTGGCTGTATTTCATGCAATTAATATTAAATATTAATGATGACATTTTGCGCCAGAAAATTAGTGCTACCACTACATGTGCGTATCTATAAGCCACTTGTATGCGCTTATGTGTATGTGTGTGTGTGTGTGTGAGTATGACATGGCCCACATAATGTAACCATTTACATTCACACTTGTCGCACATTCCCAACATATACCAACTTGTTCCACTCGCTGACAATTTATGTTAAGAAATCGCCCCAAGTTGACGATGGCGCAACAGTGAGAACGACGGTTTGCATGTCTCTATTGAATCTTACACACACACACGCATTGCGTATTTAATGAAAAAGTGCTCCTAATCCGGCACGCGCCGCGCGTTGCCAGCAGCAACCACGTTGCCACTCGTACGGAACTTCATTACCTATGCAAATGTCCGACGTACAGTGCGTCCTTTCCGGTCTACGTCGACGGCGCAATCATTCAACGGCAAACGAATCGAAGCCGCTTTGGCTGTTCAGTGCCGCCCACCAATAACGCTGGCCGCTCAATTACGTTGCTCACAATGGCGAACAGATTTTATCGACCAGCAGTAGTCTAAATATGCAAAAAAAAAAAAAAAGCACCGTTATTTACACAACGCTTCAATCCTTTGCGAGTGATATCCTTTGCAAATTCTTTGACCTCGGGCAATGCGTTCGTTTGCCATTCGCTCGCATGTTGGTTTGCCTCAAATTCGTTTTTTGTTGTTTTTGTTATTCTTCACGACGCAAAAGTTTTCGTTTCCTTTGGCTTTGCTAGTTTCTCTTTTACCACCTGCGTTGTTGCTGTAGTTGTTGTTGTTGTTTTAGTTGTAGTCGAATTGAATTAAAGTTGCCAACCACAATTAAACTGAGCTGAGTACGCAGTCAGGCAATGTTTTCAGTTCAGTTGCAATAGAGAACACCAAATGAACACTGTACAGAAAATGAAACAAAATAAGCAAACAAAAATATGTATGTGACTAATTGTCCCATTGTGCATCGCTTTGCGTTAATTCAGTCGTAGATTCGCTCATTTTCTTTTTCTCTTCAATTTACCTTTTACCTTAATTATTCTACTTTTACATGTCTCTCTCTCTTACATTAACTTACTACTTCTTTTAATATACTTCTTTCTCGTCTTCTCCTTCTCTCTGACATTCAACAACCTAAAGTCAACTAAAGTCAACTGTACCCCGTGCCGCTGTTTACATGGTTTCTGCGGTCATTAATGCTGTCACACATGATAGATGAGTTAGCACTAACTATGTAAGTAATGTGACAAATGTGGCCCTGTGGCGCGTGTAGCGCTGATTGTGGTTTCGTGGTCAAGCTTTTCGAAAATAGTAATGTTGCGCTATTTTGTGAGTACTTGTTTCCAAATTAGGTGGATTTATTTTGGTCAATTGTGATCGACATGTCTTTACTGGAAAGTTGAAGTTAACAACTTAACTCTCAATAAATGCACTAATTTCATTTAATTTTTTTATAATTTTACTTTTATGACATTTCAATTTTATTTATAGCAGTCATCACCTTAAATTTGAAACATTTTTATACAAGTTGTAGCAAGTTTAAAACAAACTTATTACAGACTATTTGTTCTATGCTCATTTTTGTAGCCAGGACTCAAACATGCCGTCACTTTAGATGCAATAACTCAATTCCCAATGAACCAAATATCATGAATTTTTATTTTTAACTAGAAATCATGAAAAGTACATCTTTTGTTCTTTTTCAGAAACCAAGTCACATATATATTACATTAATATACAATTTTGACTAGAAATTGAAAAAATACTGACGTTTCTGGCTTCTCATACCAGAGGCCGTAGGTTCGATTCCTAGCCTGGGCTGGTGAAACGCTCATCTACTTCTATCACTATCAACATAAAGTAGATGAAATGTGTGTTGAAATGTGTTTTGTAACACATGTGGAAAAATCAGTGTTTCATTTCGAACAGATGGAATTTGTGGTATCACTATCGGCCCACATAGAGGCCTAAGTGTGCTCATGCAGAGGCACCCACTACAACCTACCTAAGTTACATACATATAGACGGCGTTATCAGAAATTCCCATATTACAAAAATTATATTTACTTTGGAACGCACATAAAATCTGCCACAAAAATTTGTTAAAAACCCCCAATGACTAAGTTCTGACTATACTTTTGATTGTACTCAGATTTCCTGAGCTTCTAACGAGCTAAGTAAACTATGAGGTCAGATCTCTTGAACTTATAAAAAAAAACTAAGTAGACTATGAGTAGTAAAATCCACTTAACTATTATAAGTTTTATAAGAAAATAATTGCAATGTAACTATTAAAATTTAAATACATTTTTCTTGTTGGTTATAATTATTATTTGCGATAGTTAATTTTTACGTTGTATAATAACATAATACATAATAAATATTTTTTTCGTTCACGATAA
Source organism: Melieria crassipennis (assembly GCA_963668005.1). Lineage (NCBI taxonomy): Eukaryota > Metazoa > Arthropoda > Insecta > Diptera > Ulidiidae > Melieria > Melieria crassipennis. The sequence goes on along the minus strand of OY764962.1, from coordinate 75,835,406 downwards.
TAATTATTTTGGGGTTTTTTGTTTTTACGTTTACTTTATAACTTTTATTATTGTTGATTTTTTTATTTACGTTACCGCTAACTATTATTAAAAAAATTTTTTGTACGTTGCTTCATAATTTGTATTTTTTATTTTTTTGATTTACGTAGTCGATAACTGTTATTTAAAAGAAAATTTTATTTACGTTGTTTCATAACTTTTATGAAAGACATTTTTTTTACGTTGCCTTACCACATTTTGAGTATGAATTGATTTTTAATTGTTTAGTTGTTGGTGGAAATTGGTTTTCTGCAGTTAATTTGCGTTCCTCAATTTGAAATAATTATAAATCAATTCATACCCAAAGTATGGTAATTCAACGTAAAAAATTTATTTTTTCCAAATAATAGTTATCGGCAACGTAAATTTAAAAAATCATAAATAAAAGTTATTAAGCAACGTAAAAAAAAAATTTCTCAAAATAATAGTTATCGGTAACGTAAATAAAAAAGTCATAAATAAACGTAAAAAAAAACAAAAAACGAATCCCAAAATAATAATTATCGACAACGAAAAATATACTTGTTACTTAAAAGAGTTTTTTTGTAACTCAAAAATAATTATTACATGATAATAGTTATAAGCGACGTAAAAAATTTCTTATTGGGAATAATTATTACGAAGCAGTAATTATAGAAATTTATTAAATTAAGGAAATTTTTTTATTTCCAACAATATAGATAATAATTATTTTCTTAAGTCTCTGGTAAAATCTACTAAAATCCTAAAACTACCAAAGAAAAAAAGAAAATAGAAAATAAAGGACAAGTAATGCGATTTTATTCCTCTTTCTCTTTCATGTTACAGAAATCTTTCAAATGCTACAGAAATCATTCGAAAATAGTCACCAACTTTTTTTGTGTAGATATCTAGGAGACAGTGATCTGACGAATCGTACAAAACGTTTTCAAAAATTTCTTACAAAATAAGAAATACAAATGTCGGCCTCGATAGCTCAGCGGGTAGCGCGCTGGCTTCTCATACCGAGCGCCCCAGGTTCGATTCCTGGCTTGGGCTGGAAAAAACACTCATCTACTTCTATCGCTATCCACATGAAGCAGATGAGAATTACAAGAATCGCACAAGTGTGCTCTTATCAGGCAATGACAAAACCTCCAAGTGTGAAAGAAAAACTGCCAATCGCCGTTTGGATTCGGCGTTAAACTGTAGGTCCCTTCCCTCCCTTTCCCCATCCGTTTGAAATGTGTGTTGTATCACATGTTGGAAAAAACAGTGTTGCATACACATTTCAAACGGGTGGAATTTGTGGTATCACAACGGGCCCATAGGCCTAAGTGTGTCTCATACAGAGGCAGCCACTAAACCAAGCAACCAAGAAATACAAATATACAAATTGTATTCGTTCAAATTGAGATTGTCTCCTTGGAAGTTTTTATTCCCAATGACTGCAATGCACTTGATTTCAGCGCTTGATTCACTTTTCACAACACTGGACTTAACTTTCAATATGCCCATCAAAGTTGTCTCTGATTTGTCGGCTCCATCTTCTCCCGGTTGCTGAAAATCATTCTCTGAAATGTGTTTTTGCGTAGATCAAAAAGGAAAAAGATTTTTAAAAAATCAGATGAATTCTGGTGGCTGCCAAATTTTTATTGATGTTGCTTTGCTGTGCCAAAAAAACCACTTTTGTCAAGACCCATTCAAAAGTTTATATAGGTGTGAAACTAGAGAGAATCTGGCCAGCTCTACTGTTGGTTGATTTTGCGGCCTTCAATAGGCAGGATCTGGATCTCTTTTAGACGCTCCATTGCTTTTGTAAAACAAAGAATTATGTTCGGCTACTCGAATTTCAGTAGCTCATCCTCTATTAGAGTCATACTACCAAAGTCGATGTGCCTGGCATCACCGAAATCTGAACATTCACTACTATAGGAAACAGCAGTATCTTCTTTCTCCAGAGGCACGTATCCCATTTATTTATTTTTGTATGCAAATTTAAATCAATAAACAATACAGACTAGTTGAATGGTGTACTTAAACATAGTTGAACTAGTCTTCAAATTAGTGAAAAAAAAACCATGAGTGAAAAGAGGTTAAAGTATAAAGAGTCTCAAATCACTTTTCTCAGCCTCGGCAGGTAATTGGCCCAACTGGGGACATCAAGAGGCGCATCAAGAAACATCTTCGACTGACTACACTCCTGTCTTCGGTGCCAGGATTCGTAGTGTTTCTGTTGCAGACTGTCACTCATGGCAGCCTTGTCTCTGACTCTATTAGACTGCACTCATCGCCAGCTGAGGTAGAATAGTATTAGTTACAATTTCTTCAATTTAGATCCTCTTACATCTCAGCATTCATCAGCTTTAGATTTATTTGTAAAATTTATGGATTTATTAGTAAGAACCCAACTCAGGCTGAACCAGCCAACATGCTTCGTTAGTCAAATAAATACGTAAAGTTTGCCACAATTTTGTTATCATGAAATGGTTAAAATGTGTCCTACATTGTTATAATTGTATGAAATGTTTTGTTGTTGTAGCATTTCAATCTAACTGAAGAACAAATTTCCAAAAGGCACTTAAATTGTCCACCAAAACTTATGTAAGCACATCGACACATATCTGGGTGCTCGTATAAAATGTATATTTATATATGCACAAGTAATTATGTATGCGTGTATGTGTGTGTGTGTGTTGACAATTTAGTTAGCTAAAAGTCGGCCCAACAATTTCAATTAAATTTTAAAATAATTTTATTTACTTACCACATGTACATGAAGCCATTTGTGCGGCTGCGACTAAGCCAGAATGAATGAGTAATTTGCTGAGTGTGTGTGTGTTGTTGCTGCTTATGATGACACACAGAAGCCAAAATAACTTAAGTGTGTGCATGTACATATATGTATGTCAATGAGAGTGCATTTGTGTGTGTGTTGATTTCGTGCAAAGCTTTCAGTCAAATGAACAATGGGCCCAAGACAACAATTCCTAAGCGCCGCACAGGCACACAACCAGTCAACCACCCAGTCAAGCAGTCAGGCAGTCAGTCAAGCACTCAGTTAGGCAGCTGTGAAAATGTGTCTTTGACTCTGGTCCCTTGTTACAACTGCCGCCATGATGACAGGTTCGATTGAGCGGTGGCGGCACTGTAAATGATCCATTTTCATTTGTAATGCGGCTCCGCCTTTCGGTTGCAACTGGCCACACATGTTGCAATCGACTTGGGGGAAAACTTTGTACATTGTGCGCAGTAGGGAGAGTAGTTATAGCCATATTTACTGCTTTTAAGTTGTATTGGTTTAGGCCCCCAAGGACACTGATGAAAATAATTCATTACAATATTCAATTCAATTCAATTCCTTAAGTTTTGTAATGTTATTTGCTTGAATAAGTATTGATATAAGTATTCTACTTCCTCGCTAAGAACAAGTATTTTTACTTTTCAATATTTCTTTGCAGTTAACAAAGCGGCCATTCGAGCAAAGCCCCAACAAATGAATGCAACGCATCCCTGGAACCCATTTCGTACTTGACTAGCGAACGTGTATTTGTTCATTTGGTGAGTGAATCTGATAAGCAAAAGATTATCAATTTTTCAGGTTAAAATATTTTGACAATGTAGTATTTACTTAACGAAACTGATCAATAAATCAATAACTGTACAAAAATGTTGTTAAATCGGCCGCATTTACTCAAAATGACTTGCAATGCTCATTGTAGCAAATTGCGTATTAATTGGGGCTTTAAGGGCGTTAATCTTAACTCATACAGACGCGTTTTCATATACGAATATGGATATGTTGGAGCCCAACCGAAGGCGACATTTTGGCCGAAGCCAATTAATCGGCTGCAAGACTGACATTAGGCTAAAACCGAAGTCGAAGGTGAATATCTTAGAAAATTATGAAAGTAGACGCAACTTCTTTTTCATTTTGAAAAAAATAACTGCAAACTGCTTGCAAAATTTTGCACCTCCGGCTTCGGCCTTCGGCCTATATTTTTGCCGGAGCCAATTATTAGTTGAATTTGCGTTTTTGGCCGAATGTGGCTGAAGCCGATTAATTAGTGGGGTTTTAAAATATATTAGACTCTCTCCCTCTACTACTTTTTGGCGCTCTCTTCAATTTTTATTCTCATAGATATTATGTATTTTCTACGTTTTGTCCCTCTTCTCTATTACTAGACCATCTTCTCCTCTTCCCTACCAGTTTTTTGCGCTCTCCTCTCTTTTTTTCATATTTCGTTCTTTCTACTCTTTCCTTCTTCTTCACTATTCCTAGTCCATCTTCTTCTCTTCCCTACTACTTCTTTGCGCTCTCTTCTCTTATTTCATATTTTTTATTTTTTATTCTCTGTGCCTCTTCTCTATTGCTAGTCCATCTTCTCCTCTTTCCTACTACTTCTTCGCGCTCTACTATCTTTTTTAATATTTTGTCTTTTCTATTTTTGGTCCTTCTTTTCTACTTTCTTTCCTACATTTTATCCCTCTTCTCTATTGCTAGGTCCATCAACTCCTCTTCCCTACTACCTCTTCGGGCTCTTCTCTCTTTTTTCAAATTTTGTGTTTTCTACCTTTTGTCCCTCTTTTCTATTTCTAGTCTATTTTCTCTTCTTCCCTACTACTGCTTCGGCCTCTCTTCTCTTTTTTCATATTTTGTCTTTTCTACTTTTTGTCCCTCTTCTTTATTCCTAGTCCATCTTCTTCTCTTCCCAACTACTTCTTTGCGCTCTCCTCTTTTTTCATATTTTGTCTTTTCTACATTTTGTTCCTCTTCTCTATTTCTAGTCCATCTTTTCCTCTTCCCTGCTACATCTTTCCGCTCCTGTCTTTTTTCATAGTTATTATGTCTTTTCTACTTTTTGTCCCTCTTCTTTATTACTAGTTCATCTTCTTTTCTTCCCAACTACTTCTTTGCGATATCCTCACTTTTTTCATACTTTGTCTTACCTACTTTTTGCCCCTCTTCCCTATTTCTAGTCTATTTTTTCTTCTTCCTTACTACTTATTTACGCTCTCTTCTTTTTTCATATTTTGTCGTTTCTATTTTTTGTCCCTTTTCTCTATTGCCGGTCCATCTTCTCCTCTTCCCTACTTCTTTTTCGCGGTGTTCTCTTTTTTCATATTTTGTCTTTTCTATTTTTTGTCCCTTTTTTTGCTCTTCTTTTTTACGCTCTTCATAGCATATATCGGACTCTTTCTCTCTTCTACTTTTTTGCGCTCTTCTCTATTTTTTCATATTATATGTTTTCTACTTTTTGTCCCTCTTCTATATTCATCATCTCCTCTTGCCTACTATTTTTCCCTGCTCTCCTCTCTTTTTTCATATTTTGTCTTTTCTACATTATGTCTCTTTTCTTTGCGCTTCCTTCCCTTTTCTTCTTATTCAATTCTTTTTAATATTTACTACATATGTACCCAACTTGAACGAACCACCCTGTATTTTCGACTACTTATTCTTACACTCATTAATTTCCTGAATCAGTTCAACAGAATTTCACACTTGGCAGTTGGCTCATCAAAAATTAATGTTCCACTTAATTTAGGCAGCTGTGGTCTAAATAATATCACAACAAATACAATTTGACAACACAAACCATTCCGCTGACAGTACCAACTGCAACGCTGCACATGCCTCCAGCCATTTGCAACCACATTCACATAAACAGTTACACCGACACACACACACACACACTGACAGTTGCGCACACACACACAAAGGGCAAATTGCCACTGCTTTGTGTTGTTTTGTACAAAATGTCAATGCATTTTGCCATTTAACATTTGTCTCGTCTGCCCCCTAACGGCTCTGCCGTTCCCTCAATGTGGTGTTCCTCGCTGCTTTGGCCCCTCTTTACCTCCTGTTACTCTGCCCGTTTGCAAATTTATCGCCTGTGCTCGGCAACGTGTAATGGCCGCGCAGGTCACAGCTGCTTATGACATTATCTCCAGCGCTGGTCAATTGTCTTGACTGCGACTCGGTTAACGTGATTAATTATGCCATTTGAACTGGTGTGCTGCGCGCCAGATTACTCTCGAGATTATTTGTGGTGTACGCGTACTTTGGGGGGCGTTCAAGTGGTCACTTGTGACTGTCCATTTAGTGCGCATTTGAAATGCTCGAAAGGTGACAGGTTAGGGTTGAAGAGTGCAAAACTGTTTGCAGTTATTTTGTATTGAAAAGACTGCAAGATTCTTCCTTACTTGCTTACTTTACTGGCCATAACAACCCTTTGCCAAGTTACGGTTTGTTGCAAAATTTCTCTCCAGAGATGATAGGGCGTTGTCAACGTGATTCTTTCACCGAAAACCCCGTCTTCCTCTTCGCCATCGACCTCCAACTACCACGTGGAACACCTTTGTAATGTTTCGATCAAAAAACACTTGCACCAACTTCTTGAAAAGTTTTTTATTTGTTCTCGAACCACTTTTGAATGACTTTGGTTTCAGACGGATGGTTAGACGATGAATATATCCAGAACCTATGTTTGATTAATTTCCTAACTACCTAACTTCCTTAAAAAATTTCCATTCATTCGTATCACTTCTAAGTAAATATGGTTTCAGGAAAATGTTCACACAGTGGACTGAAGCCCCCAAGTTGAAGTTGTTATAGTCAGTTGAGTAAGATCTGTTCATAACAACTAGTTATACAGTTATAGCTGATCTTAACAGCTTTCACACAGCGCAGTGAAGGCTCATAAGAAGTTGTTATGATCAGTTTAGTAGCATCTGTCCATCTTTTTATGCACAACAACTTCTTATTAAATTAAAGCTGATCTTAAAAGCTCTCCTAAGTCTCTTGTGCCTGTTATCCAGAATCAATCACCTCAAGCACAAACGAAATATCGTTGACTTGGTTTTTTTCATTATCTTTTATTTAGGATCCTACTCCCTTTCTCTCTGTCATGGTTAATGAGTTCTACATCAAACAACTTTATTACCCGCAACATTTTCAACCACATGTACAACATTACCTTATGTCCTTACCTAATGTCCTTAACTAATGTCCTTGACTAATATCTTTAACTAATGTGCCTGACTAATGGCCTTAATTAATGTCCTTAACTAATGTCTTTAACTAATGTCCTTAATCAATGTCCTTAACTAATGTCCTTAACTAATTTGAAAACCACAGTCAAGCACAGACGATTTTACAAAGATTTTTACGTTCAAACCGAAACGGATTTATATCCTTTTACACTCTTCTAGCGAGCAAAGAACCTCAGAAGAGTTTTTCCATTCAACATTTTTTTGTTCGAAAACCAAAAACTACGACTTCATGTTTGTAATGCACGAAAGCTTACCAAATCAACAACAGTATTGGGTACTTCATGAAAGAAATCTCGAAAGATTTATTTCTTTTTGCAGTCCTCTAGGGAGCAAAGGACCTTAAAAGGGTTTTCCATTTAACAATTTTTCCTTCAAATGTCCCAAAGCACGACTTCATCTGTGTGATATATGAAAACTTACCAAATCAACAACAGTATTGGGTATTTCATGAAAAAATCTCGAAAGATTTTTTTCTTTTTGCAGTCCTCTAGGGAGCAAAGGACCTCAAAAGGGTTTTCCATTTAACATTTTTTCCTTCAAATGTCCCAAAGCACGACTCCATCTGTGTAATATGCGAATGCTTACCAAATCAACAGGAGCATTGGGTACTTGATGAAAGAATCTCAAAGGATTTACTTCCTTTTACAGTCCTCTAGGGAGCAAAGGACTTCAAAAGTGTTTTCTCATCTAAAAATTGTTGTCCGAAACAAAAAAGCACGCCCTTATCTGTGTAATATATGAAATCTTACGAAATCAACAGCAGTATTGGGTACTTTATGAACAAAATCTCGAAAGATTTATTTCTTTTTGCAGTCCTCTAGGGAGCAAAGGACCTCAAGAGGGGTTTTTCATTTAGCATTTGTTTGTTCGAAAATCAAAAACTACGACTTCATGTTTGTAATATACGAAACCTTAACAAATCGGCATTGGGTACTTCATGAATAAAATCTCGAAAGATATATTATTTCTTTTTACAGTGCTCTAGGGAGCAAAGGACCTCAGAAGGGTTTTCCATGTAACATTTTTTTGTTCGAAAACCAAAAACTACGACTTCAGGTTTGTAATAAATGAAAGCTTACCAAATCAACAGCATTATTGGATACTAGGAAAGGAACAAAGGAAAGTACCTCAATAAAACTTTCTCTTCTAACCCAATGCGGAGCCGTTTTTTTCTCACTGTTCCACCTAATTTTGATAGCAGCTAATGCGACTGCAATTGACTCCTCTATTTCTAAAAATTTCTAAAAAAAATTTGACTCAATTGATTGATGTTTGCAACCAACAATAATCCTTTGTCCCAGTAACTTAATGTTTTATTGAGTTAAATAGGATTTAACAGAACCAAACATTAAGTTTCTAAGGCTTCAAGTTGTGTCATTAAGCTTTGAAGCAGAGATTTTATCTGTCATCAGTGCACATACAAGGTGCAACCCAAAGTAAACAGGACTTTTATAAAATAAAGAAAACGGATGATTATTTTTGTATAATTCTTTTTATTTATTCAAAATACTCTCCTTCTGCTTCGATACAACGTTTTGCACGGTCCAAAAGCATTTGGAATGAGTGTTTTAGGTCATCGGCCGGCATCGCCTTCAGAATGTTGGTACAAGCCTTTTGGATGTCCTCAACGTCCTTATAACGGTTTCCTTTCATCGGCAAATGCAACTGACCGAATAGGTAGAAGTCACAGGGAGCCATATCAGGCGAATACGGTGAATGATTGATGGTAAAAATGCGATTTTTGGTCAAATAATCGGTCGTAACTAGGGCTCTGTGAGCCGGTGCATTATCATGCATTAACGCCAACTTCCTTCCTCGCGATATTCTGGCCGAATACGACGAATGCGATGCACCAAACGCTTCAAAACTTCAACATAAAACAAAGCGTTAATTGTTTTTCCCGGTGGAACAAACTCTCGATGAATTATTCCCTTTGAATCGTAGAAACAAATGAGATGAGTTTTGATTTTTGACTTCTCACGGCGGGTTTTTTTCGGATTTGGCTCATCTGGGTGCTTCCATTCGGCACTTTGACGCTTTGTTTCGGGATCATATTGAAAGCACCACGTTTCGTCACCGGTTACGATGTTGAACAAGAAATTTGGATCACGTCTGGCTTCCCGAACGATGTCTTTTGCGTGCTCAATTCTCTGCGCTTTTTGGTCGTCGGTTAAAGTGTGCGGAATGAAGCGAGAACACACTTTACGGAGACCCAAATGTTCGGTTAAAATGCGATCAATTGATGTTTTGGAGATGTTCAATTCCATTTCCATCAATTCCAATGATGATTTTGGCTGCATTTTGATAAAATCACGCACAGTTTTGATGGCATCGTCAGTAATCACAAATTTCGACTGGCCGACGTGTTCGTCGTCATTCAAGTCTTCACGACCATTCTTGAATCGATTCAACCACTCATTAACACGGCCACGGGATAAACAATCATCGCCATAAACTTGCTTTAACAATTTAAACGTTTCGGTAAAAGTTTTACCAAGTTTAAAACAGAACTTAATATTAGCTCTTTGTTCGATCGACATTCTCGTACCAAAGTTAAAAACATACTGTCACATTGAGCGGGATATTTCGGCGTCTACTAGACCAAATGTCATGAAATTTAGACATTATGTGAATGAAAGATGTATCTTTCCAACGCATGTCCTCACACATAGATGGCGCCACCAGAAACGTCCCTATTGCAAAAGTCCTGTTTACTTTGGGACGCACCTTGTATAATTGATGCCGTTTGCTTTCATTGTCACAACTTCACAGCCGTAAGTTTGGATTGGGTTCAAGAGGCCATGCCACATTCGTAACTTCTGGTTTCTCTATAGAAGTTATGATTTAAAAAGTTTCATGTGTGCTGAGTTTTAAAGTTCAAAAGATGACCATTTTAAGTAGAATGGAAAGCTGTGATAAGAAACATTTAGTCGTTTGCTTTCATTGTTCAAATTTTATGTTCGTAAGTCTAGATTGGATGTAAGAGATCTGGTTTTTTGATAGAAGTTTTAACTTGAAGAATTTCATGTGGGCGTAGATTTTATGCTCAAAAGGTAGTACAGAGTGGAACGCTGTGATAGGACAAATGTAGGTATAGGTCGAGTAGCAGTGGCGTCCCCAGGATTTCGGGAAGGGGGGGATATTCAAAAAAATTCAGTTTAACGCCATTTTTATACTTTAATTTTTGCGTATTATTTTTAATACATGTTGCATAAAATTGTACATATGCACATACATACATATATGCATACATATGTACATATACTAAAATAAAATTCTTAAAACGAAAAATTCAAGTGACACGTATTTTTAGGTCATAAAATCCCAACTAAAAAATTCAAGTTTGTTTTAAGTTATGAAATTTTGAAAACTTCTTCTAGTAGAATTACGAAAAACTCAAAAGACCTATTTTAAAAAGCATAACACACCAGCTATGTAAAATAAATCCAAAAAATAAAATATTAAAATGTATGACGTTCCGAAATTTAATTATGATATAGGTGAACATGTTTTCCATGTTTACACACAATTCACCAAAAAAATGTACCTGCATTTTTGTCAAATTTCAACAGCTAATGCAGGGTTGGCATGAAGCCTGTGTTTGACTACTACTTTGGTAAATAGTCGATACTTTTGGGAACACTGAAAATACAACTATTCTGCGAGAACAAGTGCAATACTGATTTTTGTATTCATTTATTCTTAACCTTTCTGCAGGCATCCACCAGAAACGTCCCTATTGCAAAAGTCCTGTTTACTTTGGGACGCACCTTGTATATAGTTGACAGCCGATTTCATTTTATTTCATTTTATTTTATTTAAATGTCAACATTTTCGAGGATATTTAAAAACCAAGTTGACAGCTCCAATGGGTATTCGTGCTTCATGTCATTTCCACGCGCTCGAATGTGTACGACAGCATTTCTGGTTCGATGTGCGAGAATTCCAGCAATGAAGGCATGAATGCAGCAAATATTTGTGTCACACACTCGACAAACAGCCACGGAAAGTTCATTTAGCCGCAACTTGAATGGAGAAAATGCAATTAAATTGCGGCCGAGTCATGCATTCATTGATGGGATGCCACCTGCGGCGCTCGAGCGTCGAAGTGCCTGACTGGGTTCGTTTGCTTATTTGCTGCCGTTCGGCAAAAACGTTCCGATGTCGATGTCCAATTCAATAGTGCAGTCGACGTTGTCGGTTGGTCGTTTGTCGAGTCGCGACACTCGGTGCACTAATGGCGCATTGCTGCAATGGTCAGAAGGCTCCGTTTTGACAGCCATGGCTAACGACTATAGTTTCGTTGTTGTTGTTGTTGTTGTTGTGGTAATAATTCAGCATTGTCCATTTCGAGTGATTTGCACATTTCATTCACTTTACGAGTGGAAAATGTTAATTTTATTTACAAGTATTTATTACCACTCGAGTTGCTATCGATTTCTGGCATTTTGCACACGTTTCATTTTTACTTTTTTTTTTCGTCATTTTCCTCGCTTTGCAACAATAACGAAAACATGGAAGTATATATGTATATATATATATGTATATATACATATTTTTTTTTAAATTGTGGCAGGTGTTTGTGTATCCAGTGCCACCTCTGCAGCTGTTGGGCTCACTCAGCTCCAACAACAATGACATAAAAAAGTTATAACAACAACAACAACACCAAGACTTTCTGCTCACTGGGGGCGCCTAATTTGTCCCACAATGGGCAGTGTTGCCATTATAACTGAGTGATATTGTTGTTGTTGTTGTTGTTATAAGCACCGTCGTGGATAATTGCGTCGCTTTTGCCTCATTTACTTTCATTGCGCTCTCGCATTACAACGACCAGCGTCGCCATCGTCGTCACCGTCATCGCTGACAGGTTATTCCACTTGTGTGGGAATGTGTATAAAAATGGAAATTAGCGCCCATTGTTGTTGTTGTTCATCTTTTTTTTTTGCAACTTGTGACATGCAGCGCTGATGAGTGAACGTGTGAGCGGCCGTGTTTCAAGCACGTTTATGCGATTATTAGAAGTTGAGCAGTTATCATATTTCTTGTTGCATTTTCTGGCATTAGACGTCTCTGTTTTTGTTGTTATTTTTGTTGTTGTGTGAATATTTATTTTTCATTTTACTTCAAAGCGACAAATATGCGGCAACGCGTTGCCGTTTTATGACGCTGCCAGCTCAGTTGTTGTCGATAAAATTGCCAGTTGACGTTTGATTGACTCGTTTAATGTGACACATAAAGCGCAAACGTTCAATGCGCTGTGGTACATACACACAGACACACACATGAGCACACGCAAGACTACAGGCACACACACAAAAGCAAATAAACACTCACACGTAGACGCAATCCAATGCATTTGGTTGCCGCTAAGAATGAAAAACATTTTCAAATCTGTTTACGCCAATCTTTCCACACCACAATGTCAAAGCTTTGCATAGACCCCAGGCGTATTAACATATGTACATATGCAATGTATGTATGTATTTACATCCCGGATAAATTTGTATGTATGTGTGTGCTTTAATGTTTTTATTTCTTATTTTTTTGCGCATTAAAAGCGTTTGGCTAATGGAATTTCAGATGGTTGTTAACAATTTTGATTGGATTCAGTGAGTTTATAATTTTTAATGTAGCCTTGCAAAAATACATTAAGTATAAAATTAATGGATATTTACATTTCTAAGTTAAAATGAATACATTTTTAATGCTTTTAAGAACAATTTAAGCATTTTGAAATTAAATTTTATTTTTATTTATTTATTAAATAAATAAATTATTTATTAAATAAATAAATTATTTATTAAATATTCGTCACTTAGATTAGAATAGAATAGATTTTATTGAGGTTATGATGCACTGAGACCATTAATGATCTTTTGATGATGATCTTTTCCCCTAGAATCACAAACCAATGAAACTTCTTTTTCGTCCCTTGTCGGAACAGTCTAGCAAGCGTAGCACTCAGGCATTTTATATGTCCATCGTACTACAACTTAATGTTCCCTGTTAATGTGTTTTGAATCTATCCGAACTCCGGAGAAATCTGGATTGATCCTGGGATGCCAATCAAACTTAGTAATTAACAAGGTTCAGGTGAGCAAGGTACTCATCTACATGCTGGTCCAGGTATTGCCTCCTGCTGCGACTTAGTTCATCACAGTTCAGTATGATGTGTTCAATAGTCTCCTCTGCTGACTCACAGAACCTAAAGACACTTACTTACCTCTTATAAACCAAATGTCTGCATCTATTTTCTCAGCAGTGCCGGGTCAAAAGTCCAATAATTTGTCTTAGCTGGTCTTTCCGCAGTCTGATTCATTTTTCACTCCAGTTGTAAACTTTAATGAATTTTTTTCTATTATCTAAAACCCGACACTTTCGAACAGTAATCTAATCTTTTTTATTCAACTATAAAAAGAACATTAATCTAAAATATGAATGCACTTTGTCTTTACCCGCTTCAATTCTCTTCGTTTGGAACATATTCAACCTTCTGTCGGTTCATCAATCGAAATACCAAAATATTTTAATGTATTCCAAAATGGTTGCACAAAAGCTGGTGTCGGTACTTGATCCGTTGTTGGTACTTAATGAAATGCTTTCATTGATTCCATTAACTAATTTTTGGAAAAGTAAAATCAAAATTTTGCCATGATTTATTGAAACACTGCCAGACAGAACTCAATGTGTAGTAGTTTTTTTTACTTGTTTAGTCCTCTCGGGATCATGGGGCCTCCACAAGACATTGCCTTGTATTGGTTACATTAATCGGCTGTGTTTTTCTGCCAGGGTAAGGGATTGGCCTGCCGCAAGTAGTTCTTAGTGATGGGGCTGCCATCTATCGCCGCTTAAGAACCACGTCTCCGAACTAACACTCATAGCGCCATCTATTGTCTAAAAAATGAGGTGACAGCAGGATCGTTGGGGACTTCGCCAAGATCGGTTGGTGCACTAATTTTTTTCGCTAATGCCCGCTTCCTCTTACAGGCGTCGCTGGTGCATCGTGTAGCTGTATATTTTTGAGATGGAAAAGGATCATCTGAGGGTCGGAATTTTTGAACTACCGCAGTTCTGTTGCTGTTCTTTTGCTGCGCTAGGAAACATTTAGAGAGCAGGAAAAATTGGAAAAGTTGAAAGAGTGTAGTAGTAACTAAACAAAAACACCATTAACATTAAAAGGCCCGGCCAGTCCGGGAGAATGGAAAGCAAGTCTCAACCTGACGAAGGCCAGAACGATCGTTGTTTCTGTCCCATTCAAGTTGACATGCAGCCTCCTCATTATCGTCCTGAATAGCGATTGGGCAACCAATGAAAGTCGAAATTGCCCACACAATCCAACATTCTTTAAAAGCCCAGATTCAAATCAGATTCAGATTATTTTGATCACCAAGGAGCTCTTCCTAGAATTTGCTGGTGATAAGCTTTGCCAGCTTTACCTGGGAGGCCTCAGTAACCGTTTAGACAGCGTAACAAATCTGGCCAAAAGTAGACTAGAAGTGCACCAAAAGTCTGCTATATTTTATAGGATACACCCAAAGGTTAGTTGTTGGAGTTACTACAGGACAATGCATCTTTAGTTGTCATACAAGAAAATTAAGTTTAAGGAAGAGAATGAAAACGGAAATGAGACCATTCTCTGTGAACAGTGGCTCAGGTGATTTCGGATGTTCAAATCCCTTCTGAATGTGTTTTTGTTAAAAAAATGTTGGGTGACAAATAGATTTTAAATTAAATATATAAATAAAATAAAAAAAATAAAATCAAAACAAATCAAATCAAATCAAATCAAATTAAATAAAATTCAATTAAATTAAATTAAATTAAATAAAATTAAAAAAAATTAAATAAAATTAAATAATATAATATAAAATAAAATAAAATAAAATAAAATAAAATAAAATAAAATAAAATAAAATAAAATAAAATAACATAAAATAAAATAAAATAAAATAAAATAAAATAAAATAAAATATATTCAAATAAAATAAAATAAAATAAAATAAAATAAAATAAAATAAAATAAAATAAAATAAAATAAAATAAAATAAAATAAAATAAAATAAAATAAAATAAAATAAAATAATGAAATGAAATGAAATGAAATGAAATGAAATGAAATTAAATGAAAATAATAAAATAAAATAAAATAAAATAAAATAAAATAAAATAAAACAAAATAAAATAAATATTAAATTCAAAAATTGTGTAGGAAATCTTTCCCCAAATGAAATCCTGTATGTGCCATTGACTACGAATGGGCAGCAATGGATTTTACTCTTAGCATACAGGAGAGCTTAGGGTACAGTGAATCCTTCAGATATCGCGATGGTTGACACTGAGTGTTTCAAACACTTCATAACTTGTTTCGCTTGGTTCAAGTCCTTGAAGAAGCAAACATTTCTGTGCTATCTCAACGACCCTTCTAAGGACATTATACACAAGGATTTTCACATACAGTGAATTCGGCAGACATCGCGACGGTTGCCTTTGAAGTCTTCAAACTCTTCATAACTTGTTTCGCTTAGTTTCAGTGCCCTGAAGTCCTGAAAGCTTCTAAAATTTATAATTCGTTTCGCTTGGTTGATGTCCTTGAAGAAGCCAATTATTCTGGTCCATCTCAATGAACCTCCTAAGTGACTTAAATATTCTCTTGTTTGAGTGCTGTCACCTTCACCAATCCACCCGGACTTGTCATTACTCGAAGGCTTAAAACTTTATTTGAATTTTCACTTTCCAAGTCAATTTATTTCAACACTAAATAGATTTTCTCATCACTTTTCATGCATAAACAAACATTTTCAATTAAAATACTTGACGCAACTGCTTTAGCAGCAACAACAAAAATGTGATTATAACATACCCGCCGGTTTATTCAGTGACTTTTTCAGTTAAACGTATAATGTGTGCAATTTATATTTGAAATTTGAAATTAATTGTAAACAGTGTGTGGCCTCAAGGCTTGCAAACTAAGTACTCGCAAGCACATACTTTCATATGCAAATTATGCATAGCTGTGCGCAACACACAACAACACACAACGCAGTACTTACACATATGCAAGTATATTCGTATACGTGAATGTTCATTCCATAGCTGCGAGTGTATTTGGGCTCATTGAAGTGAAAACTTCACCTGCGTGCGGTCAATTTATTCATAATTTTGATTAAGGCAAAAGTTGCCAACAACAACGACAATTATAATACAATAACTATAGCAACAGCAACAAGCACACTCCATAATTACATATAACTGCGTAAGTGTGAGTGTATGTGTGTGTGTGCTTTGCACACGTGCATTGCTGTCCCCAATCGATGCGCTTCGCCTCGACGCATGACTCATCGTTAGTGTTGTTGCTGCATACGTACGTATGCGTGCGTTAACGTGCGTATGCGCTGCTGCGTGTTTTGACGCATGCAAAAGGCGTACACCGCGTTTACCTGGAAAATTGAGCGCTGCAACAGGAAGCAATATGGACGCTTCCTACTTTTAAATTGCGCCAGTTTCATTGCGTTGTGAAAGTTTACTCGCTCACCGCATAAGTCGATGTGATTGTATGACTTGCGGTAGATTCGAAAAAGTTTCACTTTGCATTTTAGATAAAAGATTTGACAGTTTGTTTGCTTTATTTAATTGGGGTTTCCACTATTTGTGGGAAAAATATAACAACTTTATAAGTCTCTTATTGAAAAGATGAAAAGAAGCGGCAAAAGTTTGCGCTTCCATTGTGATTTCACTATGGAAAGTTTTGGTGCACAGAGAATTATTATACCAGCAAGGAAGAAGCACCTAACCTTCTTCTAGGAGTAGAAAAAGGAAGTGTAAGGGATAAAGAAGGAATGAAAAAAGAAGTAGAAGTGGAAGTAGAAGTAGAAATAGTAGTAGAAGTGAAAGTGGAAATACAAATAGGAGAAGTAGACATCGAAGTAGAAAAGAAATATAAGTATAAACAGAAGTAGAAAAGTAGATATAGAAGCGGAAGTAGAAATAGAAGTGGAAGTAAAAGTAGAAGTCGAAGTAAAAATAAAAATAGTAGAAGTAGACGTAGACGTAGAAGTAGAAAAAAAATAAGGACAAGTAGAAGAAGTAAAAGGAAGTGGAAAGAGTAAAAATAGATAAGGTAAGAAGAAGTAGAAGTAGGAGTAGAAGTAGAAGGGGTAGAAGTAGAAAAGGTACGAGTAGAAATAGAAGTATAAATAGTAGAAGTAGAATAGAAGTAGAAATAGAAGTAGAAATAGAAGTAAAAGTAAAAGAAGACGTAAAAGTAGAAGTCGAAGAAGAAGTAAAAGTGGAAGTAGAAACAAAAGTAGAAGAAGTAGAAGTAGTAGAAATAAAAGTAAAAGCAGAAATGGAAGAAAAAGTAAATGTAGAAGGAGTAGAAGTAGAAGTAAAAGTAAAAGAAGACGTAAAAGTAGAAGTCGAAGAAGAAGTAGAAGTGGAAGTAGAAACAAAAGTAGAAGTAGAAGTAGTAGAAATAAAAGTAAAAGTAAAAGTAAAAGTAAATGTAAAAGTAAAAGTAAAAGTAAAAGTAAAAGTAAAAGTAAAAGTAAAAGTAAAAGTAAAAGTAAAAGTAAAAGTAAAAGTAAAAGTATAAGAAAAAGTAAAAGTAAAAGTAAAAGTAAAAGTAAAAGTAAAAGTAAAAGTAAAACTAAAAGTAAAAGTAAAACTAAAACTAAAACTAAAACTAAAACTAAAAGTAAAACTAAAAGTAAAAGTAGGAGCAGAAATAGAAGAAAAAGTAAAAGTAGAAGGAGTAGAAGTAGAAGTAAAAGTAAAAGAAGACGTAAAAGTAGAAGTCGAAGAAGAAGTAGAAGTGGAAGTAGAAACAAAAGTAGAAGAAGTAGAAGTAGAAGAAGTAGAAGTAGAAATAAAAGTAGAAGCAAAAGTGGAAGAAGAAGTAAAAGTAAAAGTAGAAAGAGCGGAAGTAGAAGTAGAAGCAGAAGTAGAAGATGAAATAGAAGTAGAAGTAGACAGAGAAGTAGAAATAGAAGTAAAAGTAGAAGTTGAAGAAGTAATGGAAGTGGAAAATGAAAGTGGAAAATGAACTAAAAATAGAAATAAAAGTAGAACTAGAAGTAGAAGTAAAAGTAAAAGTAGAAGCAGAAGTGGAAGTGGAAGAAGAAGAAGGAGTACAAATAGAAAGAGTAGAAGTAGAAGTAGAAATAGAAATAAAAGTAAAAGCAGAAGTAGAAGTAGAAGAAGAAGTAGTGAAAGTGGAAAATGAAATAAAAATAGAAATAGAAAATAGAACTTGAACTAGAAGTAGCAGAAGAAGTAGAACCAAAAGTAGAAGAAGTAGAAGTAAAAGTAGAAGCAAAAGTAAAAGAAGTAGAAGGAAGTAGAGGTAGAAGTAGAATTAGAAGTATAAGTTAAAGTAAAAGTAGAAAAAGAAAGCCTAGGAGTAGAAGAACGATGTCTGTCTGGTAGTCTGTTCGAACTGAATCCAACACATTAAACATTTCAATAATTTATTGGTTAAATAATTACTACAAAATTTCATTCAGGAAATGCTTGATTTTTGTTTGATTTTATTAAACCAAACTTCGTTTTTGCTGTGTAATTGCAATTTCAGTCAGCAAATAAGTTATTTCATTTTCCTAATAATCAAAACATAGTATTTTCTGTGTAATAGCAACACATTGAATTCAAATATGGTAACAGAAATATTTTAAAATTGGGGAGAAATATGTTTTTGTTGTTTCTATTTAATAGAAACACATTGCAATGAAATGTCAGTCAGGAAATAATTTGTTTTTGTTTTTTTCTAACCAAATCTTTATATTTGCTGAGTAATAGAAACTCATTGATTCCAGAAATAGAAATGTCCCCCTACCCTTAACGTGCAGAGGACTACGGCGATTCCAATATGAACTTTGGTACCTCACATCTCCGAACTAAATCAGCTTTGCCTACTAACAGTGAAAATCGATTTGTAGAACTTTTTCCCTCATTAATCGATCCACAATTTCAACAAAAGCCTTTCATGAAAAGGATAAGACTCCAAGTAGGGTTCTAAGTTTTGGGCATGGAACAAATATTTATTATTTGGTTTTTTACTATTTATATTTATTTGATTCCTTGTGTTTTTATTTATTTGTATGTATTTAACACACACGAAATGTTCTACTTTAGAATAAAAGCATAAATCAAACCGAATGCAGATGTAGCGCCTAAAAAGCCTCTACAACATTTGCTTCACGTGCCTGTGCATTAAATGTCAAATGCAAAACGCTCAAGCAACAACAACAGTAAAATATACAACACTTGTAAAGCAAAACCGATAAAAAGCAATAATTGTTAAAACTCATAAGTAAAAATATCAAAACCAAAACAAACAATACATAACACAGCAACAAAACCAACAACAACAATAAATAACATGAAGAGAAAACGCAAAAAACAACAGCAAAAACATCAAAAAGCTAAACTAAAAGCAAAAGTAGGAAGAA
Source organism: Melieria crassipennis (assembly GCA_963668005.1). NCBI lineage: Eukaryota > Metazoa > Arthropoda > Insecta > Diptera > Ulidiidae > Melieria > Melieria crassipennis. The sequence goes on along the minus strand of OY764962.1, from coordinate 75,815,907 downwards.
TACAAGTAGTTTACTTTTATTGTTGTTGTTGTTGTCAAACCAGAACAACAGCGACAACAAAACAAAATCAGGCAAACAACAACAATGGCAACAAATAGTGAGCGAATAAGCACTAACAACAACAACAATAAACACTATGCAAAAAAAGTGCGCTGCTTTAGGCGATGCGTGCGCAGAGTGTGAACCAATGGCGGGGGAGAGAGAGAGAGGGGGTGAAGTGCGCTGAAACCAGGCATTGTGGGTTAAAACAACAGCTTTCGAAAATAAGCGCCACTTTACAGACATAAATACATGCAAACAAACACACACACAGATAGATGCAAACGCACTTACGCAGCGTTAGACACTAACACAGACACACAGATACCCACACAGCAGCGAGCAGCGTCTACAGCTGCAATGCGCGCACAATGAGCACTTGAACGAAACTAGAAAAACACAGAAAAAAGCTGTGTTAGTGGGTCGTAGTGGCGGCAACAACAACAACTGTGTTGTTGTTGAATGAAAACAGCAGCCAAAGGCACAACATAGCGCAGCTTAAGAAGGCAGCTAAAACGAGCGCTCAACTCCTCCTTCATGCGCCGCCCCACTATAAGGACACATATATGTATGTATGTAAATATTTACAACACACAAGCTTACACGTGTTGTTGGTGCATCTTTCGATTACAACGAAAATTACGTCTCTGTCATCTTCAGCCAATAAACTTAATCTCGATTGAAATAAAGAAGCCTGGCACTTTGTTGATTCTTGTAGCTGATAACGTTGTCATTGTTGTTGCTGTTGGTGTGGTTGTTATTTAGTTTTTTTCTTTTCATTTTAAATAGGAACGTTTTGGAACTTTTCCTTAGTTGAGATGAGTTCTGTAGTTGAGACATTTATGTCTACAATGGCCAATGGGGCGTATGAGTGATGTTCATTTACAAGTTATTGTGCTTTGAAAAAAATTCAAAAACCCTACTTAGAGGTGGAATCCATAGAGCACTGGATAGTTAGAAGAAGTGATGAAAATGTAATTCACCTTCTTTGCACCTGTCTTGTTTTATCCAGAAGAGGAAAGAATCATTTGGGCAAATTTTTCTTGGTCAATCGAGAGTATTTAGCCGATACGACTATTCATAGTCTACTAGAGATAGAGAGAAGCTAAAAGTGGTTCAATGAGTGAACGCACTTGAGTTGAACTGATTTTGGTATCACAATGGGCCTTCATGTCCGGGCTCCGTCTTGGCAGCAGCCATTTGTGCCTACCTACCTAGAAGAAATGTGTTCAACTTCAACTAAATAATGCAGTCTATATGAAACCATAAATGCGCGTCTTTACAGTTAGCCCTGTTAAACTTATTAGGCTAAATACTTTCCGCATTTTCACAAAATTTCTTAGCACAACATTCGCTTAACTGCTTAACCAATTCACACACTATGCGCACTCACGCTAATTCTGTAACACGATTTGCGTACAAAACCCCCACACACGCCAATTTGCCGCGACGTATTATCCACTTGTCGGCTGAAGGGTTTGCAGCAGCGCTGGCACACGTACAGCCACTGGCTGCACGTGACGCCCGATACCTGTGTGCCGCTCCGTACTCGACGTCAAGTGGCTGGCACTTGGGCGCCGGTGCATTGTGTGCCGTACAGCACTGCACTTCTAATTGCACAATTGCCAACGCAACGCATCACTCCCCCCGTCAATATGAAAATAATGTCACGTTAGTGCGCGTTGTCGACTTTTATTTAGTTTAATGCTGATATTGATTGTTCTCAAGTTGATGGCAAATATTTAGACGTTAATAAACAAAATAGAAAGTGTCAAGCGTAAAGTACACTGGAATTTACTAAAGTAACCTTGGCAGTTACTTAATGGTGGGTCAATATGCCTGCTGGGTCTCAGCTTGACGTAGCTTTTCCTTTTTTGGCCGCTGGCTTTGTTGTGCTCGCTCACACTCACACCCACACACACACACGAACTCAGTTTGTTGATTTTGCAGTGTTTTGTCTGCTTGACGTTGACAAGTCAAAACTGTGCAATAATGACAACAAAAAGCGATAAATGTTAAGTAAGTTCGTTGACAGTCTGCGTGGGCACAAGTTAAATATTCATTGACGTATACAATATTCAGAGCAATCGTATTTAACAAGTTTCAACCGTTTCGTGCGCTTAAGATAGCAGAATTGAGGTTGAAAATTGGGAATATTTGAAACTAAAATATTGTGTTTGCTCTCAGTTGGTTCGAAGAGGAAAAGGTTCAGCATTTAAAATTTTAAACAAATTCAATTTAAGTTAAATGATCAAATTTTAGACACTGAAACAGTCTGCGGAGCGTATGAGTAACATTAATCAGTTGATTTGAACTCGAGAAGGTTCAACATTTAAAATTTAAAACAAATTCAATTTAAGTTAAATGATCAAATATTAAACACTCAAATCGTTTTCGGGGCGTATGAGTAACATGAATCAGTTGATTTGAACACGGAAAGGTTCAACATTAAAAATTTAAAACAAACTCAATCTTAGTTAAATTAAATGATCAAATATTAGACACTCAAACAGTTTTCGGGGCGTATGAGTAACATTAATCAGTTGATTTGAACACGAAAGGTTCAACATTTAAAATTTAAAACAAACTAAATTTTAGTTAAATTAACTGATCAAATATTAAACACTCAAACAGTTTTCGGGGCGTATGAGTAACACTAATCAGTTGATTTGAACTCGAGAAGGTTAAACATTTAAAATTTAAAACAAATTCAATTTAAGTTAAAATAAATGGTCAAATATTAGACACTCAAACCGTTTTCGGAGCGTATGAGTAACATTAATCGGTTGATTTGAACTCGAGAAGGTTCAAAATTTAAAACAAATTCAATTTCAGTTATATTAAATGTTCAAATATTGACATCGATCCTGTAAATATAGAAAAAAATTTTCAAGCATAAAACAAAAATTGTTTTTTGAGCAAATAAAACGAGTTTTTGAACAAAAATGTTAACCTTGATATAGTGAACAACCTCAATACAGTGAACAGGCCTTGCAATAATTAGTTCACTATATCCAGACACCACTGTATATATTATTGTTTTAATATTAGAAACAGATATTAGTTGACGAGGAGTATTAGTAACATTAATCAATTCTTATTTTATAAACATCTCAAAATCGTTTATTATGAGTAATATGGATTAATTAATATTTGAAATAGATTAATTTCAATTCAATAAATTTGAAAAAATTATTTGGTTGTTGAGGCGTATGAGTGACATTTTAATAATTAAATAATTAGATAGTAATAATTCTTTTAATAACACTGTGCAAGTCCAAAATTTAGACATGGGGGGACCTACTGGGTGAGTTTCCTATAGGTATACTGAGTTGAGATCATTTAATTATAACACTCAACGTGGCGTATGACACTCATACGCCATGTAGCGCTGCGCAAAAAAATGCACATATCGCAATTACACAGTTTGAATGTATTTTTTTCGGATTGGTGTCTTAAGCAAATGCTTTGGTCGTTAAAATATCTAAAACTTGCCGAAGACAGTAAAGCGATATTCGAAACGATTTAGGACCTACTTAAGCGACAAGCTTAACGATAATTTCCAAACTTCAAAGTCGGATTTCTCATAATCTAGAGCCAATCTTACCAAACGGCTGGTGGATCTCAACTCAGTATACCTATAGGAAACTCAGCCAGTAGGTCCCCCCCATGTCTAAATTTTGGACTTGCACAGTGTAATTAATTAGCAATAAATATTTTAAATATTTGCAATAAATTCAATTTAATTCAATAAATATTAGAAAAACTATGAGTTGACGGGGCGTATGAGTAACATTAACATTAATATATGAATATTAGAAAATCGTCTAGTAATCAATGAAATATTGGAAATAAATTAAATTTTAATCAAATAAAATGTTAAATAAATTAAGTTTTAAATAAAAACAATTTTAAATAAATTTAATTTTAAATAAACAGAATTTGAAATAAATTAAATTTTAAATAAATTAAATTTGAAATATATTAAATTCTAAATGAATAAAATTTGAAATAAATTAAAATTAATTTTTTTAAAATTAATCAAATAACTATTAGAAGTTGTTTGGTTGACTTTGACTTTCTTGGATTATGAATAGCATTATGTTAGAATTTTTATATATTGCTGAGAATGCCCACGAACCCAGGCACGTAGACATTGCGTTCATTGTATTCCAGCTATTGCCTCCCCCCTTAACTGACAAGTGTCCAGGATTGTAACACTCTGAAGTAAATCTGGCCAGCCTCACCATTGGATGATTCTGCAGCTTGTAAATAGTTTTGTATTGCAGGTACTTAATATTAGTTAACTAACTAAAGCCTGATCATCTCCTTCTGTTTAGAGGAGATGTGCAATCTGATACCATCATTTATCCTTGCGAACAACTCTTTCAAAAACAGTAACTCATGTATGACACAATGTTCTAGCGCACTAAGCATTACATACATGTATTATAGGTTTTTTCTTATGGAGCTTTTCTGCGGAGATTTTCCCCAGCACCTGTGTCTTTTGTAGATTAAAGTCAAGTGTTGGTAGGTTCTTCATTCAAAATCCTGTCTCATAACTTCTACATCCTACCGAAACCAACGCAATGCCTCGCATTAATAGGGGAATTCCCTGCGCGTTGGCTCGTAAAACAAAAAAGCACAGATGGGTTGACCCATGAGAATTGAGAAACGAGAAACAAATATGAAAATAGTATATAAAACTAATCACTAAGTGCTCATGGTTAAATTTTTCGTATTATACTTTTCCATACGGATTTCGCTTGGCGTTGAAATAATAAACTAAAAGCAAAAATAAGAAATAACATGGCAACACTTGAAAGGATATTTTGTGCGCTGCAGAGTGAACGCAAAACTGTCCAATGTGTGGCAAATAAATCGGTGCTGAATTTATTTATAAATCCCAAGTTATGCTCGTAGCGCCGCACAGCATTGAGCCACACGCAATGTGTGTGCCCCATGCGGAGAAATTTCGCCTGTTTCACCGGCTGAAGAATGCTTTCCATGCTTGCGGTCAAGATTATACCTTCGGCCATGGACTGTCATGCGGGCAGCAGCGTGCCGTATCGACGTGTTGTACCCACCGGCGACAGCTGAATTACTTCATTAGTGCTCTGCACAGGTGCTGCGGCTCGCCTCGTTGCTTCGTTCCTTCGCGCCGCAGTGGGGTGCCAAATAAAGTGGCCGAATAGTGGCGCGACGTGCGCTCACCTCGCGCACAATTTGCATTTCTGCGGTCGCCCAGCGCACAACTGGGACACTGCGCAGCGAATTTGGTGTCAGCCGCTCGTGAAGTGGAAGCTGGTCTCAACACGTTTGCCACTGTGCCGGCAACTTGTTCTTTCTCCAGGCCGCACACACATTTTCTTCTACTTCTTCTTCTTTAAGTTTTCCTCATTTGCTGCTTTCGTCACTCATTGCACGGAACAAAATAAGCTCCCGTTCTGTGGTTCTCGGCTCAAGTTTTGTCTATTTTCATTTGTGCGTCTGTCGCTCGTGCCGTGCAAGCCAAACATTTCCCACTTTTATCTGCTTAACTTCACTGGGGACGCATTTTCTTTCTTTCACTTTATGCATACTTATGCACGTGCGTCTGTGTATGTGTGTGTTCGTGTGTGCGTATGTATGGGTCCATACATTTCTGTGCAGTATGGACCGCGTGGCACCGCAATACAAGCAGTCTAGCTTCATTCACTTTGCCAGCGCCAGTGTTGCTGGCATTGCCGCTTGTTTTATATTGCAAATTGCTTCAAATGCAGCTATAACCAGCAACATTTAGATGCAAGCAGCAGCAAAGTTAGATAATCAACTTGGCAGCACAACTGATAGAAGTACTTCCACGAATGTTCAGCTCCGGCTACAATGAATTTCTTTGCAACTACTAAATGCTGGTCACAGTGCCAAAGTCAGCAACAACTTTCACTGCAAAGCAGATGTATTGCAGTAGATTTGCAGTTTGTATGCTATAAATTTTGCTGTTTAGTATGAAGTTCTTCTTCTTTAACGTTCATATTATGTGAGATGTTTTGAGCAATAAGAACGAAGAACGTAGTCTGAATCATTTGGTTTGAGTGTCTTTTGAGTATTTTTGGTGTTTTTCAGCTTTAAATGTGACAATCAGCTGTTAAGTATGAAGTTCTTCTTCTTTAATGTTCACACTAACAACACTATGTGAGATGTTTTGAGAAATAAGAACGAAGAACGTAGTCTGAATAATTTGGTTTGAGTATCATTTGAGTACTTTTGGTTTTTTTCAGCTTTAAATGTGACAATCAGCTGTTTAGTATGAAGTTCCTCTTCTTTAATTTTCACACGAATAACACAATGTGAATTTTTTTTAGAATTAAAAATTAAGAACGTAGTCTGAATCATTTGGTGGCTTTTGAATATTTTTGGTTTTTTTTCAGCTTTAAATGTGACAATCAGCTGTTTAGTTTGAAGTTTTTCTTCTTTAACGTTCACATTATCTGAGATATTTTGAGAATTAATGACGAAGAACGTAGTCTGAGTCATTCTGTTTGAGTGTCTTTTGAGTATTTTTGGTTTTTGTTTTAGATTTAAATGTGACAATCAGCTGTTTGGTATGAAGTTCTTATTTAACTTTCAAAATGTGTGAGATATTTTGAGTAATAAGAACGAAGAACGTAATTTGAGTCATTTTGTTTGAGTCGCTTTAAAGTATTTTTCGTCTTGAGTCTCTTTTAGGTATTTTTGTTTTTTTGCTTTAAAGGTGGGAATCAGCTGCTTAGCATGAAGTTCTTCTTCTTCAACGTTCACATTATCTACGATTTGTTTGAGTAATCAGAACTAAGAACGTAGTCTGAGTCATTTGGTTTAAGTGTCTTTTGAGTATTTTTTTCATTCTCTTCGCTACAAATGTGACAATCAGCTGTTTAGTATGAAATTCTTCTTCTTTAACGTTCACATTATGTGAGATGTTTATAAATATAAGCACGAAAAACGGAATCTGATTCGTTTTGCTTGAGTATCTTTTGAGTATTTTTGGTTTTTTTTTGCTATAAATGTGACAATCAGCTGTTTAGTATGAAGTTCTTCTTCTTTAACGTTCACATTACGTGAGATGTTTTGAGAAATAAGAATGAAGAACATAGTTTAAATAGTTTTGCTTTAGTAGCTTTTGAGTATTTTTCGCTTCATTTAGCTATAAATGTAACAATCAATTAGCTTATATCATTTTTGCTATCAAACCGGCCGTTTATTTGGCAACAATACACTTTTTAATATTCACAAACCCATTTTAGTTGCTTTGAGTACTTAAGAAAGTAGTTTAAGAAATTTGGCTTGGGTAATTTATGAGTCTTTTATGTTTTTGTTTGGTTGTAAATCAAACTTCCTCATCTGACTCATGACATCTGGCATGATAATTTTTTTTTATTTTTTTGTTTATTTTATTGACTATCAATTTGATAAAAATAAATTTTGTTAACAACTTCATACGATTTTTCAACTTTTTAATGTCTAAACACTTAAACGCTTAATGGAAAAAATTCTCCCAGTTTAAAATTGATAGCTAAATCGAAACATTCAAACCTTTATGGTCCACTGGGAAGTAAGTTTAAAGTGATTTAGAAAAAAAAAACAAAAGCTACTTGTCTTCTCTTTAAGTTTCTTAACCGCTTTATTAAAGAATTTTAAAATAGAAGAATAAAAATATTAACATTTGGTTACTTGACTACTTTACTTTGAACTACCCGGCAAAATCATATTCACCTGAGCTGAGTTTCAGTACATTTCAGGGAACTGTAGAGCGGACAAGATCTGGCTGGCGTAGCTTTAGTCGAACTCTTGGATATTTTCCTGTTCATTAAGAGGTCCAACTGGTTTGTACCGGATTGAAACTGTTGATTAGCTCCAGAGGAAGATAAGAAGGGATTCCCTATGGGCCATATGGCCTTCGAGTGGAAATGTAGTCTTCAAGTGGAAATGTAGTCTTGTAGTTCAATATTTGCCAACTTCCATGAATTCAAGTCATCATCGTACAGCATTTTTCGTTCGTTTAGCTTTACATTAATTTCTCAGTAATACTTTTGATAATAATGTCAAATATGTTTAAATATTTTCACTGTTGACTTACTCTCAATGCCATCAATCACTGCAAATGCTGCTTTCTAAAAATAGCCCCAAAAATTTTATATAAAACATAATAAAAACAAAGCATATACAAAACCACTGAAAAAAGTCACATATCACATTCTCAATTCCATGGCAGAAATAAGAGAGAAAGCACGAAAAAAGCAAGAAAAAATATTCAAATAAAAACATATCACATATTAAACGAATTCCATTGAATGGACATTTTGCATGTGTGCTGACTGTTCAATGAATTTATGGCTCCGTCATAACTGAAATAAAGCATAAAACCCAAAACAGATAAAACCCTCAAAATAAATAAATATTTATTGCATTGACGAAAGAAAGCAAAAAAGAAATCACAAAAGCGAAATCGAAAGCACCTGAAAAAAAATATTAAAAACTGTTTAAAAGCCTTCGGCGATGTCGCAGCGCAGAGCAATTTGTGCGCAATGAATTTTTGACACACACACACACACACAGACGCATGCACCGGATGCGCACAAAACACAGAACAGCGCACACACAGCGGATGCGGTCTTTACTTATCGATTATTTAAGTAATTAAATACGCTTTAGCCAACGATCGATCGCTGAGAAACGTTGATGTCGATGCTGAAGTGCGAAGGGTTCGTGGCTGTTGTGGATAAAATGGTTGCATGCATTTCATATAATAACACAACACGTATCATGAATTTGTTTGGAAGCCTTAAATAATTGAATTTCAGCAAGCAATGCAAATTAAATTTCACTTTCACAACTAATTACCGCACGTACGTCATAAACATCGGCTGACCAAATTATTGGGCTAATTTTAAAAAGTTTTTTAACTGAGAACAAAATCATATTTAACGCATTACATCAATCAACCTGGCGCACATATCAATCATTCATATTTATCAATGAAATTCGTTTGAGTTGTTAAGTCGCCAATACTCTTCTGTATGTTGACTACAGTTGCCGTTAAACCTAGGGTTGCCATTAGGTGTTTTAAAAGAAGATACTAGGGTTGTCTGAAAAGTTTCCAAACTAACGAAGATTTGTTTCTACTCTTGTCGAAACCGCTTAGAAGCAGCAAATCTCAAAAAGGGATACGTTTATATTACAGGGAATTGATGTTCCCTGTTAATTTGCTTTAAGGCTATCTGACCTCCGAAGAAATTTAAGTAAATCCTGTACAAAGATACAGGATAATTTTTCTTCAAATTTATTTATATTTTTTTATATAGTAACAGAGTATTGCAAATGTTCTTTTGAACACTTTTTTGGTCTAACGTGGCAATCGTGGACATCTTTTTTATGCCTAAATCTTGACTCAATATTTGACAAGCATATTCCGCTACTTCTCTCATTGACTTTGATGGTTTTCTGCAATATTTGGTAAACTTGAGCGATGTTATAGTCAGTGGTTTCAGTTTTTGAAAGTCCCGAAAGTTCATTGTCTCCCAAGCTGGTACAGTGTCGTTTAAGTTTAGCTGCCCAAAAATCGTTGGTGGTAAATGATGCTGTCTATTCCTTGTATGCAGTGTCATACTCTTCTTTACAAATATGTATTGACTGCTCCACTTCACCATTTACATCGACTGATTCAAACAAATAACTGAAATGCCTGAAATTTTTAGTGAATTGCAAGTATATTTGCGAGTGCTGCCATCTTCATGTTTAGGTCGGAAACTTTTCAGACCATCCTTGCATGTCCTGATGTGCTCTGCTTTCAGTAAAACTGACAGCATTTTGTTTCCTTTTTTTGACCAACATGTCCTTATGTTCTCTTTTTTCCTTTGAATTTGGAATTTTTTAGAATTGCAAACACTTGCAATTTGATGATTTTCTGTCCACGATTAGATTTCAGTTTGAACTAAATGTTCCTCTTCTTATCCTGTTTGACTCAAATGTCCATATTTTTATCTATGTTCTTTTTGATATCCTTCCTTTCAGTTTGCTAAATTTCCCTTTTATATGTTTGTAGTAGAAAATTTTCTAGAACCGTAATCTTTTGCAATTATATTATTTTCTCTCCAATATTAAATACCAGTTTAAACCAACTGTTCTTCTTTTGATTCAAATGTCCTTCTTTGTTATCTGCTAAGTTTCTACTTTCTACCAAATTTCTTTCTTCCAAATATCTGCTAAATTCTTCTTTCATCAAGTTTAGATATCAGTTTGAACCAAATCTTCTTCTGATCAAAATGTCCTCGTTTCTGACTCAAATGACATTCTGTTCTAATTGATAAATTGTTCTGTCTACCAATTTTAGATATCAGTTTGATCCAAATATTCTTCTTCTGATCCAAATGTAGTCCTTTTTGATACAAATTTCCTTTTTTGTATCCGTTAAGTTTCTTCTTTATGCCAAATTTCTTTCTTCCAAATTTCTTTTGATCCAAATGTCATCTTTTTGACTCAAATCCCCTTCTTTTCCATCTGCTAAATTCTTCTTTCACCAAGTTTAGATATCAGTTTGAACCAACTGTTCTTCTTTTGACAAAAAGTCCTCCTTTTTGACTCAAATATTCTTCTTTTTTATCTGCTAAGTTTATACTCTCTACCAAATTTCTTTCTTCCAAATTTCTTTTGATATGTCATCTTTTTGACTCCAATGTCCTTCTTTTCGATCTACTAAATTCTTCTTCCCCCAAGTTTAGATATCAGTTTGAACCAAATGTTCTTCTTTTCCAAATGTCATCTTTTTGACTCAAATGTCCTTCTTTTTTATCTGCCAAGTTTCTTCTTTCTACCAAGTTTAAGTATCAGTTTGATCAAAATGTCCTCCTGTTTGACCCCAATGCCCTTCTTTTATATCTCCTTAATTTCCTGTTTATATCTTTGAAGTTGAAATTTTGCTAGAATTATAATCTCTCGCAATTTGATTGTTTTCTCTCCAATTTTAAATGTCAATTTGAATCAAATGTTCTTCTTTTCATCCAAATGGTCTGCTTTTTGTCCAAAATGTTCTCCGTTTCAACGTAAATATCTTGTTTCATCTTTGTGTCATTGAAGTTGAAATTTTTCTAGAATTATAATCTCCCTTAATTTGATATTATTTTCTAATATTAGACATCAGATTTATATCTTTTTTACTATTTTTAGTATTTTCATAGATTTTTTGAATATTGGGCTCTAACAATTTATAGTAACACCTAGTGACAAGAAATCTTTCATCTTCTTCCTTATCTTCGAACTTTACTGTACTTGCGACTTATAATCTAACATTACTTGGATAACGGCTTCCATCCAATGATACTACTAAGTCAGTTTATTGAGTAATGAAAAGGTTCTGGGTTCCAAAGGAACTTACTGGGTCACTTCTTAGTCAGTTGAGTGAGTAATGAAAATGTTCTGGGCTCCAAACGAACTTACAGGACCACTTCTTAGTCGATGGAATGAGTAGTCAAAGTTCTGTACACTAATCGTGCCTCAACTAAACGAAATGAACTATAACAAAGTTGCTTTTAGAGATACTACATACCACAGATATGGTTGTGGAATTCTTAACTAATTTTGTAAATTTTTTGCAATGTTTAAATAAAACAGCCCTCTTCAGTATTAAAAAATAGTATAAATGAACAACAGCCGCAGCCGCCGTGGCTCAGTTGGTTAGTGCGTTGGACCGCGAGTCGAAGGCAGCAACCTCAGGTTCAAATACTGCCTGTAATAACACCTAAAAAAAATAACGGGAAAACTCGTTTTCTCTTTCGGTGGCTGTCCTCTCAGCTGGAAATGGCAAACCTCTGAGAGTAAAAATTGCTTATGAAAAAGCTCCCAACCTGCCGTTCGGAACCGGCATAAAACTGTAGGTCCCTCCAACCCGTGTACAAATTCACACGCACAACACGGGTAGTTGCGGGAAGCTAGGCCTTAGTCTCGCGTAAGCGGGCTGTCGTGCCAGTCAATTATTAAATTAATTATTATAAATGAACAACAACTCAAAAATTTACAAAAACCAAAATTTCGTAATAATACTTGAGCCCTTCTCTGTACGTTTGTAGGCAGTTGTGTGGCATTTTGATAAATTGGCATCACTGAAATGTGATTAAAATAGTTAAAATCGCATTAACAACGCGTCAGTGCAGAGCGGCAACGCTTAATGGCAAATTTGAGGGCACACGCAGCAATTAAATTGGCCAATTTGCATGTTTTAACACATTTCTACACATAATCGCCTATGTTGATTAAGTCATGAGGCCTTTGAGTTTAAGCACAACATGGCGAAATTAGCATATGATGTGTCATGTTCTGGGAAAGAAAATATTTTCATGAAAAGGAAACATTTTTCATTTACACGAATGAATTTAATTTTTTCGAATTTCCATTTAGTGAATTTGAGGGAATTTGATTTTTTCTGCAAAGCATTTTTTTTTATTAATATTTAATGCCATAAATTCGGTAACCTTTTGTCCAGTGAATGCATCTGAAATTCGCTCTCAAACTCTCACAGATTTGTGCTGAAACTATTTCAAGTGTTTTGCCTTTCGGTTCACAGCGTTCGTATTTACATGCCTAACTATGTATGTGTGTGTGTGTGATTGTGCGTCTTTGTGTTATTCTGGCCTGCCGCACAAATAAACAAATAAGAACAACACACATGTTGTGGCCGTTGTTGGTTTGGTTGTTGCTTTTATGGATGCAATTGCCGGCACAATATTTGCATGCGGCCACAATGTGTCCCGTTGGGATTTGCCAAATGTCTGCCGCTGTGTGTGTCTGTGTGCTGCGTTGTCCTTGCACCAAAATATTATATAAGATAAAAAATTATAAATATTCATGTTTATATTTATTATACTACATTTGTTTCGGTATATTTCTGTTATGACTAATCAGCTGTTGTAATTTTTTTATGAGCCAAGCAGGATTCAAGACCTGCGTGAAATATTTGTGCGATTTAAGCAGCCAATCGAAGAACTGCTTGTGCATAATTTATAATTAGAGGTTTTTGAAAATTAACTTTAATTTCTATACATACAAGGATTGAAATTATAAAGTGTGGTAAAAAGTAAAAAAATAGCTTTGTAGAAATTAAAGGTTTTATTTAGCATAGTTGAAATGATCAGATTTAAGTCAAATATGCATCGTTATTTTCAATGATTAATTGCCATTTTGAAGATAATTATTATTCTATGCTTCCCATAGAACCACTCGTCCCTATTGGGCTAACACTGGAACACTAGTCAGTCACTATCGATGCGTGTGAAAAAAAAAATTCCTCTCGCATTGGCCAAAGCTGGTCGCTTCTGGGTGACTGCTTCCTTAAAATGTTTCTTCCTTCCAGTTTTTGGCAGTAAAGGTTCAAATCAAGAGTCTGGCTGTCAAAGATCAGCTTCTACAAAATTCATCTCCAGTTGGCCCTTCAGACAATAGGCGGTCCAATTGTTGACAGTGCAGGTATAAATTAATTGCTTGGCCGTAGGGCGTAACTCAAAATAGATAATTCCCTGTCAATTTCAGCAAACACATAGCAAAATCTTCCTGACCGTCCATACCGACTTGGCCAACATTTGCAGCAGTTCTCTGCTATTTAACCGCAAAAGTTTTCACTTGACGTTGTCGCAAATGATTCACTTTTCATTACTATTCACTAATTGATTTGGAAATGGATTGGTTTCTTTTTTTTGCTAGTCTCGGTGGGTTTATGAAAGATCTACTATTCTTTTTGAATACGTCAATTGTAATAACAATGGACTTGGTCCTCAAATAAAAACAAGGATCCCACTTATATGGTAGAACCATGGGCCTTAGAATTGTTTCTGTATTTTCATATTTTCTTGATCACACAAAACTGAGTCAAGCTATTACAAATGTGTTTTTTAATTATTTTTGTATTTTCGTATTTTCCTTATATCGCGAGATCAAACAAAACTGAGTCAAGCTATCACAAAAGTATGTAAGAATCATTTCAATATTTTCGTATATTTAATATATTTCCATTGCTGGTGTCTATATTTGATGCTCGATCAAACAAAACTGAGTCAAGCTATCACAAAAGTATCTCAGAATTATTTCTATATTATCATATTTTCCCTTTTCCGCTGTCCATATTTGATGCGAGATCAAACAAAACGGAGTCAAGCTATCAGAAAAGTGTCTAAGAATTATGTAAATATTTTCGTATAATATTTTTCCTTTGCTGGTGTCCACATTTGACGCTCGATAAAACAAAACTGAGTCAAGCTATCACAAAAGTGTCTCAGAATTATTTATATTTTTTCATATTTTCCCTTTTCCGCTGTCCATATTTGATGCGAGATCAAACAAAACTGAGTCAAGCTATCACAAAAGTATCTCAGAGTCATTTCTATATTTTCATATTTTCCCTTTTCCGCTGTCCATCTTTAATGCGAGATCAAACAAAACTGAGTCAAGCTATCACAAAACTGTCTGAGAAGTATTTTTAGTACAAAATCGTATCTTTCTAACGACATCCAGAATAAGCTGACTGCGCTTATGCAACACGAGATACATACTCCTAAAAGCATTTCATGAAAAATAATACATAGATTCATTTTTATTACTGAGTAAAGATTATTTCATTCAAATCATAAAATTCAGGCACACAAACGTTCCAAGAACTGAAACAATGTTTTTTCCATTTTTAGCTACTTTTTAATGAGCATTTTCTATTTTCAGAATCACTATAGTAAACACGTTTAGAAATTAAAATTTCAGATACTTCTTTAACAATCAAATAAGCACAGTTTTTTCTGTGGATGGACAATGGACAATGGATTTCCCTTTCACTGATTTCTCCCTTTCAAATAATAAATATGCACCATTTAACGAGCATTTCAAACCCTACTCACTGCAAACACTTCATTCCTTCACTACGCTGTCAATAATACTCAGAATTTGCTACTATGTTTTCCCGCAAACCTCGACCCTTTTCATGTCGTATTTGTGCCAATTTTCACCCCAACACAATCGCTCAATATGCAAATAATTTGCATATTATCGGCTAATAACGTTGCTATATCCTCCAAGGAATGCCACTGTTTCAGCATGAAATCACAACGGTTCGCTATGATTTGCGTTGGCGTAAAATTTATGCAAAAAGCAAAATTGGAAACTTTACCAAAAATCTATGTGGAAAATTTATTATAATAAAGTCACAGTCGTTCCTTGGCGCTGTGCAACAACATAAGCAAAGCGAAACATGACATCCATTGAGGGGATATGATATTCCTGTGCATGTCTCCCTTCAAAATGTCAATCGGCTGGCATGGGATCTGCCTGCTCGCTCTACTCAGTGTCCATCAACATAATGCGATGATAATCTGCATTAACCAATGTGTGCTCACTTCGCACACACGTCCCAACACTGTTCAAACGCGCATCGCAAAGTTTCACACAACCCAAGCCACCATCACCGTCGCCATTCTATGACGAGTGGCTGGTTGACCTGACGCTGCGGCGCTGACCGACATTTCCGGCAGCGCACGTCTCACAACTCAACTCAACTCAACCCAATCCAACACGACTCGACTCGACTCGACTCGTCTCAACTCAACCTCAATGCTGTCCACCAATGTTGTTATTCATGTCTCATGTTTTTCCCCTCTTGCTGTTGTTTTTTTAGGTTATTGTTTCTTCTTGTATCTTTTACTCTATTCTATGCAATTTTTTTTTTATTTATTCTATGATTTTTTTATGAACTTTTCCGCCAGCCTGTTAGTTGTGCACAAGTTTTCATATTTCACATTTTACTCTCAATTTGCGTTGTGCCGTTCGCCAAGCGTTGCTTGCATTTACTACTTTTGCCAACTACGTTCTGACATAATTCAATTTTGTACGCCAGGGCAAAACTTTCTTCCTTCCCTTTCAGCCAACCAACGTCAACGTTGTCGCGTTCGTTGTTATGTTTCCAAAAATAATTACAAGCTGCTCCCTTCTCCCCTTTCTTCTGTTAAAAGTAGTTTTTGTGCCCAAGTCAGTGTTTCAAGTTTTTGATGGGTTTCAAAATTTTGCACTTATTTAGGGTTGGAATGAAATTTTAATTGTCGATTTGAAAGTTCAGTGGCACAAACGTGTTTATGTTTTGGTTTTTGTTTTTGTATCTTTGTCCAACCTCTCAGCAACGAGGTCGAGTTATTAATTATCTCGTCTCACTGCTGTTGTTTGTTTTGAATTTCCTCAGAGATTAATGCATTCGGGTGTGTAATTATTATCAACGGGTTAATGTGCGGCTTTTCGTTACTAATTAATGTTTTAGAGTTTCAAATTTGCCAGAATAAGTTTAGGAGGCTAAATGACGGCTCGAAGTTGCAGTGGATTATGAAAATTTGTAATTCTTGATTTAGAAATTTCCACAAATTTATTTCCATTTAAAATCAGACATAAAATTTACGTTTTCTATTTATGAACCAAACATAATAATATAACCTATTATAATACTTAATAACCTTTTTGTTTCAACCACATTATCAGTGTTTCAGTTAGTAGTTTCCATTGGCTGCTACTTTCATGTGTTTATTGTAATAATTATCTTTAATATATTTTGCATTTTTAACTCTTAATAGTCTGGTGGCCTTCATTGACCGAAAGGTCCTACTCTCAAATACTCACCAAAATTCAAAGGTCCGCAGAGTTCTGTTTCAGTGGGGTCCTGCCGACTAATCCCACTAATGCCTTGGACATGGTGCTTCACCTAATTCCGTTAGATGTCCTGGAAACGCAATTGGCTGCCAATGCCGCCATCAGCATGCAAGCTTCCTCGCAATGGAGTGTTGGGCATAATGGGCACTCTACAATTCTAAATTTTTTCAACGGCTTATCTCAGAACGCAGATTGTACTTGATAAGGACTGATAAGGACTTGATAAGGTTGTACTTTGATAAGGACTATCAAGTTGCAATCCCATTAGTCCCATCAGGACTGTCCAGCCAGAAGCTAAATTGGCTCACTTGTCTCACAACAATATCACTACAGGTCCTTCTGATTTAATTACAACTAGTGTCCGACCGA
Source organism: Melieria crassipennis (assembly GCA_963668005.1). NCBI lineage: Eukaryota > Metazoa > Arthropoda > Insecta > Diptera > Ulidiidae > Melieria > Melieria crassipennis. Next base: position 75,798,819 of record OY764962.1, on the reverse strand, counting down.
ATATTCGGTTTCGGTTTCGGTTTCGGCCCAAATAAGTGGTTTCGGTTTCGGTTTCAGTTTCGGCCAAAAAATGGCCGAATAGCCGAAACCGAAACTTTCTAGAATATTTTTTACATTTTATTGTGTAGCAGATATATAGTAAAAGGAGGAGTAATTTAGATGCCAGCAATGTAAATAAACTTCTTTTTTTAGCATATAATATTAAATTATTTAATTTTGAATATTATCCAGTAAGGTACGAAAGGGTAATTTCTTCTTGTTTACGTTTTTAAAAAATGAAAATAAATTGTTTTTATTAATAAGTATTTATTTATTTATGCTATGTTTGTTTGTTTGTTCTTTATTTACTTAACGTAAAATTCGTTTGTTGAAAAAAGTGCTTGATATGGTGATTTTTATTTGAACTAGTAAGTTTCGGTTTCGGTTTCGGTTTCGGCCGAATATTAAAAAAAAACCGAATATTCGGTTTCGGTTTCGGTTTCGGCCCAAAAAAGTGGTTTCGGTCGGACACTAATTACAACCAACTCAAAGTTCACTACCTCGTTGACTCGCGATGGCTCTTTCGTAAGCCAAACTATCCATAACAATCACAATAATCATTAAAAAAATACATTCTGAGAATGGCAAAAGTCTGATTCGAAACTCCGTGGTTGATACAAAAACCTTTGCAGCTCAGCGGTTTTGTTATTCCCAGAATGATGTTGCTTCGATGAAAATTGTTTTATTTTATTTATTCATTTATTTATTTATTTATTTATTTATATATTTACTTATTTATTTTTTAATTAATTAATTAATTAATTTATTGTTTAATTAATTAATTTATTTATTATTTTCTAATTAATTAATTTCATTTATTTAATTTATTTTATTTATTTATTAATTAATTAATTTACTTCTTTTTTATTTATTTATTTGTTTATATATTTACTTATTTTTTATTAATTAATTAATTAATTTATTTATTATTTTGTAATTAATTAATTTCATTTACTTAATTTATTTTATTTATTTATTATATTACTTTATTTACATATTTTTTTGATGCTAGCGCTTACATTTTTTTTGTAGAATAATTTATTATTGTACAAACTTTTAATAATAATAATAATAATAATAATATTTACTTATTGATTTATTTAGTTATTTATTTATTTATTTATTTATTTATTTATTTATTTATTTATTTATTTATTTATTCACTCATTCATTTATTTATTCATTTATTTATTTATTTCTTAATTTTGTTATTAATTAATTTATTTATTAATTAATTAATTTTTTTGAATTTATCTTATTTATTTTTTAGTTAATTACGTTGCAGTTACGTTAATTTATTTTTTATTTATTTATTCATTTATTTATTTATTAATTTACTTAGTTTTGTATATCTTTAATTATTTATTATTTATTTATTTATTTATTTTTTCATTTATTTATTTATTATTTCTATTTATTTTTTATTTATTTATTTATTAATTTATTTAGTTTTGCATCTATTTAATTATTTCTTATTTATTTATTTATTTATTTATTTTTTCATTTATTTATTTATTATTTATTTTTTTTATTTATTTTTTTAATTATTTTTTATTTATTTAAGCTGATTGAAAACAATCTGCAGGCTAGATTAGAAAAAGAAAGCACACTTAAAGTTAGAACAAAATGTAACTATGAATAAAATTTATTAAAAAGTTCTTTAAACTTTTCTTCAGATATAGAAAAATCAATTCCATCATTGGATGCTAATTTATTTAATTCCAATAACGACCAACGGCTGATTTAATTTGATTCAGAGGCGGAATCAGGGGTGGTTTTGGGGGTTGAAACTACCCCTCCCCCCGAAATATTAGGGTCGAAAACTACTACTAAATTAAAACTAAAATTAAAACTACATACAAATTAAAAGGCATATTCATAAACATTTACGAATATTAAAGAATTACTTTTGAAACCTCCTCCCCTCCCAAATATTTTTTGAGTCCGCCCCTGGTTTGATTTTGATAAAACTTCATACAACGACCTAGAAGTGACCCAAAATGATCAGAAACAAAATTTCAGCTTTATATCTCTGCACGTTGCTGAGGTATTCATTAGGTATTTTGTACCCATTACGCAGCAATGGTAGCTTTTTTCCATTCTTTGTGAAGTGATCAGCTAAACATGTGAACAAAAGTTGTATTTTTTACAGGTGAGTTAGGAGGCAGATTTTTGTGAAGTTCTGAGGCCACTACGTTTCGCCACATTTTCCACCTCCGGAAAATTCACGATTTTTGGAGTCTGGTAACTCTAGCTAGATGGCGAAATTTTAGGGTGACCTTTACTAGGTTAAGGTAGTTCCATCTTTACCCTAACCATCCCTATCAATGGTTTTGAGAGATCTCAAACATTGACTTTTTTGTGATTTTTTTTTAAAATCAATTTTCATGGGTAAAATTTTAGCCATTAGGCAGCAATGGGTTAAGTGCGCAAGTGTGCCCACATAATCGTAAATTTAAGTATACTATTATTTGAAAAAATCAATTTTATTACATTAAACTCAAAACTGCCTCCTAAAGAAAATTTAAGTATGTACACATTGAAAATAAAAAAATTAAATAAATAAATTAAATAAAAAAGCACATATTGAGAAACGAATTAACATCGCCACCTAAATACATTAAATATATGATAAGTAAATGTGTATGTCTGCGTTCACGTACATTATTTGAAATGCAATCAGCATTCGAATGTAATGCGAACGCTCGAGCAATGCGCGTATTTTTAACATAAACATCAAGACATGATTACGGTCTGTTGAGTTTTATTGAGACCTACATAGATATGTTTATATGTATATATGTTCGTCTGTAAATATCTGTGCACATTATTGAGCGATATTCTTCTAATGTATTTTACTTTTCTTTTGCTTTTTTCTTGCCTTCGTCCTGTCGACTGCGGCTGGTGTGCGCTCGTGTAATTGCAGATGCCATAACATGGGCTGTGCGTTTGAGGCAGCCAGAGCAGGGAAACAGTGTGTCATCAATAGCAACAACAATAACAACAACAATAGTGTAAACGATTCCTACATTGCAAGTGGCGACACGGCGGCAAGTAGCGAAGCCGAAGAGGAAGAAGCATTTCACAAAGACACAAACCGCAACGACGACTGCGAAGAGAAACCAGATCGCAAGCATAAAAGACAGCAGAAGCTGATAGGTTTGGCGGCGGTGCGGGCGCACGAGGCGCTCAATACGAGTAAAGTGGCCGCGTGCAATTTGATAGCGAACGCAAATAACGTTAAACGTAAAACGGCACAGCCAACGCAAACGAAAAAGTTCAATCAACCGCAACACCAACAACCACAACAACAACCGCTGACCACTTGGGCGCCCAATAAAGTTGTACGCAACAGCAACACTGGCAGCAATTGGCAGAATCGAACGGTCGCGGAAGAGGACGAAGAAGAGACGGAAGAAGCGGCAATCGTTACAGGAGAAGAAGAAGCAGAAGACTTAAGGCCAGCAGTGGTCGCAGCACAAAGTCACAAGTTAGCGCGCTGTTGTTGTTATTGTGATTGTTGTGCACGCAACGCCACCAACACACCAATTCGAACAGCAACAACAGCCGCAACAACAAAAACAACTACAACGAAAACAACCACAAACACCAGTAGCGAAAGCAATAATTGCGGCTGCGAGCAACCGGAAGCGTTCGCGTGCAGCCATGGGCCGTCGCCGCAACCGAGTGCCGACCAAATACGCTGCTGTGCGGCAGCGCCGACGACAGCATGCAACGGCGGCCACAGCTACCGCATGCCGGCACTGCTGTGGCGCGCGCGCAATACCGTAGCGGCGCAGCTGGCCAGCGTCAGCAGCAGCCTGCGCGATAGCATCAATTTCTATGCGGCTGCAGTGGACGGCGCACACGCGAAGCTGCATCGCAAGCAGCAAAAGAAAGAACAACAACAACAACAGCAGCGACAGCATCAGCGTCAGCACGCAGCGCGCAGTCTCGAGCACACAAACGGCTGCCGACAGCCGGAAATGCAGCAACAGACAAACTGCCAGCATCAGCAGCGCCACCACAATCAACACCATTCCCATCGTCATCACCAGCACAAACAACAACATCAACAACAACAACAACAACACCAACATCAACACACTTTACAGTCGCCGCCACAACACAGCGAAGCGGCCAGTTATAGCGGCTGCAGCGCCGCCAGCACTTCGCCAACTTGCTCCGCATCGACGGCCGCGTTCAACTACATCGGCCACAACTACTATCATCTGTTGCGCAACTCAATTAGCTTTTATGCCGCCTCGAGCGTCATACTTGTGCTCTGCTACTTGACCACAACATCGTCGGCGGCCGCTGCCAATTCGCCGGAGGCGGCCTCGCTCGATAAGCATCCCATGTAAGTTGAAAAGACGCTCAGACGCGCGCGAAAATCGGCCCATCCGCCAAACGTACCAGGCTACAAACACACGCACACACACACGTGGTCCAAACTCCTAAAAGCACACTACACCGTTTTACGTTTTGATGTGTTGGTGTTCTCCGTCGCAAAAACAAAAAAACAAATTGTTCTATACAAAATTGTTTCTTATGGTTTCTTCTTGTATTTTTGATTTTTCTTTCAGTCAAGGCATCGATTGGTCAAAGTAAGTGCACCCACCCACCCCACCAAATTCGAAAAAAAACCAACATTAGAATGAGGCAACACACACACACACAACAAACACCAAGAGTATTGTTTTCCAAATTGTATACGTAACAAAAAAATTATTTTTACTTGCGCTAACTCTCTACTAACCTCAAAGTTGATGCAACTAAAAAGCGCCTAAAAGTTTGCCACAAATTGAAACCCATTAACAATGTTAATATTTGAATGCCAACGTTTATGTAAATACAAATTTTTTAACATACTTTTAAGGTGGCTTTAATTGTACAGAATCAAAGTGCCTGACTGTACATATTTCTATAGCATTGCTGAGGTTACTTCAACGGTTTTTGGCTTGTTGTACCCTACACACACACACACAGAAAATGCATAGTTGGGTTAGTTACAAAAAGATTTTGATGAGTTTTGGATATGTTAATGAATCTAGTTTTGGATTAGTAAGTGAGTTAGTTAGTTTGTTAGTTTGGATTAGTTAGCGAGTTAGTTAACCCTTTCGCTACAGATTTTTACTGGGGAAAGTTTAAATTTTACGTCTAAGGCTTCTATGTGGTTATATTAGCAACATTCCATAAGAAATTTTTTAATTGTTATACTCGGCCCCTTTATTTTAGAGTGTTTTTCTATGAGAGCAACCACATTGTTGTGGCTGTAATAATTACTTAAACATAAAATTGTTTACGGTTAACGAAAATTTGAATATTTCCTCATTTACTTCAGTCAAAATTAAAACAAAAAGTATATAAATTTAAAGAAAACGTTAAACTAAACTAACTAAAACTAAAAAGTCATCTAAATTTTCTGCTTCTTCTTCCTTTACTATGTAAGATATACCATTAAAAAAACCTGTATACTTTTCTTTTTTAAACTTAAATATTCAGTTTATTAATTTCGTATTTTTCCTCAAACTTCAAACTATTCTAAGGACTAACAAAAAATGTATTCTTGAAACCAAAGAGGGTTCAGATATCCACAAAGTAGCATGTTGCCATATGGCAACAAAATAACGAAAGGGTTAACAGATTTACTGTGTATGAGTTAAAGTTTCAGTTTGATTACATTAAAGTGTAAACTGAAGAAAAGTACTGAAAAATTCTTACTAGAGATTTTTGTCTCCTAACTTTTGCATCCATACAGTTTGTTAGCTAACTGTTGTTGCTTCAGAAAAACAAATTTTATTGTATTGTAAAGACTTATGAATCGACTCATGGTTTTTGAAACAGGATATTTGAGTTCCTAGAATGCTTTACAGTACCGTTACTACATAAGCCTGAAAAGTCACTACTTTTCTGAGCAAAGCATAGCAAAGCAAAAAATAAAATAAAGTATTCTTTTGTTGTAATACAAAAACCAATGTACTCTTCCATAACACATGAAGATGTTAGATGACCTTGAAAATATTCTTTTTTTGTTTTGATACAAAGATTTATAACCTCTTCCATAGCAATAGAAGATGTTAGGACCTTAAAAGAATTATTTTCTGTTTTAATATAAAGATTCATGTCCCTTCCAACGCATTAGATGATGTTAGGATCCTGAAAGAATTCCTTTTTGTTTTAATACAAAGATTTATGTCCTTTCCATTGCATTAAACGCTATTAGAAGCTTCGACCTAGGATATTCTCCTTTTGATATAATGCAAAAATGTATGTATTTTTATGCCCCAAACGATGATTTTAAGACCTTGAAATGCAGTCAAACACATAGCAGGAATTTAAATTCAGTTTATTGCAAACTCCTAACGTCGTTAATGCATTAATATTTAGTTTGAAGTTATTATCTGGAAATCTGCCAGCCACTTAAAGAAGTCGTTTTCCAAACAGTTGGAAAAACCTAGAAACATTCCGTTTCTATTCTGATGTCTTTTGATTCTCTGACCAAATATTGATCATAGGTTAGCTTTTGGTAAAACTGCTATTTAAAATTTTATATAAAAAATATATATCTCTAAATAAATATATATCCTTTTAGTATAACATGGCAACAAGTGCTTGTAAGTTTGAAAATTTTCTAGAAATAGGTAAACTAAGGTAAACTTTACTTTTTGAAAGGTTCATTTATTTGTCCTTGGATACTTATATCTTATAAAAAATGTGTTACCTTTTCTCATCCTTAATGTGACTCAAAGCTATGCCAAGACCATCGCTTTGTGGCAAAACCATGCCCATAAATTAATATATATTCAACAGACTCTAGGCACCCAAAACCATGGAACAGTTCTATTGAATCAATTTTGTTGAATCCTGTTCAAGATGGAACTCTGTGGGGCACTCAAAGTATTCAAACGTATCAATGCTCTACAAGCACACTTAATATAATATCGGTCTGCTTCTATAACCATTAACTTGAATATACATGTCGAAGAACATAAACCCAGTAAGAACACTACCGAGAATTCAGAGGTCCCTGCCCACAGAAAATTCACACTTAGTTCTACTTTCTTTTTTTTTTTAATATGTATATTTGTTTCGAAACAATGAACTTAATACTACAGTAAACAATAGTATAAATATAAGTCTATTACGTACCAGTTCTACTTTCTTTTGGTACATTTTTGCCACAGATTAAGATTGTTCCATAGATTACAATTTTCTAGGGATAACAATAATCAAAATTGAAAGTTACGCTGTTCAACAAGGAAATACTTGTTGTATAGAAATACATTAAAATGTGTTTAGAATTTTTTAATTAATGTTTAACAAAAAAAAAATTTGTTTTTCCTTAAATCTAACTTGTTGATACTTCTTCAACAATAATATTCTTAATTGCATTATATAGAAAAATATTATATTGAGTTCCAATATTTGGTAACTTGTAGCTCAACAATCGTCCAAAAAAATCATTGAAATATGTTTTTCTAAAAATAAAATTTATTCATACTCCATCGACAAGGATAGATGCCAATAGTTCCGGTCCCTCTTCTGTTCCCTGTCTCTCTTATCCAAGTTGGTTTAACCTGAATAAATGGTTCAGTTCCTTCGAAGTTCTATTTTAATAAGTGACAGAAGGGCCATTAGTTCAAAACACTTAAAATGTAAACAAAGTTTTCAATCAATAAAGTGTAATCATTAAAGTTTCATGTAATCTACATTCTACAACAACATTCAATGAGTAAAAGTCTTCACATAAAAAACTTTTTTTTGTATTGTGTGTAAGGTATTTAATGTTCGGTCCCAATCGAACCCAGCTTGTCACTAATATTCAAAAACATTACTTAGTTGAGTTGAGTATTGAAGTTGAGTTGAAATTTGCATGAGCTGTTTTTGTTATTACCAATTAATTTGTTCGTAATTGAGAATTAAATGTTAGAATTGACATTTTGCATTGCCACAAAAATCGATTACATTTCATAATCAACAAAAAATAATAACGAATCAGCAAAATTGCTTTAAACATTCAAGCATTTAAATCGTACTTGCAGAAGTTTTTTCAATAAAATTATTTTCAAATTTTCATTTACATGATTAGCAGCAACTTTGGAAACGCTTGCTTGCCTGCTTTCATCAATGACAGCTAATTGCAACCATAAATACGGCTAACCGAATTATTTTACCCGGTTAACTGAATTCTTCAAGATGGTTTACTGAATCAGTTAATCCGCATAATAAAAAATCGTAGATCAATTAACTGATTTATTTAACCCCCGTTAACCAAAACCTTTGATATGGTTAACCGAATCGTTTTAACCGGTTAACCGAATTGTTGAACTCGGTTAGCCAATTTTTATAACTATAGTCTTTAACAGAAGCTTTTAACTCAGTTAACTGACTCCTTTTCCCAGTGAACCGAATCTTTTTATCCTGTTAACCAAATCGTTTGACTGTAATCTTAAACAGAATCTTTTGACTCAGTCAACTTGACGCCTTTTTCCGGTTAACTTAATCGTTTAACCCGGATAAGTTTATCTTTACTTTATTTAATTTTTTAACCGTAATGTTTAACTCAGTAAACCGACTAATTTTCCCGGCTAACCGAATCTTTTAACCCGGTTAACCAAATATTTTGAATGTTATCTTTAATAGAATCTTTTAACTCAGTCAACTGACTCCTTTTCCCGGCTAACCGATTCTTTAAACCCAATTAACTTAATTGTTTAACTTGATTAATCAAATCTTTTAACTTTATGCTTTAACGGAAACTTTTAGTTTAGTTAAATGAGTGCTTTAACCCAGTTATTCGAATTTGTTTAACAAGTTCACCGAATTGTTTAACTCAGTTAACTGAATCGTTTAATCTAGTTAACGCAATGCTTTCGTTAACCAAATACTTTAATCCAGTAAATCGAATTGTTTAATTCGCTTAACCAATTCTTTTAACTCAGTTAACTGAATCCTTTTATCAGATTAACCAATTTTTAACTGTTAACCAGTTAACAGAATCGTTTCATCCGGTCAATCAAATTATGTAACCCAGTTAACTGAGTCCTTTAATCCGGTTAACCAGACCTTTGACCCAGCTATCCGAATTCTTCAAGCTAGTTAACTGAACCCTTTAATCCGGTTAACCGATTACTCGTATTTATCCCAGTTAATCCAATCCGTTGATCTGCTGAACCGGTTCCTTTAATCTGGTTAACAAAATCCTTTAATTCGGTAAATCGAATTGCAAATCTTTAACCCAACTAACCGAATCCTTTAACCCAACTAACCAAATCGTTTAACCCAGCTAACCGAATCCTTTAACCCAAGTAATCGAATCTTTTAAGCCAGTTAACTGAATCCTTTAACCCAACTAACCGAATCTTTTAAGCCAGTTAACTGAATCCTTTAATCCGAATAACCGAATATTTAATTCCAGTTAACCCAATCCTTTAATTTGCTGATCCGGTTCCTTGAACCTGGTTAACCAAATCCTTTAATTCGGTAAATCGAATTGCAAATCTTTAACCCAACTAACCGAATCCTTTAACCCAACTAACCGAATCTTTTAACCTAGCTAACTGAATCCTTTAATCCGACTAACCGAATCTTTTAAGCCAGTTAACTGAATCCTTTAACCCAACTAACCGAATCTTTCAAGCCAGTTAACTGAATCCTTTAATCCGACTAACCGAATATTTAATTCCAGTTAACCCAATCCTTTAATTTGCTGAACCGGTTCCTTTAACATGGTTAACCAAATCCTTTAATTCGGTAAATCGAATTGCAAATCTTGAACCCAACTAACCGAATCCTTTAGCCCAACTAATCGAATTTTTTAAGCCAGTTAACTGAATCCTTTAACCCAACTAACCGAATCTTTTAAGCCAGTTAACTGAATTCTTTAATCCGATTAACCGGATATTTAGTTCCAGTTAACCCAATCCTTTAATTTGCTGAACCGGTTCCTTTAACCAGGTTAACCAAATCCTTTAATTCGGTAAATCGAATTGCAAATATTTAACCCAACTAACCGAATTTTTTAACCCAACTAACCGAATCTTTTAACCAAGCTAATCGAATCCTTTAACCCAAGTAACCGAATCTTTTAAGCCAGTTAACTGAATCCCTTAATCCGACTAACCGAATATTTAATTCCAGTTAACCCAATCCTTTAATTTGCTGAACCGGTTCCTTTAACCTGGTTAACCAAATCCTTTAATTCGGTAAATCGAATTGCAAATCTTTAACCCAGCTAACCGAATCCTTTAACCAAATTAATCGAATTTTTTAAGCCAGTTAACTGAATCCTTTAATCCGAATAACAAAATCTTTTAACCCAGCTAACCGAATCCTTTAACCCAAGTAACCGAATCTTTTAAGCCAGTTAACTGAATCCTTTAATCCGAATAACCAAATATATTATCCCAGTTTACCCAATCCTTTAATCTGCTGAACCGGTTCCTTTAACCCGGTTAACCAAATCTTTTAACCCAGTAACCAATTCGTTCAATAAAAGTTACTTAATCCTTTAACCTGGTTTATCAAATCTTTTTATACAATAAATCAAATTGCAAATCTTTTAACCCAGCTTTCTTCTTTTAGTCCGATTAACCAAATCTTATAACCCAGCAAACCAAATCCTTCTTTAACCCAGCTAACCAAAACTTAATTGCGCATTTTTTTCAATGTGTGCTTTGCAGTTAAATTTTGCTTTTTTTTAATGAGAAATGGGAAGCAGAAAAGTGCTCTTACAGGTACATACCTACATACAAACTGCTTTATTTGTTTAATTTTGTTAAAAAACATTTACAACAGCACCTCAACTAAAAGTCAGTTAATTACCAAAACCAACAAATTTTCAATATCATTTGAATTGGACGCAGTTCTCAGCAATTCTATGGATGTGGGAGACGTAATTGTATGCTTAAGTAAGTAACCATTGCCAATAAATACGAAAGAACCATTCATGGTAGTCGAACACTGGTCTCTTGTACTACGTTTATATAGAATAAAGTACTTGTAGCTAAAGCACCTGGCACTACAACAACAAAAACAACAACAACAGCAACAATTCAAAACTTAAAGCCTCATAGAGAACACAATTTTCTGACCGAAAACCAAAACTATGTTGTTGGTGAACAATGCAAAGTGGATATTGCGATTCCAGGACCTCGAAGATAAAACTTGTTCTCATAGCCCACTCTAACCTGCTCTGTCTCTCTCTAACTCTCTTTACTACTACAGTTACTTACTGAGAATGCAGAACTGGCAGCTTTTTATGTAGTTGTGACATTTTAAAATGGTTAATATTTCTACTTCAGTATTTATAACTGAAATATAAGGATATAGAAGGACTGCTTGTGGCAACCATTTTGCAGGTTAATTATTCATGAGTTTTTTGTGAGAATTTTTATTTTGCTAGAGTAACGATTTATCAGCAACGAATACTCATTTGTAAAGTACATCAAATAGAGCTGAAAAACATTTAAAATTACGTGGTAGTTAGAATAGTTAGAAAAGATAGAAATTATGAAATAGCTGACATTTTGTAGCTTTGATCGTTCGCAGCGATTCAGTGATTAGTGCTTTGGATCACAGTTCAGTAAAGTGTCCCTTTTGAATTTCAAAAAACACTAAACAACAAAAGGTTTTTCTTTCTGTTGGTTTGGTCTTCGGTTCCCCATTTTATTTTCCACGAAAAAATTCCATTTGTCCGTTCGAAATTGTTTGAAAACTTAAAGTCGCTGCCTTTCAACTAAAAAAACAAACGCCTGAACTACAGCTGGCTGCATAAAGCTTTCCCATAATGTCTCAAAGGACCTTCATGCCAGTTATACAGGGTGTTCCATATAAAAGTGCACACTTTCAATTAGAAGTAAAACTCACAAATAAAAGACTGCTGATCTTTTTACTGCAATGTAAAGTGGACATGATCCAATGAAGTTAAAAGTAAAATACACTACTCGACACGAAAAATGCTCCTAAAAATAAAAGTATTTTTTAGACTAATCTTCGGCTGCTGAACACGAAACTTAAAATCAAAAAATTTTCTTAAGAAGCGTTTTCGAAAAATCTTCGAAAAACACGTTGTTTCCCTCTTATTTCCGTTATGAGCACATAAAAATACTTTTGTTTTTAGGAGCACGCGATGAACCCATTTTTTGTCGAGTAGTGATATCTGGAAGTCAGCGTGGCCTAACAGAAATATATTCCAGCATATACATACAACATCCAAAATAAGCTAATCGAAGACATCAACCTTTGTGTTTTCCAACTCTCACTCTACTCAATTTTGATAACAAAAATTAGCTCAAGGTATACGAAATTCTATTGGAAACCTAAGAAATTCAAATGAAAAAAGGTGTTCAACAATGAAACGTTCTGGACAGCCACCGTTCTGGAGACCACATACTGTGGATGTCTCTAATATTCAACAAAAAACTCTTTGGACCATAACCCATCATAATCCATGAGCTTTCTCATGACATTAAACAATTATGAAGAGAATAGAAATTTTATATCATTTAAACGTATGAATCGTTTATGGAAATTTTAAACTTGAAAAACCCTGATCAAAGAAGACTTTAAATTATTTACCCATAACCCATTAAATCCAAGTTTTTCCATGAAATTTAAGACAATTTTTAACAGCATAGAATTTTCATGTCATTTAAGCGTTTGTATCGTTTATTGAAGTTCTAAAAATGAAAAATCTGATCAAAGAAGACTTTGAATAAAGTTACTAACTATTTTGCTATTAATAAACTTGTCTAAGAAATTTTAATAAAAATCCATTTATTGTCCTGTTGCACAATAACATTCAAACAGATAGTAAGAAGGTCATCGCTTCCCTTTAATTACAATAGTTGTATACAATTTTTTTTACAGCTGATAAAACAAATTAAGCACTTCTTAAACCTTTTGACAGTTTGAGTGCCCGAAGCATTTATTGATCAAATAATATTTTTTATTTGTTTTAAATACCATAACACTTTCAATTATGAGTAGCAAAGGTTTTCTCAAAGTTTCGAAAGCTGAAAAATATACTAAATAAAGATAAACTAAATAATTAAGCTCTGCATCGATTAAAGAGTTAAGCGTCTCTTACTTCCAAAGCATTCACATTCTTAGTTTAAATTAAATTTAATCAAAATTAAACAAACTGAAACTTACACAATTAAAACAGCAAATTGGCTTTTCTTCTATTTAAAATTGTTTTCAAAACTCTAGTTTTTAAATACACTTTAGATTTCAATATACACTTATTATAAAAAACCTCATTTAGCGCTTATTGTCCTTATGATTCTCTCTCTATCTATCTCCTCTCTCTCTCTCTTTGCCACCTCATTTAAGATACAAAACATTTAACATAGAACAAAAATCAATTCGTTTATCTTTAACACTAGAAAGGCTGCAAGTTTTTCAAGTGCAAGTTTAGTGTTAAGCAATATTCGTTCATCATATTTCGCTCTCTTGAATCGCTCTTTGTTACTTTCCATCTGACATTTGACTTACAATCTTCTCCATCATCACAAAACTTTTGCCTACAATACAAAATCTAATAACTCTAAAAGCATCACAAAAGAAAAATGCATAAATGAAAATTTTTTAAATGTACAAAAATCTTTCATTTTCATTTCAAAATCGTCTCAAAATTGCACCGTAACATTGCACTTAGCCACTGAAATTCTATGTAAGTTTGGTTTCTTCTGTGTTTTTTTTTGTTTTGTTATTTTCCACACGTTGTTTCCAGCCCACTTAAATTTTCGACCCATTTAATTTTCATATGAAACCAAAAGCCCAAACATTTCTATGTACAATAAAAGCGCTCATATATAAATATTTTCAAACACACACTCGCACATTGCCCAACCCAGCCACTCCTCCTCGTTGCGCAATAATCTAACACTCGCTTTTCGTTTTGCGGGCTTTCCTTGTTTTGCGCTTTCACTTCACTCCTTATCTCTTCGCAGATTCGATGAGTCCAGCTCGGATAAGGAAATTCTGGATTTGTTGCTGGAAAAGAAGCGCTACGACAAACGACTACTGCCGCCGGTCAATGGTGAGTGGTGCACTCTGTACATTATCTGTGTCTGTGTGTGTGTTTTAATGAGCATGTATATGTATGTGAGAATGTGAGAGCGAATAAAGTGGTCTTGTCTGTGCATGTCGCAAGAAATTAAACGCCAGCAAATGGCGAATGCTGTGCAGCGAAACGAAGCAGTATTTTAATTTTGCAATATGGGCGCCGGATGCAACCGCAGCACACACATTAACGTCAGTGTGCGTGTGTTGGTGTGCTCTCCAATAAGGGCAAATACTTGCAAGCGGACATTGAAAACAATTATCAGAAATGGCCATTAAAAGAAATTGCCCGGATGCGGCTGTGTGCATCTCGCATCTCTGCGGCCACTGCAATGCCGCCACTCGTCGCATTAAAATTACTTCAGTTCATTTGCACTCAACTGGCCAGCAACGGAATTAGTGAAAAAGTTTCACTTAAACTTCCTCAGCTTGTTCAACAATCAAAGCGCCGTTTAGCCTAGTTGGATTAGTGTCGAATAGAAGCCAAAGCCCAAGTTTTGATTGCAGTTAAGCGTTCGAATGTAATTTTCGGGCTTAGGCATAGTTTTTTTCATTGGCTTTGAATCGGAAATTGAAATTGGAATGAAATAAAGGGAATTAATCAAATGGTTATAAGTTTCTTTGATTTGTTTGACTGCTGTCAAGTGTGACTTAAAAAGTGTGAAAGAAAAAAACAGAATGAACTGAATGCTCGTCACTTCACAGTCTAACTCACTGTTCCTAGATTTAGGAGATTCTTGACCTTTTTGGAGAATTTTTAGGAGAAGGAATTGTTTATGAGAAAGTTTAGGAGGAGTTAGGAGAATTTTTAGGAGGAAGAATTGTTAAGGAAAAAGTTTAGGAGGAGTTAGGAGAATTTTTAGGAGGAAGAATTGTTAAGGAAAAAATTTAGGAGGAGGTGTTAGGAAAAATTTTAGAAGGAAGAATTGTTTAGGTAAAAATTTAGGAGGATGAGTTAGGAGAAATTTTAGGAGGAAGAATTGATTTGGAATAAGTTTAGGAGGATGAGTTGGGAGAAATTTTAGGAGGAAGAATTGATTTGCAAAAAGTTTAGGAGGAAGAGTTAGGAGAATTTTCAGGAGGAAGAATTGTTAAGGAAAAACTTTAGGAGGAGGAGTTAGGAGAATTTTTAGGAGAAGGAATTGTTTAGGAAAAAATTTAGGAGGTTGAGTTAGGAGAAATTTTAGGAGGAAGAATTGATTTGGAAAAAGTTTAGGAGGACGAATTAGGAGAATTTTTGGGAGGAAGAATTGTTAAGGAAAAAGTTTAGGAGGAGGAGTTAGGAGAATTTTTAGGGGAAGGAATTGTTTAGGAGAAAGTTAAGGAGAATTTTTGGGAGAAAGAATTGAGAATTTATAGGGGAAAGTTTAGGAGATTTGATACATTTGATCATTACTGGCACTGAAGCCTTTAATATTGAAAGCTAAAGTGTCCAATTTAATTAAAATAAATTGTATGCTTCAAAATTTATAATTTAAGCAATGAATGAAGGAAGTTTACAAAAGCGAATTCCATGCTGATCTCATTTTTTATATGTTTTCTTTGTGTAAAGATGCTGTTAAGCTGAAGTTGAGTGAATGAAAGGGCTGCAATAACAAAAATATTTTGTAAATTTTTATTTTTCTTTATTTTATTTTTTATTATTTATTTTTCTTTATGAAATTTAATTCCTTAGTTATTAATTATTTAAAAAAAAATTAGAAGGTTTTTAAAATGTTTGGTAGGAAATTTCAGCTTTTTTTTTAATTTAGAAGTCAGGCATTTCAGGTATCTCACAACACTGATCTAACTGAATGAAAAGTTTAGGCCAATGATGATCATTCCGAGGGCTGAGTAGCTGCAATGTCGATAAGGCGACGTAACACCTCTTTCTATGGTTTTAGAGAGAGGCGCCTTATCGACTTCGCTGCTTTAAAAAGTCGCTGCATTGCGCTTTATAAAAAATTTGAGAGTACTAAATGTGGTTTGATCTCAAAATTGCCCAACTGCTATTAAAGGTTCTAGCAAAAGTACTTCAGAAAACATTCCACTGCTATATGGAAGATTGCTCGTCCCTTCTTGGTTATTATATCAATGCGTCAAACTCTCAGACCCCATAAACATTGTATTCGGCATAAGTTTTCCTCTCACCATGATTAGACTTTTTAACTGATTTTCACTCGTGGATTAAACTATTCCTAAATTTTTTATGGTTCACTTTTCTGTTACTTAAACCCACAAGAAATAACACAAGAATAAACGTATATCCAGAATTTCGCAGGAGCTAAGGTCTACGCTGCTTAGATTATAATAATTACACTGTGCGTGAAATTTGCCCCCAAAAATTTAGACATGGGGGGTATGTGTGTCATTTAATTATAATTAACACTCATATAATTGACACTCATACGCCACATTGCGCTGCGCTCAAAAACGCACATATCGCAATTACACAGTTTAAATATATTTTTTTTGGATTGGTGTCTTAAGCAAATTTGTTGGTCGTTAAAATATCTACAAACTTGCCGAAAACAGTAAAGCGATATTCGGAACGATTTAGGACCTATTAGCATTTAAACGTTCGAAGACTTAAGCGACGAACTCGACAAACTTCAAAGACGGATTTCTCATAAACTAGAGCCAATCTTACCAAACGGCTGGTGGATCTCAACTCAGTATACCTATAGGAAACTCACCCAGTAGGTCCCCCCATGTCTAAATTTTGGACTTGCACAGTGTTATTAGTGCCGAAAACCTTCAACCAAATTCCAGAGAAGGCGGCGCAAAGTAGGTAAATAAAAATCACAAAATTAAAAATTAAATTTTAATTCAAAATTCAATTCAATTCAAAATTTAATTCAAATTGAAGACTCAAAGGGAACAAAGTTTTGTCCATGTAAAATGACTCATCAATAATCCATCTCAAAGGGTCTAATAACACAAAAACCCAGATATTTCATCAGATATGACAGGCAACACTGTCATAAATTTATCCCACTTGCAATTTAACACAAGAGCCATCAAATCAACAGAAAACTTACCAAATCAATCGCAGCTTAGACAAACTTACAAGTATAAAAGTAGAATACAGGTCTATCATCCTGACAGCTTACTTTCTAGAACCGGTTTTGTGGCTCCTGGATGCTTTTAAAAACTGTGCCGAACTAACGAAAGTGGGGAATATAGGTCCATCCTTGGCGTTCTGTCTCCTTGAGAAATAGTTTCTTTGATACCTAGAAACGAAAAGTGTTACAAAACATGTTGAAAAAGAACAGTGTTACATACATATTTCAAATGGATGGAATTTCTGGTATTGCAACGTGCCATATTTAAGACTAAATTTTTCTCAAACAGAAAAAGCCACCATCACCTACCTAACCTACCCAGGAACAAAAATTAGGGAGAACGGTTTAACTTTTGGCCCATACTGCACAACCATGGAATGGTCTCCCAGTGAAAGTTGTTCTCAGTACAGCCCACTACCTTTAAAACCCTTCTCCATCCTTTCAAACTCTTGCCTTCTTACATTTTCACCCTTTTAGAACTATTTAATGAAATGCGTAGAATTAATACTTTCATTCACTGTCCTCACGATAAATTTCCATATAACTACACTGAATTTCGTAAATATTTTCGTGTCGACGAGAGCAAGACTTTCCAATTAAAAAGTACTCAATCGACTCATAGTCCTTCAGGCAGTCTTTCAGGCAGTACGAAGCTTTAAAGACCTATGATTTGATTTTGACTTTTGCTATGTAAACAGTGGGAACCTCTTCTAAGAGCTGAAAACTTGCAGGAAATATTTACTCTCTTTTATCTACAGACAGATATTCTACAGACTTAGGATCTTTAGGCTACATTTCATACAGTACAGAGCTCTAAAAACCTATGATTTTAAGGGTGAAAATCTCTTCTATAGACTGACCACCTTAAGGCCAACGTTTGTACAGTACAGAGATCCATAGTCCTATGGTTTTAAGACTTTCGTTATGTAAAGCCAGTGGAGATCTCTTGTTACAGATCAGTCTGAAGATCTTCAGGCTACATTTCATACAGTACAGAGCTTTCAAGAGCTATGATTTAAAGGGTGAGAACCTCTTCTACAGACTGATGTACTTACTTAAGGCAACATTTTACATGCATAGCATAGAGATCCAAAGCTTCCTTTTGCTTTTTTTTCCTAAACCCAGTGTCTGAGTATCTTCAGGCTACATTTCATATAGCACAGAAATGCAGAGCCCTATGGACTTAAGACTTTCGTTATGTAAAGCCAGTGGGATCTCTTGTAAAACCTGAAGAATTTCGGACTTTATTTCCTACAGTACAGAGCTTTCAAGACCTACAATTTTAAAGGTAAGAACCTTTTCTACGGACTGAGAACCTTCAGCCCATATTTCATAGAGCTTTAAAGACCTTCAATTTTAAGGGTAAAAACCTCTTTCACAGACCTCTACTTTAGGCTACATTTCACATAGTACAGAGCTCTTTAGCTCTACGGGGTTAAGACTTTCATTATGTAATGTCAGTGGGATCTCTTCTAAAACCTGAAGAATTTCGGGACTATATTTCCTACAGTACAGGGCTTGAAGACCAACAATTTTAAACGTAAGAACTTTTTCTACGAACTGATGAAATATTCAGGCCAAATTTTTTACAGTACAGAGATCCATAGCCCAGGCGCGGATCCAGAAAAATATTTCGGGGGGGGTTTTAAAAAGTAATTCCTTAAATTTTATAAAATGTCTTTTAATTTGTATTTAGTTTTATAGTCGATCCACATATTTCGGGGGGGGTTTCAACCCCCAAACCCCCTCCCTGGATCCGCCACTGCCATAGCCCCATGGTTTTAAGATTTTTGTTTCGTAAAGCTAATAAGGTTTTCTACTAAAGACTTCATATAGTACAAAGCTTTAAAGACCTACGATTTTAATGGTAAGAACCTCTTCCACAGGCCTCTACTTTAGGCTATACTTCACGTAGTACAGAACTCCGAAGCCCTATGGGCTCAAGACTTTCGCTATGCAAAGACAGTGAGGATCTCTTCTAAAGACTGAGGAACTTCAGACCATATTTTATACAGCACGAAGCTTTAAAGATCTATGATTTTAATGGTGAGAACCTCTTCTATAGACTGAGGACTTTCAGGCCAAATTACATACAGTGCAGAGCTTCAGAGCCCTATGGTTTTAAGGCTTTCGTTATGTTAATATGGTGAGGACCTCCGTCAGGTCTTACTGCCTACTAGCTATACAGATATAGCTGAGACTTAATTTTGCTTGCATGGAACACATCAAAAGATATTTTGATTTAAAAAAAGACTGAAGGCTTCGGGTTCTTATTCAGTTCAGTTCAGTTCAAGTTCTTATTCATAATCTAAAGATGCATTTAATTTAGAATTCCTAATGTTTGTTTTTGCGGAATGACAGCTGGTCTGATCAAGTGTTAAATGGAATATTTTAAGTTCTTGTTTGTGCAAAAGTTTTGCTGTGTTTAAAAGTCAAACGATCAAAAAATACTTTCGCTAAAACTTGGTTCACACTTTACAGATGAGGACTTTTGCTGTGGTTTATCTTCGCCGGACATGGCTCAAATAGAGACTACAAGGAGACCACACAATCGCGGTTTGTGCTGTTCTCACACACTCTATTTTCGATTGCTATACTTTGATTAATGTTCTTTATACCATAATATGTGTGTATTTGTTTGTGTACAGCATTTCTCAATATGATTTTTTTTTTTCCAAAACTGATATCTAATTTTTCTTTCTCTATCTTTGGATCTTTGACTACATTTGACAACTCTTTTCTTTCTGCTTTACACGTAAATGTGTTTAAATTTACTGTGACATTTATTTCTTGTTTTCTCCAAGTGTCGTTTTCACCAAAATTTTTCACACATTAGGCACAATGAATTTACTGCCAACTGTTGGTTAGACTTTCAGTTAGCTCTAACTGTTGCTGGTGAAAACAACACTAGAAATGTGCATATTTCTGTTTTTCACCTTAACTTTAAAAAATAAACTTTTAAAATAATTCCATACTATAATTAATGACATTTGCGATGCTTCCATTAGGTACGCTGACAGTCAACGTGAATGTGCTGCTGCTCAGCCTGGCCTCGCCCGACGAGAGTAGTCTGGTAAGTTGATACAATTCCATGTGCCGTGCAGTCCGATTCATAACATTTTGCATATTTTATGAACAACGAACGCATCGCTTTGGACACTTTGGCTGTGCAGAAATACGAAGTGGAATTTCTGCTCAATCAGCAATGGAATGATCCGCGCCTGCAGTATGGCAACAAATCGCATTACGACTTCTTGAATGCGCTGCACCATCACGACAGCATCTGGACACCGGACACATACTTCATTATGCACGGCGACTTCAAGGATCCCATCATACCAATGCATTTCGCTTTAAGAATTTACCGGAACGGGACCATTACGTACGCAATGAGGTGTGTATTTCCACTAAACCGAGTGTCGAGTTTGTTGCTCCACTACTTATGTATCTCTCACTCGCCCGTTGTGCCACTGTCGCCGAGTTGAATATTTTGCAATGAAAATTACTGCGTGTTCTATGGGGTCAAATGGCAACAGCAACAAGCGTTCGTTGCAAGCAAATGTTTGAAAAATGCAAATTTCTTTAAACAGCACAAATAACAAAAACAACAACACGCTCATTAACATGACGCAACGAATTTAAGCATCGCCGAAGCAATGATTCGCAGGCGAATGTAAAAAAAAGTAATAGAAAGTATGGAGAGTGGGTGTGAGTTGTTGCGCCAACAACAACAACTACAACTACGGTACATGATGAATAATAATAAAAATATGTAAATTAATTGTTGTCGTTGTTGTTGTCGCGAACAAAGCGAATACACTCTGGAAAAAAAATTTAATGCGTAAAACGTGCAAACTATTTGATTCACAAAAGTGTGATATATATTTTTTAATGATCTTAAGTTATGCAATACTTTATTACTGATTCTGTGCAGCATTTTTAATGCAATTTTTGTGCACTTTAAACTATATGCAACTGAAATTTGAACAGTAGTACGTTTGAGTATCTGCGCTTAGTTGGTTTTACCCACTGAAAGAAAGCGCCAGATTGGATGGATGGATGGATGTGAGGGGGAGCCGAGGAAATAACCTAAGGGAAGTCATTACCTCAAGCCCTCAGGCTTTATAGCCCATTGTACTTAAGGCTCAGGAAAAAGGTTGATAGAGGACATTGGAATGGGAAAGAGAAAAATAGAAAGTGGGTGGAAAGGGAGAAAGGGCTATGAGGTCTCCTGTGCAAATTTCCCGGACTCATTAATGAATCTCAGGAGATCACAAAGGGTAAGAGAATGAACTTCGTCCATTCTCATTACATCTGAACCCAGCGTGCGCAATCTCGTTCTAGAGAAGGCAGGACATGCACAGAGAAAGTGCTCTGTACTATCAACCTCCTCCAGGCAAGACACGCAAGTCGGATCCTCGATGATGCCCATGTTGGCCATATGTCGCCCCCATGGATTGTGTCCTGTTATTAACCCGACCATTCGACGGAGGTCTTTCCTTCCCAGCTTCAGGAGGAAATTCCCTGCTTTCCTGTTCGGGCTTTTCACAAAACACTTGGCAGTTTTACAGCTTCCCAAGCTAGACCAACGTTCTCTGTGTAGGTTATTTACACAGGACTTGATCCAGTCCAGGGTTCCTGCTAAACTGGTGCCGATTATTGGTTCTGGTCCCATGGGTGTACATCCGGATCCACAGTTAGCCAGTTCATCGGCAGTTTCGTTACCTAGAACACCGCAGTGTCCCGGAACCCAGATAAGTTGGAGCTTATTACGTCTCGCGACTGATTTTAGCTTCAACTTACATTCTTGGACAATCTTAGAGGTAACACGCGCGTTCTCCAGGGCCTTAAGTGCAGCTTGACTGTCACTACAGACTCCTATATGTTTCCCGCACCATTTCCTCCCAATTATCCATTCCGCTACCTTCAGAATGGCGAAGACTTCCGTCTGAAAGACGGTAGTCAGCCCACCCAGTGAGTAGTAGCAGTTGACACTTCCATCGAGGTGCCATCCAGCTCCAGTATCTTTATCGGTCTTGGATCCGTCAGTGAAGAAAATATCCGTCAGATCCCCTAGCATGGCCTGTGGGTTGTCCCATTGGTCGCGCGTTGGGAACCTCACTTCAAAGTTCCTCCTAAAGGATACTACGGGTATTAGGCAATCCTTAGGGGCCAGCAGCAACGGATATTGCGCTGACAACCTCTTGAAGATTTCTCCATGACCCGATCCCTTGTTGTCGTGCCAGTATCCATAGGAATATAGCCGACATGTCGCTTTCGTCGCTTCCTCTTGAACTTTTAGGTCTAGGGGAAGCAGGTCAAGCATGGCATTAAGGGCGTCACCCGAGACAGTGCTCATGGCACCCGTAATGCATATACATACACTTCTTTGTAGTCTGTTCAGAGCCAAAGCTGCGGACTTAACCATTGTTCGTCTCCACCAGACTACCGATGCGTACGTAATTATGGGTCTGATGAGTGCGGTATATATCCAGAGGACCACCGCAGGCTTCAGGCCCCAGGTCTTGCTAAAAGCTCGACGGCACTGTTGGAAAACCTTCAGCGCACGGTCTACTTTCGTCAAGACATGCATCTTCCACGTAAGTTTCCTGTCTAGGATAACCCCTAGATATTTCACCTCCGTGGATAGACTGAGGGTCACACCTTTCAGTACTGGCAGTTCGAGACCATCCAGCTTCCGCTTCCTAGTAAATAGAACCACCACAAGCGCCAGATTACTCTGAACCTTAGGTTCAACCAGTGCCGAAAACTGGATAAAAAAAGAAGGGTGCCTCATTCTCTTTGGCCATAACAATTGACTTCAGAGGCCTTCTAGTATACTAAATAGTCGAGAAATTGGCAAACTGGTGTCTAATCTATCCTAACATAACCTAACCCAACATAATCTGCCCTTGAAACTTCGTTTCAGGATCTGGGACTAGTTTGTTTTGCACCACTGACAAACAGCGCCAGATTCCTCTGAACCTCAGGCTATATCAACCAGTACCAAAAACTGGATAAAAAAAGATGTTATCACACTCTCTTTTCACATAACAATGGACCTCAGAAGTCTCCGAGTGTACTAGTCGAGCAATTGGCAAGCTACTTTCTAGTCTTATCTAATCTAGCCTAACCTGATATAACTTAAGTTAGATTAGGTAGGGAAGGGTGTGTGCGGCACAGTCCACACTTCCACCAGGATGCTGAAGTGGTCTATTGTGAATCCCTTCTTATTTTCCTCTCCTTATTTTACTCTAACCAACAGTCTCAATCCGAAGCAAACCAGTTCGACCTCTCAATGAAAGAGAGCATCTTCGAGATTTCGGCCTATCAGGAATATTGGCAGTACTATTTTTACTTCTTCTTCATTTGCATAGCTTCTGAAGACATCATTGAACGCAAGGCGCCATTTGATAGTAGCGCAGTGTTCAGTGACAATAAAAAAGCCTTTTCCCTTTTCTTCTTCTTTTATGGAAGGGCCATAGTGGCCGGCAGGAGCTGCAGAACTTAATATATTTTTTGTTCAACCTGCCAATATTCATATTCAGAGCATATATAGAGGAAACCCAGAGTTATTCTCTTCAGTATTGGACAAGGCAGTCTCCTTTCTTGCCATTCCGTCCGCTGCTGCTGAGTTTCCTGCCTCTTTTCGAGTGTTCCAAAGCCCAGCAGAGAGTGATCCGGTGATGTTCAGTGCCTTAAAGTGAGATGCAGCAACTTTAAACTAAACTGATTCCAGCGCTCTAAGAGCTACCTGACTATCCAAGATTTCACAATTTTCACTGTCATGGATTAGTTCAGCACCCTTTCAGATTGCATAGATCTCCGCTTGAAAAATACTGCAAATGTCCGGCAGTCTGAATGACCGTTGAGTCCGGTAGAATACAGACTGGCTCCTGTACTTTTATCCGTATTATAGCCGTCATTAAAACTGGCGATTGAAGCGTCTCTCGTCACAACTGAATGCTCCCATTCCTCCCTTGCGGCATATAAAGTTAGTACACGCCTGTCGAAATTCAAGAGTAGAATCAGATAATATAACCTAACCTATACTAAAGATGCTAAAGCCTGGTTTTCACTATGCCAAATTAATGAAACAGTTTTAAAATATTGTATTAAAGTGTGTTTTTATCACATTTTAAAGGCAAAAAAGAGAAAAAGAAAAAGCTCCCAACTCATCGTTTGAAACTAAAATAATAAAAAAAATTAAATTAAATAGTAAAAATAAAATTAGCATAAAAATAGCCCCTGTCTTCAAAGTTTGGTCCATGAAGAACTAAAACCTTTGTCTATCTCTCAGGCAAAATACAAACTCCACAAGCCATAGAATCCCTTTTCTTTTAAAGCATTGAATGTAGAATGCGTGACATGTTGCATGAGACAAGGTTGTTTTTGGGCTGTACGCGTATGTGTAGGAAATTTACATATTTAAAAAAAAAATTTACATATTGACAATTGAAAATTTCACACTTTATACGTGCAGGATTTTTCATTCATTGACAGTTTGAGAATTTAATAAGAAACTAAAGGTTTGGAATTTCTTCAAAATTGTAATGGCTTTCGAAAGCTAACAGTCTTTAACTAAGGAAGGGATATCATTGCTTTAAATTGCTCCTCGGCCTTTTTTTGTGGGATTGATTCTTCAATGCAATTCAATTCACTTTTATTTCCAGACATTCAAAGCATTCCATTTTTTTATACTTTCAGGCGTCATTTGATTTTATCCTGTCAGGGCAGTCTGCACATATTTCCCTTCGATGATCCCAAGTGTTCCTTTTCAATGGAAAGTAGTAAGTACAACAATTACATTTTTATGAAAATAAAAAATTTTCAGCTAAATGCAACGGCAACGGCAGGTGCACAGAATGAACGGTTGCAACGCTAACAAAAGTACAAAGCAGCGAGTTTTAAACTGCCCAACAATTGAAAATCCGTGGCAAATTTGCTGTCGATTCACTTTGATCGCATCACGACTAGAGCTGGAATACTATCGATTGCACTATCGATAGTATCGATAATTTTCATTTTGACTTCACTATCGATGGTTTTCGTTACTATCGATACTATCGGTTCGCTTCCATCTGTGTTTTCGATCAGGGCAACACGAGTGTTGCCGCTTTGGTAGAATTCTACCCAACTTGGTAGATTTATTTTTGAATTTTCATTGTATGCAGATTGGTACATTTTATTCCAATTTGGTCGATTTCCGGAAAAATTTATGTGTCTTCTTCATTTCGTGAAAAAATTGTCAGATAACAGCAAAAGTCTGACAAGATTGTAAAGAAATGTTTAGCATGACCGGTGATATAAATATTTGAACCGAAACATGAGAAGCTGACATACTACTTAGCATCTGTTATTTTGTCAAAGAGGGCGAATGAGACGACTTATGTGCATGTTTCTTCAAGCGCGGAAACATATTCTTGAGTCAGGGTTTTTGTCGTGCTGGCTGCAGCAATTGCGTTGAAAACGTTTCATGTTTAAAAATATACTTTAATATACTTTATCATGTTTAAAAATATATGTACTTAGAAAATAATTTTAAAATAAAAATTTCAATTAGTTAAGTTTTTTGGCTGCGATAGTATCGATAGTTTTTTCCAAATTATCTGATGCTATGCGATAGTTTCGATAGTATCGATAGTATCGATTGTTTTTTTCCAAACTATCGAAACTATCTGATAGTTCGACTATCGATAGTTTTCCAGCTCTAATCACGACCACTTCAGCAATCAGTCGTTGTCATTATGTGAGACCCCACTGAAGCGAAAGAGAGAGACGGCAACTGTCATTTGTGTAGCCCAGTTCGCTGTTCCTTTATTTATTCACAATTTTACACAGTTTGTCGCTGTTGTTATTGTCAGCCGCCCATTGTTTGTTATCAGTTGTTGTTGAACTCATTTGTGCCCGACATGCTGGGAATTTGTTGTTGCTTTAGTGTAGAAGACGCAGAATAGAAAAGCAATGCACAGAGTGCTGCCAGGACATGCAAAATGAGCAAAAAAATTGTACATTCTGGAACTAAAAAGGAATTTTTGTGGGACCAAAAACCAATTTCCGTTTTTATAAAAATTATTTTTTTATATTATTAAAATTATCTTGTCACCTGAAAAAATTCTCTTTACATATTTTTGCATTAAAATGGCAAAGAAATACATATCTTCAACTAGTGAAATTTATGCCCCAAATTTGAAATTATATGTGGCAAAACATTTTGGCCGAATTTTTCTTTTGTATATTTAATTTTGTACCTTTTGGTTTCCATATTTTGTATCAGAAAGACAGAGAAACTTCTCCCTAAATGAGATATATGTCTTTTATAAAAAAAATGTTTGTCGCATTTTGGTCGAATTTTTCGTTCGTCAATTCGAATTTCTTCTTTTTGTTTTAATATTTTGTATCGAAATGATAAAGAAATATTTCAAACTAATGATTTGAAGCCATGGACCTGAAATTTGAAAAAAACGAATTCATAAATTGTAAATTTGAAAGTCGAAAAACTTTTTGGTAAAATTTTTTGACGTTCGATTTTGTAAGTCGCTGAAAAAAATATTTTGGGAACATTTTTACACATTTTAAAATCGGAATTGGTGATCGAATTTTCTGATAAAGTAAAATTTATGACCCAAATTTGAAAAAATTTGAAAAATTTTTATGTCACGGAAGAGTTTTGCCGAGTTTTCTTTTCGTACGATCGATTTTGTGCTTTTTTGTTTTAATATTTTGAATCATGGATATGAACCTTAAATTTGAAAAAAAAAATTTATAAATGCAAGTCGGAAAGCTTTTTGGTCGAACTTTCTAACGTTAGATTCTGTGCCGAAAAGAGTGACTGGAAAAAATATTTTAGAAACCCGCTTCATCCTCTTTTTCTTCCCTCTGAAACCTTGTATTTAAAAAAAAAATTAATTTTAAAGTCTTAAAACTTTTCTTTCTGAAAAAAAATCGAAAAATTTTAAAATCGGAAAACTTTTGGTTCGAATTTTCTGACATTCGATTTTATGCCGAAAGAGTGACTGAAAAAAAGTATTTAAAAAAACATCCGTTCAATTGTTAATGGGTCCAGCTAAAACTTGCAAGCTTCATGCTTCTTCTTGTCCCTCTAGACCTTAAATTTTTGGACATTCGATTTTATGCCGAAAGAGTGACTGAAAAAAAGTATTTAAAAAAACATCCGTTCAATTGTTAATGGGTCCAGCTAAAACTTGCAAGCTTCATGCTTCTTCTTGTCCCTCTAGACCTTACATTTTTGGACATTCGATTTTATGCCGAAAGAGTGACTGAAAAAAAGTATTTAAAAAAACATCCGTTCAATTGTTAATGGGTCCAGCTAAAACTTGCAAACTTCATGCTTCTTCTTGTCCCTCTAGACCTTAAATTTGACGGGGAAAAAAAAAATTTTTTTATTCAAAAATCGGAATAGGTCTTTTGGCAGAGCTTTCTGAAGTCCGATTCTGTGCCGAAAAGAGTGACTGAAAAGATATTAAAAAAGTTCGTTAAGTTGTTAATGGATTGAACTAGAACTTTTCTTCTTCTCTATGGACATTAAATTTGAAAAAAATTTTAATTTTTAAAATCGGCGAAACTATTTGGTCGAGCTTTTTAAAGTTCGATTTTGTGCCAAAAAGAGTGAATGCAAAAAATATAAAAAATATCCATTCAGTTGTTAAAGGGTTCAACTTGCAAGGTTCGCGCTTCTTCTTCTTCCTCTGTAGAACTTAAATTTGAAAAAAAAAATTGAATTTTTAAGTCGGAATATGTCTTTTGGCAGAGTTTTCTGAAGTTCGATTCTGTGCCAAAAAGAGTGATTGAAAAAAGTATTAAAAAACCCGTTCAGTTGTTAATACATCAACTACAACTTGCGAACTTCATCCTCTTCTTCTTCTGTCTGAATCTTAAAATTGAAAAAAAACAAACAATTTTAAAGTCGGAAATTACTTTTTGGCAGAGCTTTCTAACGATTCGTTCGATTTTGTTCCGAAGAGTGACTGAAAAATATGTTAAAAAAAAAAAACATCCGTTCAGTTGTTAATGGATTCAACTACAACTTTCAAACTTCATTTTTCTACCTTTTTCCTTTCTTCCTGTTGTTCTTCTCTTTCTTCTCCTTCTTCTCTCTTCATTTCATACATTCGTCTTATTGTACTCATCAATGAAATGTGCTCTTTGCTTTCAGTCTCCTACGAGGAGGCACAAATCAAATACGTTTGGAAGAACGACGAGGACACGCTTCGCAAAAGCCCATCCTTGACCACACTGAATGCCTATTTGATCAAAAATCAGACGACTGCCTGCGATCAAAATAGCTGGCGAGGTAAGTGTTGCCGTATTATTAGTTCTCTGTTTTTTTTTTAGTCATTTTGTTGTTTATTTATTTTGTTTAATTTTTTTTTTTTTGGTCTCGTATTGTATTGTTTTGACTAGTTGTTGTTGTAGTGACCTTATTTATTGCATTTGCTGCTGCGGTACGTAGCACCATTTCGCTCTACTATTGTCTGCTTAGCATAGTAAATATTACAATTTGCAAGCGTGTTAATTAAAACAATTTAATTATGATTTTCATGTCAATTATTTACAATAATTCATTTGTTTTGTTGACAGTTTCCATTCTTATTTTTGCAAAATCTCTTCGTAGGTTATGGCAGCGGTAATGGCTCATTAATGCCGCAATTGTTGCGTTCCCGTTTTTAGTTGAAATTTAATTTACACGTTTATTGTGCATTATATATGAATGCACGACAGGATTATTTGTAGCTGCAGTTTAAGTATAAATTTAAATTAAACTCAATAAAACACTTTGAGGTGATTAATAGGTTCAAAGTTGCGATTATTTTCCAATTAAATCGAAACAATCAGAGAATTTATGGCACAAGTTAAATAAAAATTATGAAATAATTAGTTATTAATGGATAATTTTAAAGAGTATTTTATTTAAGTAGTTTGGCGCAAAGTTGATGAAAAGTTATAGAAGATGTAACAGAATCAGATTGTAGTAGGAAATTTTTTTGAAGGAAACAAGAAAGCTGCTTCTCATTGAAACTGTTGAATTGCCATAGAACTTTCAAACGAAAGCTATAAACTGAGAGTCAATAGTCCCTACGAGGTACAATTTTGTTTCATGAAACCCAGTCTTTGTAAAAAACAAAAATATAAATTGACAATCAAACGCCAGTCCACACTACAATTCTGTCGCATGAAACCCAGTCTTCATAACGAAAACCTATAAATTGACAGTCAAAAGTCTTTGCAAACTACAATTCTGTCTGATGATACCCAGTCTTCATAACGGAAAGCTATAAATTGAGAGTTAGAAATCCATAAAAACTACAATTTTGTCGCATGAAACCCAGTCTTCATAACGAAAACCTATAAATTGACAGTCAAAAGTCTTTGCAAACTACAATTCTGTCTCATGAAACCCAGTCTTCATAACGAAAAGCTATAAATTGACAGTCAAAAGTCTTTGCAAACTACAATTCTGTCGCATGAAACCCAGTCTTCATAACGAAAACCTATAAATTGACAGTCAATAGTCGTTACAAACTACAATTCTGTCTCATGAAACCCGGTCTTCATAACGAAAAGCTATAAATTGAGAGTTAGAAATCCATAAAAACTACAATTCTGTCTCATGAAACCCAGTCTTCATAACGAAAATCTATAAATTGACAGTCAATAGTCGTTACAAACTACAATTCTGTCTCATGAAACCCAGTCTTCATAACGAAAATCTATAAATTGACAGTCAATAGTCGTTACAAACTACAATTCTGTCTCATGAAACCCAGTCTTCATAACGAAAAGCTTTAAACTGATAATGAATAGTCTATAAAAACTACAATTCCGTTTCATGAAACCCAGTCTTCATAACGAAAATCTATAAATTGACAGTCAAAAGCCAGTAAAAACTACAACTCTGTCTCATGAAACCCAGTCTTCATAACGAAAAGCTTTAAACTGATAATGAATAGTCTATAAAAACTACAATTCCGTTTCATGAAACCCAGTCTTCATAACGAAAATCTATAAATTGACAGTCAAAAGCCAGTACAAACTACAATTTTGTCTCATGAAACCTGGTCTTTGTCAAAAGCCAATAGTACAAACTGCAATTCTGTTTCATAAAATCCAGTCTTCATATGTCAATCAATCTCTATTTTCCTCACATACTTGAAAAGAATGCATAGTCTCTGTTTTTTCTTTTATATTTGTGTCATTTATCTATCATCTGAAAGCTATGTACTTTACATTCTTCTCATCTTTATTTCTAAGAATGTTCCCAATGTTGCTTAAACTTTTAGTCAATCTTTTTTAAACTCTAAACTAATTTTCAACTGGCATTAGCCTAAATATTAATGAATTAATTGAGCATAGAAACCTAAGAAAACATGTAACCAATCTGGAACTATAAAATAAGATGACCTACATGTGCTATAGGACAGAGGAGGAAACTTTACTCGCCATAATATTATTACTCATAAGTCTGTTAATGAAAAAATGGTGCGAGCTTCGATAGTTGTACTTCCAACCAAAGAACATTCTAACCCATTGGGAATCCCTTCATGAAGGACAAATTGCTTCGGTCTTATGATTGAAACCACTTTGACATCTTTGAGAAGCCAAAAGATAACCCATAGGTCACTTTATGAAAAAGATATTGCGTTGGTTGCATGATTAAAATCTCTCTGACATCTTTTATGAAGCAGATTTCAAAGCACTGGAATCTCTTAGCTCAGAACACTGTTACCTCTTTATGAAGCTGAGCGCAAAGCATTTTTACCTCTTTATAAAGCTAGAAGCAATACAGACTCATTAACTCATAAGTCGCTTCATGAAGTTTATATTTTTTCTTATTCAAAGTTCAAGTAACATTGACCTCTTTGTAAATCCGCATTCAGCACACTGGCCCAAGCCACATTTGCCGGAGGCCATTCTGAACCATTATAAGTCACTTCAAGCAGATGGCATCGCTTTGGTTTTATGATTCAAACCACTCTGACTTCTTTATGAAGAAGTCCTTATGAGTCCTTTACTTTGATCTTTTTGTTAAAACCAAGTTGATCTCTTAATTAAGCTGATTTCAAGCCATTTGGATATCTTTAAGAAGTTTCTACCAAGCAGCAACGGAAGCCTCGAGAGCTTTCTATCACATAAGGAAACGTCTCTCCAAAGGAATGACACAGGGCAGCTCCATCAAGTAGAATTGCTAGCGATAGGCTAATCTAAGTAATCTATCACCCTGACAGAACTTTAACTGATTAATGTAACAAAGAAAAGCCATTAGCATTGTAGAAGTAATTCGCTTCATGAAGTAATTATGGCGTTGACTTTATGGTAAAACCATATTGACTTCTTTATGAAGCTAATTTGAAACTATTTTTACTTCTTTATGAAGCTCTTTAAAAATTTTCGAAAGAAGCTATTTTTATTAAGTCAATATACAAAGCATTTAAAACTAAAACTAAACGTTTATTAAAAACGTGATGTTTTAAAATATAAATCTCTGATCTCAATAAATATTTTATTTCAAATTATTTGGTTTAAATTTTGTGTTGACTTAGTTTCATGTATTTTAGAAATAATTTTGTATTAATTCTATAATTTAATTTTTAAATTTATGAAAGCCTTAAGTGCTTTAAAGCATTGTTTGAAAGCCGCCATTCAAAAGTGCATCCTAAGCATTTTACTTAATAGTTGTCAAATTTGTAGTAAAAATTTTTAGTAATACTATTTGTTGTTATTTTGATATTTTTAGAGTATTAGTGATATTTTCTATATTAGCAGCAAAAAAATTAAACTATTTAAAGGCTCTAATGTCCGTTGCAAAGTCAAGTAGTAGTTATAAAAAAATTAAGATTAATTCATTAAAAATGTAATAATAATAAAATTAAATATAAAACATATTAGCAAAATTACGAATTGAAATAAAAAGTGTCCAATTGATACAAATTGTTTCCGAATATTAAACTAGCAGAATGGCCATTACTGAGCTAAGTGTAACCGATTATTTGGCCAAATATTTTCGATAAATAAATTTTAGAAAGTCAAACTTCTGTTCAAGACGAGTAGATATGTATTTCTTAACTGGTTTAAATCAAATCAAATCGAAGCCGTTTATGAAAATTTTTAAACATTATCGGCCACATAATCGGTTACTTTTAGACCAGTGATGACCATTCTGCTGCTTACGAGTTGTGATGACCATATCAAATCGAAGCCATTTATGAAATTGTTAATTGTAACAGAACAAACAATCGGTTACATTAAGATCAGTGATGATCATTTAAGACATTTTTATTATAACAGAACAACCAATCGGTTACATTGAGATCAGTGAAGACAATTTAGTCATTACAGATTAATAACCATTAAGATCAGTGATGACCATTCTGCTACTCGCGAGTAGCGGTGACCATATCAAATCGAAGCCGTTTATGCATATTTAAACAATCGATTACTTTAAGGCCAGTGATGACCACTGGCTTATATTAGTTTTCGCGAGTAGCAGAGTACGTATCATTATGAAATTTCTAGTCATTACAGGCCAAATATTCGGTTACTTTTAAACCAATGATGACCATTTATAAAATATTTAGTCATTACAGACTAATTTATCGGTTACATTAAGATCAGTGATAACCATATTAAATCTAAGCCGTTAAGGAAACTTTAAACAATCGGTTACTTTAGGGCAGTAACCACTGGCTTATATTAGTACTCGCGAGTAGCAGAATAGTCATCACTGATTCAAACCATATCAAATCGAAGACGTTTATGACATTTTTAGTCATTACAGGCCAAATAATCGGTTACTTTTAGACTAGTGACAACCATTTATGAAATATTTATTCATTACAGACTAATTTATCGGTTACATTAAGATCAATGATGACCATTATGCTACTCGCGAGTAGTGAAGTAGTCAAATCAATGCCGTTTATGAAGATTTGAACAATCGGTTACTTTTTGCTTTTTATTTTGGTTATATTTGTACTCGCGAGTAGTTGAATGGTCATCACTGATTCAGAACATTTCAAATCGAAGTGACATTTTTAGTCATTACAGGCCAAATAATCGGTTACTTTTAGACCAGTTATGACCATTCCGCTACTCGCTAGTAGTCATGAACATATCAAATCAAAGTCATTCATGAAATGTTTAGTCATTAGAGCCGACAGCAAAGGTGATTTAAAATAATGTTTTTTTTTTGTTTTGTAAATGAAATAATAAATTATAAAAACTTCAAATAACTAAATCTATCAACCACAGCAACGGACATTGTAGAACTAATACAAAAATTATGCCAATTTAGAATTACACCTTTCACTAAAACAATATGCAATCGAATTCGATCTGTCTTGCTCAAAAAAACAGCTATATATAACCAACAACAAAAAGCTATCATTAGTGCATCTTTAGATATGAGACCAACCAATCGTTAAATCTTGACATACATTTGCCACTTTATGCTGTTTAGTTTTGTTGTAATGCCTGCAGTAGTGTAAATTCAACATGACGTAATTCAGTTTAGCTTGAAATCGAATTAACCAATAATGATTTTTTGAAACTTTTGTATTCAATATAATTGAACAACAACAACAAAACGAAATGATAATTGAAAACTCTATGACAATTTCTAATTTCTTCTCTTGCTAATGCTATATACTATATTGATATATATATATATATGTGTGTGTATATATGCCGACCATAGGGAACTACAGCTGTCTTAGGGTCGATTTAATATTTACCAGAGATCGAGCATTCTATTTCACCACCGTTTTTATACCTGGCATTATCTTGGTGACGTCATCCTTTATAACATTCTGGCTAGAATGGAATGCGGTTCCGGCTAGATCAATGATAGGTAACAACAATTAAAAAAAAACAAAATACCACCACAACAACAATAACTCCTTCAAACAATACATATTCAACGAATCCATCAACCATATCTGAGTTAATTTTTTTTTACATATTTACAATTATTTTCTTTAAAATAATAAAGTAAGATGCACACAAAACTAAAAGGCGTATTAAAAAAAAATAACTTGAATGATATTCACCACATTTCACCAAACCACCAAAACAAAAACAAACAAGTTTCTACAAAAATCAAAAAAAACAGGAAGT
Source organism: Melieria crassipennis (assembly GCA_963668005.1). Classification (NCBI taxonomy): domain Eukaryota; kingdom Metazoa; phylum Arthropoda; class Insecta; order Diptera; family Ulidiidae; genus Melieria; species Melieria crassipennis. The sequence continues at coordinate 75,764,533 of OY764962.1, read as the reverse complement.
TTTTTAATATAAAATTTTTAGTGTAAAACTTATTTTAGTGCATTGCTCTTAATTAATATTTCAATTTTAATTACTATTTCAATTTAAATTTTCATTACTATTTTTACTATTTTAATTAAAATTTCAATTAAAATTTCTACGAAATTTTCCATTAAAATTACAATTAAAATTTCCATTACTTTTTCAATTTCAATTGCAACCACTCAATTAACAAATTTTAATAGTAAAACCAAGAAACCGCCATTTTGTTTATATTTTTGTAATTAGAAAATATCAAACCAACCAACCACCCACCCATCCCACCGTGCATTCCGTTAGTCATGCATTCAGTTCTTATTGCCTTGAAGCGCCTTTTGCCAGCGTTAGCGTTTTTGTAACTTGATTTGTTTTCATTCTGACTCCAACAACAACATTTGTTTCGATCATTTCGTAGCGCATTTTGCTTGATCCGAAATACTTATTCTAGTAACCGTTATTACGCCCACAGCCATACAAAAATTGTATTAAAAAAAAAAATTTGTTTTCTTTGTTTCAACAATAAAAACACAAAAAGTTTGCCTTAAAATCAACTTTACAGTTATACAAAACTATTTTGTTATTGTTTTCTCAACTCGTATTTAAATTCCATGCAATTACAACTACAATTATTGTACAACAACAACTGCCAATTTGATACTTCACCCGTTCACAGCAAAGTTGAATATTTTTGCCGATTGCTGCATGAGATTTGTTGTACTTTACCCCGTCCACATCGATTCGTTTCTTACGTTTTCATTAGCATTTGAGCCGATAACCGCAATACATACTTTTATGCAATAATTATATACCAACACATATGAAATATAACAATTTAGCTTTCTTAGGCTTTAGATTCCATGGACCAGTTGCTTGAACACAGCTGATCCCATTTGATTTTGAGCGTTGCCATAGTCGAACTTTTTGCTATCAAACACACAAACCATCAGTGAGGTTAGGTTGTCAGAGTTGTTAAAAGGTTCATAGCGTTGCTAGGAAACTAGTTTAGGTATGAATTTTGCGCATAACTGTAAAACAGGTATACTCCATAGCACATAAACGTTTTAGTGATTTAAGTGTCTCGTCTATGCATTTAGTTAATGTACCTCGTCTATGCAAATAATCAACAACAAAATGCAAAATATTTATGTAAAAAATATTAGAAATAATTACGAAAAAAATATATATAACAAAAAAATAAAAAACATAAAAACAATTCAAAAACATTTCAAGAATAATTGAAAAATATATTTAAAACAATTACAAAAAATTAAACAAAACTTTTTATAAATCACAAAATTAATTTAGTATTAAAATCCTTTATCGCAGAACTGCCACAACATAAAAAAATCAAAAAAAAAACTAAAATTTAAAGAAACCATACAAAATATGTATCCAGTTAATTCACTTTGATGTATGCCAACATGGCGTCTGTATGTGTGTTTTTTAAGGTAATTACAGTTGCCTACAAGTCGAGTTGACTTTTACCAGGGATCGTGCATATTATTTCACCACTGTATTTATACCCGGCATTATATTGGTGACATCATCATTTATCACATTTTGGCTGGAATGGAATGCTGTGCCAGCCAGAGTTATGATCGGTATGTAAACAAAAACAACAAAAATAAAACTCAACAAAATCAACTCATTTAAGTTTAGCAACTGTTCTAACCAATAGAAATGTGCGCTGTATAAACCATTTAGAATTTTAGTCAGAGGCCGATTAAAGGACAAAAGATTAGTTAGATATTCAAATAAATAATGCAACTAAAGCCCTTTTATAATACTTCATAGCTAATAAATAGATCATGTAGTATATAGGTACACAGTTAAGCTTAACATAGAGTCTGCGATGGATAGATGACAGCATTTATGCTCAAAACTAGGTCGAAGCTAGGTTCAAATTTTTCGATTGAGGCTCATAAAACCAGATCGAGCATGATTCATGTAAGCAGTGAATCCAGAGTCTGGTAGGATAGTGAAATGTTCACAAAGTGCAGAAAGCAGTGCCTGAAAGGAACTCTGGAGCATCTTCTCCGCCTCTGCATTGCGCTCTCAAGACTACGATTGGCTCACTTTCGTACTCCGCTATTTGAGAGACTGAAAGGGGCGATACAATAAAGGCCAACGCCGTACTGAAATTTTCTACAAGAGTTTGTATATTTATAGATATTTACGAACAGAGTCCATGCGAGGCCTTAGAGCCAGCCAGTTTAACCTAACCCAACCCACTTGAAAATTTTTGAGACTTATAAGTATTTTTTGATACGGTTTTTACGGGTTCAATTACAGTCTCTCATACCAAGTTAACACTGGCACAGGATTCTTCCATGTTTTCTCCTACACTTGATGCCTTCAATTAAGAAACTGTTTTCTCTTCCATCGATGCACTTCAACTTTCACTAAGAACTTTTGAAAATTTTCATCAGCAGCAAATTTTTCTAGCAGTGAATTTACTTCCCACATAGGCGAGTCTTGTTAGGCACAACTCTTAAGCAACTCAAATTACAACTAGAATAGAATAAAATAAAATGAAATAAAATAAAACAAAACAAAATAAAATAAAATAATTTAAAATAAAATTAAATTAAATTAAACAAAATAAAATAAAATAAATTAAAATAAAATAAAATAAAATAAAATAAAATAAAATAAATTAAAATAAATTAAAATAAAATAAAATAAAATAAAATAAAATAAAATAAATTAAAATAAAATAAATTAAAGTAAAATAAAATAAAATAAAATAAAATAAAATAAAATAAAATAAAATAAAATAAAATAAAATATAATAAATTACGGGGTAGGACTTCAACCGCCTCAAGAGGTCCTATTGTGACAAATTCCTCTGTATATTACAGATCCTAGAATATTTCAGGTTAACAAACATATTCATTGAAAAAAATCAAAGCAATTATTTCTATTTGACTCAAACATCACTTTTGCTCATACGAATGAATATATTAAAGGTGATTTATTGATTTCTGGAATATAGTAAAGTTATGATTTGGTATTTAAGAAAATTTCCGTTACAAAATTAACATAATAGGTTAGGTAAGATTAGATTCATTTCGGATCCAGTGCATTTCGCTATCTTTTGGGTTACTTGTAGACCCAGACGTGATCTTTTGGGAACCATTTGGTCTTTGCAAGGAAATTGTGTACTTAGGTCAGTAATCTGAGCATCAGCCATTTCCACGTGATCCTTCAAAGAACCTGGACGTAAGAGTCGTCCATCGTTCCTGTTTTGAATTAATACAATACTATGTTTTTTATTCGTCAACTGTTGCCAATCGTTACAGTAACATTAATCTGGATTCACCGCTTACATGAATTAATAAATCGAAATCGAAAAAAAGTATACAACTAAAACTAAATGTTTAAAATTTAAAAAAATTTCAACTTGACCTCGAATCAAACTTAACATTAGTAAATTAATCAAAGATACTACAATTAGGCTAGAAACTCAACTAAATTGAGGCTAGAAACTCAACTAGATTTAGGTTAGAAACTCAACGAAAGTGAGGTTAAGCACACCTTAAAAATAACCTTAAAATTATCCACAACCGCATTTGTTGCACAGCAAAATCATAGTTCAGGTAGTTAGCAGCATAGGTATTCATTATCCAACCATTTAGTTTTGTTATAATTTTCACAATGCTTAGGACTAATTTCCATCGCAATGAATTGCACCTGCTAACGATTTTTGCATGCAAATTTTAATATAAACTTTTGTTTAATTTTTAAGCTATCACCAAATATTTAATTCCATTCGCAATTATAACAAAACCCCGCAATTTGAGTTTTAATTTGTCACACAAGTTCTTAAAAGTATGAATAAAAAAATGTATTAAAATTTTATGGTTAAGCATCCAAAACTCGCATAACACAAGTCACAACATTTCCAACTTGAATAACTCAAGTTTACATTTTGTTTATGTTAATTTGTTGTTTTTTTTTCATAAAATGCAACTTTGATTAAAACGTGCCAAATGAAATTGCTCATAAAAACAACACGCAGCCAACAAATTTTGGCTTTGGAAAAGCCAACTTTGAAAGCGAAAACGTTTTTGCCATTTCACATTCGTGTTCCGTTGCTGGTGGGGAGGGGGCAGAGTGTGGGGAGAGTGTGGGGAGAATATCAGAGCCACAAACAGTGTTGCCAGAATAGGAGAATTCCTTCGAGATTTGCGAGAATCTGGTCCTTTAAGGATTAATTTTAGGATTAATGATTGTTTGGGAGAAAGTTTAGGAGATATTAAGTGGGCAAAATTTTATTATTTCACATTCGTATTCAGGAAAGAGTATAAAGAGAATATTACAGCCACCAGCAGTGATGCCAGATCAGAAGATTGTCTTCTAGAGTTGGGAGAATCTCGGCCTCTTAGAAGGAATTTAAAGAGTTTAGGAGATTTCAAGTGAAAGGATTTTGCCATTTCACATTTACTACATGGGCTGAAAAGTCTTTGGCCTGACATAGAGATGGCGCCAAAAATTAAGAATTATTGTGTTGTACATGGAAAACCATCCTTAACTTAGATTCTGTCAAAGTTTCATGACATTTGGTTGACTCGTTTTCAAGTTATTGCTTTCGAAGTGACGCTACCTCTGAATTTTTGTAAACAATGGAAAAAAGTGAATTTCGTGTTTTGGTAAAACATTGCTATTTGATGGGCAAAAATACAGTGGAAACAACAACATTTATCAAGCCATGCTTTTGTTTCCACTGTATTTTTGCCCATCAAATAGCAATTTTTTTATCAAAACACGAAATTCACTTTTTTCCATTGTTTACAAAAATTCATTTTTGGCGCCATCTCTATGTCAGGCCAAAGACTTTTCAGCCCATGTAGTATATTCAGTTGAAGCTAGAAGTAGGAAAAGAATATCATAAACACAATCAGTGTTGCCAAATTAGGATCCTTGTTGATTTGGAAGAGTTTCGGCCTCTTAGGAAGAATTTTATAAGTTTAGAAGATTTTAACTGGAAATAATTTTCCCATTTCACATTCGTATTAAATTGATGGTAGAAGAAGGGAAGAGTGTAAACAGAATATCATAATCACAATGAGTGTTGCCAGATTAGGAGATTTCTTTATAGATTTGAAATAGTTTTGCCCTTTTAGGAGGAATTTTTGGAGAAATAATTCTTTAAGCAAACTTTTAGAAGATTTTAATTCTCATTTGATAGATTTTATGGGTTTTTAGTTGATTTTTGGCGATTTCTGGGCAATTGTTTGCTAGCGAAGTAACAAAAATTGAATAACAAAAACAAATTTGTTAGTGAAACAACTAAATCATCTTTTCGGAAAACTTTGAATATTGATATTTAAATTCTTCATAATACAAAAATTTAGACATTTTAGGTGATTTTTAAATTTTCTATTGAAAATTGTTTAATTCATTATTTAGTTATTCTTTAGATACGCGAAAAAGTAATTTCAGGCATCTGGCAACACTGGCCACCATCCAAGCCAGTTATCGAAACAATTACATAATCTTTTCAGAGAGCTTTGAATATTGAAATTGAAATTCTTCATAATAAAAAAATTTAGAAATTTTACGAGATTTTTAAATTTTTGATTGAAAATTTGATGATTAATTATTTAGTAATCCTTCAAATACACGAAAATTTCATTTCAGACATCTGGCAACATTGGCCAAAAGCCAGGCCAGTGTCTTGTAATCATTATGCTGCACTGTGCGGGCACAGTGGGCGTGACAAGAGCGCCAAGCACATCACAAAAACACACAAATTAGATTGTAAAGTTCTAATTCAGCAGCAACTGTTCATCATCGTCAGCCCCAGCAGCAACAACAACAACACACAATGCGGGCTGGTAAAATGTTATGGTGTCTGCTGTGCGGTTACTGCAAATGAATTTTGGGAGAGTCCAACTGTCAGTATGACAGCACTTTACAATTAATTTTAAATTTGTTTAAATTTACTTTGTGGCACTTTGATTCGCATTTGAGATTCTAAAGTGCTGGATTTTATGCAATTCGATTTATTATAAAGTTATGGGGTTTCTAAGAGGGTTTACTTTTCTTACTTTGAAATACTTTGTTTCCAATGAGAACAAAAGTTATAAACAAAAATATGTTAATGCCGTTCAGGCCAGATGAGTTGGTCCCCCACTCACTTTCCCCATTCGTTTGAAATGTTTGTGGTAACATACGTTGGAAAAAACAGTGTTGCATACACATTTCAAACGGGTGGAATTTGTGGTATCACCATTGTCCCATATAGAATCCTAAGTTTGTCTCATACAAAGGCAGCCATTAAAACCTACCTAACAATATCCCAATCATTTCACTTCTTGAAACTGTGCAATTGTCCAATATCGACATAGAACTTTTAATTTATGTTTAACTTTATCTCAAATCAATTTTAAATCCACTTCAGTAGCAGTCAAAAAGATTCAGTTCAGAGGGTCCCTACTCGACCTATACCTACATTTGTCTTATCACAGCGTTCCACTCTGTACTACCTTTTGAGCATAAAATCCACGCCCATATGAAATTCCTCAAGTTAAAACGTCTATCAAAAAACCAGATCTCTTACATCCAATCCAGACTTACGAATGTAAAGTTTGAACAATGAAAGCAAACGACTAAATGTTTCTTATCACAGCTTTCCATTCTACTTAAAATGGTCATCTTTTCAACTTTAAAACTCAGCACACATGAAACTTTTTAAATCATAACTTCTATAGAAACCAGAAGTTACGAATGTGGCATGGCCTTTTGAACCCAATCCAGACTTACGGCTGTGAAGCTGTGACAATGAAAGCAAACGGCATCAATTATATACAGTTTTCTTAACACATGAAACTCTTTAAGTCAAAAGTTCTATGGAGAAGCCAGCAGTTGAATCTTGAGTCCAATCCAGACCTACCGCTGTGAAGTTTTGACAATGAAAGCAAACGACATCAATTATATAAAGTTTCCTTATCACACGAAACATGAAACCTTTTAAGTCAAAACTTCCATGGAGAAACCAGAAGTCGAGTCTTGAGTCCAATCAAGACTTACGGTTGTGAAGTTTGGATTATGAGAGGAAACGAGACTTTTGAGCAAAAATTTCAAAGGACAATATTTACTATTATTTTTACTCTCAGGCTAAGAGGTGATAAGTACGATCCGTGCATTAGATGCAATGAAGAACTTGAAGAATCAACGGCAAAAATTATAAAATGATGAGTTTTATAAAATCGCAAAATTAATATGGCTTGCACACGTAGAAAGTTGCCAGAAGAATGAATAAAAAGACGAGCATTAAAAAAACCTATAGTTAGACCAAAGAGAAGATGGTTAGGTGCAACTAGAATCTGACTAAAGAGAGAGAAATCTGGAGGAAAGTAGTAGAAAGTAATTAGAACTATGAGGAAAGAAGAAGAACATATAAACCGTAAGCTGACTTACTTTTTGTGAATCTAAAGAGGAAGAAAATTTAAGAATTGAAAGCAAATGTCTCTCGCTCAAGGAGTCTCCATGCTCAATCAACATACAGCAGCTACGCTGGCTTGGTTAGTCCAAAGAGAAGATAGTTAGGGTTATCGAAGACTTCAAAGCCATGAAGCACAGTTGGTGGAATCTGATTAAAGAGAGTGAAATCTGGAGGAAATCAGTTTTGGAAGCAATGATCCATCTATTAGAACTATTAGGAAAGAAGAAGAACTGTGGGCTGACTTGATTCTTGTGAGTCGAAAGAAGAACAAAATTTAAGAATCGGAACCAAATGTCTCTCCCTCAAGGCCTCTCCATTCTCCATCAGTATCCAGCAGCTACGGTGACTTGGTTAGACCAAAGAAGAAACCGTTAGCTGTAGTTATCGAAAACTTAAATGCCTTGAAGCTACAATTGGTGGAGTCTGACTAAAGAGAAAGAAATCTAGAAAGTAGAACTATGAGGAAAGAAGAAGAACATAAAAACTATAGGCTGACTTGGTTTTTGTAAAGTCTATTTAGTGAAGTCTGAAGTGGAAGTTTGTGGAATCTGACTAAAGAGAGAGAAGTGTGAAGGAAAGTAGTTGTGGAAGCAGTGGTCCATCTATTAGAAATATTAGGAAAGATGAAGAACTGTGGGCTGACTTGATTCTTGTAAATCAAAAGAAGAATACAATTTTAGAATCGGAACCATATCTCTACCCCTCAAGGCCTCTCCATTCTTAATCAACATACAGCGGCTACGTTGGCTTGGGGAAGATGGTTAGGTGCAGCCATCGAAGACCTAAATGCCATGAAGCTGAAATTGGGGGAGTCTTACTAAAGAGAGAAAAATCTGGAGTAAAGCACTGAGAACTATCAGGAGAGAAGAAAATTATATAAAACCTAGGCAGACTTGGTTCTTGTGAATCAAAAGGAGAAGAAAATTTAAGAACCGGAACTATGTGTCTCCCGCTCAAGGCCTCTCCATTTTTAATCAACAGCAGCTAGAAAGACAGGAGGACAGGAGCTTAATGACAGGAGAAAGTCGATAGCAACGAGGCAAAGACTGTTTTTCCGATGGAAGAACAAAATTGAGCACATCCTGTCATCTTTGGAGCAGATGCTCACAAAGCAGAGGCGCCTGAAGAGAGAGATTTTGCAACATACTGTAACCCGGTAACGGGTTGTTATGCCAAATGTCTCTAATTAAACCAAAGACTCAAGAATCTCAATTTCATACTAAAAAGTTTTAAATTATGCGACCACACATCTCAATATTTATTTATTTACTCGCACCCACCAGACATTTTTTGTTGCCGGCAATAAGAAAACGATTCGCTCGCAACAAATTTATCGCCAGTAATATCGCCAGCGTATCGATTTCGTATCACCAGTCGCTCTAAAACGTCCGCCGAAAGCAACTCGCCTTGACGAGTCGTTTTCATATCGTCTGGGCGAGTCGTTTTCTTATCGCCTTGACGAGTCGTTTTCATATCGTCTAGACGAGTCGTTTTCATATAGCCTGGACGTCGAAAATCTAAATACATCATGTTGTTTGGAAAATTATGAATATATAAAAAGTCAGTCAGTTTTGGTTAGCTTTTTTGTTTTGTTTTGGGAATCCTCTGCTCAATATTTTCCAAATTATATACATATTTGTTGTATTATTTTGGCACATTCTCTGTTTCTCTTTTTTCGCACAGCACCTGAACTCATCATACTTATAGTTTTGGTGTTTGATGTTTTGATCTTGAATCAATGTTGTTGATCAATGAACCATCGGCGAAAGAAAAACAATTTTTTAAATACGGGACATGTTGCTATTTTGTCGCTGGAGCAATAAATCGGCGAGTCGCCAATTTGTTGCCACTGACGATTGTTGCCTATTTTTCACATTTTGCTTGGTGGGCAAATGCCTCAGAGCTGATTTCGCAGCTCACAGTTGTATAAAACACCTTAAGTACGTAAAACTAAGCTGTTATCTTGATTTTCTGCTCTCCTGGCATCGCTTCCATGTAAAGTCGCCACAACGGAAGCATTCAAATGCAAACCGGCGTCAAACCAGCAGAACGCGTACTTAAACCGAATTACTATGCTGACCGGCATCCGGCCTGGAATATTCAACAACAGCGGCCGCGTCAGAGCGCTTAGCAGCGGCTGACAATCTGTCAAGCTGACACACTGCGCTCGGTGACAAACGGGCATCAGCTGTGGCACAGCACTGGCAACTGTCAGCCGGCAACTTTGGTCATCAGTTCAACGGCAAACCCCCTCCCCGCGCCACCCCCTGACCATCGTTCATACGATACACAGCCGGGTTGCAGTTGGGCGCCATTGTTGCTTGCCACACTTGACATGTTGCAGTTTTATTGCTGTTGCTATTTGTGTTTTGTGCCAGTACTGCACATCTTTCATAATTTATTCAAACCTATTTATTTGACAAAGCATTGCACGCACCAACTCACCGAACGGCAGTCGAATGCTGCACGCAATCGTGCGCACAGGATATTCCGGCCCGCATTACCTCGAAGGGGATTTGTGCAAAACTGGGCAAAAAACTTGTCGTCACATTTTGTATGCAATGCGAACGGCATTTGTCTTGCAAGCAGTCAGCCGGTGTGTCACAGCATAAATAAGTATGTGTGCATTTTTAAAAATGTTCAAATGCAACGCAAATGACGCAAGTAAAATTCAGAAACAATGAAACACTGAAAATAACTGCACTGGCCCCCGGGGCGTATGCGGTAGATTACAAATGGGTTAAGCTCAAAAGTTGCATATTCTTTCTTCTTATAACTTTTATGAGAATTTTTACGAAGCTACTGAAACAATACTTTGTTGTTAATGTTTTCACAATAAACCATTTTTAATTAAAACAATTTTATAATAAAACCTTTCCACACCTTAAGTGGAATGATTTGAAATTTTTACACATAAAAATACTTTTTACTTTACTTTTTAACTTTCCAAAAGCTAATTTGTTGCTTAGTTCAAAGCTGGAAATGTTCAATTTTCATTTTAACTTTTATAGTAAATGCACAAAGCATCTTTATTATAATCCGTAAAATATCACACACACACATACACACAAGCCAACTCAAACTATATGCGTCAGTTCGCAATGAAGACATCAACACACACACGAACACATAAATTTGCAATCAAACGAGGCGAAAAGCATTTCGTTGATTGCTGATAACTTGCCGACAACTTGTAAGGCAATAACTGTATAATACGGCCAACGATTGGCGGCAGCATTTTCAATATACGTTGCAATAATATGAAAGCAAGTGTAAAGGAGGCACAAATTGTGGAAGGAAGGAAGAAGGAACCTGAATGGCTGCCATTCATTTCAGTGCTGCGGCACAAAATGGAGCAATGAAATTCGCCAATTATGCAACGATTTATGCACGAACACACTACCAAACGCACACACTCATACACTGACACTCATATATGCACACAATCACAGCAACATATTGAAATAATATGCACAAAGTGTAGCGCCAACAATTTTGCAAATTGTGAATTGCCTGCGCAAAGGATTGCAACTGAATGGCTGCAAGGAATGCTACAAAAACAGCAAAAACAATCACAACAACAAAAACAACAACACTTTCTTAAGCAGATAAATAAGCAAGTGTGCTGCAAAAAATCTGCTCGGCAATTCTAGCGGAAACGCAAAAAATTCGCCATACCAGCAAAGCTGGCGTCTGCTCGCTTCAAGTGCCGACAACGTGGCTTATGGCGCGTCTAATATATGTGTGTCTGTGTGTGAGTGTGTGTGTGTGACGTGCATATTGCATATGTTGAAATAATGCTGTAGTATCTTGGCATTTCGTCAGCCGCTTTACAAATGGCACCATTGTCTCTGGAAACGTTGCAAAGATGCTTGCACCGTGTAAGCCATTTGAGACGATTGTGAAATGGGCAAAACTGGCTAAATGGCTGCGAGTGTCACTTGGTTGCAAGCACAGCAATTTATAGAACACAAACATTGCCTTGAAGATAAGATGGCATTTAAATATAAATCGAAAAATTATATTTAAATGGAAATAAATTAAGTGAATTTAGTAGAAACGTTTCGGATTTGGTAAGATACGTTTTGCAGGAAACTTAAATTTTTCACGCAATAATTGGTGATTTTTGTATATTTCATATTGTATAATTTCACTAAAGAGTGTTTTGGATAAAAGTTGGGGGATAATGTATCTAATCAATTTCCGATGTTTAAAAGTTATAATCTACTTGCTGTTCTAATTTATGGACATTTAGCTTCTTTAATTTAGAGCAATCACTGCAAACGCCTAAATGTATGGTAGACCTTTCTAGGCTCTTTTAAATATTATTTATTAGTTTCCTTTGGCTACGTAAGATCATCTCATGGATATTCATAGATCAAATGCGATCGGAGATCGATGTTAGTACAGTCGTGTCCGGGTATAGTGAACAACTCGATATAGTGAACACCCAAATTTTGACATGGAGCCTCTAAATATTGAACAAAATTTTGCAAGAAATGTCAAGCAAAAAACAAAAAGTGTGTTTTGAGCAAATAAAACGAGTTTTTGAACAAAAATGTTAACCTTGATATAGTGAACAACCTCAATACTGTGAACAGGCCTTGCAATAATTAGTTCACTATATCCAGACACGACTATATATGTAGATCGGGCTTGGATAACGCAGCATCTTCAAAATAGAAGATGCCACAAGCTTTGCAAATCATTTCCAAATTTTTAACATCTCCAAAATGGCAAAGAATTAATCAAAGTGCATTAAAAAATATATTTTTTTTTGTTTTATAAAAATTTTTAGTCATATTATACAAAATTTTTTTTTTTATTTCTATCAATACACATTTATAACATAAATTTAAATAATTTGAAAAATATATGTGTATTAATAATTAAAGTTATAAACTAAAATTTAAAAAAATTTGAAAAATATAAATAATAATAATAATTTTAAAAGGAAATTACAATTGCAAAATGAAAGTATTTAAACTTAAACAAACATTTAACAAGTAACTTTATATTTATTCAAATTTATTTTTCAAAATTTATAAAAATAAGTTATTAAAAACATTAAAAATTAAAAATTTATATTTAGAAAAATCAAATTTTTAATAAAAGTAAAAATATCTAAAATTAAATATATTCTATATGTATTTATAAAAAAAAAACACTATTTATTAAAATGTATTAAAAAAACATGTTATACTAAAATCTGAATTAAAACAATAATTAAAATTATAAAATAAAAATATGTACAAATTTAACAATTATTAAAACTTAACAAAAAATATTTTTAATATTTTTACTATTTATTCAAATTTATTTTTAAAAAATTTCAAATCAAAAATTCAAAATTCAATTCAATTTTATTTATAAACAAAAAATTAATGTAATTAAAAAATAAAAATAAATAATAAAAAATTGCAATTTAAATTTATTCTCAAAAATCTTTAAAAATAATTTATGTTATATAAATCAATTTTAAATTTTCATTTACAGCATTCAAGTTATAAAAAAAAAATCTAAAATTGAACAAACTAAAAATAATTCTTAATATTTATTCAAATTTATTTATAAAAATTAATAGAACTAAATGTTATAAAAACAGTAAGCAAAAAAAGTATAAAAAGTTACATTTATAAATTTTTTTTAAAATTATAATTATAAAATAGAAACATGTGAAATTATACAAACATTAAAAAATTTCATATTAATTCACAATTATTAATTACAATTATTAACTAAAGTAATAATTACACATTTATTAATTATAAAATATATAATATAAAAAAATTTAACATTTATGTTAAAAAAAATTAAAACCCAAAGAAATTTGTATAATATCATAAAAACATTAAAAAATAATTATTATTAAAAAAATGTAAACTAAAATATAAAAATTTTTTTAAATAAATTATTTTAAAATATTGAAAGGTTTATATTTTAAATATTTAATATTACCAATTTCGTTTTCATACACCGCACACCTAACTTTATAGAGCAAATAAGTAAGAAACCTGCACATACTGTACACTGCTCATAGCTATTGGTATCTTTTTTAAACGGTTTTGCTATTGCTCCTAATCTTTTGGCCCTCTTTTACATATATATTTAAATATGCTTAACACTTTTAATGCTAGTATAAATATTTTTATTATGTAGTTTCATTGACTAAATGTGCATTTTCCAATATTTTGCAAAACTTCCATTAAAAAAAGTAAGAAAACAAAAAAGTAAAACAAATATAATTTTATCTACAATATATATCATAAATCAATTAAATCAAAATATATTTAATAAATACTTTAAATAACTAAAATATAATTTTAAATATTCGAAAATTTTTTTTAATAATATCTTTTATATATTATAAGTAAATGTTTATCTTTTAAAAAGTGATTATTTTCAACAAGAAATATTGAAAATTAAAAATTAAACTTTTAAAATTTTTACAATACCTTTAAGGGGGAAAGCCACTGTGACGGGTCAAAAAATTAGTGATTTTAAACATTTTTTTTGACCGAGTAAATATAGGAATTTTTGGATCGGGTTTTTTTTATTTTATTAAGCAGACATCTAGTAATATTTCCACAAATTTTTATTAAAAAATATTAAATAGTTTAAACAATAGAGATGATCCCGTAGCGCTTGAAAAAAAATTCCCCCTCCATGGCGGCATCGATTTCTCAAAAACCCGTACTCAGAAAAAAACAAATAAAATTTTATTGTAATCTGTATGAATGTAGCTATCTTTGTACGTAGCCGTTTTTTTTTATTTCGATTTTTCACAAAATGGCGACCGATTGAAAATATTTCCATGTTTTCGACCTTGTTTTTTTGGTTTTGAGACAGTTTAAAAAATAGTAAAAAACAAAATTTTCCAAATCGGCTACGCTTAACCTTAACCACTACTAAGACGAACAAAACAAAAAAAAAATTAGAAATCGGTTCATAATTGTTCGAGTTATTGATGCCGCCAGTTCAAAAAAAGTCGTTTCGAGAAAAACGCGTTTAAAGTTTTGAGTCCATTTCTCTCGTAATGAAATCATGTATCTTTTAAAATTTTCATACGTGTGTTAAACTATCGAGTCTTTGAAATTTTGACTTGAAATTTTGTACACATATTTTTGAATATATAAGCTTTGATTTAAAACAAAAAAAAAAATTTTTTTTTTTACCCGTCACAGTGGCTTTCCCCCTTAATAGAAAAAATTCGTTTTATGAAATAACAAATTAGCAAATATTTTTAATTTAACATTTCCAGCACTCAAAACATTTATTTGATTTAAATTAAATTAAAAAATTGAACAAATTACAACCTCAATTTTAATTGTAAATTTAAAAATATTTGTTAACATTTTTTTAAAAACATTACATTTTTTCAAACAAATGTTTATAACTTTATATTTTCAACACTCCAAACAGTTCTTTGATCGAAATTACATTTAAAACCAAAACAATTTACAATCTTATCTTAAATTTAAATTTTAAACTTAAAAAAATATTTTTTAAACAGTATTTTTGAAAAATTAAACTTTTTAAAACACAAATATTTTTACTTTTACATTTTAACACTCCATATATTTAAATTAAATTTAAAAACAAATTAAAATATTATCTAAATTTAAACTGTAACCTTTAAAACAGTATTTTTTAAAAAAATTTACATTTTCAACACTCCAAATATTTCTTTGATTCAAATTAGATTTAAAAAGCAAATAAATTAAAACCTTATCTTAAATTTAAACTGTAAACTTTAAATAATTATTTTTAAACAGTATTTTACAAAAATTATATTTTTATAAAATATACATTGTGCGCATGATAATATTTTTTAAAAACATTTTTTAACAATATTTTTAGAAAATAATTATTTCATAAAACAAAACATTGTACGCATAAAAATAATTTTTTTTTTCAATATTTACAAATTTTTTTTCTAAAAAAAACTACCCTACCATCACACAAAACCCAAACACATCATCCTAATAAATCAAACCAAAAACAACTCATATCCGTTTGTATTTATCATTGTTCAAATTGAACATTTGTATTGAGCAAAAACACTAAATGAATCTACTCTCTCCCCACCACTACGCGTTGCGCTCAAATAGGTGTAACAACAATGCTGAATTTCTTCACAACGTCGAACGGTTTCCGCAGCACGCTGCCAGTCGTCTCCAACCTGACGGCCATGAACGTCTGGGACGGCGTCTGCATGTGCTTCATCTACGCGTCGCTACTGGAGTTTGTCTGCGTTAATTACATGGGCCGCAAGCGACCCCAACACAACGCCGTCTACCGGCCCGGCGAGAATCCCGTCACACAGGTAACGTTTACTCCTTCGCCACGCACTTTGCTAACGCCAACTTCGTTCGAAAAGCTGCGCCTTCCCCCGCCCAAAAACAAAACAACAAACAAAAACTGTCACTACTTTATTTGTCATTAGCGGCGTGTGCCGACAGCCAAAATCGTAACAACTACCCAAAACTACAACAACCATTTGCAATGCATCTCAATGTAGGGCATCGAGTACAATTCCAGCTAACAAAATTACAGTTATTTCGAATTCCACCAAAACCAGTGAAACTTTCATAAATTCAATTTCATTGCCAATTACCAAATAAGCCCCAACAAAAAATCCATATAGTTTCTCTTCTCTTGCCCGCTCTATTTCTCACTCTCTCTATTTCTATGTCTGTCTCTTGCTCTCGCTGTGTTTAAACTTCACTTCACTATTTCGATTACGCTCTTTCTTATATAATACAACAACAAATCAAATGCAACAAACTTCCCTCAGCTCATCCGTCCCTGTCAATACGAAACTCTGTCACTCGTTCACGCTCAATTCTCGATATAGCCTCAACCCGTAGCATTTTCTTTCTCTACTAAATACTTGCCACATATTTTCTTTCTAACCTCAACATGTATTGCAATACTCTGCGTATGAGATACTTTTGCGTTTCACGTTTCGTTTTTAACCTCAAAATAAAGCAACAAATAACAATAACTTTTTTGCGTTTTCCACTTGTTTGATTATCATTTCTTCTGTATTTATAATTGTATGTGTAACCATTTTATGTGATGCCAGCGTTACCAATATTTATTCTAACCAAGTATCTATCTAACAAAAATTCCATGTTTGCATTTTTCTGAATAACTTTTGGTTTTCTCTTCGAAATTCCATATCTGTGTGTTGTTCTCAGTTGATATCATTTGACAAGTTTTTCGGTTATTATTTCGTGTTGTTTTCTCTAATGTTGTATAACACAATAATCAAGAAGTAATGTAGTCTCTAAATAGAAACTGAGAAATCCTTAGGTAGGTATTGTTCCTACAATTGAATGTTGATTTATTTTTTTGTTTTTTTTTTAATTTCTTTTTATTTTGTATTGGTATTGAAATTTTCAGAAATTTTAACACTAATGAAATCTGTGCGATTACTGCAAAAAAAGTGTGTAAAGAAAATTCCAAGGTTTATTAGTTGAAGAAAAAAATTAATAAAAAAAATAAGAAAATTTCGACGAAACAAGTTTAAATATATTTAAAATTTTCCACGGAGCGTCAAGAGTTAAAATTTTCGTTAACTGTATTAACTGCATGTTCATAAAATGTGAAAAGAGTTAAAAGCTTAAACGACTTTTTTAAACGACTTATTTAAAAATTGTAATACAAAGTGATTTGGTGTAGATTAAGTTTACTTTACTTTGGACTTCACTTTTGGTTTGACTCTTGACTTGGCTTTAAGCTTGACTCTTAGCGCTTCTTTGACACCTGGCTTGCCTTAGACTTGACTCTTGACTTGACTGCTGACTTGACGCAGACTTGAGTCTTGACTTGTCTTAGAGTTAACTCTTGACTTGACTGCTGACTTGACGTAGATTTGACTCTTGACTTGATTTTTTAGTTAAGTCTTGACTTGGCTCTTGACTTGATTCTTTAGGTGACTCTTGACTTGGCTTTTGATTTGACTTGGACTTGACTCTTGACTTGATGTAGGCTTGACTTTTGACTCGACTCTTGACTTAACTTCTAATCTCACTTTTGACTTTACTCTTGACTTGTCTCTTGACGTGACTCTTGACTATCACTTGACTTAAGTCTTAACTTGACTCCTGGCTTGGACTGAACTTAAGTTGGACTTAACTTAACTTGGACTTGAGTTAAATTTTACTCAGATTTGACTCTAGATTGGATTTTTTAGTTGACTCTTGACTTGGCTCTTGTTTTGCTCAACATGACTCCTGACTTGTCTAAGACTTCACTCTTGACTTAACTCCTTGCTTGACTCTTGGCTTGGCATAAAGCTTGACTCTTAACGATTCTTTGACCCCTGACTTGTCTGACTTGAGTCTTGACTTGACTGTTGGCTTGACGTAGATTTGACTCTTGACTCGACTCTTGATGTAATTTTTGACGTCACTTTTTACTTGACACTGGACTTGATGCTTGACTTAAGTCTTAACTTGGCTCCAGACTTGGACTTGACTGAACATAATTTGGACTTAACCTAGACCTGACTTGAACTTGACTTGGACTTGATTTGGACTTAACTCAAACTTGAGCTTGACATGGACTTAACTAAGACTTGACTTTATTTAGACTTGACTAGGACTTGACTTGGAATTCATTTGGGCTTTACTTGGACTTCACTTAGGCTAGACTTGGACCTGGATTGAACTTGACTTAAACTTGACTTGGACTTGATTTGAAGTTTATTTCGAATCGCCTTGGACTTGACCTAGATTAGACTTGGACTTCATTTGGACTTGACTTGAACTAGACTTGGATTTAAGTTCAACTTGAATTGAATTTTTGGACTTGAGCTGAACTAGACTTGGACTTGCCTCAAACCTGACTTGGATTTAAGTTCGATTTCAGTTGAACTTTTTAACCTGACTTGGACTTGACCCAGACTTGACTTGGATTTGACTTGAATTTGGCTTTAACTTGACTTGGGCTTGAATTGGAGTTGATTTAGACATGACTTGGAGTTGGTTTGAAGTAGACTTGGACTTAAGTCCGACTTGAATTGAATTTTTGGACTTGACTGGCACTTGGCCTGAACTAGACTTGGACTTGACTCAAACCTGTTTTCGATCTGACTTGACTTGGACTTGACTTAAACTAGACTTGGACTTAAGTTCGATTTCAGTTGAACTTTTTAACCTGACTTGGACTTGACCCAGACTTGACTTGGACCTGGATTGAACTTGACTTAAACTTGACTTGGACTTGACTTGAAGTGGATTTAGACTTGAATTGGAGTTCGTTTGAAGTAGACTTGGACTTATGTAAGTCAGACTTGAATTGAATTTTTGGACTTGACTTGGATTTTGCTTAACTTGACTTAACTTAACTTGAACCTGACTTATTTTAAACTTTAAATTAACTTGGACTTTACAACCATTGTAAAAACTCTAAAAACAAAATCGTTTATTGAGTCAGCATTCAAATTTACGACTTTTTGACCAATGATATAACCACTGCCATGAATTAAAAAATCCAAAAAATATTTTTGAGTAAATCTGCATTCGAAAACTACAACTTCTTCTGCATCCTCAATTCAATTTAAAAACTGCCCTAAGAATACATATGAAAACCTTGGATTTTTTTTAACACACTATAAACGAAATTGAATAAATTACCAACAAATTATAATATTTTCTTTATTCTATTTTTCGACAAAATTATGAAATTGGTTCGCTGCACGTCCAATCGAATATGGCTGGGTATCAATAAATTCAATAACTCAATAATCGAATAAAATCAAAACGAAAGCAAACGAATCGAGTACAATTTTTGTAAGAAGAACTAACATTGTTCCCAATTTTTGTGATTAATCGCAACATGTATGAATTTTCTATACTCACACGTAATAATTTAGCAATGCGAATTTCTAATTATTCACATTCTATATATATATATATATAAATATATGATATATTCAAATACTTAGCTGTTCTGCAAGATTTCATAATAATACAAAATCAGCTAAAAAAGCAACAACAAAAATGCAATAAAATGAAAATAATTGAATACAGCAAAATTCCTACTCCCCCAATTTTCAACACAAAACCAAATCAAACCAAACCAAACAAATCAAAAAAATCAAATCTTAAAGTGTGTTTTAGTATGAATATTATTTTGTGTAAATTTTTCCAGCGTCTTCCAGCGGTTCTAAGCAGGATCGGAGTAATTCTTGCAAGCCCTTTGGTAAGCTATAAATCAACTCATGCACAAACCTTAAGAAAACAAAAAAAAACAAACAAAAGCGAAAAAACGTAAAACAAAATAAAAAGCAAAGACAAAAGCAGGAAACACAAAATCAAAACGCTTTCTCAACTCTCGAATCAAATCAACAAATAGTCTCGTTCACATTTGATCACAACTCACTTTGATTTCCCCAAAAATATCGACACGAAAGTATCAACAAAAATTTGGCAAATTTCATATCTCGAATCGCAACGTCGCCCACATGCCACCCAACTTAGCTCACCGTCCACTTTGCTAATTCAGTAAAAAGCCATGCCATCCATACTTTACACAACCTTCACCCCCCTACCTGACACCCTCCCACCACACACCGGGAAGCATGCGAATTGTGCTACAGTTGTTTGTGTTCCGTTCTCAGTTGTGTGCGCTACGTTCATTTATATTTTCTCTACAAAAAAAAAACCAAACAAAAACTGCCTTCTCTTATTTTACTGTTTTTGTGTTTTTTGTTGTTGAATTCTGTTCGGTTTTCGTTGGCTGTGAATTGTTGTTTGTTTGAGACTGTTGACTCTGTAGTGTTGCACGCTTTCGGTGTAATTTATACGCTTTTCATTTCTGGCCTGCATTTCTTTTCATTTTCCAAAATTTCCGAAAATTTGACTACTACTACAACAACAACAACAACTTGTCACCTGTCTGTGCTAAATATGTACCTATGTGAAATGCTAATAACGGTTTCCGCACACCAAACGGCAACAACATGCAAATCTCTCTCTCCCTCTATATATATATACTAAATATACAACAACTACTACCACCAATTTTTCTCCCCTCTTAAAGCGTTGCAAAAACCAAATACAAATTTCTAATAAAACGAAATTTTATGAAAAATTAGCTGAAAAACACACTTTAAGGTCACTAACAATTGGGAAAAATGTTATGTATTGTTTTTTTTTGTCAAAGAAATGATCTGCGAATTTGGTTGAAATTTTGATTATGAAGATAACAAAGACGAAGATACAAGTATCCAAAAACCACAAACAAAATTAATAATGATTTCTTTTTTTTGGTCGTCTTAATGTAAGTTAGCACGCCTTTTAAATAGCTTCGAGAGTTATCTATGTAAATGTAAATGTATTTTGTATGCCATAAATATGCCATAAATATGGTTTTATACTTAGATTCTAAAATTATTATATATACGAGTAGTGCGCGCATTGCTGTATGATTTGTGATGCCTGGGCTTGGGCGAGTTTTGGCTTGAAAGCTTCATTTTTTATTAGACGTCTTGTTTAATTTATTTTAGCTTGAAATTATTTTAGACAATTACATACACTTTCTTTTGAACATTATAATTAAAAAAAACTATATTTTAAATTAAAATTAAAAATTTATTCAAGTATTGTATTATATAAGAATTTGCTGTTGCTGCACAATGCAGAATGAACAAAAATGAGGCTAATTATGCTCGACTTTGAGTGTCGATTGATGGTATTTTATACATAAGTAAGTTTCATATTTTAAGCTTATAAGTATGTATTGATTAGCATTATTGGTTGAACCAGAGGGGTCTGATGCAACACATCCAGTGTTCGCATTTGAAACTTCAGGTACTGAACAGTGCCACTCTTTTTTTAAATCTTCCCATTGCATCGAAGAACTATCAGATCATTTTTATGTAAGAAACTCATTGAATTGGAACTAAGGAATAGGAATACATTTTCCAGAATTGTTTGGACAACAAATTTGATTTTAAAGCTGTTGTAATTAAGAGACAAGAGACTGTTGCTACCCATCAAAATTGACGTAATTTCAAAAAATTATTTTTGCTCACAGAAGGGGAGTTTTTATTAGACTACTTTATTATTGTAATGTGATTAACCCTTTCGACCCCGAATTTTACCCTGTGTCTCGAAATTACTGTTTGGTATTTAAATCACGACACACTTGCCTAAGAAGTGTGCACATTTGAAGTCGCCACGCCTCTTTCTTAGAGTTCTAGAGCTAGTTTACTTTTGAACAATTTCAATTTTGCCTTAAATTTTAGCTGAAACTTTTAAAATTTTTGCTTAAAACGGGTTAAATAAATTTTATATCAATATTATTTAATTACAGAAAAATTATTTAATATTTATGAAAAATACGAAATTATCACTTTTTGATTTTATTTAAAGATTATTAAAGAAACAGGGTTTTGATCAAACAGGGTTTTGAACCATTTCAATTTTGCTTAAAACTTTAGCTTAAACTTTTAAAATTAAACGGGTTAAATAAATTTTATATCAATATTTTTTAATTACAAAAAAATTATTTCATATTTATGAAAAAAACGAAATTATCACTTTTTGATTTTATTTAAAGATTATTAAAGAAACAGGGTTTTAAACAATTTAAATTTTGCTTAAAACTTTAGCTTAAACTTTTAAAATTTTTGCTTAAAACGGGTTAAATAAATTTTATATCAATATTTTTTAATTACAGAAAAATTATTTAATATTTACGAAAAATACGAAATTATCACTTTTTGATTTTATTTGAAGATTATTAAAGAAACAGGGTTTTGATCAAACAGGGTTTTGAACAATTTCAATTTTGCTTAAAACTTGAGATTAAACTTTTAAAATTTTAGCTTAAAACGGGGTAAATAAATTTTATGTCAATATTTCTTACTTACAGGAAAATTATTTAATATTTATGAAAAAATACGAAATTATCACATTTTGATTTTATTTAAACATTATTAAAGAAACATAGTTTTGATCAGCCGCACCCAATTCGTAGACTTCAATTAGAACACAAACTTTCCCTCATATCGCTGCAAATTATTAGAAATTATTTTGGAGATAACAGTACAATTTTTGTAATTTGCTTTGAATTCACTTCTAAAAATATTAATTTGTTTTTGTCTACTTAAATGAAACCCATAAATCAATCGTAGCTTTTGCTATAAGATGTCAAATAGGTGAAGTTGCTCTCATGCAACTTTGGGGTCGAAAGGGTTAAATCGATGCTATTCGAAGTACCGAAACTATCTCAACTTACTACCACTCGGTTTGTTTAAAAAGTTAAGTAAAAGTTATTGCATTATGCTCCCCTCATAGAAATGTCCATTCTTTTTGACAAAAACATAGACTCTTCTACGTTCAAAAGCATCTCTTGAGGCAAATTTTTCACCAACAAAATCATTCACCATAGGCAAGAAGAAGTGGTAATCACTTGATGTCAGGTTTGCACTTTAAAGTGAATGCATAGGAACCTCCCAACCAAGAAGCTCCCAAGGCTTCTGGCAAATCACTCTCAATGTGTCTGGCATTGTCCAGATGGAGCACAATTCCACTTCTATTGGCCAAAGCTGGTCACTTATGGGGAATTGCTGCCTTCAGACGATTGAATTGATGACAGTAGAGGTCTGAATAAAAAGTTAAAAAGACTCCCTGGCAAACCCACCAAACTTCTGAGCAATTGCTGTCTTCAGGTGTTCCAATTGTTTACAGAACAGGTCCAAATAAAAAGTTTAACTATGAATTAAGAATTTAAACTGATAGCTTCTGAGCAACTGCTGTCTTCAGGCGTTCCAATTATTGACAGTACAAGTCTGAATTAAGAGCTTGGCCCCAGGAGAGCAGTAGATGGAACATGACTTCTTGTCCAACCCATCAAACACACAGCCAAACCTTGCTGACTGTCAATCCCAGCTTGATCACTTCAATTCAATCACATTTCGACCGATCCACCGATTTCATTTGGTGTTATTGTAAGTGATTCACTTTTCATCACTATCCACCACCCGCTTCAGAAATAGTTCAAGTTTGTTGCAATTCAGAAGAAAATTTGGTCCATGAGGCTTGTTTGCTTTAGCCCATGTGGAACCCATACATGGAGCTTCTTTTTGTATTCAACCTCATTCAAGTGGTTCCAAAAGGTCCTGTGTGCAATTTTCATGATTTGATTGATATTTGTTACAATTGATCTTCCAGAACGTGATACATCTTGCCGGTACGAAATCGACAATACCAAAATTCGGAATGATTAGCTGTTGTAGAATCAGAATCTTAAACATTTTTTACATTTTCAGGCGGTTTTCGTGTTCACCTTTATTGAAGAAAAACCCAAAAATATTAATAATTAATAAGATGTATGGCACTCAAACAAACCTCAGTTCAGCAAATACAAAACTCTCTAAAAATTATTTCAGTATTTTCTTATTTTTTCTTTGCTGGTGTCCATCTTTAACGCGCTATCAAAAAAAAACTGAGCCCAGCAGTAACAAAACTGCCTGCGAAGTTTTTTTAGTACGAATTCTGATCTCTCTAATGTCATCTAAGGTAACGCTCTATGGCACTTATACAAAGCGAGATTTAGATTACTAAAGCCATCTATTAGAAAAATATTGGATCTGTGAAGCTTTCATGCACCACAACCACCTCAATCTTTAGTACAGCCTTTGTTTAAACCTTTCTTATGCTTTTGAAAAATTTGCAGTACATCGAAACCTTATTTATTCTAAACCTTATTTAATACTACATTTTAGTTAATGAGCTATTTAGTCTGAATGCTTGTAGAGTTACCGCAACAGACCAAGTCGCAAGTCACATCTATCTTTCTATTCTCAGTTACTGCGATACCATAATTTTTACAGGAACTTGCCCACAATCTCTGCGAGGCTCACAATGGGACTTTTGAGGCCTCCGAGTGTACTTGCTGAGAAACTAGCAAGCTGCCTATCTTACCTAACCCAAACTATAATTCTTTAAAGTAGGCTTGATCTGTCTAAATCCAGTGTTTTTAGCGCTAAGAAGTTCAAGTCGATGCCATGCGAACCAAAGAGAATTAATTGGTCTTATCGGGTCTAACTTTTGTACCAGCTCAGTACAACTTTTCTTAAGTTATTGAAATCCACTATAATACAATTATCCTAAAAATATATATAGCTTAAATTTTATAACTGAAATTTATATCTGTATTTAACTTATACATATGTATTAAGAATATATATTCTAGTTATATTGGTATGGATTTGTTAGATTGACAACCTGAGTTCACACATTATTTTATTCATTTAAAAGGTCACATATGTTTAGTATTTAAAGCATAGCTGGACTCATAACTTTGAAAACCTTAACAAAACAATCGACTATACGTATATAAATAGTATGCATATGTATATTTATATATATGTTTCTATGTATATATCAGAAGTTCTACTAAATCATGTAAAATTCCACTGTACCTCAGTGCATATTTTTGTTTAATTCATTTAATTGACTTATTTTAATGTTTCATAAAAATGTTTCTTTCACTTTCACAATTTGCATATAAATGCATTTCTAGTTGAAACCCCGCTTTGTCTAATTAAGTCTGATTATTGCATTAAGATTGATTTATGCTCTTTTGAGTTACAAATTGTCACCAAAATGGTTAGTGACAAATTGTGCCATGTTAGTGATTCCACAGAGCATAAATCGTTAAATGTGCTAACAAACAAATACAACTCTCATATTAACCTGGCTTACAGTATGGACAGTTGAAATTGTTGGCTTGGCTGCTTGAAACTGCTTGAAGTGTTGGGTTCTTTTATTAAATTGTTGCCTTTAAGCCTTTACAAGTTGTTGATGAATTGTGAGAATTTGTGCATTAAATACTCAGAAAACAGTATTTAAAACTTGAATGTCCGACTTATCTAAGGTTGCAAGAAATTAATGAGGCCTGAGCCATTTTGACTCTCTTGGGTCTCTTTAGGAACAAAGGGCTAACTTCTTGGGACTGGTAGGAGATATCACACTAAATTGTTTGCAGCATATTAAGAAAGAAGCGTCCGGATAAGTGGCGCACACAAGGGCCCCAAATACAAAAATTGCTAGTGCAAAATATGTATGATTTCAAATGGAATTGGGCACAAAAGTTGCATGTAAACCCTCCAAAATGAAATCCTGTGTGCGCCACTGGTTAGGACGGGTCAGTTAGCAAGTTGAGATAAACTTTCAATGGTTTTATAATCTTTCTCAGGTTCAAAGATGGAAGATTTCAAAAATAAGGAACTCTATAATTAAAAATCAACACTAAGTTCTAAAAAAATTATATAATTAAAAAGAAGAAATTGAAATAGAAGAAATTCAAAACTAAACAGTTGAGTGGAAAAACACATTGTGTGCAATTTATGTCCAGTATTTTTCATTAATTTTAGATAACAGATTATCTTATTTTCATGAATTCAGGAATTACTTAACCTTCAGAATAGAACAGAGAACTTAAAATTCTCAAAGAATTTCGGAGTTTATGAGTTAAGATAAAACTTGAATGGTTAGATAATCTTTCTCAAGACGATGTTCTGAAAAGTATAAACTTATAATCAGACATTTTAGAATGTCTGAACCTAGTGAAGTCGAGAGGTAAATATTTATTAACAGTTTAACTCGTTTAATCGTCTCCTAGTTTTATATTATCAATCTCCTGATTAATGGTAGGTTTTTAAAAAACTAATGTTCAGTTCAGACAGCCAAATAAATTAAGGAAATTTAGTCCTTAGTTAAGTTGATCGCTTTGCTGTTCACGCACACCTCAATTTAACTGTTATCGAAAATGTTATCGAACATGTCAGTATTTTGACGGAAGAAAAGTTTTTCTGTTTATGTATAAAAAACGTTCTTAAAAACATTTATTGGACTTTTAGTAATATTTATTCAACATTCCTATTGACGCGCACAATTTTTAATAAAATTTCAAAGCCAATGTTTCTAAGTTTTTCAACTTCTTTTGGGTTCGATCTATTGTGAATGAATTTTTTATCGATAGCAGTGCGACACAGGTTTACATGGGGAACGAGCTCAATTTATGGTTGATTTATGTCCTGTTCAGACAGCCAAATAAATTGAGGCAATTTAGTTCTTGAGTTTCCCGCTTTCACTGTTCAAACACCTCAATTTAGTTGTTATCGAAAATATTATCGAACAAGTTTTTTTTTTAACACAAGAAAGGTTTGTTTCTGTTTATGTATAAAAAAGTTCTTTTAAAACATCTACTGACCATTTAGTAATATTTATTCAATATTTTTG
This sequence comes from Melieria crassipennis, assembly GCA_963668005.1. NCBI lineage: Eukaryota > Metazoa > Arthropoda > Insecta > Diptera > Ulidiidae > Melieria > Melieria crassipennis. The sequence continues at coordinate 75,737,800 of OY764962.1, read as the reverse complement.
AACAAAATTTCAAAACAAACAAATGTTAACAAATGTCTTTCGCTGCTGTCAGTTTCTCAATTTCTTTTTGGTTCGATCTATTGTGAATGAATTTGTTTATCGATAACAGCACAACTCAGGTTTGCATGGCGAAACGAGCTCAATTTATGATCAATTTAGTGCTAATTTCAATTAGCTAAATTAAGATTTCTTGTATGACAAATTGAGTTCAATTTACAGCTAAATTGAGCATAAATTTGAGAATATTCCTTAACCCTAATTCCCAGAAGTGAGCCTCACATTCTCACTAAAGATTTCAAATGGTGATAAATCCAAAAGATTTTCGATTCCATTATTTTATGTAATCGTCTAATTGAATGTGGGAATGATATTGCATTTATAAATTTAACATTTTAGACAGTTTTTGTACTTTTTAAACAAATGTTTTCAGTAATTTAGCTCTAAGCCTGACTCACTTCTGGGCTTACGTTTCTTTTAAAATTCTGGGAATTAGGGTTAATTGCGCAATTTAGCTGGGTGTCTGAATAGGGTTTAAACAGCAGAATTGGTGCAAAACTCTCATGAAAATAAACTAAATAAATCAAAGCTAAATAAAAAAAATAAATAATGAATACAAAAAATTTTTAAAACCAATAAATGAAACTTATAAAAATAAAAAATAAAACAAACTAAATAAATTAAACTCAAATAAAAAAATTAATAATGAATAAAAAAAATGTAAAACCAATAAATGAAACATAAAAATAGTTTTAAACATAGTTTACTAAATAAAGAAATGATTAAATAAAATATAAATAATAAATAAAATATAATAAAATAAAATAAAATAAAATAAAATAAAATAAAATAAAATAAAATAAAATAAAATAAAATAAAATAAAATAAAATTAAATAAAATAAAATTAAATAAAATAAAATAAAATTAAATTAAATAAAATAAAATAAAATTGTTTCAAAAACCAATGCATTAAAACTTTTATAGGAAACCCATAGCTGTGCGCCATTTGCCTTTGATTGGTTATCATAACTACTTTTAGAATCAATATATGTAACTATTCCTGTCCGCCAAAAAGTTTCCCTCGATTCTTGACTCATTGAGGCCTTTCTTCTGAATTCGCGCAAAAACCATACAATTTGTGAGGTAAATATTTGTGTGAAGCACTAAGTGTAATTAATACGTTGGTAGCTACGAAAATTATTATAGATAGTAATTATTGTTTGAGGAAAGATTCTTGGGCGAATTTGAATACATTTGAAAAAAAAATTGAATTAGTTATGAAATTTTGTATGAAGCCAAATCAAAAGAGTACATTCAAGTCAAGTTTAAAGAAAAGTTGCATTTGTTATGAAATGTTTTAAGGATTTGAACCCATTAATGTTTAGAACTCACACATCGGAGTACAAAAACTTCCGCCCAACTAACAGCCCGCTCTGCCTCCTACCTTCAGTTCGCCCCCTCTCGAATAACTAACTGCCAATTGAAATTCGCCCATAAACTTAAATTCAGAACACCCATACAGCCAAACTGCATATCGCCTGCCTGCCACCGCCACTCCAAAGCCAATGCCCGAAATCTTCATCTTCAAAAACTCAAAACAAAACCCGCTCAAACGCAAATTGTTTGTAACGTGTACCAAAGTAGTAAATGCTACCAAATGTAGGAAATAATCGAACGAGAATTTCACGCTGCTTTGTCGTCCGAAAAGGCAGCGGCCGGCACGTCCAGCGCCGCAACCAGCCTACCGGTCACGCCCACATCGATGAGTCGCGCAGAGTCGACAGCGCCGGTCGGGTCGCGCATACGCTGGGAGGAGCAGCACGGCGGCATCATTGGCGCCGCCATGCAGAATTTGCGTGCGCGCTCAATTAAACGGCGCCCAAATGCGCCACAGGCGGTCGACACGCCCGCACAGCCGCCGCAGCGCATCGAGCCCATCTACACGGAGCCGCTGTTTGTCGAAGCGCAGCCGGCCATTGCAGCCGCCGCACCGGCTGAGACCACAGTCACCATGGAAGAGGAGCCAGTCGAAGCGCCCGCGGCCGCAGCGTTACAGCGACAGTCACGATCCATATCGACCAATACACCGCCGCTGATTGTGGCCGCACAGCAGACGCGCTTCTGGCAAATCACTCTCAATGTGTCTGGCATTGTCCAGATGGAGCACAATTCCACTTCTATTGGCCAAAGCTGGTCACTTATGGGGAATTGCTGCCTTCAGACGATTGAATTGATGACAGTAGAGGTCTGAATAAAAAGTTAAAAAGACTCCCTGGCAAACCCACCAAACTTCTGAGCAATTGCTGTCTTCAGGTGTTCCAATTGTTTACAGAACAGGTCCAAATAAAAAGTTTAACTATGAATTAAGAATTTAAACTGATAGCTTCTGAGCAACTGCTGTCTTCAGGCGTTCCAATTATTGACAGTACAAGTCTGAATTAAGAGCTTGGCCCCAGGAGAGCAGTAGATGGAACATGACTTCTTGTCCAACCCATCAAACACACAGCCAAACCTTGCTGACTGTCAATCCCAGCTTGATCACTTCAATTCAATCACATTTCGACCGATCCACCGATTTCATTTGGTGTTATTGTAAGTGATTCACTTTTCATCACTATCCACCACCCGCTTCAGAAATAGTTCAAGTTTGTTGCAATTCAGAAGAAAATTTGGTCCATGAGGCTTGTTTGCTTTAGCCCATGTGGAACCCATACATGGAGCTTCTTTTTGTATTCAACCTCATTCAAGTGGTTCCAAAAGGTCCTGTGTGCAATTTTCATGATTTGATTGATATTTGTTACAATTGATCTTCCAGAACGTGATACATCTTGCCGGTACGAAATCGACAATACCAAAATTCGGAATGATTAGCTGTTGTAGAATCAGAATCTTAAACATTTTTTACATTTTCAGGCGGTTTTCGTGTTCACCTTTATTGAAGAAAAACCCAAAAATATTAATAATTAATAAGATGTATGGCACTCAAACAAACCTCAGTTCAGCAAATACAAAACTCTCTAAAAATTATTTCAGTATTTTCTTATTTTTTCTTTGCTGGTGTCCATCTTTAACGCGCTATCAAAAAAAAACTGAGCCCAGCAGTAACAAAACTGCCTGCGAAGTTTTTTTAGTACGAATTCTGATCTCTCTAATGTCATCTAAGGTAACGCTCTATGGCACTTATACAAAGCGAGATTTAGATTACTAAAGCCATCTATTAGAAAAATATTGGATCTGTGAAGCTTTCATGCACCACAACCACCTCAATCTTTAGTACAGCCTTTGTTTAAACCTTTCTTATGCTTTTGAAAAATTTGCAGTACATCGAAACCTTATTTATTCTAAACCTTATTTAATACTACATTTTAGTTAATGAGCTATTTAGTCTGAATGCTTGTAGAGTTACCGCAACAGACCAAGTCGCAAGTCACATCTATCTTTCTATTCTCAGTTACTGCGATACCATAATTTTTACAGGAACTTGCCCACAATCTCTGCGAGGCTCACAATGGGACTTTTGAGGCCTCCGAGTGTACTTGCTGAGAAACTAGCAAGCTGCCTATCTTACCTAACCCAAACTATAATTCTTTAAAGTAGGCTTGATCTGTCTAAATCCAGTGTTTTTAGCGCTAAGAAGTTCAAGTCGATGCCATGCGAACCAAAGAGAATTAATTGGTCTTATCGGGTCTAACTTTTGTACCAGCTCAGTACAACTTTTCTTAAGTTATTGAAATCCACTATAATACAATTATCCTAAAAATATATATAGCTTAAATTTTATAACTGAAATTTATATCTGTATTTAACTTATACATATGTATTAAGAATATATATTCTAGTTATATTGGTATGGATTTGTTAGATTGACAACCTGAGTTCACACATTATTTTATTCATTTAAAAGGTCACATATGTTTAGTATTTAAAGCATAGCTGGACTCATAACTTTGAAAACCTTAACAAAACAATCGACTATACGTATATAAATAGTATGCATATGTATATTTATATATATGTTTCTATGTATATATCAGAAGTTCTACTAAATCATGTAAAATTCCACTGTACCTCAGTGCATATTTTTGTTTAATTCATTTAATTGACTTATTTTAATGTTTCATAAAAATGTTTCTTTCACTTTCACAATTTGCATATAAATGCATTTCTAGTTGAAACCCCGCTTTGTCTAATTAAGTCTGATTATTGCATTAAGATTGATTTATGCTCTTTTGAGTTACAAATTGTCACCAAAATGGTTAGTGACAAATTGTGCCATGTTAGTGATTCCACAGAGCATAAATCGTTAAATGTGCTAACAAACAAATACAACTCTCATATTAACCTGGCTTACAGTATGGACAGTTGAAATTGTTGGCTTGGCTGCTTGAAACTGCTTGAAGTGTTGGGTTCTTTTATTAAATTGTTGCCTTTAAGCCTTTACAAGTTGTTGATGAATTGTGAGAATTTGTGCATTAAATACTCAGAAAACAGTATTTAAAACTTGAATGTCCGACTTATCTAAGGTTGCAAGAAATTAATGAGGCCTGAGCCATTTTGACTCTCTTGGGTCTCTTTAGGAACAAAGGGCTAACTTCTTGGGACTGGTAGGAGATATCACACTAAATTGTTTGCAGCATATTAAGAAAGAAGCGTCCGGATAAGTGGCGCACACAAGGGCCCCAAATACAAAAATTGCTAGTGCAAAATATGTATGATTTCAAATGGAATTGGGCACAAAAGTTGCATGTAAACCCTCCAAAATGAAATCCTGTGTGCGCCACTGGTTAGGACGGGTCAGTTAGCAAGTTGAGATAAACTTTCAATGGTTTTATAATCTTTCTCAGGTTCAAAGATGGAAGATTTCAAAAATAAGGAACTCTATAATTAAAAATCAACACTAAGTTCTAAAAAAATTATATAATTAAAAAGAAGAAATTGAAATAGAAGAAATTCAAAACTAAACAGTTGAGTGGAAAAACACATTGTGTGCAATTTATGTCCAGTATTTTTCATTAATTTTAGATAACAGATTATCTTATTTTCATGAATTCAGGAATTACTTAACCTTCAGAATAGAACAGAGAACTTAAAATTCTCAAAGAATTTCGGAGTTTATGAGTTAAGATAAAACTTGAATGGTTAGATAATCTTTCTCAAGACGATGTTCTGAAAAGTATAAACTTATAATCAGACATTTTAGAATGTCTGAACCTAGTGAAGTCGAGAGGTAAATATTTATTAACAGTTTAACTCGTTTAATCGTCTCCTAGTTTTATATTATCAATCTCCTGATTAATGGTAGGTTTTTAAAAAACTAATGTTCAGTTCAGACAGCCAAATAAATTAAGGAAATTTAGTCCTTAGTTAAGTTGATCGCTTTGCTGTTCACGCACACCTCAATTTAACTGTTATCGAAAATGTTATCGAACATGTCAGTATTTTGACGGAAGAAAAGTTTTTCTGTTTATGTATAAAAAACGTTCTTAAAAACATTTATTGGACTTTTAGTAATATTTATTCAACATTCCTATTGACGCGCACAATTTTTAATAAAATTTCAAAGCCAATGTTTCTAAGTTTTTCAACTTCTTTTGGGTTCGATCTATTGTGAATGAATTTTTTATCGATAGCAGTGCGACACAGGTTTACATGGGGAACGAGCTCAATTTATGGTTGATTTATGTCCTGTTCAGACAGCCAAATAAATTGAGGCAATTTAGTTCTTGAGTTTCCCGCTTTCACTGTTCAAACACCTCAATTTAGTTGTTATCGAAAATATTATCGAACAAGTTTTTTTTTTAACACAAGAAAGGTTTGTTTCTGTTTATGTATAAAAAAGTTCTTTTAAAACATCTACTGACCATTTAGTAATATTTATTCAATATTTTTGAACAAAATTTCAAAACAAACAAATGTTAACAAATGTCTTTCGCTGCTGTCAGTTTCTCAATTTCTTTTTGGTTCGATCTATTGTGAATGAATTTGTTTATCGATAACAGCACAACTCAGGTTTGCATGGCGAAACGAGCTCAATTTATGATCAATTTAGTGCTAATTTCAATTAGCTAAATTAAGATTTCTTGTATGACAAATTGAGTTCAATTTACAGCTAAATTGAGCATAAATTTGAGAATATTCCTTAACCCTAATTCCCAGAAGTGAGCCTCACATTCTCACTAAAGATTTCAAATGGTGATAAATCCAAAAGATTTTCGATTCCATTATTTTATGTAATCGTCTAATTGAATGTGGGAATGATATTGCATTTATAAATTTAACATTTTAGACAGTTTTTGTACTTTTTAAACAAATGTTTTCAGTAATTTAGCTCTAAGCCTGACTCACTTCTGGGCTTACGTTTCTTTTAAAATTCTGGGAATTAGGGTTAATTGCGCAATTTAGCTGGGTGTCTGAATAGGGTTTAAACAGCAGAATTGGTGCAAAACTCTCATGAAAATAAACTAAATAAATCAAAGCTAAATAAAAAAAATAAATAATGAATACAAAAAATTTTTAAAACCAATAAATGAAACTTATAAAAATAAAAAATAAAACAAACTAAATAAATTAAACTCAAATAAAAAAATTAATAATGAATAAAAAAAATGTAAAACCAATAAATGAAACATAAAAATAGTTTTAAACATAGTTTACTAAATAAAGAAATGATTAAATAAAATATAAATAATAAATAAAATATAATAAAATAAAATAAAATAAAATAAAATAAAATAAAATAAAATAAAATAAAATAAAATAAAATAAAATAAAATTAAATAAAATAAAATTAAATAAAATAAAATAAAATTAAATTAAATAAAATAAAATAAAATTGTTTCAAAAACCAATGCATTAAAACTTTTATAGGAAACCCATAGCTGTGCGCCATTTGCCTTTGATTGGTTATCATAACTACTTTTAGAATCAATATATGTAACTATTCCTGTCCGCCAAAAAGTTTCCCTCGATTCTTGACTCATTGAGGCCTTTCTTCTGAATTCGCGCAAAAACCATACAATTTGTGAGGTAAATATTTGTGTGAAGCACTAAGTGTAATTAATACGTTGGTAGCTACGAAAATTATTATAGATAGTAATTATTGTTTGAGGAAAGATTCTTGGGCGAATTTGAATACATTTGAAAAAAAAATTGAATTAGTTATGAAATTTTGTATGAAGCCAAATCAAAAGAGTACATTCAAGTCAAGTTTAAAGAAAAGTTGCATTTGTTATGAAATGTTTTAAGGATTTGAACCCATTAATGTTTAGAACTCACACATCGGAGTACAAAAACTTCCGCCCAACTAACAGCCCGCTCTGCCTCCTACCTTCAGTTCGCCCCCTCTCGAATAACTAACTGCCAATTGAAATTCGCCCATAAACTTAAATTCAGAACACCCATACAGCCAAACTGCATATCGCCTGCCTGCCACCGCCACTCCAAAGCCAATGCCCGAAATCTTCATCTTCAAAAACTCAAAACAAAACCCGCTCAAACGCAAATTGTTTGTAACGTGTACCAAAGTAGTAAATGCTACCAAATGTAGGAAATAATCGAACGAGAATTTCACGCTGCTTTGTCGTCCGAAAAGGCAGCGGCCGGCACGTCCAGCGCCGCAACCAGCCTACCGGTCACGCCCACATCGATGAGTCGCGCAGAGTCGACAGCGCCGGTCGGGTCGCGCATACGCTGGGAGGAGCAGCACGGCGGCATCATTGGCGCCGCCATGCAGAATTTGCGTGCGCGCTCAATTAAACGGCGCCCAAATGCGCCACAGGCGGTCGACACGCCCGCACAGCCGCCGCAGCGCATCGAGCCCATCTACACGGAGCCGCTGTTTGTCGAAGCGCAGCCGGCCATTGCAGCCGCCGCACCGGCTGAGACCACAGTCACCATGGAAGAGGAGCCAGTCGAAGCGCCCGCGGCCGCAGCGTTACAGCGACAGTCACGATCCATATCGACCAATACACCGCCGCTGATTGTGGCCGCACAGCAGACGCGCAGAGGTGCGCCACAGTCGGGTGAGTTGGCATTGACGCGCGACGTGGTGGATGAGCGACAGCAGCCGAAACATTTGCGCGTCCAAAGCGACGACGACGATTTGCCCGTCAAGCCGCCACGCAAGAAGACCTCACGCTCCACCTCGCCGGCCGGCATCTACGAAGCGATGCAGCAAGGCAACGGCGGCGGCATTGATTTTGCACCAATCAGCGCTGAAAATGTAAGTGACCGAATACAACTCGCTTTCAAACATGGTTTTTCGTGAGAAAAGTGTGGCGTGGAGTCTGAGTTGTTGGTGTTGTCAACTAACAAACTCAAAAACTTAAAGAGATAATTCAAATGAATCAGAGATGGATCTGAATGGGCTCAAACCAGATAATCTTGACCAGAACTACTAACAACAGTATTAATAAATAAGTAAATAAAATTGTTTAGATTAACAACTTTTAGGTTAGATTTGATAGTCAAAACGATGTTATATCATTGTAAGCGTTAATGATCTGTTTTATCTAACTTTGAAGTTGTATGGAACTCAAGACCTTCCTTTTTTTGAGAACATTACCGAAGCGTTAAATTATCGGCCCTATGGAACTCAAGACCTTCCTTTTTTAGAGAACATTACCCAAGCCTTACATTGCCGGCCCTATGGAACTTAAAACCTCAATTTTTTAGAAAACATTACCCAAGCTTTACATTACCGGCCCTATGGAACTAAAGACTTCTCAGAAGTATAGGTCAGTTATCTTCTTTGATCGTCATACTAAAGGAAGTATAAAGCTAGAAGTTTATTTGTTATAATAATTCGGAACCAATGCTCGTTCATTTATTTATTAGTAACATTGCGTTTAGAAAATACCTCTTTCTAGTATATCAAGGCCTCAAGTAACCTCATGTTTCGATCAAACCACTGCCTGGAACCTCTAGAGACTATACTTCATTACTTGTTGCGGTTGATGCGAGTCCTATGAGAAGGAATTAAGTCCCATGCCATCAGAATGGACCTTATTGGCCCAAGTGTGTACTGCCGCTTTTACCTACCTATCGGTAGGAACCTCAAAGGTTTATTAGTGGTAATTGGGCTACTAAGTGAAACCTCAAATTGGGAACGTTCTGGCCTTATCTACCTGATGACTTTTATCTGACTTTTGCTACCTGAGATATTGCTTTGTTCCGAACTCCAAGAAGCTACTAGCTATGCAAATTGTGTTCTTGTGCTAGTGTGACCATCTCATCTACTTATAATGGCTCACTGCGCATCCTACCAGATCATAAAACCATCTTACCTCCATGTAACATTGGGTTACAATTCATTATATAACAGCTACATACAATTGCTTCCAGGTGCATTCTTCAGCTTGAGCCACTCATCGAACTTCAGACCAAAAAACTTCTACAACAAATATTCGTTTCGATAAACCTTTTCAATATGAACATCTCAACTAAGTTAATCCCATCAGCAGATAATAGATTCTCATCTCTTTGATCTTTCCAACAGTGATAGGGCCTTTCGTCTAAGTCCCTTTCCTTCAATTATAAACAGACAGCTTGACGATCATTGGCAACTTTGTTCAAATGCCTTTAGGACTTTGTAGATCGATAGATATACCTTTGTCGGTATGTCCAACAGAGACAGAAACCAACCTGTGCTCCTAATGAATCTGGTGATCTAACTGACTGTTTGATAAGTTAGATTATATTACAGAAAGGGGTGTGTACAACATACCTTTCCACTCGGAAACCCTGTTGGGTTCATTGTCATTCTCTACATTCTCTACATTTTTGATCCGGAAACTTAGTTACAACTTCCATACGATCCACTGCCAAGGAATCATAACATCAATCACTCTGCTAGAACCCGAACAAAATTTGCCAATAAAGAGAGGCTCATGTCTGAAAGAGTTAGGTTAGGTTAGTGTTATATGTACTGGCTGCCAGTAGCGTCACGCAAGGAACCTATTGAGTTCTTAGTGATACCTACCGGAGTTCCTTTTAGAAGTGGTTGAATTAGTGTTCTGTTAACACTAAAAAGATCATTGCAGTCATTTTGACAGGTTTTCATTTTTAAGTATTTGTATTTTCTTTAGATAGTATTTCTATCAATTTTTACTTTGGTGACTTTTATTTTTAAATTATTTTTCAGTTTTCAATATTTGTATTTTCTTTAGTATTTCTATCAATTTTTACTTTTATTTTGTGAAAAATTAGCCAAATTCGATGTGTACTTTTCAAGATATTAGCGGATATGTCATGAAGTCTTTGTACATCTGGAAAACTTGCGGTCTTTCTAGTGTTAAGATGCTGAAAGGATGTCTTGAGTTCTTGCAATAAAAATATATTCAAGCAAATAAAATATTTTTAAGCCTACAACAACAAGTTTTACAACTCTGAAACGAAAATTATTTCTTAAATTTTAGTTATTAAAATTTTTAACATTTAATGTTACAAACCAAAAGTTTCACCAACTCTGATTAGAAAAAACCTAAAATTCATTTAAATTATCTCGAAAAAAACTATCTAAAAATAAACAATAACAACACAAATTTGTATGCTGCTTGCTGCATTTGAATCATGCATTGTTGTTGCAACAACTAACAAAGAAATTAACACTACGCCATAAAATTTAACCCCTGGAATTGCTTGTCAATTGTTGTGCGCAAAATTAGTCCAAATTATAAAAACAATGAATGCTCCGTTATGCATAATGACAACTAACAACAATACAGTTGCACACAATGCGCTGCAGTACAAAAGACGCTGCTGCCGAAGGGGGATAGCGGGACAAGAAGAATGGTTCATAATTGGTAAGAAAATGCAAGACGAGCAACAATTGCTGCCAACCAACAATACCAAACTAGTCAGCAACAGAATGCAACAAAGCACAACTACTCGGCTGGGAGACTGAAATTAAAGCAGTAGCAACAATAACAACTACAACTACAACAACTGCGTTACTGCTGACCCAAAAAAGCTGCAGTACTGTGTGGCACGTGCAACATTGTTGAAATGAAATGCTGTGAAACTTTAGAAATTCCGGCAACTTCATGCAGCGACGTGACAGCGTCAAGTCCAGCAAAACTGAACAAAGTTAATTAATCGATTTGATTAGAGCGCTTTTTAATTTCAATTCAATTAAACATTTTTTTTTTAAATTACAAAGTCGATGCGAGGACAATGTGAATTAGAGACGACAGAAAGGTAAGAGACATTTGCTTAGATTAGATTATGGAACGAGAAGCCAACTCGTAATAGGGCTTATCGGTCTTTATGAACCCAAGATTGAGTTGAATTGGCTACACCGAGGCAGTCAACCAGTATTCGAGATTAAGTGTCCCCTGGTCTCAAATAATGATAAACTAAAGGCCAAAGAGAGAAGAGAATCTCACCAATGCATCATTCTTATGTTCATTTCTGTAGTAATAAAGAACTCAAGAATTGCTTACAGAAGGATTTTTTAATCTTTTTGTACGTTATTTACTTTTACATAGTCCACTTAATCTTCAAGAATCTGTGTCAAAACCAAGAGTTTGGATACCTATTCCTACAGACCCAATTCTATGTTCGTTTTTCACAAAACTTTGGGCGCAACGAAAGATTAACACATATTAGCGATCCAGAACAACCCACACATGTCACAAAAGCTCAGTTCCAGATACATACACTGTCTCCAGAAAGTCGCACCAAACGTGAATTGGACCTCCTTAACTTGGACTTTCTATCGGAGATATGGTCTTCTTCTTCAATACAACTGCATATTTTTCGACTGTAGACTTCCATACACTTCATGGTTCATTTCAATACTATACCCTGTTTTCAGATAGTCTCATCAAAAGTAAATAGGATTTCCTTGACTAGGACTTTCTATTGGCGCATTGGTCTTTCTTTTTCAGTAGTTTCAGATCAAATTCCATTTCCGTCAAAATATTTCCATCAACATTTTTTAAGCTATAAAATTCATATAGTTCATGATTCAATCCAATACAGGAAACTGTCTCCAAATAGTCTCTCCAAATGTAAATGAGATCTCTTTGAATTGGAATTTCTGTTAGAATCGTGATCCTCTTTTCGCGCACAGCGTCCTTCACTTCAAATTCTATTAACGCCAGAACATCTTCGCCCATATTCTTTGGATTTATAGTTCATACAGTTCATAGTTCATTTCAATACAATAGAAGCAACAGTGCCTATAATTTTACAAAAAGTGTTCTTTTTCAACATCTCAAGTGATCTCAAGATTCAGTATTCAACAACGTAAGGCACGTCTCATCGCTTTTAAGTCGTTTTAAGTGATTTTTATGACCTAAACTTGGTTTACTTAATATAGAGTGACAGTATCTTCTTTCTCATTTAACTTACCTTAAGAATCTATTACCGATTTTTTGCAAAACCTCAGAGAAGGTCTACAGTACAAAATTATCCTATTGGAAACTGGATCTTTTTCTTCCACGAGAAACCATCGAAAGTCTAAGTTTTAAAGATCTGAGCTGTCGTTATAAACCTCAGAAAACGTCTGCAATAAAACATTTTCCTATTGAGAATCAAATCTTCTTCTTGCACAAAGTCCACTAGAAGCCATTATAAGAAGATTTCTTGATGATCTCAGCCGTGTTTTTAAACCTCAGATAATGTCTGTCAACATTTTTCTATTAAGAATCAGATATTATTCTGTCACATCTTCAAGTAGAAGCCAAGAAGATTTGTTGATGATCTCAGCCGTCTTTTCAAACCTTGTCTGGAGTACAACATTTTCCTATGGGAAACTAGATCTTCTTTTTTCACATCTACCCCAAGAAGCCATCATGAGTAGATTTTTTGATGATCTGAGCCGTCTTTATGAACCTCAGATAATGTCTGCAATACAGCATTTTCTTATTGGGAATCAGATCTTCTTCTTTCAAATCTTCAACTACAAGTAATCATAAGAAGATTTGTTGATGATCTCACCCGTCTTTCCAAACCTTGTCAGGAGTACAACATTTTCCTATGAGAAACTAGATCTTCTTTTTCCACATTTACCACAAGAAGCCATCATGAGCAGACTTGTTGATGATCTCAGCCGTCTTTTCAAACCTTGTCTGGAGTACAACATTTTCCTATGGGAAATCTAACACAAGAAGCCATCATGAGCAGATTTGTTGATGATCTCAGCCGTCTTTTGTAACCTTGTCTGCAGCACACAATTTTCCTATTGGAGACCATATATTTTTTTTTCACATCGTCCACTAGAAGCCATCATAAATAGATTCTTTGATGAACTGAGTCGCCTTTAATAAACTCCTTTCACATTTTTATCAGCATCGAATTTCAAAATTATTTTATTTCATTCTTCGTGTGTCATGGTTCTTTACCCGATCCAGACTAAGTATTATTGCATTGCAGCTCCTTGTTGATCTTACAGACATATCGAAAATCAACATCGCGAATTGATTTCCCTCTTATAGCTGGAAAAAAAGGGGCTTCTAATTTCTGAGCGTCCATCCTCAGTTTGCCATCAGAATGGGACAACTGAGGCCTAATTAAGCTTTCCTAGGAACTCTAACGGCCAGATACAAAAAATTTTCCAAGCAAGAATATTAGAAGAATGAAATACTTTATTCTGCCAAATCATAAAATAAAATTCGTACGTAACAGATTCGAATATCAACGCATTAAAATTTAATGCTTACACATTAAAACGCCTCAAAATCCCACAGCGACTTACTGAGCAACCAAACTGTCAAACCAGTGTTTGTACTTTTGTGGCGATTGCTCTTAACCAGTCCTTAAAGTGGCCATATGCTCATCTTTAATTCAAACATTTTTCCAAAACATTTCCCCAAACTCAAATTCCAGTCAGCCCTGACAGCGCATGAATCTCAATGTGAATTTTCGCATTCCTACATCTCGCTCGCATCTCATTAGGAAAATTAGTACTGTCAAATTTTCAAAAAACTTTCTCCATTATGCACATGTGTGAGTGAGTTTCTGTGTGTGGCACACACACACACACACACATGCCTTGGCATACGCACACATGATAAATGACAGCACATTTCTGCGTTCAACTTTAATTTGCACTTTTCATGTTGGCCAAGTAGCCGTGGCTGTGGAAATATTTCTGCGAATTTTCCATGCTATGTGCAAAGATGGGACAAAAATTAAGGGGCAAAGGAGGAAATGAAATTTTTGCTCAATCATGTGAACACTAATTCCATTATGTAGAAAAAAAGCATAGAAAGTTGGAATACTTTGAGTTATGTTTGATTCAAATGTTTATTATGTTTGCATTTGTTTCGAATACTTATATAAATATGTAAGTTGAATATGTAAATATTTGAACTATTTATGATATTTCGATTTATGAACATCTTTTGATTTCTATGTGAGGAGCAGAAAATATTAAATTTGAGAAATTTAAGAAAACTATTAAATTTGATGGAAATTCAAAGCTTTATTTAGAATAGAATGATATAATTTAGGACAAATATGCATCGTTTTGTTCGAAAACTTGTTGCTATTTTGAGGGTCATTGCATTATGTTTCTCTCATAGGAACCTTTGTTCCTCTTGACAAAAAGATGGGTGTATAGGTGAATGCACAAGAAGTTCCCTCCCGAAGTTTCTGGTCAGTCACTATCGATGTGTGTGACCTGGTGTTGTCCTCATGGAACGCAACTTCTCTCCTATTAGCCAAAGCTGGCCACTTCTGGGCGAATGCTTACTTCAGAAAGCCCAATTTTTGACAGTACAGATCCAAATTAAGAGTTTTACTTTGATTTAAGAGTTTGAACTGGTAGTTTCTGGGCAATTTCTGCCTTCAGACGTTTCAATAGTTGACAGCACAGTTCGGAGTTGAGAGTTTGGCTGTAGAAGAGCAGCTCATAGTAATTTATTTCACACAACCAAACCTTGCTGACTGTCAATCCCGGCTTGACCACAGTTTAACGCCATTCAAGCTTCAACGTTTTTGATTGATGTTGTCATAGCTTATAAAGTTTTCATCAACAGTCACCATGGGCTTCAATAGGTTAAATTTCTTACAATTCAGCAGCCATTCGCAGATAGAAATTTGGACCATAAGGCTTTTTTAACTCGTGTGGCACCCAAACATCGAGCTTTAGTTTTGTATTCAGCCTCTTTCAATTTTTAGTTGCTGGGCAATGTAAACAGTGCTTACATGACAGTCGAACTTAACGAATTCCATGATTTTATGGACATTTCGTACAGTTGCCTTCTTTGACATCACAATTCCAGGATCAAAATTGAGGAAACGGAATCAATGAAACCAAAACTGCAACCGATGCCTGTTACGGTATCAAAATCATTACTTTCAGCTGACTTTTCATCCTAATGGAAGAAAAACTGTAAAATCTGGCATATTTGTCTTAGAATTATTTCTGTATTTTCAATCCTTTCTGGTGTCTGTCTTTGACGCGTGATCAAACAAAACTAAGTCAAGCTATCAGAAAAGTGTCTTAGAAGTATTTCTGTAATTTTGTATTTTCCCTTTTCTGGTGTCTGTGTTTGATGCGAGATCAAGCAAAACTAAGTCAAGTACTAAGTTGTATTTTCATATTTTCTCTTTTCTGGTGTCTGTGTTTGACGTGAGATCAAACAAAACTAAGTCAAGCTATCACAAAAATATCTTAGAATTATTTTTGTACTAGCTGACCCGGCGAACTTCGTCCCGCACGACATGTTTTGTTTTTTTATAATGAAATACGCGAGATGGCGATTCTATGGTGATGCAAATTGACGAAGAAAACCAACTAAAGAGGAGGGGGGTACTGATTAACGCTTAGACTGATGATTAGAAATGTATTGCGCTTGAACCAGATTTAAATTATATTGGCAGGGTCACGCCCCCTCATTCAATACCCGCACAATGCCCTCTGTCGAAGGAGAAAATGGTAGGTTCGTACTTAGTTTCATTGCTGTGCGATTTATAGTTCAGTGGAATAATTGGGTCACATAAAATGTTCCACGCCCCTTGTCCAACGCCCATAAAATCTTACCAGTAGAATGACTCATCTATGGGACAACTTAGTACTAAATTTCAATGCTGTGCACCTTACAATTTCGAAGATATTCTATATTAAAGATTTGGCTTGTATGGGTGGTGCCACGCTCCTTGTTCAATACCCGCACCATTCCCTTTGTCGAAAGATATGAATAAATGGTAGGTTCGTACATAATTGCATTGCTGTGCGATTTATAATAATTAATTTAATAATAATTGACTGGCACGACAGCCCGCTTACGCGAGACTTAGGCCTAGCTTCCCGCAACCACCCGTGTTGTGCGTGTGAATTTGTACACGGGTTGAAGGGACCTACAGTTTTATGCCGGTTCCGAACGGCCGGTTGGGAGCTTTTTCATAAGCAATTTTTACTCTCAGAGGTTTGCCATTTCCAGCTGAGAGGACAGCCACCGAAAGAGAAAACGAGTTTTCCCGTTATTTTTTTAGGTGTTATTACAGGCAGTATTTGAACCTGAGGTTGCTGCCTGCGACTCGCGGTCCAACGCACTAACCAACTGAGCCACGGCGGCTGCGATTTATAGTTCAGCGAAATAATTGGGTCACAAAAAATGTGCCACGCCCCTTGTCCAACGCCCATTAAATCTTACCAGTAGAATGACTCATCTATGGGTCGACGCTATACCAAATATCAATGCTGTGCGCCTTACAATTTCAAAGATATTCCATTATTAAGATTTGGCTTGTATGGGTGGTGCCACGCCCCCTTGTCCAATACTCGCCCCATTCGCTCTGTCGAAGGATATGACTAAATAGTAAGTTCGTAGTGAATTTAACTGATGTGTGACTTATGGTTCCAAAGTTATTATCTGAAAATGTGCAAAATTCACGGTCAAATATAGCATGGATTTATATATATAGATTTCCGACTTTTCCAATAGATTTTCTGGAATTTTTTTTCGCACGAACCTGAACTAACTTAATACGAATCGAACAAAACAAACCCCATGAAAATCGGCCGTTCCGTTTGAGCGTGATGCGGTCACAAACCACTGTGCCACTTTCTTTTATATATATAGATTTTCATATTTTCTCTTTTCTGGTGTCTGTCTATGACGCCCGATCAAACAAAACTAAGTCAAGCTATCAGAAAAGTGTCTTAGAAGTATTTCTGTATTTTTGTATTTTCCCTTTTCTGGTGTCTGTGTTTGACGCGAGATCAAACAAAATTGAATCATGCCATCAAAAAAACATCTTAAAATTATTTTTGTATTTTCATATTTTTCCTTTTCTGGTCTCTGTCTATGACGCCCGATCAAACAAAACTAAGTCAAGCTATCACAAAAATATCTTAGAATTATTTTTGAATTTTCATATTTTCCCTTTTCTGGTGTCTGTGTTTGATGCGAGAAACAAATCAAACCGAGTCAAGCTATCAGAAAGTATTTTCGTATTTTCAGTTTTCTGGTGTCCACATTTGAGGCGTGTCTGAAAAGTTTTTTTAGTACGAAATCTTATCTTTCTAACGCCATCTGGCGTAACCTGATTGCATTTATACAACGCGAGATACAGACTCCTAAAGACATCTATTAAAAATAATTGGATTTCTGTTTATTTCTCCTTATATTTGTATCATGATTTATGATTTAAACATGTGCAAATTTAATTGTAATGTGTAATTATTTTGCTTAAATATGTTTGTGCTTGATTGTAATTTTCAAATATTATCTTTGACTATTAGATATTATCTTTGATCAACATAAAATCATACGTATAGAGGCATCCTCTGAGTGAGGATCGAAAAAAAGTATTCAAATATATCTGAACTAGTTAAGCTAAAGTTGAAGAAAGCACACTTAAGCAGGCATATGCAGTTCATTGTGATCTGATATCTGAACTAGTTAAGTATTCAATTAAAAACGTACATATTCGAACTAAGTAAGTATGCACATGTTTGAATTGAATGGGTACATATTAAATCTAAACAGTGGCGCACACAGCGAAGGGCCGGGGTTTGGGGTTTCCAACCCCACCCACCAAATACAAAAATTGCTGGTACAAAATATGGTTTCAAATGGAATTGGGCTCAAAAGTTGAATGAAACCCTCTCCTCCCCCCACAAGGATATCTTATGTGAATTATTAAATAAATTTAAGCTTATAACGTCATAAAGTCTGTTTATACGTTTTTTTATAAAACCTTCAATTGTCCAATATTTGTATGTTAGTTTCAAATTTGTTCAGCAATTGATTTTTGAATTAGTAAAAATGTGTGCTTTTGCCTATAGTTGATGTGTATTTTCTTGGCCAGTGTTGCATTTGTAGTCGTAGATATGAACAAATTTTTTACTCTACTCTCTATTTAAATTTTAATGAAATTTTTTTCAATATCTTTTTGCAATTTTTCGTTATCTTTCAAATGAATTTATTTTCCTTTTCAGTTCTCATTTCCCACTTTATCGATTTTTATGCCAAATACTGAAGTCTCCAATCACCGTCCATACCTACGATTTACAAAAGAGCCGTTCATATCGCTCACACACACACACACATAGACACACACATTACACACAACCCCACAAGCTTGGTAAAATTAGATACCGTTAGTAGTTGTTTTTGTTTTTTTTTTTTGCAAAACTGCCGTTTACTGCCATGCCGAAAAAAGTTCATCAACGAGCGCGCATAATCACAATTAATTGCAATTAGCTTTCGATTATATTCGACTAACAAAAACCGAAATCAATTGAACTAAAGTGTCAATATTTTTGACCAACTTGCCGTGTACGCGACCTGACTAAAACCATACAATTCTCTATTTCAATGCTGCCCTCCGAACTGCGCGCCCCCACCACAGCCGGTAAGTAGCGAGCACCGCTCCACAGCTTTGCTCCATTTACATTTCTCCCTCTATGTGGCCCAAGCGCCTTTTTACCTCTTTCTATGTTTAATAAATAATAATACGTTAATACTTTTATACTAACTATAAATATTTTTGCATAAATTCTCTTTACTTTTTCTATCGTACGTTTTTTTTACACCTATTTTTCTGTGTTTTTTGTAATGACAATGCAAAATATTATCAATAAAAAAATTGTGTTCTCTTTATAAAACATGAAATTGTCACATTTTACAAAATGCCAACAACAACAAATGCTAATTTGTTTATCATTAATTTTCATGTTCGTTCGTTCGTTCTGGTTCCTTTTTGGTCTGATTTTTCTGTATGTTGGTGTGTCTGTGTAATTTTTGTAATTTGTAAAAACCATATTGCAAACAATGCAAAAAACACAATACTGTAAATTATAATGTACAAGTTTTTTAACTTTACCGCCATTTATCAGGGTGAGAAGAGACGTGATGCGGGCGCTCCCAATGAGATTGTCGCCTGCACCACATGCGGCGGCAGCAGCAGCAATCCCTGCACTCATTCGGCGAACAACGGATGCGCAACCGAGGTAAATCGAATTCAAATTGCATGGATTGTACTCGTAAGTAGTGAAAATATATATAGAAATTATACAAATTACTATATCAAACGATTTATGTAAAAGTATGGCAATAAATGTTGATTAGTGAGATATAAATAGTTTTAAATGGTATTGGAGACATGACTTGCAGCTCATAGAAATGAGAGAGAAACATTAAACTTTGATAGGTTTAGCTTTTGCTCACAAGAATCAGTGGTACTGAAGTGCTTTAAATAGTTCTAAATGGAATCGAAGACAAGACTTGGAGTTCCTAGATAGGACAGAAAAACATTGCTAAGCTTAACTTTTACTCACAAAAATCAGTGGCATTACAATAAGTCTGAGTCTGAGTTGGCATAATAAGAGTTGAGTTGTTGCAAGGAAAAATTTGACCTTTTCACCATTCGCCTTCAACCTTGCCGCAGACACTCAAAAACATCTGATTCGACGCAAACAATTCGCCAGTTCCATAGTTCCAGAAGCAGTTTCTCCAATCAAAAAAAAATATATGGGGCATTCCACCTCAAATGTTCCCACCTCAAAAACGAAACATTTTTTATTTAAAATTGTAATTCCGAAGATTTGTTGATAATGGAAAGCAAAGAATACGTATCCTTATGTATTTTTTCCGTACTTTCCAAAAAAAAATATATAAACAATTTTCCATGAAATTTAATAACATTTTTTTAAATTTAAACTTTGTTAATAACATTTTTTTAACAAGAGCCTGTTGGGATTTTTTTCAAACTTACCTTATAATACGGTTCATTCCCTCCCCTACAAAAAAGTATATATAGTATTTTATGGGCAAAGTTGAATTTCTTCTCTTTTTGAGGCTCCAAACCCAAAGCGTCTACCGTAAAGCGTCTAAGTAAAATGTACCACGGCTGAGTCGCGCATCGGGCGCGGTAAACGCGTTGGGTTTGGTGCTTCAAAAAAACAAGAAACTCAACTTTGCCCATAAAATACCATATACACTTTTGTAGGGGAGGAAATGAACTGTATTATAAGCTAACTCTAAAAAAAATCCCAACAGGCTCTTGTTGAAAAAATGTTATTAACAAAGTTTAAATAAAAAAAAATGTTATTAAATTTCATGGAAAATTGTTTATATATTTTTTTTTTGGAAAGTACGGAAAAAATACTGAAAGATACGTGCATGTTGTTTTTTCGTTAGCAACAGCTTTTTGGACTGAGAATTTAATTAAAATCGACGTCCGAAATAAAGGGCGAAAATTCAAGCCCCTGTATCACTGCAACCCGTGCATAAATCCGCCCCTCCTTTTCCACAATCAATGTACTCTGATAGTACAACAACTCTACCAAATATCATCAAAATCGGAAATGTTTCGTTTTTGAGGTGGGAACACTTGAGGTGGAATGCCCCATATATTTAATTTTTTTATGAGAAGTTGCATTCCTTAGTTTCTATTGTCCAAAATTATAAAAAAAAATTTTAGGAGACTACAAATTTTTGGAAGAAATTTTAGCTTTTTGAACCCTTTATCGGACAATATAATATTTTAAACCAAAACTCTTTTCGTATAGCTCCTGTTTAATTAAAAACCCACTTTTTTAAAAAATTTTGTTTACGGAATTTTAAATCGTTTATTCGAAAAATTGTCCTTGGTTACAAAAGTTTAACACAGTACATATTTCACCATATAAAAGCTGAATATTATACATTGTCAAACTCAAACTTGGTATAACTAATGTCCGACCGAAACATCTTTTTTGGGCCGAACCCGAAACCGAATTTCAGTTTTTTTTTAATATTCGGACGAAACCGAAACATTCTACCATTCTAAGTTAAAATAAAAATCACCATATCAAGCAATTTTTTCAACAAACGAATTTTACATTAAGTAAATAAAGAACAAACATAACATAAATAAATACTTATCAATAAAAACAATTTATTAATTTTTTAAAAACATAAACATGAAAAAATCACCTTACTCGCTAATATTCAAAATTAAATTATTTAATATAATATGCAAAAAAAAATGTTTATTTACATTGGTGGCATCTAAATTACTCCTCCTTTTGCTATATATCTGCTACACAATAAAATGTAAAAAATATTCTAGAAAGTTTCGGTTTCGGCCGTTCGGCCATTTTTTGGCCGGAAGGGGCGTGAAACTGATCAGAGATTATAATGACGCCTTGTGACATAAAAAACAAGTTTTGCTCCAAGCTGCTTATGCAAGGAGTACCTATACCGGCTGAATAAAAAATTCACATTTTCTTACAAAAATCTAATGATTTCTTCTTAACACTCAATTACGATTGCAATTATATTCAAAGTAAGTAGGTTAGTGGGGTTTCGACAATACATTTTGATTTTTGCTTTGTAGAAACCCAAAAGTTGACAACGTCACAAATCCGATTGTATGGGGGACGCCCTCTGGTGGTGAACTTTTGAACCTTAATTAATTTTGTATTTTTTGTACTCAAGAACGTTGGCGATCGCTTAATAAATCATTGAAATCGGTTTAGTAGTTTCCGAGATACGATGTTTTCTCGCTTACTTAACTACTACATCTACAATTGGGGAGCCAATGGCATAGAAAATGACCAGTTTTGTATGGCAGCCCCCTTAAGACTTGGAGTTAGCGGGTAGGTATGGTTGGAAGAAATATTTGTGGCGGTCAGTCATAGATTTTAACTCTCTAAGAGAAACTTCTAACCAGCTGTGGAGCAATTTTTCGAATTTCCCAGCTTTTTTGTGAACTTTGACCTCGATGCGACGCCATTTAGCTCCACCCTAGCCCCAAAATTGTTTGGCTCATGCACTTTTTCACCCAACCGCATAAAATGAGAGGGTGCGGAGCATCGAAATCGAAAAATCGTCCACTAATTCCAGTCTAGTGTTCACACAATTTTTTGCTTTCACATGAAGTACAGTTGGTGTCGGTAGTGTTACAATACTCAGCATGCTCACATCTAACAATAATAGTGAAACTTCAGTTAATTTTTGGGTTTGTAACATCATTGGCAAACGGCCAGATAAAGGGTTAAGATTTAGGAGAAATTCATTTTAGGTATGTGGCAACACTGAGACAAAATGAATATTATTAATAAAACATCTGTTTATGGTTAAAGTAGACTTTTTCAGAAAAAGGCTGTCACTCCAACCGAATCTTCCTTGTTCCATAGGCGGCACAGCTTTCTGCTTTGCCTTCGTAGTTCAATTGCGGTTTTCTCTACAGCTGAATCAACTCATGTAAACGACATGTCCACGCAAAAGCACCAGTCTATGATTGATTCAATGTGGTACACCCGCGCTATGTTCCACTTTCGTTCTGCTCTTTGATGCACAAATGCACAAATCTTTCCTCTGGTCGTTAACATTGCATTCCACCTAAAATAACATTTTCTCACCCACAGTTCCAGCAAACTTAGAGACCTTGAAATCAATCAATTTTAAGGCTGCAACATTTCAAATTTGGACTTAAATGCGCCCACAGTTGTGTCGTCACACTTGAGTAGTTCTTTCCCTTCCGCGCAAAGCTTTAAGGCGACGCTCCTGTATGACCTTCGGCGCAACAATGCATTACTATTATTTTCACGGCAAAACCTCAAAGAAAATTCGCCTCGAATGTACATATTGTTCGCTTGGAAGAGCAACGATTTAAAGATTTACATATGAAAGGATAATCGCTACGTTACAACAAAAGAAATGCTGCACTTAGTCCTTCCCAGCAATCTTTATGCTTTTTAGCGAACTTGTTGACGTTTTCCCCCTTCAGCGCACAACTTCAAAGTGTTTATACTGTCAGCCCTCGACCACCAAATACCTCATACACAGCAGCACATCGTACAAGTATAGCACCGACCATCAACACAACAACAACAACAACAAAAACGAGCATCAGAACGAAAGCGAATAACGCGAACTGTCGCCTATTTGTGTTTGGTATTTGCGTTCGTGTTTGCGCAAATGCTCGCTGGAGAATTTCTTGTTGACCTCGAAGGTGTACATTACAGCTGACACATGCAATTTGTAGGAATGGCAACAAGAATGCCAACAACAAATGCACACAGTGATTTTTTCAAGTCATAAATCAAATTCGGTTGGAGCAACGATTGCTGCGGTCGGCGCTGTGCTCATTCAACTCCAGATTCGTGTGCAAGCAATTAATCTTCTTCAGGTAGTCTGCGCATTATTGCGGTTTCACTTTGCTTGGATTTTATATTTTATATTATTGTATTACACCAAAAACCACCCACTCACACACACACACACTTGCACAGAGTGAAAAAGTGCAATTCATGATTTGTGAAATGTTGGAAATTTAAAAAAGTACAACACACAACAAACACTGCACTCGTTGAAAGGCTGCTGCCCGTTCCCCCCTAGCGCCCTATGGACGCCACATAGAGTGCAGCACGTGTGTCAGTTGTGCAAAATAATTCCATCAAATTTCATCCACCTAAATTTCTTGGTCACGTACATTTATGCTCACAAAACCATGGCATCGATCGCGCCAATGTTGCAACCAACAGCACAACACCTCGTCGCATATGACCTATTTACCGTTACTACTTTACAAAAACAACAAAAAACAACTAGTATTTTGTTGCAAGACGGCGATTTGTGTCTGCAACTGGGCAGCGCGGCCGACTGAGTGCTGCAATGGCGCTTCGAAGCCTTATTGGGGAAAGAAGCGATGAGGAAAGAAGCTATGGGGGAGGAAGCCTTCCGGGGCTTTCATCTTGCACGTGATGCTTGACGCCGAACGCATGGTTATGGAAATAAAATATTAAGTAGTTTGGAGCTGTCAGTTTTAGGTTTTGTCACTTTCGTATGCAGCACAGAGGTTTTTGAGTTCGCTTCATAAGCTTTGCACCTTCGCGTTCTGTCGCTGTGCAATTTCGTAAAACATTTACATACTAGCCGGAAGATGTAAAAATGCGAGAGAATTTTTGTTTTTTTTTAATAGATAATTTTCTCAAGAAATCAAACAAGTTTGGGCGCTGCTCACTAATGCGTGTTGGAAAAGATTGAACTGAAAATTTGGTCAGAGAATTCTATTGCACTGCTCTTTTGTCAAAATTCGCTGCGTGGTGATTTGTTAGATTCGATGTTGTTGTCAACGGTGACGTATTGATGTTCCCGCGTTTTTGACGACAATCTCGTTTACAATGTTTTCAATGCAATGTTTTCGGAAGACTGACCGGAGCATCGACGCACCGGAGACTTACCTACTTTCATAATGCAAATGACAACTGGTGCGGGACGATTTATGCAGAAGCTGTAAAGATGAGGTTTCAGTAGAATCAATCGAGTATCTATACCGCTATCTATCACTAAAGAAACTACAGCTCCGTTCCCTTGAGACCAGATTCTTTGATGGACTCGCAGATGTAGCTGAAGCAAATATTTCGGACCTATACAATTTCCTCACCAAAATCAAATGTTTTCCAAACGATTCCATTTGGATCTAGAAGGGACTCAACAGATAGACACTCCCCTTCCCTTCGCCTTCTGTAACCTAACCTCACCTACTGTCCACTATCGACCTCAGTTTCTTGATCATGCTTCGAATTGTTGACATATTAAGTTCAATTCCTCAATCAACAATTTCGCGAACGGTCTCTATTAACTTTAACCACTTTCGTAATGGGGTTCTACACACAATTGCATTTTTCCTTTGTCTCGCGTTCCATTTCTCATAAAATTCGGAAGTATTGTAATCCGCAGCTGTCAAATTGCAAAGCAGCCATTTGCCTCAAAAACTGACACAAAATTTAAATAGTGCACTTTTATTAGGTCATCCTATATTTCGAAAATATACTTCAATTTTTTCATATTTTCCTTTAACTTCAACTTTCGTAGTTCTAGAGAGCTGCTCTCACTAAAAAAGCTGAAGTCGTCTGAACCAGGAAGAGAAAGAAAACACACTTCATCTTTTATGCATTTGTTATGCATTTACTAGAAGAAAAAGCCTCACCTAAGCAACTTATTCTTTGACAATCTTCTGCTACTCGCGAAAAGCTATGGCGTCATAGCTTTTTGCAAGTAGCAGAACATTCACCACTGATCTAGAGGATCTATAGCGACCAATGGGACCATTCACAATCTACTAGGTTCCGTAGCTTTAACTGGCCCAAAGAGTAAACAGATCTAAGTCTAATTTATTGCGGTACCACAATGGGCCTTTGTGGCTTAAATGGGCTCCACCTTGGCACAGCCTTAACCTGGAACACATATTTCATTGTGAAAATTAACTGAACTGAAGTTGGAACACTCTGTTTCATAATTATTTGATTTTTGTGTAATGATTTTGGATGATAATTTTGTTAGTTAAAAGTTTTCCATGCCTACAGTTTCCATGCCTACAAGTTTTTTACAAGTTTTCCATGCCTACAAAGACTACATATCAGATCCGCTGATATCTCGAAAAATACACAACGACTTTAGCTAATTTTTCACAAAATAAATTTTTTAAAATATAAAATTTTTCACGATAAAAAAATAAAAGTCACCAAAGTAAAAGTTTATAGAAATACTAAAGAAAGTACAAATATTTAAAAATTAAAACCCGTCAAAATGACCGCAATGGTCTTTCTAGTGTTAATGTTTCTGTTTGAACGTTAGAGGAAAAGTTGGTTGTTATCGAGAGGTGACTGTTTCCTTAATTGGTTGCTTAGTTGATTGGTTAGTTGATTGGTTAGTGGATGATTAGTCGGTTGATTAGTCGGTTGGTTAGACGATTGGTTAGTTGATTGGTTAATTCGTTGATTAGTTGATTGGTTAGTTGGTTGGTTTGACAGTACGTTAGACGATTGGTTTGTCGATTTGTTAATGGTTTGATTTGATGATTAGATAGTTGGTTGGTTTGATGGTTGGTTAGTTGTTTGATTTGACTTGATGATTGGTTAGTTGTTTGATTTGATGGTTGGATAGTTAGTTGGTTAGTTGATTGGTTGGTTATTTGATTTGATTTAATGATTGATTGGTTATTTGATTTAATGGTTTAATCAACCATATTTAAATTCATGGTTACTGGTTTGATGTAATGGCTGATTGGTTATTTGATTTTATGGTTAGTTGCTTGATTTGATGGTTGGTTATTTGATTTGATGGTAGGATATAGTTGGTTGGTTAGTTGATGGTTTGTTGTTTGATTTGATTTGTTGGTTAGTTGGTTGATTGATTTGATGGTTGGTTATTTGATTTGATGGTAGGATATAGTTGGTTGGTTAGTTGAGGGTTAGTTGTTTGATTTGATTTGGTGGTTAGTTGGTTGATTGATTTGATGGTTGATTAGTTTTTTTAAGTTATAGCTGGTTGGTTATTTGATTTGATGGATAGTTAGTTTTTTTATTTGATGGTTAGTTATTTGATTTGATGGTAGGATATAGTCGATTGGTTAGTTGATGGTTAGTTGTTTGATTTGATTTGTTAGTTAGTTGGTTGATTGATTTGATGCTTGGTTAGTTCTTTGTTGTAATGGCTGGTTGGTTATTTGATTTGATGGTTAGTTAATTATTTGATTTGATGGTTGGTTAGTTACTTGATGTAATATCTGGTTAGTTGTTTGGTGGGATGGTTTGTTATTTGTTTAATTTGATGGTTAGTTAGTTCTTTAATTTGATAGTTGGTTAGTTAATTGTTAATTAATTGTTTGATTTGATGGTTGGCTGTTCATTAGTTGATTAAATTAATGGTTGGTTGAGGAGTTTAAGGTCTATCTTTTTAAATGTTTAGATGACCACTAATCAGTCAGCATCAAAAAATTGGTAAGATCCATCCACAAATATTTTTGGCATAGGCAATTCAGCCCAATGTGGCTTAAATTGTCTCTTCACCATTCACTAATATTGCAAAAAGGTTTTATTCAATTCTCCAAAGAGCCTTTTGTAATCTATTTAATTAGTCAATTAGTTGTTAGTCGAGTCAGTTGTCTGTTCTAAAAATTTGTGAACAGACTAGTTAATCGATTAATTCTTTAATTGGTTATTTAAACAGTTAGTTAGCCAGTTAGTTACAGCAAAAGGTTGGCTGCTTGGTTACTTAGTCAGTCGATTGATTGTTTAGCTAGTCAATAAAAACATGAATTACGATTTTTTCAAACTTTATTAAATATTAATTAATTATTAATTTATTAAATATGTATTCATTTACTTGTCGAATAGAAACTGTAAACTAATATGATTTTCTTTATTGCAGACTTGCTTCGTACAGGTGCGCAAAAAGGAACCGCCTCATCCTATACGAATAGCAAAAACAATCGATGTCATCGCTAGAATAACATTTCCAACAGCATACGCCATTTTTCTAATATTTTTCTTCGTACACTATAAGGGATTTTCGTAAAAGTTAGAAAAAAGAAAACAACTAAAACCAAACAGCGAACTAGTAAAATTATTAAATTAATTCATTCAATTAAATTTAAACAAAACAAATTCATAGCATAAAAATCAATTAAAAATAAAGGGGCAAAAATTGTCTGCGCCTTACATGCAGCGTGTGTAAGGAGTAAAAAACTAAAACAAAACCAAAGAGAACTCGAGACGAGCACTTTTCAACTCAGCGCCACACACAATGCGACAGCCGCGTTTCAAACTCAAATAACAAAGACAGACAGACGCAAAAGTTGCGACAACAGCAAATTGCAATTTTACGCCGCTAAATTGACTTGACTTGACTCGACACTAAACACTTAAGCTGTGCTCAAATTGAATTCCAATCGAATTCCTGAATGCCAGTTGGACGTGGGTCGGCAACAGCGGCCACAGCGGCAGCATCATGCTGGGAATAGTTTAAAAAATTAGCAGCTAAATGCGAACATTGCGCGTACTTTTAATGCAACAAAGGGAAACACAAACAACACAAGTGATAAAACATAATTAAAAAGCAACAAAGCGTCAAATACGAAAATCTAATTAAAAACCCCAAAACTAAGTTAAGCTTAATAACAGCAACAAATTACAATTACAACAACACTGATTACGAGAAATATTTAAATTTAATTAATTGTAAAACATGAACGTTTTGACTGCCTTTTTTTTAAGTTAAAGTATGAGCGAAACATTTAGACGACAACAACAAAATATGAAATTAAATTCAGTGCGATTATATTGAAAAGAGAAATTAAAAACCAACAAAACGAAAAATGCTGAAATACCAACAATAAATAAATGCCAGCAAAATGTTAATATTTTAGTTGAAATTCAAGCGATAAAACAACAAAAACAACTGAAATAGTTAAAGCTAAAAAATAGCAACACTGCGACGAAACAAATATTAGTCAAATATATATATATATATAAGTAAATAGTAAATGACAGAGAGATTATATTGATTTTGTAGCTTCAAGGCTTTCAAACAACAAACACTAGTAAAATTTATGTAAAAACGAAATGCTTATAAAATCGAAAAAAAAACCAGGCAAATCGTTAATAGAAGTGAGGATTATCTCCTTAGAAACAGATTTGAATTACAAAACTGAGACTCGAGTTGTGTTTTGTTCAAAATATTATTGAAAAATTTAGTTCAAATGTGAAGCAAAATAATTAAATAATTAATGGAAATTTAATGACATCTGATGAGAAAAATTAAATTTAAACATTAAATTAAAACATTTTAAATTAACAAATATTAAACTTCAAAAATATTTTCAAATTATTGTCAAACCTTTTGTCGATCCGAGATTTCTTAATTTAACTCCAAAAAAATTTGTAATTATTGTCAACTTTATTTCAATTAGAATTTTCCATTTTTAATATATTTTTGGTTAGCATTAAGTTATAATTTATTCATTTTTAATAATTTCACTTCTTTATTTTAGTTAGACAGATGATCTAATGCTGACCAGCGTTACAATCATGACAGATAATAATTATTGCTTTTGGTTAGAAAAATGATTTTGTATAAATTTAAAAAAATATACAAAATTGTTAGATATGTATATATTTTTTTTAAATATATTATATATTTACAAAATATACATAAAATTGTTTCAAACACAAAGAAGTTTAAGTTTTTATCACCTTTGAATTATTAATCAATATTGTTTTTAGTCAGAAAAGTAATTTTGCATAAATGTTAAAAAATTTTTAAATTTTTACTGAAAAAATATTTCATTATGTTCAAAAAAAAATTGTTTTTCAAACTCAAAATGTTTATTTGAAATATGAAATTTGATTTTTTAAGTTTTTATCCACTTTGAAAAAATATTCAAAAAATATTAAACATTTTTTCAAACACGAACGATCAACTTTGATCAAATTTATCAACTTTAAAATTATTAATTAAACATGAAAACAAACATAAAAAAATTTCATAAATGTTCAGCAATTTTTAAGTCTTTTCCCAACTTTAAAAAAATATTTTATTATTTAAAAAAAATACTGAAACTATTTTAGTCAGAAAACTAAATTAAAAATAAATAATTTTTTACCTGCTTTAAAAATATTACAATATTTTTGGAAAATTTTTAAAACTTTTTCAAACCCAAAAAGTTTATTTGGAATAAGAAGTTTGATCTTTAAACTTTTTACTAACTTTAAAAAGTTATTCAAAAAATACTTAAAATTTTTTCAAACACAAAAAAAATTTTATTTAAAATATGAAGTTTAATTTTTAAAGATGCAATTCTAAAATATTTAAACATTTTAAAATTTCAAAAGAAAATCCTTTTTCATTTCGTTTAACATAAAAAGTTGATTTTTAAATTTGAACTCTGAAGTTTTAACAAACTTAAAAAATGAAACGAAGTAATATGAAGAAATATTCAGTTTTTCAAAAATTATGAGTAGATATAAAATATGAAGTTTGATTTTTTTACTTTTCATAAACTTGAAATTCTTTCTTATATGATTGAATGAAAATTGAATTTAGTAAAAAAAATCAAAAAATATTTAAAATTTGTTTCAAACACAAAATGTTGATTTGAAATATGGAGTGTGAATTTTGAAGTTAAAGTTTGTACTAACTTAAGCAAACTAAATGAAATATTACCAAACAATTTTCAAACTATTTTAAAATATATTTAATATATTTGTATAAAAATTTCAAACTTTTTTCAAACATGTAATGAAGATTTATAATATGAAACTTGAATCATAAAGTTGAAATTTGTACCAGCTTTGAAAAGATATCCTCAAAAAATTCAAAAATTTTTTTATCTTTTTCAAACAAAAAGAAGGAAATATTTAAATTTTTTAATATTTTTGAATTTTCAGTTTTTCCTTATATGCATTGAAATTTTGATAGCCTCTAGGCGACTCTATGAGGATAGTCTGAAAAGTTTTCAAACTAACAAAGATACAAAATATGTTTTCTGCAAAATTATTTCTATTTTCTCGATTACGTTTATTTGTTTCTATATGACAACAAAATACAACCACATTATGATCGCCTGAGTCTCAGATAAAAAATTAAAAAATTGTATTCAAAATTATAATTAAAAAGAAATGATAAATGATGAATTAATGCAAATACATATCAATGCCTCATAGTTCTACAATTTACTTTTTGAGATGTTGCAAGACGCTATAGAGAGAAAAACGATTGCAAACAGTATTCTAAATATATATAATATATATATTTTGTAAAAAAGCGATTACAAAGATGACAAACAAATGAGAAAAATGCAATATGACCGCTGATGCAAAACATTTCGCTGCAGCTGTGAGGTTTTAAATATTCTCTGCAATTTTCAATGGCTGAAAATATTTCTAGATTAGAAAATACTTATTTGAAATTTTTGTACAACGAGGAATTTCAACACTTTACTAGGTACTCGTTTTAATTATTTTACATTTTTGTATGAAAATTTTGAAAATATTAGTTAGTTAATTAGTTAACCCGTTCCTTCAGGATTATTATACAGTGAGGAATTTTTGCAAGATTTTGCTACATATTTCTAATTAAGAAAGAGGTATTCATGATCCATTAGAAATTGTTTTGTAAAGCAACATATTCTGAGTAAGAAATTACTGTACTTAATTGAAGAAAATATTTCATTTTTTAATCTCTTTGATTTTATTTGCTGGGACATTTTTGTATATATGACTCTGCTTGATATGTGCCTTCGTCATCAGATCCCATCAAGACCTCTTCACCTCAAACAGAGACCTAAACACTAGAAAGGCCATTGCGATCATTTTGACGGTTTTTTATTTTTAAATACCTGTATTTTCTTTAGTATTTCTATCAAATGTTTCTTTGATGTCTTTTCTTTTTTTATGGGGTTCTACAATTAGTTGAACATTTAGGGTTCTACAATTACAGTTAGCCAAATCCGATGAGTATTTTATGCGAGATATCAGCGGATATAATATAAAGTTTTTGTAGATATGGAAAACTTGGGGTCATTCTAGTGTTAACACGATCTCAGAGTGTGGTCAAGCGAATAGAGTCCATTTCAGATCCGATGACAGATCACATCAAGACCTCTTCAGATGCAAGAGACCTGTTCAAGCGAACATTAGGGCAGCTTCTCAAACCTATCCTACCCTACTTCTGTCTATGTTATATCTTTGAGTTTAATTCTAGTATATCTGTATATAATTTTGAATCATTCTAAGAAAAGCCATTGAATTTTGCACAGTCAAATCAAAAAACCAGCAAAAAACACTCGCAGCTCCCTCAAGCGGTTTAATATTGTTCAAGTACATGATTTATACAAATTATATATTATATTATATGTATGTTTCTGAATGTTTTGACAAAAACGCAAAAATCTACAATATACACAAAACCAAAAGAATTCCATAACCAACAACAACAACACTTTATGTGCGCGTGTATAATAACTTGAAACGATTTCTTATTAACGTAGATAGCATTAAGCTTGTGATAAATTTGAATATAAAATAGCTAAATTGAGCAGGTTAAAAAGGGCCACCGTATTTTCGTTGTACGTTTTGCGAAGAAATTTTCGGAATTTTTTCGACACTATGGTACATTAGCTTTTTTAGCAAACAAAAACCAATACAAGAAAACACTAAACAAAAACCATCTACATAATTTAAATGATATTTCTGTTAAATGCAAATACAAACATATTCTAAATATGTATGTAGATATGATTGAATTGGTCATGATTTCGATCTTATGTACTTACACAAGTTTTTTGCCGCTTCGAAAAATGCTTTATTCAATAATGTTATCCCATAAAAGCGAAAAATTATATGAATGAGAAAACCCAAAAAAAAAAGACAATCTTTTTACATTTATTGCAATTTATAGCAAACGAAAAGTAATAATAAAAACACAACAACAACAACAACTAATTATGTATGTATGTACTATACAGACAGCGGGCAGTATTGACAGCAACCACGTACAACAACAACAACAACAACAACAAACAGACGTACGAAACGCAACGCAGCGACGGCAGACACAGCACTTCTTCTCGACACCAAACCACCAGCACCATTGCCACCACTTTCAGCGCCCCGGGCAACAAATAATGTACCCAAGTTTTATCCAGGACCCAAACCGACCGCAACACGCCTTCAGTTCGCCCGTCCACAACAAAACCAAACCACAACAAACCAAACTACCGATTTACAAAATCTCTACGCATCTGCTCGCTCTCATTTAGCTCTATCTCTCTCTCTCTCTCGTGCTATAAGGCATATTTTCTACACTTTTTATCCACAAGTTGCCAACATGAAATGCTTTAAAAGTCTAAACAAACTACCGACAACAGACAAAAAACCCAAAATCACGCAACATTTTCGAAAAGACGAGAATAATGAAAAGCCTTGTACATGGATTTGAAACCACTCGCTTCATGCAAAGCGAGTGTTACTCTAAATTAGAACAAAGCATTAAGCAGCAGTTACTTAATTAACGATAAAAGATCAAAACGTAAACATTTAAACAAAGCTTATGTATGTAAACGATACTGTACGATGTGTAGGTGCCTTTTTTTGTTTTATGACTTCAACACTTGTAATGCAAATTTTTTTTTAGTATAATCCCTTTACAATATATATTACATGAATTTTACATTTTTGTTGGAACAACGAGTATGATTTGCCTAAGTCACCTAAAATGAAGAGTGTGTCATACATTTTTCAAAAAAAAAGAGTAGATTGAATGGTCTCTGAAAGACATCTTCTCAGTAGCAAAGTGCCACTCGTCGGTCTCTGAACAAGTCGCACACTAACTACAAAAGAATCACAATTCAAAAAATACGAAATTTCAGAAGGAAACTGTTGATCTTGCAGGCACAACCCAATTAATATAAAAACAGATACTTTCCTGTTAAAGAAAATAGTGATGAGAATAAAATTTTTCAATTAGTTAGAGACTTGTACTGTGAATAAATTTATGGAAAAAAGGTGATTTTGGAAAATTTGCAGTTGCAACTCTTTTGTATTTAGTGTGCAAAGTCACAGCTAAAGGATTAAGTTGAGGCAAAGACAGTATTAATTGTTCGACATTACTTTGGTTAACCTTCGACTTTGCATTGAAAGCATTTCTCTATAAGAAGACCGAAGAAGAAGCCGATGTAGTTAAATGATTGGATCAAGCCTGAGAGTCGAACTACGAGCACCAACTCGATTCATAGCAAATGTAGAAAGAATAAAGCCTTTTTTTAAGAAAACAATGGCTCTGCAAAATATAAGAAGCCGTTGAGCGTCACATTGGCCATCAAGAAGCTCTGATATTTATTCTATTTTATTGAGTCAAGTACCATTTGAAACCATATGTAGTATGTCACCTTATTTGTCCCAATTGGACCCCAATTTCGTGTGTCACTGGCTGTAGGTCTCTTCCATTCGAGCAGAAATTAGCCAGCCCAAACACAGATATGGCAGCAGCAGACTATACCTTAGACTCATAATTGAACTGCGGTGCCATTCGTTCTTATGAAAGGTGTATTTTTAAAAGAATGAAAACTTCAAAAAAAGGCACACCAAATTATGGAATTTATGTAAATTCTGTTAATTTGTTTAAAAGTTCATAGTATGGCATTAATAAGTTTATTTCCGAAAATTTTTCGCCTTTGCTGTTTCTAACGTACAGATTTCTTGCGGGTTAATTTTACACATTTGCGAGCATATTCGGGCTTAATGCTATCACTGGTTCAACGGTTTTTTTTTTTAATTTGAGTATCGTGTGTGGTTTGCCACCTCACATCAGTGACTAAACATAGTACTAAAGAAAAAAATTAGGCGGTTTTAAGTCTCACTACTGCCCAGTCGATTCGTTGTCGTCTTATGGTTGTCCAGTCGATTGTCCCAATTAACTGGTCTAAAATAAGAAATACACCTTTCATTGAATTTGGTTCACAATATCACATTTTATGTTATTCATTTTATTTTATTTTTTTTTATTTTATTTTAATTTATTTAATTTAATTTATTTTATTTTATTTTATTTTATTTTATTTTATTTTATTTGTTATTTTATTTTATTTTATTTTATTTTATTTTATTTTATTTTATTTTATTTTATTTTATTTTATTTTATTTTATTTTATTTTATTTTATTTTATTTTATTTTACTTTATTTTATTTTATTTTATTTTATTTTATTTTATTTTATTTTATTTTATTTTATTTTATTTTATTTTATTTTATTTTATGTTATTTTATTTTATTTTATTTTATTTTATTTTATTTTATTTTATTTTATTTTTTTTCATATCATTTCATTTCATTTCATTTCATTTTATTTTATTTTATTTTATTTTATTTTATTTTATTTTATTTTATTTTATTTTATTTTATTTTATTTTATTTTATTTTGTTTTATTTTATTTTATTTTATTTTATTTTATTTTATTTTATTTTATTTTATTTTATTTTATTTTATTTTATTTTATTTTATTTTATTTTATTTTATTTTATTTCATATCATTTTATTTTATTTCATTTCATTTTATTTTAAATCATTTTATTTTATTTTATTTTATTTTATATTATTTTGTTTTATTTTATTTTATTTCATATCATTTTATTTTGTTTCATTTCATTTTTTTTAATTCATTTTATTTTTTTATTTTATTTTATTTTATTTTATTTTATTTTATTTTACTTTATGTTATTTTTTTATTTTATTTTATTTTATTATTTTATTTTTTTATTTATTAATATATTTTATTTTTATTCTTCATTAATTTTTTTCTGCGTTTTGAAACAAAACCTCGCTGTTCATGGTTCATTGACGTGATTCATTTTACAGTCAATGAGTCAATTAGCTCCAGCTTGATTTGAATAATCCAAGGATCAATGGTACTGCCAGCATGCCAACACACTCAACAATAAATTTTTTCTGTATATTCTGGTTTTTCTAGTGCCTGTTGTGGATCTGTTTCACTAAAAACCAACCCTGTAATTTTGCTTAATAATGAATCCATGAAGACTTCATATGGTCTTATATTATGAACATAAATTTCATGTAATTTGAAGACCAATTCTCTAAATAAATTTTCATAATTTGCTGGCGTTGAGGTGTGAGTCTTTTTATGATGAAATCTTAAACTATACGAAGGCGGTCGGAAAAGTTTCCAACCTAATGAAGAAACAAGACATATTTTCTTCAAATATATTCCCCTTTTCTACATAGTATACTTGTAAGTCAGATCTGATTTATTGCATCTAAATTGCGCGTTGGAAATATTCACTTAAACAGGTTTTTGGTCTAACAAAACCGGCACTTGACGTAGCAACTAACTTTCTCATGACTAAGTAAATCTTCAATATGTGACAAACATATTCTTTGGACATATTCATAGCCTCTGCTATCTCTCTCACTTTAGTTTCACAGTTTTTGTAGCACCATTTAGTGAACTTGAGTGACTTTATAGTCAGTGATTTCAGTTTTTGAATGTCCATAATGTTCATTGTCTCCCAAGCTGGTACAGCCTGGGTACACGGTGGTACACTGTGATAAATTAAGGTACAGGCTCTTCGTACACAGCATCCAAATCGTTGTTAATTTTTCTTAGAAGTTTTACCCTTCAAAAACATGTATTCAATGACTTGTTTAAGCTCGAATTCTTAAATTTTCACAAAAACACTCGCATCCACTGTCAAACAACAACGGCACATTGAAAATGTCTGAGATTTTGTTCAGTACCTTTCAAACGAGGCTCAAACAGATTCCCTACCTTTTGTTGACCATTGCTTTCATCTTCATGTTGAGGCCGAATTTTTTCGGGCCATCCTCGTGAAGAATCAAATGGCTACATAACATAAGGGCTGACAGCTGCTACTTAACTGGCAATAACAATCTGTTAACGGGTGGAAAAAGTTCTCTACAGCTGACTCTGCTTTGCACTTCTCTTCTCCAGAGATAAGAGGATGTCCTCAACTTGGTCCTTCCACTGGAGACACGGTCTCCCTCTTCGCCGTCTACCTACAACTACTGCATCAAAAACCGGTAGTTGGAGCTTCATTGTCCATACGGCAGCCACAACCAAGCCAGCTTAGTCCATGTCTTTTTACATCCCATATAACTCGTTGTTCGTTCATATTCGATATTCTTTTAAAGTTCTATTATCCGAAAAAAACCTTCTATAATTTTTTAATTATTTTTTACTGGACCTTGCAATATTTTTCTGTAAAAAATCAATCAATTTCAAATTAGTTAATTAATTATTTTTATATAATACGCAACAAGGTTTCTTAGTTAAACTGCTTTCACTTTTTTTAATTATTTTGGTCGACTATCCACAAAACGAATGCCTAAAATTTCAACCATTCCTACTTTAAAACGTATCCATCCATTCACCAAGAACAACATTAATGATTTTTTTTTTTATCGTTTTAAATTTTTTTTAAATATGTTTTTTCAATATCATTAAAATATTTCCCTCGAATTTTGCATATTATTCAACACTTTCGTTTAATATTATTTCTACAAAATTTCAATTTTTATTGAAAATTATTTCTAGTGTAAATATTAAACATTTTTCAAAACAAAACATATAAACAAAAAAAATATTAAAAATTAACTTTCAATACCGTTTCACGCTAACCATTTCATATGCCTTTCCCTTGATTGCCTAACAAATTAGCAAGTAAATTCAAGACTATGACAAATGAAAGCATACTTCTGGGCACACAGAGTCCACAGAATGCCTGTGAAAATTAAGCATAGCAAACAAAGCATTAGCATTGCATACAAAAGACAAACATTTTATTAATTAAATTAAAAACAAAAATACCAAATGCAAATTTGCAAATTAAATGCAGAATATATTATTTAAGAAAAAAAAAACAACAACAAAAATTCAAACGAAACTACATGTTAAGCACAGAGCTTAAAAATCATAATTACAAAAACAAATTCATTCAATTTAAAATCATAATTGAAATGTTCTTAAAAATATATAAATTATAAAACAACATTATAAAAAATTAAAAAACAATTCTAACGTATATTTTTAAATTAAACAAAAAAGCTTTAAAATTCATTAGAAATGTACATATTTAAAACCGTTTAATTTCTTACAATTAGCAAAAAAAGCAAATAAACAAAAACATATTAGCAAACCGAAATTTAGACAAATTTACATACGTTAACGACATAAATTAATTTGATTTAATTGAATTAAATTTAATTGATTTAAATTGAATGTTTAAAATTAATTAAAATGTTTTTTAATTAATTTAGAAAATTTAATTAACTTGAATAAATTAAATTAAATTCATGAATTATTCATTTAAGTAAAAATTTGTTAAATATTTTAAAGAAAAAATACACACTTTTATCGTTTACTGTTAGTTGTTAATTTTTTCTACTATCCTCGCCATACGTTCAAGTATTCCTGTTCTCGGTTCAAGTGTCATTTCAATGACACAGTTCACTATTGAATACTTTCGAAATGCACCCACAAACACATACACACATTATTCTATATATATATATACGCGTATGTATGTATTGAGGTATGTGTTTTTGTTATACTCGTACATTGTACCATACTATATGTTAAGTTAGGAACGAGATTTGTTATCGTCGCCGTACTCGTATTTTTGCACGTGAGATCGTTTAACCGAAGCGTTGACATTTGAAGAGTTTTTCATTTCGACTCGTAGTCGTTGCTGAAAACCAAACCAAACAACTAAACAACAAACACAAGCGTTTACATTGATGAAAATCAAATAAGTTAAGGCAAAATGCAACTGTCATCGATTCAATAAATGTCATATTTATAATTATTGTAAATACAATCGAAAGAAAAAGCTTCGCATAACAAAATCTAGTCATAACAATGAAATAATAATTGAATAAACAGAGAAAATACCAAAACAAAAAAAAAACGGTCTCAGTCAAACAACCGAAAAATACCACGAAAATATTGTTGTGTTTTTATTTTTTGAAAATACGTTAGGTTTGGTTGGGTTATACTGGGTGCCAGTAAGGCCACCCAACGACTGAATTGGATCCTTGGCGATGACAGTCTGGGCTTTGTTTAGGTTTGGTTGAAGTAGCGATCTGTTAGAGGATATTTTAGGTTAGGTTGAGTTATACTGACTGCCAGTAAGGCTTAGACCCTACTGTGTCCTTTTCGATGCCAGTTGGAGTTCGGTTTAGGTGTGGTTGAAATATTGATCTTTTAGAAGAGAAACATGTTTTAGGTTAGATTAAGTTAGGTTAGGTTATACTGGCTGCCAGTGAGGCCACGCTTAGACCCTACTGGGTCTTTTTGATGCCAGTTGGAGTTCCGTTTAGATGTAGTTAAAATTAAAAAATAAATAAAATAAAATTTTAAAAAAAGTTGTGATCTGTGCTAGTTTTCAAAGTATTTCGAGACCTTGCTGCGAGACCTAAAAACACCAAAAGCACTTCCTAAGCAAATTGAACGAGTCCTAGCGATGGCAATGGCCGTTTAGACCATAAATAATGGGAACAAACTACATGAAGGGTCAATGTCGTTAAACTATATTTAAATAGTTTTAAATTGATAGTTTTTTTGTAGTTATAACAAAAAGTATCGTTTTTAAAGATGATTTGAATTGAAAGGTTTTTTGTGCTTATGAAGAAAAGTGTCAAATAAGTTCGTATCATGCAATAATTGATGACACTAGTTATGAAACAATATTTTGTAATTCAGAATTAATTACGGATAGAGATACGGGTAGGATATGAAAGTGAATGGAAGTCACAACTCTTAAACGAGAGCCACATAATTGCTTAATACTTCATTTAGATCCGAAAACAGTCTAAACAAGTAATGAAGCATATTAAGTTCCCATATGTCAACAAGGTTGATAGGTTAGATAAGGTAAAAGTTGGTTGTCTGGGTACTTTTGGGCCCAGGGTACAAGGTAATAGTACAATAAATCCCCGCGTGTTTTTTTCGTTCCCTACAAAAAATCAAATAGATACAAAATAAAAGGATGAATGGAGATTTTATTTGTTTAAGGTCTCTGCAGCTTCTGCATAAATCGTTGACTAGGTCCTGGGGTTAATTTTTTAGCGTGGTCACCTTAAATGCAAACACCAACAATAATTCGCCAAAGCAACTCTGATTGATTGATTCAATTTTGGCCCAATTCGTGCCGCTCTTTTGTGTGTATCAGGCAATGTTGGCGGCGTTTGTTAACATTTCCTTTATTGCCAACTAGATTACTTACTTACTTAATTGGCCATAACAAAACATTTCAAAGAACAAACTAAATATTAAAATAAATGTGGCAGCCTTGAGAGCAAATTTTATAAAAACGATCTATTTGTATGGGAGCCTCATTAAGGGTTGGAGATAGACGGTAAGTATGTACGAAGAGAAAATTAGTGGGAATCGATTATAGATTTTAACCCTCTAAGAGTAAATTCCGAGCAGCTGTGGAGCAATATTGTCTAATTTGAAAAATTTTAAGGAAATTTTGAAGCAATGTGATACCACTCGAGTCCAAAGTTTTTGGCTCATATATTTATTTTATTATTATTATTATATTATTATTATATATTTATTATATTTTACCCACCGCATACAGTCGAAGGTTTCTGAGTATCTTTAACGAAAAATTTTGCACTAAATTATGTCTTCGGTAAACTTTTACCTATGGGTTTGTTTCAATTAGTACGCTTATAAAAGGCATCAATAAAAATCAATAAGTGACTTTAATTCATAAAAGTCATCAATAAAAATCAGTCAGTGACTTATACTTTTTAAGTCATCAAAAAAAATCAACAAAATAAAAGTAATTTTCATTAATGCATGAAAATGTCATGATTCCTCCAGAAAACAGAATTGTCAAGTCAGGTCTCGTTGAGTCGATCAAGAATATATATACATTTCGATATATAATGAATCCAGCAATGCGATTAATGAAAACGACTTTTATATTGCGACTTAAACAATAAAAGTCATTGAAATTTTTATTGATGACTTAAAAACAAAAAGTCACTGATTGATTTTTATTGACGACTTTTATAAATAAAAGTCACTGAAGGATTTTAATTGATGTATTTTATAAATAAAACTCACTGATTGATTTTTATTGATGACTTAAAAAAATAAAAGTCACTGGCTGACATTTGTATTGATGAATTTTTTAAATAAAAATCACCAATAATTGTTATCATAGGGCAACTAAAATAAAAATCGAAAATAAATGTTTTTTGTGTACTAATAAGAAAAAAATTCAAAATAATTGTTATTAAAGGATTTTTAAGATATAAGATATAAATAAAAAAATTACTCTTATTTTTTAAATTTTTTGTTTGCCCCCATAAAAA
Source organism: Melieria crassipennis (assembly GCA_963668005.1). Lineage (NCBI taxonomy): Eukaryota > Metazoa > Arthropoda > Insecta > Diptera > Ulidiidae > Melieria > Melieria crassipennis. The sequence continues at coordinate 75,696,712 of OY764962.1, read as the reverse complement.
TTACAAAAACACTTTATCGCCAACTTTGATTCTCGGTGCGAAAAGAAATATATTGGTATATTTCATTTATTTGTATGACCTTTCCTTCATAGTAATTTTTTCAAATATAATTTTCATAAATAACTGTTATTTCCGGTCCCTGCTACAAAGTTGTAGAGCACAACTATGTAAAAAGTGCGTCCGTATGTATTCTATGAGACTATGAACTGCCTACCTTTAGACTCTTCGACTTTCAGTAAGACAGATCGTCTCCATGTGGTACCACAACGAGGTCTAAGTGTGTCTTTCGGCAAGTACCATGCCCCGACAGCTACCTTAACATAACCTAACCTAACCTATGATCTACCTAACCTAATGCCAACAGTTCTGTAACACTGCAGATGTAAACCATTTTCTATACCATACATAATTATTTATGTACTTCCACAGCTCATAGCCACAGCACATAGCCATGTCTGGCCGCCAAAAAGTTGAAATTAAAACAAAAAAAACACACAAGTATTAACGGTTAGAGAAATTCCCCCTTATGCGATGCAAGATCAGCGACCGCAATTCAGCTGCGATAACAGGTTCAACGTGTTCCCAACGCTGGTGTAATTTGTCTTTTTGTTATTGTTGTTGCTTTTGTTAAGCGACTGTTGCTGTAGGCGACCTTTAATTTAGCCACGGCGGCCGCTGTCGCGACTTCAACGACAGGTTAAACGCCGAACAAGTGCACCACAACTAGCTAAGGGATGAGCGGTAGTTTTCTTACGGTTTGGCCGACTCCTGTTGATAGTTAATGTGCATGCGCATTGTTGTTGTGACGCATTTCGTTACGCTCATTGATCGCGTACACCTGTTCGCTGTGGCGCGTCAAATGTTGTCAAGTTGTTGCATTTTTCGCGGCAAACAGTTTGTTTGGTGCTGCTGCTGTAACGTCAGTTGCACATTAACGGCGACTTTGTATCTATTGCTGAGGAGTTTTAGTTTTTTTGTTTCTCACTTGTCGGAAGAGTCTAGCAAGCGCAGCACTCAGATATTACAAGCGGCCATTGTACGAGTACTACGACTTGATGTTCCCTGTTGATGTGATTTGAATATATCTACCCGACCAACGGAGAAATATGAATAGATTCCTTGGCTCTGCCAAGGAGCCAGAACCTTCGCTTCTCAACACATCCATGCCAAACGTCTCAAACCTGAGCAGTTTTAGTTTTCTCACTGGTGAGCAGGAATATAAAACAGTTAGAAACTGTCAATAACTTTACAACAGTTGCACTTTACATGCCATGTATCCAAAATCTTAACCATATTTAATGAGGAATTAAATTCAAAACAAGTACTTAACAGTTGGGCTGAAAAGTTCGTATCGTTTCTATGAGATGGCACCACTGGAATGAAATCCGTATCATTTTTACGTAGTGCCAACCTTCAAAAGAAACGTGTATAAATTTGACAGCTGTCTGATTATTAGTTTGTCAGATACAGCATTTTGAGTGAAGCAACTTTTGTTATTTTGAAAAAATGGATAAAAAGGAATTTCGTGTTTTGATGAAACACTATTTTTTGATGAAAAAAAGCGCTGCTGATACCAAAAAGTGGCTTGATGAGTATTACCCGGACTCTGCGCCGGGCGAAGCAACCATTCTTAAGTGGTTTGCTAAATTCCGTACAGGCCATATGAGCACCGAAGACGATGAACGCAGTGGACGTCTAAAAGAGGCTGTTACGGACGAAAACATCAAAAAAATCCACAAAATGATTTTGGAAGATCGTAAATTGAGGTTGATTTGTATAGCTGACACTCTAAAGATATCAAAGGAACGTGTTGGACATATCGTTCATGAATATTTGGGTATGCGAAAGCTATGTGCAAAGTGGGTGCCGCGCGAGCTCACAATCGACCAAAAACAAGAACGTGTCGATGCTTCAGAGCAATGTTTGGAGCTGTTCAACCGCAATAGAAGTGAATTTTTGCGTCGATATGTGACAATCGCTGAAACATGGATCCACCACCACACTCCGGAGTCCAGTCGGCAGTCATCTGAGTGGTCTGCACGCGATGAACCGAATCCAAAGCGTGGAAAAACTCAACAGTCGGTCGGTAAGGTTATGGCGTCCGTATTTTGGGATGCACATGGAATAATTTTCATCGACTATCTTGGAAAGGGAAAAACCATCAACAGCGACTATTATATAGCGTTATTGGAGCGTTTGAAGGACGAAATCGCGAAAAAACGGCCCCATTTGAAGAAGAAGAAAGTGTTGTTTCATCAAGACAATGCGCCGTGTCACAAATCGGGGAAAACGATGGTAAACGATGGCTTCGAATTGCTTCCGCATCCACCGTATTCTCCAGATTTGGCCCCCAGCGACTATTTCCTGTTCTCAGATCTCAAGAGAATGCTCGCTGGAAAGAAATTTAAAGCCGATGAGGAAGTAATCGCCGAAACAGAGGCCTATTTTGAGGCTAAACACAAATCGTACTAAAAAAATTGTATTGAAAAGTTGGAAGATCGCTATAATCGGTGTATCGCCCTCGATGGCAACTATGTTGAATAATAAAATCGAATTTTGCCAAAAAAAAATGTGTTTTTCTATAAAACGATACGAACTTTTCAGCCCAACTGTTACATAAATAAATTCAATTTTGAAATATACCTTATGATCATCCCCTTCAAAATACTCTCCTCCGTGTTCGGCTGATCCAAAATCTCTAATCGATACACAACGATTTTCCAAGACGATTTGCTTCGCCGATTAAATTTTTTCTGAAACAAATAACTACATTTTCAAGAAATTAAGGCAGGTTCTCACCTTGCGGATCCGAAAAAGTGCACTTTTTTTAGGAATTTTTTTTGAGAAAACGGTTAAAGATACAACGCTGAAAAGTTTTTTTGGATATGAACACACATTTATTTAGAGAATAAAATTTTTCAAATTGAATGAATCAAAAAAGGGGGGGAGGGGGCGTCCATCAGTGGCGGCATGTCGGCGAGGAGGTGTCCCGCTACCGGAAGTGATTCCGTCAAAATGATGTGATCTGAAACACAAAACTCGAACACATTCTTAATGTGTACCGTATTATCTATTGAATGAACTAAGATCATGAAAAAAAAATCCAAATTACAAAAGTTATGAGGTTTTGAAAAAAAATTACGATTTTCGCATTTTTTTGTTCACTTATTATTTTTTTAAATAAACAATTTTCAATAGTTTTGGCTGATCGTAGTTCGTTTATTAGAAAACACCCTAAGGAACATTTTAAAAAATTTGGTGACGATTGGTTCATTCCAGCGCCTTCAATCACTTCCGTTAGGTCCGAAAATTTGGTTCTCAGAAAAACACGTTTAAAGTTTAAAGCGCGCTCGGTCGGTGCTCGACACTGCTCTATGTAACGGCCTGTAACTTTTGTAATTTTTCAGATTTTGATCTGAAATTTCTGGAGCACATTTTTGAAACATATATCTACACGATAAGACACAAAAAAATCTTTTTTTTCCCCCCACAAGGTGAGAACCTGCCTTAAATCTCAGTCAATACAACGCAACTGAAGCAACGTTCACATGGGTTGACCAGATTTCGCATGGTGGCCTAAGGAAGCCCTCACAAGACTTTCTCAGTGAAATAGTAAAATTAGAACACGCCTCTAACAAAATTAATAGTTGTAAAATAGCGTTATTTGAAAAAATAAGCGACAAACTTCTTCACGAAACTTCCACTGTCGCATTGCCACGCGAAGTAAAAAATTCTTTTTTAAATGTCGCATTCACTTAAGGGTATAATTTTGAACATGACATAACAAAAAATAATCAAATAAAATACACAAAATAATAAACTAATATTAACCTTTTGCTGCAATCACTATTTATTAATTTTTATTTGAAGCTATTAATTTGCTTCGTCGTTTTGCCCCCCTCTTTTGAATGCCAACTAGACAACATTGGCTCTCGTTTTGTAACATTATCAACGAATCGGCACACGAAATTTCATTTTTAACACATTTTTAAAATTTGAGGCACGCGCGTTGTTCTAATTTTTCATCCATTATGAAAATCACCACACAACAATTTGTTTTCCTTTTTCGTATAGACACCAATCGAATACTAATCTTACGATATGCGTCAAAATTTGACAGAACACCAATAAAAGTATTGCTAACTTTGAGAAAATAAAAATTTATCGATTGGATAAGCGCGGCAATTAAAAATTCAAAATATTTCACAAAAAATGTCAATTCAAAATTCTTTTTTGATCATAAGGTATGTAGAATTTGTTAAGCATAGAAGAACACTGGATTTGTTAGGTTAGGTTGGAAAGTTGAATTGTTAGTGATGGCACTTTTACTCGATGATCATCTGGGCCCATTGTAAGGAACTACTTAACGAAAATACCACTTTTCATTTAACTTTCCAACCACTTTGACTTCTTCATGAAGCTATACAAACAGCTGGACCCAAAAAAAAAGCCTTGGTCATTCTGTTTCGACAGGGTCACAAGGCATGTTTTACTGTTTCTACTTTCCAACCAATCTGCAACTCCGGCCATTATAATGAAAAAAATTGCCTCATTTAAGGAGATTTGATCCCATGACGCAGTATCCGGCATTACCATTCAATGAGTAACAATCTATTTTAACTGTCTCCAAGTGATTTTTCTTCTCTTCCGTTTGATGGATTAAATATCGGAATAGATTTTTACGCACAGATAAAAAACTGTAGATAATCTTGTGAACTCTCTCCTAAAATCCATCGATTTCATATTTCAAACAGTTGCTAACCGAAAATAGGCGCAACCGTTTTTAGAATTTTGTCACATTTTAACTGTCAATAGCAACCTTTTACCTTTCACCTGTCATAATGATGTAAATGATTGATTTCATATTTATTGTAACGCCAACATGTGGGCGACTAAACGCCTTGGGCGGTTTGTGCATTACACCGGTCAACAGAAATTTTGAGTCTAAGAGGGTCAGCCTACCTTTTTTCTGTTTTTTTGTTTTTGACTGAAAAAGTTTGCTTTTCAAACCCAATAAACTAAAATTCGTACAATAAAAAAGTATTTCTCTTCTCGACATAGACTTTAATTGCTTAATAATTTTATTGACTGTTGCTTACTTTTGATTGATAATGGAAACACAAATATGATTTTATGCTTTAGGCCCATAGAAAATTCTTTATTGACTTAACTAAGCCAAGCATATTTATAAAAGGTATCTTATCTTTGTAAAAAGTATAAAACCAAAGTTTTTATAAAATAAAAAATAATAAATTATGTAATAAATAGAAGTAAATATTGCATTCAAAACACAGGACATTCATTGTGTATAACCATTCCCATTTTATGTTCCATGAATCTAATTGACCTCCAAGCAATTTTAAGTGAATCCCGGATAATTAAAAAAATAACTTGAAGCTATTTAGGTAATTAGTGCCAAAAACCTCGAAGTTTATTTTAGACAACTAGAGACAAACCTCCTAAAAGTGATTAGCCCTTTTATTATTCATTCCACAAGACAGACAGACACTGTTCTCAATATAAAGAATCAGAAAATAGTCACTAAAAAATAGACTCAAAAACTGTTTTGGTTTTTGTTGACCTGTGTAATACAATTTATTAATGCAATCTGTGAACAAATCTGAGTGGATGAATGGATCCTGCGCTGTCAAAAACTCGGAGCTGATCCACAGAACTCGGGACAAACCCCTCAAAACGGTTCACCCTTTCATCGTTCATTCCACAAGACCGACAACCGACACTGCTCTCAATAAAAAAATTTAGAAAATAGTGATTCAAATACAAACACTGATCAGAGTTATGAATATATGTGCCAAAACCTTGAAGCCGATTCCAGAGAACTCGATGTACACCCCTCAAACTGATTCACCATCTCATGGTCCATTGTACAGAACAGACAATGTTTTCCATACAAAGTATAAGAAAATAGTCCCTCAAATATAAACTCCAAAACTGTTTTTGTTTCTGTTGACCTGTGTCAATCTGAGTTATGCGCCTCAGTGATTTCACGTGACATTAATGACGAGGCAAACCAACAAAATAATTGGACATTTGAATAAAACGAATAACGAAATTCATGCTTCGACTTGAGCCATTAACAAAAACATTTGTAAATATTTAAACTTTGCATAGTTTCCAAACGATTTTCGATTACCACGCAGTTGAAATCAATCAAGTGACTTTTTCGGTAGAAACCAAATTGTAATTGATTGTCCAATCGAAGCGTAGTTTGACTGGGTTTTGGTGCTGCATTAGCGGTATGTGCGCTGTACATTAATATTTGATTTGTTTGTGGCTATTGGCGCCCATAACAATCGCCGCGAACGCTGAATAATTAACAAAGTGTGCATGTAAATAATTACTTCAATCCGCGCACGGCAACCGTCTTTTCAGCGTTTTGTTTGAGTTTTCCTTGCGGCCATAGTGCAACGCCTCGCTTGACGCCTGCCAGCCGGGCTGCAGTGCCTGCACGCCCCCACCGCGCCCACCGCTGCTCCGTCGCAGTGCACGCCAGGCGACGCTGTTGTTAGGAGCCAACGTCGGCGAGATGGGCGACGGCCGATGGCGGGGAGTGAGAGCGTTGGCAGCGGCTGGCGTCACTGGTGAGCGAGTTACACAAACACCGCCAAATCACGAATATGGAAATTTCATAATTACATGGGCGGCCCTGCTGCCTTTTCAATAACCAACAACCAACCTGATGTATTCTATATATAAATATATATAGCAACATTTGTGTTGTATGGTGTATAGTACATTTGTTGTTTAGCAACTGGCGCAATCGAATTTGTTCGAGTTGTTGTACTTTATATCAGTTGTTCGTTAGCAATTTTTTTCTATGGTAGCAAATGTCGATGCAAAGTGAAGAATTGGATTCGTTTACCACACACTCACATTTGTACTTATTTCGATGAGTGTAAGTATGTGTGTGTGTGTGTGTGTGTGTGTGTAAATGCATGCGTAAGTATTGGCCTTTATAACAGCAAAGTGCAAAGTGCAAAGGTTCATTTGCCCGTTCAATGCCATGCAATAGTCTTGGCCCAAAAACTGCCGATTTCAGTCTTAGTGCTGTTGCAACGACTTCTTATGCCGACTTTGGAAATTGATTAAAAGAAGAAAATTGAAGAAAATTCTATATAAATTTTCAAGGATATAAAGGATTAAAAGGACCTTTTTCATATCCTTTGTTTACAAATGGATAAAACATCATTTTTATTTAAATTCTTAAGTATTTCCTCTTTCATTTGATATACATATCGCCATATACTAACGAAGTATTTTTTATATTTATTTTTTATCCCCTTCAAAACTTTGAAGTCCTTTTAAAAGGACAAACGATGTAGAAATGAAAAACTGAGTACGCAGTATTACTATGTTTGGTCTATAGTTTCACGCCCATATGGATTTTTTCCGGTGTGAAAATTTTTTTAAATTTTTGTCGCACGATGTTATAATATATAGTATACATATATGCTATAGCTATGTAGCAAGACTTTGAACAATAATCTTTGTGATATTATGAAACAATCATTTTTATTCAGAACTGATCAGAACTAAACTTAGACTTAGACAGTTTATAATAGAGAAGTATATATCACTTGCAGCGCATACATACATGATCCCAAAATAAGCTCATCAAAGACACCAACCTGTGCATTTTTCAACAATACCTTCTACCTACCAGCAATGGATGCTCAGAAGGCGCTCCTTCACTCCATACTTTCAAAAAAAATTCATAAAAAAAGTGTTTTTTTTTACGCTGAAACCCTTACCCCCCCTTAAACTATTTAACAACGAACCCTTCGGAAGTGACACATCAAAATCGGTAACATTGTTTAACTCCTAATTATTTATTTATTAATCTATTAATTTATTATTTATTTATTAATTGATTTACTTATTTATAATAATTTATACAAAAAAAATTTATTACTACATAAATATAAGATTTTTAATTGAATCTTTGTATTACGAACTTAAGCTACGGGTTAGTACAGAAGTTGTTAACTTACATAAATCTTGACAAGTCATTATCTTTTAAAAAATTGCCTTATTAATCACCCATTCTGGCAGATGTTCAATTGACTAATGTAACCAACACATGTACAAAAAAAAAAATATCACAATCATAACTAAATATACTCGAGTATTTTTAAGAAACCAAAAAAGATTCCTATAATTAGTATTACTTGGTTTACAACGGGTCTATCAGGCGTCCAAGCTGCCATCTTAACTATCGGTAAATCTCCGAACAAGTGATGGTTTTTAGTCGTTTAGAATCCGATAGGTTGCTCCCACAGGTTGAAGCAAACGTCTATAAGGCCATAAGGCATCCAGGTTTACCACTTTCTATGAAGATTTTCCAACTTCTGCACTAGAAACACCCTACCTACCTCCTTACATGAACCATATTTTTGGCAAATCGTACCCAAAGCACTTTACCCATACAGGAGTGTATCAAGTGTTAGTTTTGTTTTCAAACTATTGAAAATTATTAAAAATTGTAGTAGAAGTAGAAGAATGTTTTCTTGATAAACTTTTACTTAATCCACTTTTTTGCGTCCATTTAAATAGTTGAAAATTGGGCTTTGTTATTTTGCGTCAATACATTTGTTCGCTGAAGCTAAACATCTTCATACATATATACCGATAAAGCTTTATTCAGGGCATATCGGATTTATATCGACTAAAACCACATCTTACTATCCTGCGCCCCCTTTTCGTTTTTTGATGCATATAAGTATAATTTTTTTATTTTAAAAAGTACCCATTTTGAATTTGAGAAGTGACATTGGAAACACTGTCAAACCGATTTAGAAAATTACAAAAATATAATAGGGTATGCATTTAAGCAGATACATAGCAGAAGTTACATGTTACAGCTTATTGTTTTGAATTTTTTTAAATTTTGAAATCGAACGTCACTCATTCGTCCCCGTATAAGTTTACGCACATATATAGTTCACTCGGCGAAATCATTGTGGAAACTTATCTTGACTGTATATACATATGAACTTTCATACAAATTTTGACAATTAGTTTATAAGGTGATAAACTTGTACGGTTTATCAGTTTTATGAGCCTTTACACGTTTAGATGAATATCCTTAATAAAAATAAATTTAAAAAATTTGCGTACAGTGTATATTCAGTGCTCGCTATTCATTCAATTCCCAGGAGATAATACTTTACAGTATTACTTCTCACGCGCTCTCACGCTCTCTTTCTCATTGCCGTCGTCATTACAACAGTCAATAAGGCTCAGTTAAGTGTGCAACTGAACAATAAAACCTTCCCATCATAAGTTAATTTCGTTTGCAGTTTCGTACATTGTTCGAATATTTGGACAAATGTCTCAGAACCAGAATGAAAACCCATAGCACAAACGTGTAAAGGCCAAGTGCGCGCGTTTCGAAGGCATCGAGCTGCACGAGCCCCTTGTCGCCGTTGCCAGCGTGCCACCTGCTGTTGACGCGCCAAACAATCGTCGAGCAGACGCTGTCAGTGGTGCGGTCGCGCACATTGCGACAACGTCAGTTGCTGCACGTAAAAACACATTGCAGGCATATTTTTAATAATCTCGCAGGCTGCGCGAGCACCAACTGAGCAGCTCACTTGCATATGTCCCGGTGACTGGTCGCGCTGGTTCGTTGTTTTGCCATAGTTTCGAATAGTCATTAAATGTTGCAGTCTGCTTGCACTTGACGCGCCAGTCGCTATGAAATTAACCCGTAGTTAGGTGTTTAAAACAACAAAGAAGAAGAGAACGCGAATGCAATTAAACAATTGTTAAACATTTTACCAATTATGTCGAATATTACATGTAATTATTGAAGACTGAACAGAGAAAATGAAGATAGCATTTCAGTGGTGGTTAGCTGGAAATATTTCTAGATAGATGTAATGTAAGGTTGGACTTAAGGCCTTCATAGCACACAGTTATTGTGACCAATGTACCTTGAGGAGGTGAGCAACTCAATGCTGCTTCTACCTCAAACAACGCGCAGCTCCTAAGGAACTTTAGCATGACTGTGCTTTCGCTAATACTTTTCACGTCTTCATTTCTAGTAACTGAATAGACTACCAGGTCAGCTCAAAATATACGTTTAGTTAAGTTGGAGTATGAGACTGTTCTCAAAAGACTTCTATCGTAGTTGTTTAGACGAGGAAGAGGACTGTGCTTTCTCTAATACTTTTCAGGTCTTCATTTCTAGTAACTAACTTAATACTACCAGGTCAGCTTAAAATATACTTTTAGCTAGGTCGGAGTATGAGACTTTTGTTGTAGTTGTGTGAACGAGGAAGAGGAAACAAAAACACATGTTCTACTTTATAAAGAAGAATAACGATTTACCTGGGCCATTTCTTCTTCGACAATCTAGGGAATCCTGTCAATAAGACTGTTCGCAGTGCACTAAACTGCATGAGAAGCTCAAACTGATTAAATTAGTATGAGGTTTCATACTCGACTGTTTATGGTATCACAATGGGCCTTCATGGTCTAAGTGGGTTCCTCCTCAGAGCAGCCACTCCTACCTATCTACGAGTATCTAGGTAGGACTAGTTACTCCGAGAAGAACTCTTACTTACTTACTTAACTGGCCATAACAACCCGTTATCGGGTTACGGCCTGCCGCAAAACTTCTCTCCAGGCGCCTCTGCTTTGCGCGCGCCTTCTCCAGTTGGTCACACCAAGAGATAACAGGGCCTCTTCAACTTGGTCCTTTCACCGGAGACACGGCCTCCCTCTTCGCCGTCGATCTCCAACCACCGCATCGAACACCTTTTTCGCCGGAGCTTCGTCGTCCATACGGCAGATATGACCGAGCCAGCGCAGCCGCTGGATGTTAATTCGCTGTGCTACGTCCATGTCCTTATACAGCTCATACAGCTCGTTATTGGTTCGTATACGATAGTCGTCGCCAATACGAACAGGGCCGAAGATTTTACGAAGTACCTTCTCTTGAACACTCCAAGGGCCGCTATGTCGTTTCGCGTAATTGTCCAGGCTTCAACACCATAGAGGAGCACCGCTGCGAGTCCCTGCGTGTAGACAGTATATACTTCGTCTTGCCCTCATTTACCACCAGATCCATTTTGGCAGATTCTCTTTCGATAGCCGCAAAGGCAGCGGTGACATCTCGCTTGTTACGCCCGATGATCAATGTCATCAGCGTAGGCAAGGAGCTGGACACTTTTGTTGAAGATTGTGCCATTACGATGTACACCGGCCTTGCGCAGAACACTCTCCATGGTGAAGTTGAAGAGGTCGCAGGACAAAGGATCGCCCTGTCTGAATCCTCGAACGGTATCGAATGGGTCGGAGAGGTCACTTCCAACCTTGACGGAGCTGCGCGTATTGCTCAACGTCGCTCTGCAAAGTCTCACGAGCTTTGCAGGGATACCCAGTTCAGACAATGCGGCATATAGGCACAGGGCAAAGAGCACTGAAGTTCGTTGGGCATCCGTTCTTCCAGCCATATTTTGCAGATGAGCTAATGCATGCACCCAATCAGCTCACCGCCGCCGGCCTTCAACAATTCAGCTGGTAGCCCATCCGGCTCTGCAGCTTTATTGTTCTGCAACCCAGACCTCGTCATAGCTCAGCGGTGGCACATCCACACCGGCGTCGTCGATTGGTGCCGTCTGGACATCTTCACCACTGGCGGTATTATTCCCTTCGTCTCCTGCGAGCAGCTTGGTGAAGTGCTCCTTCCACAACCTCAGTACACCCTGCGCATCCGTAACCAGATCCCCGTTTTCGTCTCTGCAAGAAGATGCCCTAGGCTTAAATGCTTCCGTGAGACGCTTAACTTTTTGGAAGAATTTTCGGGCGTCATTCCTGCTCCTGCACTCCCCGATTTCCACACGCTCGCGCCTTTCTTGCTCCCGTTTCTTGCGTCTAAAAAGGCACCTCTCTTTCTTCCTCTCCTCCCGGTATTTTTCTGTCACGGCTCGCGTGGCAGCCGACTTCAGGGTCTTCTTGTAGGCAGCATTCTTCGCTGCAGTGGTTGCGCGACACTTCATCGTACCATTGGTTTTTTGGTGGTGGGCGACGAAAACCAAGGACATTTTCTGCGGCGGCGCGCATAGAGTGGGATAAGCCCATAATCCGCCGATGTCATCAGTTGGAGAGGGGGAGCGACCGAGCTGGTTAGAACTCCGAAAAGAACTCACTTGAACCAAAAAGTTCAATTGAGATGCCACAATGGATCAGACTCAGATCCCCTTACTCGCAAAACCACCTTCAATGACCTATTGTTCTATTGGCGAGATCCCCTAAGGCGGGGTCTCCTAAGGTATTTGTTAACAAAAGAAGTTTTTTTTGTCTCGTAGAGAAAACTCATTGGAAAATACTGGCTACCAAAAATAGCACAATACAGGTAGGTAGATAGAGTGTAGTGGCTGCCTCTGGTCTTAGACCTCTATTTGGGCCCGTTGTCATACCATAAATATCACCCGTTTGAAATGTGTATGCAACACTGTTTTTTCAACATGTGTACAAAACGCATTTCAAATGGATGGGGAAAGGGGGGCCTACAGTTTAACGCCGAATCCGAACGGCGGTTTTTGGCAATTTTCCTTTCACACTTGGAGGTTTTTCCATTGCCTGCCAAGGGCGCACTTGTGCGATTCTTGTCATTCTTATCTGCTTCATGTGGATAGCGATAGAATTAGACGAGTTTTTCACCAGCCCGAGCTAGGAATCGAAACTAGGGCCTCTGGTGTGAGAAGCCAGCGCGCTTCCTGCTGGACTATCGAGGCCGGCTAGCACAACACAACTCTTACAATAATAGTATTCTATAAGCTTTGGTGCCAAACCTTTTGCATAGTCCCTCACTTTTCAGTGCGAGAAGTTCTCTGGAACAGCAAGAATGGCCAAATTTGGGCACAAAGAATCATATATTGCTTTCAGCCCTTCTGAAGTTGGATTCTTGCATGGAACTGCTGAATGTACGAAGCTTACAGATTAGTAGAGGAATTCCTAGTGTTGGGCAATCCACTTCGTAGTACCATGTCGAACGAGTTCTTCTGCTCTACAGTTCCCTGAAATGTCTCTATATCCTATAACCCAACATAGGTAAGTAGGAAGCTAGCAGCCAATATTACATGAAAAATTATGTTCACAGCATTCCATGTGCCGCAATCCGCTCGTCTGCGCCAATGCCATAATAAGCTGTGGATAATTGATTTGTAATTTACAATTGTTGCGACATCAAATTGAAATCTAAAAGCGTAATGGCTCACGGATCGGTGAGCTATTTGTAGCCTTGCATGTTTTTATTGCAGCCAGCCCAGCAATGGATTGCCGAAAGCACGCACACAGATACACACGCATACATACACACAGACTTGCACAAATATGACCGACAACATGCACCAACATTTATATTTACATAATACGCATGTTAAATGCCAGATTGATTCCTTTGTCTAACGGCAAAACAAAAGCAAAAATGAAGGCAACAGCAGGAAAGCAGCGAAAGCACAAAATGGAATTTGGTTGGTAAGAAAATTTCCCAAGCGCGTTGTTTGAAAAAGAAAATATAATATATTACATAAAGCAGGCAAGTTTTTGTCGCTCGGCATGTGGACTTGAATGCAAAGTATGTATGTATGTAGATGTGTATGCAAATGTGTAGGTGTGTGCTTGTGCAGCTGAGTGTGAGGGCAAACGTTGCGTGTATGAGCGCTTTTTATCAGCAATCTTACAACACAAACCAACCGAAAGTATTTGCCGTAATGGGACATGGCGGGGACAACTCGGAGCATGCAGTATGTGAAGTGGGCGGCAAACTAGAGGCAGGGTACAGTAAAGTGCAGTAAAGCGATAGCGGTATTCATGGTCTATTTACAATCTAAGGCACCTATTCAGCCAGAAGAGCAGCAAGGCACGATATTAATTTTTTCTTATGAAAATTCATCAAATGAGATCTTTCCAAAAATAACTAATTTTTGGTTTACTCTGGCATGACTCCTGCAACTCTGTCTGTCACGGGAGTGGACTAAATGTCTGTACTATACAATATACGTTTTAAGTAAAGGAGCAGGACATCCAAATACATATGGCCACTGTAACTATTTTGTTGTTGTTCAAAAATTATTATCAGCATACTTGCAAGCATAGGAAACATAGATGGTGAATGCCTCCAATATTGTTAGCGGCATGCTACTTTCGTGTTGATGGCAATTGGCATTGACGCTGTTGGCAAGCAGCAGCCACTTTTAAACAGAAAAAATTAAGTACTTATAATAGTCCAGCAAACTGCAGCAAATGCAGTTCTCCCCTAGAAATCTGTGAACGATCTGAATCTTTTATTCCGTCCAAATTATGTCAAATTTTTAAGAAAACATTAAAGTAACAAATTGTACTTCTTTCTTATGTATTTTCATTTCCGCCTTCTCTAAAATTCCCTTCTCTACCTTCATTTCGGCCAGTAGCAAGTTTTCTTTGGTACATTCTTTGTTGTTGTCCGTTCCTTTTCTTCTCCCGCTCTGCATTTCCAGCAACCTGTCTTTCCAACATTGCATTCCCCTCTTTTTTATTATGTACTAGCTGACCCGGCGAACTTCGTCCCGCACGACATGTTTTGTTTTCTTATAATGAAATACGCGAGATGACGAATCTATGGCGATGCAAATTGACGAAGAAAACCAACTAAAGGAAAAGAAGGGAGCTACCGATTAACGCAATCGAGGCCCTCAAATAAGCAATGTTGCTGCTAATAACCGTACAATGCCCTCTGTCGAAAGAGAAAATGGTAGGTTCGTACTAAGTGTCATTGCTGAGCGACTTATAGTTCAGCGAAATATTTGGGTCCTAACAAATGTGCCACGCCCCTTGTCCAATGCTTATAAAAACTTACCAGTAGAACGACCCATCTATGGGACGACGGGCACTAAATTTCAGTGTTTTACGACTTACTTCAAAGATATTCTCTATTAAAAATTTGGTTTGTATGGGCAGTGCCACGCCCCCTTGTTCAATACCCTCATCATTCCCTCTGTCGAAAGATATGAATAAATAGTAGGTTCGTACTTAGTTTCATTGCTGTGCGACTTATAGTTCAGCGAAATATTTGGGTCACAAAAATTGTGCCACGCCCCTTGTCCAACGCCTATCAAAATTTAACAGTAGAATGACACTTCTGTGGGAGGATGTCATACTAAATTTCAATGCTGTGCAACTTACAATTCCGAAGCTATTCCATATAAAAGATTTGGGTTGTATGGGCGAAGCCACGCCTTCTTGTTAAATACCCGCCTCATTCCCTCTGCCCAAAGATATGACTAAATGGTAGGTTCATACCAAGTTTCTTTGATATACGACTTACAGTTTTGCTGAAATATTGGGTCATAAAAAATGTGCCACTCCCCTTATCCAACGCCCATACAATTTTAGCAATAGAATGACACATCTATGAGACGACGGTACACCAATTTTCAATGCTGTGCGGCTTACAATTCCGAAGCTATTCCATTTAAAAGAATTTAGTTGTATGGGCGGTGCCACACCCCCTTGTTCAATACCCACCCCATTCCCTCTATCGAAGAACATGATTGAATAGTAAGTTTGTACCAAATTTAATTGATGTGCGACTTATGGTTCCCAAGTTATTGTCTAAAAATGTATTCTTGTGGTGCCACGCCCCGTTTTCCCGACTTTTATTTTTTCCTAAACCTTCACGTAACAATTTTAAACAAACCCTCCGAAGGAAGTATCCAAGTTGGTCCAGTCGTTTCCAAGTTTTAAGCATACATAACGAAAATTGGAAAAATAATTTTCTTTCATCATTGCAAAAATGCTTAAAATTTCAGAGAAAAATAGTTGGCTGGCAATGCTGTTCGCCGAAAGAAAAAGAAAAAAAGCTCTAAAATTCAACACTCGAGTTGAAAAGCTGTTTTCTGTCTGTTTTTTCTTTGCCTTTTGTCTGTTTTGTTTACATTCGGCGAACAGCATTGCCAGCCAACTCTTTTTCTCTGAAATTTTAAGCATTTTTGCAATGATGAAAGAAAATTATTTTTCCAATATACGGACAACCAAAGGAATCATTCGTCGACCTATACAGAAACTCGCTATTTTGCCTTCTTGAAAGAGACCTTTCCATGGGGGCGGGATGTTCGGTCACCGAATGCACGATAACGTTTGAAATGTAAATTGCTATAGACACACCCTAACGTTTGAATGTAATTTGCTATACATACACTCTAATGTTTGTTCCTTATAATGTTTACCTCTAAATTTATCAGTGTTTCTCTACTATATTATGCATGTTTTATACATATAAACCTTCCTCTTGAATCACTCTATCCATTAAAAAAAACCGCTTAAGAAACCGTTGCGTAGTTTTACAGATTTAAGCATACATAGGGACAGACAGCGGCAGCGACTTTGCTTTATACTATGTAATGATATGCACTTTCACTTGATAGCCTCTTCATCAATTTTCCTTTTCTTACATATTTTCTTACTTCCTTGATTCCTTAATTCCTTACTTCCTGACAGTTTGACTTTCTTAATTTTTTACGTTCTTTCTTCCTCACTTCCTTACTTTCTTATTTATTTACTTCCTTACTTTTATACTTCCTTACTTTCTTACTTCCTCACTTCCTTACTTTCTTTCGTCCTTACTTTTTACTTCCCTATTTCTTTATTTTCTTACTTTCTTACTTCCTTACCTCTTTACTAACTTACTTCCTAACTTCGTTACTTTCTTACTTCTTTACTTTCTTACTTCTATACTCACTGCTACCTTACTTCCTTACTTTCTTAATTCCTTACTTTCTTACCTCTTAACTTCTTTACTTCCTTACTTATTTACTTCCTTATTTCTTTGCTTCCTCACTTTTTTACCTCCTTACTTTCCAACTTCTATACTTTTGTAATTCCTTAATTCCTTGCTCCCTTAAATCCTTACATTCTTACTTCCTTACCACCTTACTTCCTACTACCTTACTTCCTTACTTTCTTATTTCCTTACTTTCTTACTTGCTTACTTTCTTACGTCTTAACTTCTTTACTTCCGCACCTCTTTACTTCTTTGCTTATTTACTTCCTCACTTCTTTACTTCCTTACTTCCTTAATTTTTTTTTACTCGAACAAACGCGCAGGGGATAATAGGGCTCATATTAGTGCGAGGCATTGAGTAGGTTCATCAAATTTTACCTCCTTACTTTCCAACTTCTATACTTCCTTACTTTTGTAATTCCTTACTTCCTTACTTCCTTACTCCCTTAAATCATTACATTCTTACATCCTTACCAACTTACTTCCTACTACCTTACTTCCTTACTTTCTTATTTCCTTACTTTCTTACTTGCTTACTTTCGTACGTCTTAACTTCTTTACTTCCTCACCTCTTTACTTCTTTATCATTTACTTCTTTGCTTAGTTACCTCCTTACTTCTTTACTTCCTTACTTTCCTACTTCTATACTTGCCTACTTTTGTAATTCCTTACTTGCTCACTCTTTTAAACCCTTACTTTCTTACTTCCTTACCACCTTAGTTCCTACTACCTTACTTTCTTACTTCTTTACTTTCTTACCTCTTAACTTCTTTACTTCCTCACCTCTTTACTTCTTTACTTCCTCACTTCTTTACTTCCTCAATTCTTTACTTCTTTACTTCCTCACTTCTTTACTTCTTTAATTCGTTATTTCTTTACTTCTTT
The DNA here is from genome assembly GCA_963668005.1 of Melieria crassipennis. Taxonomy (NCBI): domain Eukaryota; kingdom Metazoa; phylum Arthropoda; class Insecta; order Diptera; family Ulidiidae; genus Melieria; species Melieria crassipennis. The sequence goes on along the minus strand of OY764962.1, from coordinate 75,679,038 downwards.
ACTTCTTTACTTCCTTACTTCCTTACTTCTTTACTTCCTCACTTCTTTACTTCCTCACTTCTTTACTTCTTTACTTCCTCACTTCTTTACTTCCTCACTTCTTTACTTCTTTAATTCGTTACTTCTTTACTTCTTTACTTCTTACTTCCTTACTTCTTTACTTCTTTACTTCCTTACTTCCTTACTTCCTTACTTTTTTACTCCCTTACTTCGTACATTTTTACTTCTTTCTTTCGTTATCTTCTTTTTTTTTGTTATTCGCAATACCCTGCTTCACCAACATATTTCTCCCTCCCCTTTGTCTCGCTGTTATTTTTTCACTTGATGGTCTCTTTATATTCTTCCTTACACCTTGTATCCCTCTTTTCTTTCCATTCTTTCTTCCTTCCTTTCCTTCTTTGCCTTTTATTTTCCTTTTCTTTAGTTCGCTTTCCTTCCCTTTCGTAATTTATAACAAACATATTTCTCTATCTTCTCTTTCCGGCCATTCGCATTTTTACTTGATGGTTTCTTCATCTTCTTCCTTCTTTTTTTACTTAATTCATATTTTCGTCTTCTCCTTCCTTTCAACATTATCATCTAACATCTTCATTCCCATAGTCTTTTTTCCTCTCTTTCCAGTTGTTGTCATTCTCACTCCCACATTTTCATTTTCTTCCTTTTACCTTTTGTATAGTATTCGCATTTTTGTTTTCAGCTTCTCTTTTCTTTTATTATTTCCAATCGCCTTTTCACCTAAGTTCTACGTCTTTCCCCTTCTCCCTTTCCCTCTATTTCCCTTTCCCTCTACGCCTTACACTGTTCCCTCAGCCTCTTTTCTGATACTAACAATTTGACGTCTTCTTATTCTTTTCATCTTTATTTCTTTCATCCTTTTTTCATCTCCCATCCATATATTTCTTTCCGTCTTTTCCTTTCTCTCATCTTCATATTGTATTGCTCCCTCTTCACTTGCCAGCTCACTTGGTAGCCGATTGTACCAAGCGCCACCGCGTTGATTGCCAATAACGCCAGCAACAACAAAAGCAACCACACATTGCATGGCACCGCAAGTCGTACCAACACAATCAAATTGCCATACCACGGTCGCGACCATACTTTGTAGTTGTTAATAATTTTTACCATTGCAGTGTATCGCAGTATTTTGCCACTTCCCGCTTTCTACTTTCAGGACGCGCCCGCTTGCCGCGCCGCACTGTTCCGTTGCCTTCAACACTTGCGCACCTTTCTAGCTGCTAGCAGTGAGTGTAGTTGTTTTAATTATTGTTGTTGCCAGCGAGTGCTGATGATGACGGCAATTGGTGCTGCCGCGACCGCTGCCGTCAGCCGTCACCGGACCAGCGCTGCACACTATCGCACATGTGTTGTCACTCGGGCCGTCAGGGCGTGAGGCACATGCCACACGCCACCGGGCCGCTGCCACGGCCGCATACCGCATATATGAGCAACTGCCAACTGCCAACGCACCAACGCACCCCTACCGCCAGCAACACATGCGTTTGTTTGTTTGTGTGTGTGCGTGTGTTGTTGCCATAGTTGGTCGATTGGTAACAGCACAAGCGGTGCAAAGGGATTTTTCGGCTTTTTATGCTATTTTTTGTGTGTATTTTTTTCTTTTTTATTTTGAGTTTATTCCTCGTTTTATTTTATTTTTTTGTGGTAGCAAATAAAAATTCAGTTAGTCATTCGTCGTCAAGGATACGGTGCGTTTCGTTTCGTTGTTGCTCAATAATTTGTGCGCCCTCGGCGCCGCCACCGCTCGCAGGCGACCATTTAGTGAATCGTAGTCTTAGTTACCAAAAAACCAAAGCAAACTGAAGCTCTTCATCAACTGCTAAAAAACAATCGGCACAAAAGCAACGAGCGGCGCAAAAAACGCAACAGCCGAACACACAACAAAAACAACAATAAACAATAGCAATAGTTCCGAACAGAAAAAACAACAACAACAACACAAGCCAAATAACAGGAAAATATTCTAATAGTGGCAACATAAAAAATTGGCTCTGGTGAAATAGCCAAATAGATGTCTACTTGACGTCCTCCGCAGGTGTACTACGTGTGGCCCAGTAAGTGTGTGTGTGTATGCATCTGTGTATGTGTGTATGACCTGACAACACCGCAGCACTAACAACAACCAATGAGTGTTGCGATCTGCTGGCCAAAGCTGCCAGACGTGCTGCTTTCACAGAATATATTTTCTAGCTTCATAATTTTTGGGTTATTATGCCTAAAACCAAGACTCGCATTTGTCTTTAAATAATTATTTTTGTAATTAATTAATAGAATATTTTGTATCTAAAAAACAAAAGCCAATCATTATTAGCGAAATAGTAAAACTTACTTATTGATCATTATTTCTTTAATCAAATATAAATAAAATCAAACATTAATTGCTACTTTTCTTTCATTAATTGTTATTTTTATAAAACCCAAAATGAATCATTGATCTACCTTTTTTGAACTAATCCCATAATAAATAAAAACAATAATAAATAATCATTACCTTTTTAATCAAATCTACAAATCAATCAAGCGTTGCATCGTAATTTTGTTTATTACAAGTAAAAACAAATTATTCATTGCTTCTTTATCGACCAAATAATACTTAAATACTTAATTAACTAATAAAATCAAATATTGGTGGTTATTTTTGGCTTTTTAAAATAAAAATGTATAATTAATCATTATTTGTTGTAGAACTGAAAGTGAATCATTGATCTTTTTTCGATCAAATGTTTATAATAAAATCAAAAATAAATAATATAAAAAAATAATAAAAATAAAAAAATAAAAAAAAATAAATAAATAATAAAATCATATAAATTCAAAACCAATTAAAATAATAATAAAAAATAATAATTAAAGTAATATAATAATAAAAAATAATAATTACTTTCCAAGTCAAATTAATCAACCATTAATTGTTATTTCTTTTTATCAAAATTATAATAAGTCATTGATTGTTATTTTCTTAAAATTAAAAATCAAACGATGCAAATCCAAACAATTACAATAAAATATAATTATTGCTTTTTTTAATCAGAAATTCAAGTCAAGCCTTTATGGTTATTTATTCTTGACAAATTTAAATGATTTACTGAATTATTATTTTTTTTAATGAATATTATTTATTCATCATGATTTCCTCTTTCAAAAATAAAAATCAAACGATAAATATTGATGACCAACAAAAATAATCAATCAATCAATAAAAAAAAAGAATTCAAAGTAGTTAATCAAACATAAGAATTTAGAATATATAATTAAATTCAATATAGTTAGCAATTTCTTTGAAGTTAAAAATTATAATTTACTTGAAATTAAAGATTTAAATATTATTTTTTTTAAGCAAAGACTTTTTTAATTTTGTTTCATTTTTTAAATTCCTTGCAATACACAAAAAATTATGAAAAATTATTTTCCGATTTAAAAAACCTTCAGTAAAGAAACAAATAATCAAAAAGTAACTGTGGTCACTATCGGTGGCGGACAAAGCTTATATGCCGCCCGAGGCATATAGCCAGAGTGCTGTCCTTAAATTTTTGTATTAAAATACTAACGAAAATTATCAACCACATGTGATCTGTTTAAATACAATTTTTTTCATACAAATCGATTGATATTCAAAATTATATTAAACATGTGGGAATATTTATATGAATGCAACTTAAAGACAATATTTTTCTGAAATTTGGCGCCCGCTTCAAATACTTTTTTCTTCAAATACAAAATTGCTAGACATTTCCTCATAGGCCTCGTGCTTTGACCACCACCGGTCACTACCACTATCATGGTTTTTTTTTCTTGAAATTATCCCTCCAAATGCGCACCTCATTGCATTTCACACTTTCAACTGGTCACCTCAGGCGCGACCAGGGCAGTGAGTCGCGCGCCGAAATGCCGATTTCAGCTTTGAGATATTCAAATATTTGTCCAAAACAAGGCCTTTCGTCCTGTCGTGCATATTTCGTATGCCGCTCGCTCTGCAGATACACACACATCTCGGTATGTATATGTGTGTGTGTGTAAGTAGATCTCTATGTGTACTTGTGCGTGTGTGTATTTTAGCCAAACAAGTGCACTGCACTTTGCTGAATCGCGCCGAACACAACCGAAGAACTTGACACAGCCGAATCGAATCCGCACTCGCACCGAGCGAGGCCAGCGCCGGTGTGCGAGCGAGCCAGCACGAAGCGGCTACGTCAGCCTGTCACCCCAGCGAACGCGCATTTCACCCCCTGCTGCGCTCCAGCCGCTGCTAGCAGTTAGCGGCTAGCAAGCCAACCAACCAGCCCCTCGTGTCAGCCAGCATATTTTTCTGCGGAAATTCACAGCGCCGCACAGTGCCGCTAGCTGACTAGCCGACTGGCTGACTGGCTGGAATATATAGCACATTTCCGGCTAACACACAAACTTCTGTTTCCTCGGCGCTTTGTTTTCTTGCATTCGTTTCGTTCCCTCGTTTCGTGCTGGCGCTGGCGCTGACGCTCAACTTCCCTCACCCTCAGCCGCAGCCACGGACTGCCAACTGCCGCGCTCCGTTGCAACGTTCACGTGAATATCGCCGCTGCCGCAGTACAGAATTTCAAATTCAGTTAACTGTTCAAACTCATTGGGCTAGCATGTCCTTTCTGCCAAACAGGATCAACAGTTAAGCCGCTTCGCTTCAGCTGCGCTCCATTGCAAATTCAAATTGCCAAATACTAAAATTTTTTTCATTAACACTGTGATTTTTTTTTTTATAAAATATTATATAATTTATAATTTTCAATACGAAAAAAGTTCTTCATATGTGAGTCATTTGTTGTTGTGTGTGTATGTGTGTAGCGACAAAAAACAAGTTGTGATACTTCTATTTGAAAAATCGAAACGGTAAGTTGAATGAACTGCCAGGATCGTTGGCACTTTTAGATCGAAGTAAAGTAAATGAAACGTTCATTGATTGTCGGTGTTTGCATTGTGCTGTGTTGTGCCTTGGCACTGGGAGAATTCACAGTCGATTTGCATTATTCTGTGGTTCTTTGGGTGCCAAAACATAATAACAGCGATCAACAACGGCCACTAAAATGGCTACTAATATTTACATTAAAAAACTTAAAACTGAACCTTACAGGTGAACTAACCTATAACCTGACTTGGCATAAAACTAATCGAAATGAATCGATCGATAGTTAATCTCATGATATGAGTACTCAGATTATTCTGCAGTGTAAACTGAAAAAACTGTAGTAAAAGAAAACAATTTGGCAACAGTGACAACTGTCAAATTCATTTCTCTTACTGCTGAAAGAATATATTTCAACTTTTTGATAAAGATTCTTTACAATTTTAAAGCAATTTTCCTAAATTTTCAACTTTTGTGTTTTATAACCCAAAGAGATGTAATGTGAGTTGAATATTCCATGAATTGGAACCATCTTTTACATTTCATAAACAACTCTAAAATGCAAATTAAACGACAATTCAGTTGGAATTTGAACCATCAACACTTTGACGTTTGATGCAATAAAGACTGTCACCATTGGTCAAACAGTTAAGAGTTCGAAAGTTTAAGTTGAATGAGGGGATTTGATAAAAAAAAAATGCACAAAGTTCCAATTTTATTATATTTTCTCGCCGTCAGTTACTAAGCTTCATTAGGTTGGTGGATCTAGGCAATGCTCTCTAACAACTAATCCCAATAAAATCTATAAAACAGTTCATTTGAAGGTGAAATATGTGTGTTTTTGAAACCAAAAAGATGTTACATGACTTGAATATTTCATGAATTGGAATCAGCTCTTTTCAAATCATGACCAACTCTGATAATAATTTTAAGGATTTTCATATTACTTGGAATGGAATGGAATGAATATAAGATGAGCCGAGCAAGTGAACCCTAGAGGGTTCAATTTCTCAAGCACTCAAGCTAGATAGCCCATTGTGCTTAAGAAACTCAGATAACTTACTATTTAAAGTAAGAAAGTAGGATTAAGAGTTTGTTAACTCTCGATATATTCTGAAAATCGAGTTAACCCCAGTGAACCCAAACTTAAACTCAGTTTTCATATACCTAGCTACCTGGAGAGTTGAGTTTGGAAACCCGTCTCACTATCTGCAAGTTTGAATATTTCTAAAGTTCGATCAAGTTTAAATATATCACTGACTGATGAATGGGTCTTTTAAGACTTTTTTTATATAATTATCGATTAAGCTGCAATATCAGTTAACATTAGAAAGACCGCAAGTTTTTCATACCTACAAAGACTACATTTAATATGCGCTGATATCTCCTAGAACCCTAATTGTAGAACTCATTGTGGAACCTGATAAAATAATAAAAGTCATCAATGCAAAAGTTGATAGATATACTAAAGAAAATACAGATATTTTAAAACGAAAAACCATCAAAAGGACCGCAATGGTCTTTCTAGTGTTAAGTTTTTACCAAGAAAAGTTTCTCAATGTATATTATCAGTGCCATTAAATGAGCGGTTTTGGCTAATTTATGAGAAATTTTTCTGATAAAAAATAGATTAGAATAGAATATACATTAAATTAAAATTAGACTATTTTTAACGAATAAATTAGTGGACACATAGACAACATATCATATTTGTGCTGAAAGCTAAGCAAAAATGAAACCCAGTAGAAACTGACTATTTTAAAATTTGGCCAGCAGAGGTGCTCAGATCCTTGGAGAAATCTAATCATTGTGGTTATTATTTGGCTTATAAATTGTATAACTAGAGAAAGTTGCAGGTGGCTAACATAATATTTTTTCTATGTGTTGTTCCAATCAGACCAGACTCTGACCAAGTATTTGATGCTTAATAAGTATTCGATTCTTTGAACAAAGAGTCAGTATTCGATTCAAGAAAATATCAATTCTTACTACTTAAAAATACTCAATATTTAGAATTAAATAGAGAATTGTTATTAAAATCGCATAACTGTAATAGTCTAAACTCGAATCGGTACTTGTACTCAAACTTAAATCGTTTCTTTAAATCAGGGTTTTTTGAGGCGTTCATAAAAAGTTCATTATGGTGCTTTGAGCATTGACTAATGGCCAATGATTATATTCGACATAATGTTATGTATCCGGTTTTGCCGATGGTTCAATGGGCTTTAAGTTCATTGGTTATCAGAGAAACTTAATTATCTGCCAATGTTTCGTAGCAACTAAAACTCAATTCCCTTAAACCAAGTAATCGGTTCTTTCTAAAACTACCAAAGTATTCAATCCACTCAAAACTTTTCATTACATAACTAATGTGAAACAAGCTTTAATTTGATTAATCGCAAAATCCCATCGACTTTAAATTTGTCAACATTTTCACACATCCATAACCACTGTACACTGCTACAAAGTGAGTTTTTCGCGCGCGTCAAATGTCCATTGAGTATGAAAATAAAATTCGTTTAACCAACGATGTGCTGGTCTCGATGAATCAGAATGGGTTTTATTGTTGCCGATCACGCAACAAACCGAGCAACAGACTTAATTGCAGAAACACTAATCGATTTTTTTGCTTTGGCTGTTGTCATTGTTGGGGTTTTCTTTTCAAACGTTTAACACATTTCTTTTTTTTATTGCGTACAAGAAAATTATACATTGTAGAGAAGGCACTTGGCTTAGCAAAAACAAAAACATAAACTACTACAACAACTTTTAATCAAGTAAATGCATTATTTATTAACGATTGAAACGATTGACGATTTGAAAGCGTTAAGAAGTGCGTATGAAACTGGGCCGAAGGCAGTTTAAGTCATGCATTATTTTGTGGCAAATTGAGCAATTTATACAAAATAAAAATACAATTGGAAATACGGTTGGAAACATGCATTTGCATGAATCACGCTTAAGGAGCCAAATTTCCATAGAAGCGCTACTCGTTCAAATACTCGTATGTATGTATGTAAAATGTGGCACAACATGAAATGCTTTGACCCACAAGGGCCAAACATGTCAGTGGTGGTGCGGCCAAAGGACATGGGCCAAATTAATCTCTCTCAGGCGCATAATTTATTGAAAGGGGGAAAGGGTTAAGGTGAAGAAGGTGAACCTGGGAGTTTCCATTCTTCAACACCGCATAACTTATTTATTTTAATTTTTTTATTTAATTATGATTTATTTCATTTCGTTTTATTTTATTTTATTTTTTATTTTTTTTTTATTATTTTTACTTTATTTTATTTTATTTGTTTTTTTTTATTTTCATTTTTTATTTTATTATATGATATTTTATTTTATTTCATTTCGTTTTATTTTATATTATTTCATTTATTTTCATTTTATTTTATTTTAATTTATTTTATTTTATTTCATTTTATTTTATTTTATTTTATTTTATTTTATTTTTTAATTTTATCATATTATATTTCATTTTAATTTAATTTAACTTAATTTTATGTAATATAATTTTATTTTATTTTAATTTATTTTATCTTTTTTCATTTCATTTCATTTTATTTTATTTCATTTTATTTTATTCTGTTTTATTTTATTTTATTTTATTTTATTTTATTTTTTGTTTCATTGTATTTTATTGTATTTTATTTTATTTTTTTGCTTTATTTCATTGTATTTTATTATATTTTATTTAATTTAATTTAATTTAATTTAATTTAATTTAATTTAATTTAATTTAATTTAATTTAATTTAATTTAATTTAATTTAATTTAATTTAATTTAATTTAATTTAATTTTATTTTATTTTATTTTATTTTATTTTATTTTATTTTATTTTATTTTATTTTGTTATTTTATTTTATTTTATTTTATTTTATTTTAATTTTATTTTATTTGTTTTATTTCATTGTATTTTATTTAATTTATTTTCATTTTATTATATTTTATTTTATTTTATTGTATTAATGTTATTTTATTTTATTTTCTTTTTTTAATTTATTTTACTTTATATTTATACCTTTTAAAAAAGTCCACAAAAGACCATCTATGAATTTCACCATAAATTATAAATTATTAATTATACTCTATACTCATACATACAGCAATAATGAATAAATTCCATGTGGCCTGAACATGGCATAAGCATGTTTTTGAAGCCTTTTTTTAACAACTAAACTACAAAGAAAATTGCTTAAATATGCAGATATCAGCAAATATTTTGCTCGCATGTTAAATGTGCAATATTGTATGTGCGATTGTGTGTGTGTGTAAATTTTTACACACCAACTGCTCGACCGTTGCACTGATGCAATTACCGCCTCCACTTGCCTCATTATTACCAGCGCCCAGTCGTGATTGTCGAGCCGCACAAACGCACACATACACGTAGGATCGCACTGACAGGATTTGCATATGAAATCAACGTCAATTTTGTAATTGTGCGACTATAATTCACTCGAATATGCCGCTGCACGGCATAATGCAACGATTGCACACAACACACAATGAAAACAACAACATGCAGCACTCTCGTTTCTGTTTCGCTGTTCGTGTTAGGCTGCTCTTATATCCTTAACGAATATGTAAATATAAATTTATATGGAAATCCGTTAATAAATATTCAGTGGTTTGTGTATTAGCATTTCCAAAGAATAAATATTTTGCTTCAATTCAATTGAAACTTCTGATATCAATCTAAAGTAACACAGATTCCACGAAATGTGGGCGTTTCTACGGGGTAGCTCTCAGTTTTTCATGGATATTACCTGGTAACTTCATTGATCTACATTGAGTTGAATAACTTTGAATAACTAATATGTTTTCTAATGTATTTTATTATGTATGTATTAAAAGTTGTGAATGTATTAAAAGTTAGCCCAAAGCATTTACTATGCAAAAATTCTTGTTTAGAAGTCAAAGGATCTCTTTTGTAAACATATTCAGTTATTAATTCCTCATATTGAAGAATTTTGTATCTTTAGTCCTCAGTAAAAACACTCGTGAGTAGAATACGAGGATAGTTATGTCAACTTAACCCATTGTGAAACATCAAGAAATTTTTTATCCATTTAGGTTAGGTCAGACAGGCAGCTAGATGTGCAGTCGATTAGTACACTCGGACGACCTAAGGATCATTGCGATGCCCGAAGACACAATTTTTCAATGATGGTTGAAGGAATTTGGCTATATTCTCCAGTTCTTCAGTGCTGCAAATGTACCACTTTAGTTTCGGATCATTCAGATCCAAATATATAGTAATATTGGCACTCACAGGATTTTATTTTGGGGAGTTTCTTTGGGCCTCATACCTAATACAAATAGATATTTTGGAATTTGAACCCCCAATCGCCCCTTGCGTGCATCACTGCATAGGTGTAAGGCGTTTACATATATTGACGTCGACCTTTGATTAATTAGTATTGGTAAAAGTAATTCTAAACATATTTAAACATATTCTAAACAATTCTAAAATATGAAGAATCGCTTTCTCTTCTTCTTTGTACCTACAGTTTCTACAAAACTCATTCACAAGTGATCCCAGATCTTCTAGCGTGAATACTAAGGATGCAGTGACTATTCATAATTTTAACTATAAAACTAGTTTATCCCATTTTGCAAGTAAAACCTTTTAATGTATTTCAACTTTCATTTATAAAATATATAGAAAAGATACAGGATCGTTTTCCTCTCTCCTCTTGCCTACAGTTTCTACAGAAGCCTTTTAAAAATGATCCTAGATTAGATCTTCTAGCTTGAATACTAAGGATGTAATGACTAATGATAAATTTAGCTACAAAACTGACTTTGTCTCTCTTTTCGAGTAAACTGAGTTAGTTTAAATAATAATATAGAAAAGATACAGCATCGCTTTCTCCTCTTCCTCTTGCCTACAGTTTCTACAAAAGCCATTCAGAAGTGATTCAAGATCTTAAGGATGTAATGACAGGTGATAACTTGAGCTATAAAACCAGTTTAGCCCGTTTTGCGAGTAGACTGAGAAAGCATTTAATGCATTTCGACTCTATTTGTAGAGTAGATCTATTTTGCTCTCTAACTTATACATTAAAGATAACGAAAGTCATTCAGAAGTGATCCCAGATTTTGTATTCTAGCTTGAATATTAAAGATGCCATGACTAGTGATAACTTTAACTACTGAACTTAGATTGTCTCTTTCTACATATATTCTTCTTTCTAAATATAGACAAGATCTGTTTCGCTCTCTAGTTCGTTAGGCTATCAGATCAGACATAACATAGTCTGGAATCAACGCTGATAATCTTCATCCTTATAGCTTCATGACTTGTAGGTACTCAAAGCATTGCCTAATTTACAAAATGTAGGGAACTACTTAGGGCCGTATTGACGCATTTTTGGATAAGGAAAGATCAAAATTGACCAATGAAAAATATTGCGCACCGTTGGATGCGTATTGATACCAAAAGAAGTTACGTTTAGGTTAGATAAAGTTATACTGGCAGCAATTGGGTCCTTAGCGATGCTGGCTGAAGTTTTATTTAGGAACAGTGGCGCCGACAAGAGGATTTGGGTGTTCAAACCCCAAACATCTGTGTGTAACAAACATTTTGGGTTGCAAATATAGTTTTAAATGGTATTGGGCTAAAAAGTTGTGAGCGGAATCAACCCCCCATTGAAATTGTGTATGTGCCGCTGTTTAGGAGTTTATAGTATATAAAATAATGTCCTATTAGAATGTAAGGATCGGTATCAGGTGCAAATTCAGAAAAATATTTTGGGGAGGTTTCAAGAAGTAATTCTTTAATATTCATAAATATTTATGTATATTCCTTTTAATTTGTATGTAGTTTTAATGTCGACCCTAATGTTTCAGGGGGGTTTCAACCCCAAAAACCGCCACTTATCGGTATGATCGATAATGATTGGTAACCATAACAGCATTTTTGTTTATTCTCTATAAAGGTTTGATTAGTTATAAGCTGAAAAGTTTAGTACAGTCCATCAAAACTAGAACTCAAGAATCCGTAGCAGATGCAGAGGGGTGGTGTATTTTATTGTTGTATTTCTGATTCACATTTTTGTTATCATATTTGACCAAAACAATATGAAATGAGACACTCGCCGTTAAAACTTTATGCACAAAAGTTGAGATTCAAGTATTTAATTAAACTCTAAAGTATTTTTAGTTTATTTTTATTCTCTTACTAGGTTGTTTATACTAAGTGTGTATATTCCACAGCCAAATCAGTACAGACCCTTTGTGTAGAATATTTTCAAAACTCCAGTGCACATGCACCAAAACAGGATCGTAAAACTGCTTCACACAAAATTGCATTGGCCCACATAGCCGTCCCGACAAAAGCCCCGCCTGCATAATTCCACACGCGTTGCATAACTTAAAACAAAAAACCAAAAAAACCATCTGCTTCAACTTGCCTGCGCGCAACAATGTCGACAATTTGGAAAAGTGCCTAAAGTTTTCGCCATAAAGCACTTTGCGCCGTTCCTTCCGCCCCAGTCACAGCGCTACGCGATAGTCGGTCGCATGCGGCCGTGTCGGCGCCAATGTCGTGCACTGCACGCCTGCACGTCAGCACCGAAACGCCGCCGCAACTGCCCGCACCGCGCAACAACGCGACAGCGCCACTATTTTAACCTATAATCGCGTACAGAACTCCATCGTTGGAATTAATGTGCAAGGGTAATTTATTTTATCGCCTGCAACGAATCTAAATTGATCGTTAGACTGGCATATGCCCACTTGTATATACTATCGTATAGCTAAACCAAAAAACCAACAACAACAAAAAGACATGAACACGGTGAAAATTTCCATAGCTCGACGGCCTACCGGCGAACGGGAAATCAACGCCGCCAAACAAAGCTATTACCCTACCGCCGAAAAAAACCAAATTCAACAAAAAACGACAACAGCAACAACACAGTTCAAGAGGGCGGAGGTAAAAATACAAGTTGGAAACAACCAAATGACGTGTTTAGTATATGCGCTGAAGGAATATTTAAGCCTTCTTATAGGCCGCTAACGCCACTCGCAATGGTGCGGCAAAAGCCGCAAGAGTGCTGAGGGGAACTCACAAACTGACATACAAACATGTCTGTCTGTATAATTGATTTGATTGTGCTATCAGCAAGAATTCGATATATAAATCTGAATTCGATTTTTGACTTGAGAAAGACGGATAGAGAGAGGAGGAATTTTGTGCTCTTTAGTAGATATTTTAGTGGTACAATTAAAATATTTAAGAATATATAGAGAACAGTACGGCACACAAGGGACTCTTGGGGGTTTCAACCCCCTAAATATATATTTGTTACTTTTTTGGTGGTAAATATGGTTTCATATTACTTGAGCCTTCACTGGCAATAATTATCGTTCATGGCCCAAGCCCAGAATCTTGACTTAGCTGAAGGAAAGGGAAAGGAAGGAAAGAATGTCTCTAATTTTGAGAATACTTATATCCAAAAAGCGTCTACATCTGATCTTTGGTGGCCTGTGGGGCAATGTTGGTCACCTGAGTACCTGGTACCTGGTACCTGGGTAGCAGAGCTGCACGTTTCCAGAAAAAGCCAAGAATCGAAAACCAATTTTTGGTTGATGCAAGGGTTCACAAGGGGACAATTGCTCCACAAGCAGAAATTTATCGGTTATTTTGTGCGAGTGATGTTTCTGAGAAACTTTTCTTTTTGTTCTAATTGGGGGGGGGACCCGCTCTTAGAGTAAATGACATCAAACTACAAAACACTTTACTGGCAAAATGTTTTTTGCATTATATTGAATGGTATTATTGCAGCTTTTTTTGACGATCCGATATTCGATCTTCAAAAAAGTCTAAGCATTATATTCTCATATGCGCAGAAAACATTGTTTTTTCTTATAGAGATCCTTGCCAATATCAAATGTCAATATAAATTATTCGAATTCAAAGTAGTGCCAAGTCTGGTGATATCACTTAATGATCTTCAAGTCTACTCCATACGAGTAAAATTAGTCAAAATTATATTTCGATATTTATTTTCAGAAAAAAAAACCAAATCAAAACTCAAATCCAAAACATAGAAACCATAAGCAATAATGGCAGCACAACAGAATTCCACCTTAATTTACGATAATGTGGATGAATGTCCTTCGCTTTTGACTTTGCCCGATGAACTGAAGCGCTATAGTCCCATACTGCCACCAAAAACACAAATCAATCAGAATTCACATCAACTACACAATCAACATATCAACAACAAACACAACATCAACAGCAACAACAACAACAACAACAACAAAGCGAATAAGAATGATGTCAAGAAATTGCGCGAATATCGTAAAAAAACAACGTATGACCGATTGCAACAGCAGCAACGAACCGGAAGCAGCTATGGCGCACAGAGTCGACGTAGCCGATCGATTTCGTTGTATGGCATCAATAGCACAGTGGTAAGTGTATAATTGGTGGTAATGGTCTAATGGTGTTTTTGAATTATTATTAATCGATGTGTTTTTTCACTGATTAACCATTTTATCTTTATTGTTTAGTTGTTATAATATTTATTATTTTCATTTATTTTTATTTTTTATTAATTTTTTATTTATGTATTTAGTTTATTTTTTATTTTAATTTATTTTAATTTACTTTAATGTATTTTAATTGATTTTATTTTATTATTTTATTTTATTTTATTAATTTTTTTAATTTTTATTTAATTTGTATTAATTTATATTATTTTTTATTTAAATAATATTTTAAAATGAATTTATTATTTTCATTAATTTTAATTATTGTTTATTTTTTTTAATTTAATCTTATTTTCAATTATTTTAATTTACTTCAATGTATTTTATTTTATTTTATTTTGTCTTATTTTATCTTATTTTATTTTATTTTATTTTATTTTATTTTATTTTATTTTATCTTATTTTATTTTATGTTATTTTATTTTATTTTATTTCATTTTATTTTATTTTATTTTATTTTATTTTATTTTATTTTAGTTTATTTTATTTTACTTTCTTTTATTTTATTTTATTTTATTTTATTTTATCTTATTTTATTTTATTTTATTTTATTTTATTTTATTTTATTTTATTTTATTTTATTTTATTTTATTTTATTTCATTTTACTATATTTTATTTTATTCTATTATATTTTATTTTATTTTATTTTATTTTATTTTATTCTATTTTATTTTATCTTATTTGATTTTATTTTATTTTATTTTATTTTTTATTTGATTTCATTTTTATAATAATTAAAAACATATCAATAGATTTCATATAAAATCAGTATTTATAATATTCTTTATTACACAGTTCTTATTTCAGTTTCTTTATTTCCATATTATTAATATATTTTGTATATTTTTGTATTATTTTCGTTTTTTGTATTTTGGTCATTTTTTAACTCTACGCAATTTTTTTATTTAAGGGGTTATATACCTTTTTCTGTAGGGTTTTAATTTTTTTTTTTAAGCATGTTACCATAGTTTTATTCAAATTGAATACAAAGTTTATAAAAGTACATGTCCTTATGTGAATTTGTATAAAATTTCAAGCGAAAATTCGAAAAATTGGGGAAGTTACAGTCCTTGCCGCAGAACTCCTTTTGTTAGCAGTGGTTGACGCTGAGCATGAATTCGAGGTAACGGCTCAGCTGAAAAAAAAAAAATCTACGTTAGTACATAGTGTTACCTACTACATGGGCTGAAAAGTCTTTGGCCTGACATAGAGATGGCGCCAAAAATGAAGAATTATTGTGTTGTACATGGAAAACCATCCTTAACTTAGATTCTGTCAAAGTTTCATGACATTTGGTTGACTCGTTTTCAAGTTATTGCTTTCGAAGTGACGCTACCTTTGAATTTTTGTAAACAATGGAAAAAAGTGAATTTCGTGTTTTGATAAAACATTGCTATTTGATGGGCAAAAATACAGTGGAAACAACAACATTTATCAAGCCATGCTTTTGTTTCCACTGTATTTTTGCCCATCAAATAGCAATTTTTTTATCAAAACACGAAATTCACTTTTTTCCATTGTTTACAAAAATTCAGAGGTAGCGTCACTTCGAAAGCAATAACTTGAAAACGAGTCAACCAAATGTCATGAAACTTTGACAGAATCTAAGTTAAGGATGGTTTTCCATGTACAACACAATAATTCTTAATTTTTGGCGCCATCTCTATGTCAGGCCAAAGACTTTTCAGCCCATGTAGTAGTTCGTGAACGAAGGATTTTACAAAAAAAAATTGTTTACAGTTACAGTGCTATTTTTTCCAAAAATGTAGATTTTTAAAGGTCGAAAAATTGAGTTTTTTGCCAAAAAAAAATAGAAGAATTTGTCGAAAAAAAATCCTTCGTTCACGAACTAGCTATTGTATGTACAAACAACCCCTCAAAATTTCAAATTGATCGATGTAGTGGTTAGCGGGATATCGTGCTCACCGCAAAGGCATTTTTTCAAAAATACGATTCCGAGATAATCAAAAAAAGAAAAAAAAAAACAAAAAAATACTTGAGTTCCGGAAACTGCGCGCTATGAACGGCCGTATCTTAGGTTCTAGTGCCCCGATCTCGATGAAATTTTGCAGAATAATTGTTAAAAGTATGTACTTCAAAAATAAGTCATAAAAATTTTTTTCGATTTTTTAGCCACAAAAAGGTATATAACCCCTTAATTGAATTCTACTTTACTATGTTATTTTGTTTATAATGTCTAAAAACAATTTTTAATATTTTGTATTAATTATTTTTGTATTATATTTATTTGTTGTTCATGTTTTATTTCTTTTTTTTTCAATCTTATGTAGGTATATTTTTAATTTTTTATATTTCATTTCTTTTTATTAAGGTATATGAATTTTTTTAATTTACTCCTCTACATATCCATTCATGTATGTCTATATTCCATTCGCAGGAACAGGGCAACAAAGAAATTCCCATTTGGGTGGGCGAGGAGACGCGCTACGTTTCGGGCGTTACATCGCGCACCACATGCAATGACATTATCAAAGCATTGATTGATGATGAAATACGAAATGGCAATCCGACATATTGCGCCAGCCAAAACAAATGTTAGTACACCTAATTCGTAAAAATGTTGCACATACAAGTATATATTCTACAGTAAATTTTTATATATTTTTATTTTAATTTTTTATATTTAACTTTTTTTTTTATATTTAACTTTATTTTTTATGTCAGACTTTGCAACTACCGTACTAAACAAAATCCCTTTTATAACACAAAAATACTAATTCTATTGTTTTCTGTTGCTGTTTAAATTTTACTGCATACTTCTCGGCGTATGCGCCATTTCTTTCTGCTGCGCATTGTATACACGTTGGCTGCGTTTCCGCTACTTTCCACTAAATATGGACTCACTTCCGTTTGAAACCTACAAAACAACGCTATGCCTCAACAACTAACACAACAACACCAACAACAACAACAACACTAATAATAACATTAGATGGCGCAGCATCGCGTGACTGCAGCGATTACGTTATAACAGAAAGTTGGCGAGGTATCGAGCGCAGCTACGACGGCAATATGGCAATTTTGCCCGTTTGGAAGGCCTGGAGCCGTGTGCACAATGAGGTAATATTATTTGTATTATTATTTATACCACACCATACCACACCATAAAGAATACATGGGCGCTCGTGCCTGTCGCTGACTGCGGCCACCTTTGCCACTGGTTTGCTTCGGGCCGTGATTACATAATAACCCCAAACATACGAAACATGCGACCTGCCACCGAACCGTCGACACACGAATAGCAACAAAAAAAAATTGGCGCCACACGCAAATCTGAAAAATAACAACAACAACAACAGAAACATTCAGCCAGCACAGTGCATAGAATGCTGCTACGATTATTAATTGAAAATGGTTTTTTACAAAATTCACATATACACATACAAGTTTTTTGTTAAGTTTTTTGAATATGTTTGTATAGGTGTGTGTGTGAAAAGCATAAAGCCTTGAATGTTTTTCGTTTACTTATCGATGTGCTCACCACTGTTGGTTTTAGGGACTCAAAATTAACGCACTAAAATGTGCTAAGCCCAAATATACAAACAAACATAAATGACACGCACACAAGAAGAAACTCAGTGGCCTTTCAATGTTGTTAACAGTCGCAAATTCAGTGCGGCGTAAAGTTGTGCCCATGCAATTTTCGGACTTGTGGCATGAGGAATAT
This sequence comes from Melieria crassipennis, assembly GCA_963668005.1. Lineage (NCBI taxonomy): Eukaryota > Metazoa > Arthropoda > Insecta > Diptera > Ulidiidae > Melieria > Melieria crassipennis. Next base: position 75,660,947 of record OY764962.1, on the reverse strand, counting down.
GGCAAACTGTAATCAAAAGTCGCCCAAGACGCACAGTTTTGCAAACATTTAATCACATTTTAGACGAAAATTTATTTTGAAACTTGTCAGTGCGTTGACTTTTTGTCGACATAATGAGTGCTTAAGTTTTTTGCGTGGAATTCTAGTTGCCAATGGCAGCAAATTTACATAAAAGCAACCAGTGGTGCACACAGGATTTCATTTTGAGGTGATGGGTTTTGCACACAACTTTTGAGACAACTACCAAATGAAACTGGCAGCCGCCGTGGCTCAGTTGGTTAGTGCGTTGGACCACGAGTCGCAGGCAGCAACTTCAGGTTCAAATACTGCCTGTAATAACACCTAAAAAAAAATAACGGGAAAACTCGTTTTCTCTTTCGGTGGTTGTCCTCTCAGCTGGAAATGGCAAACCTCTGAGAGTAAAAATTGCTTATGAAAAAGCTCCCAACCTGCCGTTCGGAACCGGCATTAAACTGTAGGTCCCTCCAACCCGTGTACAAATTCACACGCACAACACGGGTGGTTGCGGGAAGCTAGGCCTTAGTCTCGCGTAAGCGGGCTGTCGTGCCAGTCAATTATTAAAATTATAAAATTACCAAATGAAACTACTCGTATATTTGCCACCCTCCCCATTTGTAAGCAACAAAACCTATCATGGAGTCAAAACATTTTCCTTTTATTTCTTGCTTGGTGTGGCATCAAGTTGAGAGTTCAAATTAGTCGATGCACAATACTGTCCAATCATTTTAAAACGATTTCTTTTGACTTGCGTTGTTAGTGTTTATATGAACAATTTATAGCAATCTGTGGCTACAACTGCTTTCGAAAACATTGCGAAAATTCAAAAATTGCTACGATAGCAACTTTATACCTAAAATGCTATAAAGTGTAAACTCCACTATTGTGTATTATTAGAATTGTTTAAGGCTGTTAAGCACCGCGAACAGTGGTGATCTTTTGTGCAAGTCTTGGTTTAACCCACTAAATTGAGGCTTGTTTTATATAACCAATTCACAAATCCTTTTAGTTCAACTTTTTCTGCCAATACTGAAAGAAAAAAGTTTCTGTATATCAATCCAAAAATGCATTTATGTACTATAAGTTCAAATTTCCCTGTCCATATCGACAAGACAACATAGACTTTTTCATCTGTCATGGAAAGAAATAATTCAGAATTTTCAGATGATATAAAAATTTTTAAGGATTCTGTATTTAATGCAAAGTACTTAAGAGTCCATAAAAACAACCTCGGTATATTTTGAAGAGAATGAAAGTTTCATTTGGTTTCAGTTGATTCATTAAAAGATTTTGTATTTAGTTGTACTTAAGAGTCCATAACGGCCAGCCTCGATATGTTTTGAAGAGAATGAAGCCTCATATGCCTCATTAATTTTCTTGATTAATTAAAAGTCTCTGTATTTAGTTCTACTTAAGTGTCCCTAACGACTGGTCTCAATATGTTTTGGAGATAATGAAAACATATTTTTCTCATTTCATGTTCTGATTCATGAAAGGTGTCCGTATTTAGTTCTACTTAAGAGTCCATAACGTTTAGCCTCGATATGTTTCGAAGAGAATGAAGCCTTATTTGCCTCATTTAATTTCTCGATTCATTAAAAGTTTCTGTCAGAGTTCAGAGTTCATAACGGCTAGCGTCGATATGTTTTAAATATAATGAAGCCATATATTTCCCATTTCATATCCTGATTCTCTTGAAGAACTTTTTATATTTTTTATCAATATTCAAGTCAAGTCTTAGGTATATTTTATTCTACATAAATTCAATTTAGAGCCAGAATTTGGTTCAAGTTCGTAATGTCTTGAGAATATTGTTCTTCTACGTTGAAATAGTAAGCATTAAATTTGTGTGACTTTCTTATATAAAGCCGCCTCGTTAGCGCAGCGTGAAGTGCTCTGGACTCCCGTACCAAAGGTCATAGTTTCGATTCCCACCTGACTTGGTCAGCGCGCTTTATTAAATTTAAATTTTTTTTTTTGTCTTCTTTCCTTTGGACAAGCACCCATTCTTTCCAATCCAATCAGTTGTGATGAGCAGCTCGCAAACGATTTTCATATTCAGAAGCTGAGTTAGCGCAACAACAACATCACTAGTAGTGTCAATTCGGACTAACAGAAATATAGGTACTCAAATATGTTGAGCATAAATTATTTTTTATAAATACAAATCTAAAAAAATACGTGCAAACATATATTTCAGTATAATACTTATCTACATATTTATATGTATGTACAATAAAAATCGATTTGACTAAAGTTCTATGGTTGCGTTCCACAAGCTCCATTTCGTGGTGCATATATGTATGTAATTAATATTGTAGTGGTTCTTGTTGTCAGGTTATTCTTGTTTCATTTCCAAAAAAACGCAGTCACCACACATAGCTACCAGCGTTCTACACACTCTTACTCACACATTTTATATATTTCTGTAATATTTCTGGCTTAATTATGTTCTTGTATTTCTGTTGTTATTTTTTTTTTGTTTTATTTTTGTTTGGCCATTTGAAAGTGTCGCGCTGCTTGGTTACAATCATTTTTTACATACACTAATCATCACCATACATATATACATACACACATACGAGTATTGTACATTAACATTTGCATATGTATGTCTGTATGTTATGCACATATGTAGATTTTTGGCCTAATCACATTTTAATGACAGCTGCTTTTCCCCGAACTGATACCATCGAATGACAACCTCAAAATTAATTGACTTTTTTCTTTACTCGAAAAAACCTACCTACAATTATACATCTGACATCAAGTCATTTACAATGTCGTCAAATATATAAGAGAGCAGTTTAATGTTTAATGGAACATTAGGTGTGAGCTTGTGACAGTTTTTCCATATTGCGTACTGCATTGTGTAGATTGCCGGTTGAATTGATTAGATTTATAGCATAATTGCCAAATCTTAATACTTCAATACTTTGTTGCAAAAAAGCTTATCTAATCTGACATACATATTTTTCTCTTGATTACAGCTCCGCTTGAGCCTCAAACATTGCAAAGACGTGCCAGATCCCAACAAACTCTACGCACCCACGGCGCCCATAAAATGGTACTACCCGCTGCGTAAATATCTCAACAAACTATTCAAATTTAGCAAACGAAATCACAACCAAACTGCCAAGCAGCCATCCACACATCAAGGAAAAAGCCACACGCTTTCAGCCAAGGACGACATACCCGACGAGATACTCTTTGTCATCTTGCCCGACAGAGTGTACGACAATAAAGCTGATACGGCATCAAATGTGCCGCATAAGTTGAACCCAGCTTCAGGCTGTCAAAGTGCAGAACTCCTAAAAGAACGCCTCTATAGACTATCGGAGACACGCTGTTCGACGCGCAAACGACAACGCACGCGCTCACGCAGCAAACGCAAGGGCAGCAAATCACGGGAGCCTCGACGTACCAGCCCCAGCAGTAACAACTGCGTACAGCGACGTCGCGACATGCCAATGCGCCAGTCACTGCGCCAACAACTGGCGCAAAAGACCACCGAGATCGACGATCTCTACCAGCGCGAATACGCACTCACCAAAGAGCTCAGCAACAAGTGCAAACTCTACAAATTGCACAACGAGTTGTACACAAAGCCTGGCCAGCACTTGGAAATGTCCGTCGGTCAGATACAGCGCAACATTGAGCAGTACGGCGAGGAGATCATCAAAACCGAACACGAGCTGCTCGAGCTGAAAAACGAAATACGACAGGACATTTCGATTGTGAACAATCTGAAGCGACTAACACTGGCCGAGGATGCTGGGAATGATGGCCTGGCAAGGGATGAGCCCGAAGTGGCTCAAAGTGCACCGTCAGCAACGCGCAAAGAAACAAAAGACCAAATGCAGTTTGTGGATAATATTTATGAGTTTTGTGACAATAATGCCAGCATGTTGGTGTGAGATTTTGTTTTCTAAATTTGGTTCGCTGCATAATATGGAATCACGATTTGACTGACTGATGTAAAAGTCCATAGATGGACACACAAGCAACATGTATTTTTTTTTGGTTTAAATATAGTAATTTTTTATATTATGTCTGCAATTATATTTAAACATTACTATAATTAAATTTGAGGTTAGGTTTATTATAACGTTTACCTTCATATTTGTTTATTATAAATTTATTTTTCATTTCATGTTACCATAATTTCATATATCATCATCTAATTTGAGTTTAGGTCAAAATTTGAAAACCCCTACAAAGAGTAACGTTGAAGTAGGAACAAATATATTTACTTTGAAAATTCTTATAAATGCTGTAAAGATTATTAATGCTGATTGAGATTATTAAAATATACAAGACAAATCCGTTTCGTAATTAAAAAAAATTAAAGAAAAATACAGACTTAAAACGTTTTTCGTTTTTGCTGCAAAATTGTGTGTCAAAATCAATCGAATTATATATTCAAAGAAGCCCTTCATCCTGTTTTTAAGCAGAAATTATAATTTAATATTATGACTCGAGAAATATTAAATTTGTTTATTTGTCAAATAATAATAATAATATGATAAAATATGTATGCTCAAAATATATCAGTGTTTCTTCAATTGGTATATAATTTAAGGTTGTGTAAATTAAAAAAAAAAATAACTATTTATTAGATATTCTTTATGTTTGGTTCAAGCTGTCAACTTGATTTCAGTTTTTTATCTATCTTTAAGATTAAGCCTTGTTGCAAAATATTATATATTATAGTACTTACTGCAGTTCGATTACATTTATTGGATCTTTGTATGTTTATGTTATCTTTAAATGTTAAGCAAGATGTATAACTATCATATAATATATATATTTATGTTTTATATGGAATAATCATTGTTAAATCATGTACAGAGGGTTGCCAAATGATTAAAAAAAATAACATTTTAAAGATTATGAATTGCTGATTTTCATTGGTCAAACAGAATAAACTTATTTATGCCGATATTTTTTACAACAGAAGAAACACTCACGGTTTTACCGTACAGCAATTATCGCAAACATCTCGGCGCTTAAGAAGGTTTATAACTTGTTCGAGCCAATTCGAGTCCTAGGATAATTGGAGAACGAAAGGATCCCGTGGGTTCCTAATTAGTATCACTGCCTGCCATCATTATCTGGTAACATTGTAAGAAATTTGTTTTATAGACCTATGATTTTTCTCGTAATATCCTCTATGACGCACAGCCTTAATGAGACTTTGATGTTTCGCATTGGTTGTGTTAATCATTTAATGTTCTGCTAGGTAGGGTAATGAGGCTATCGTCGTTTCAGATCATAAATTTTATATTGCAATTGTTTCAGGGCAGCGGCGTAGCCAAGGGGGGTTTAGGGTGTCAGAACCCCCCAATAGCCTATAATTTGTCAACATTTTCAATCACTATACATCGTATGTACGTTCCCACATTAGCAAAAAGGTCTTTTCATCTTTAAGGGGGAAAGCCACTGTGACGGGTAAAAAAAAAATTTTTTTTTTTTGTTTTAAATCAAAGCTTATATATTCAAAAATATGTGTACAAAATTTCAAGTCATATGGTCCAGGACTCGATAGTTTAATATAGGTATGAAAATTTTAAAAGATACATGATTTCATTACGAGAGAAATGGACTCAAAACTTCAAACGCGTTTTTCTCGAAACGACTTTTTTTGAACTGGCGGCATCAATAACTCGAACAATTATGAACCGATTTCTAAATTTTTTTTTTGTTTTGTTCGTCTTAGTAGTAGTTAAGGTTAAGCGTAGCCGATTTGGAAAATTTTGTTTTTTACTATTTTTTAAACTGTCTCAAAACCAAAAAAACAAGGTCGAAAACATGGAAATATTTTCAATCGGTCGCCATTTTGTGAAAAAACAAAATAAAAAAAACGGCTACGTACAAAGATAGCTACATTCATACAGATTACAATAAAATTTTTTTTTTTTTTTTCTGAGTACGGGTTTTTGAGAAATCGATGCCGCCATGGAGGGGGAATTTTTTTTCAAGCGCTACGGGATCATCTCTATTGTTTAAACTATTTAATATTTTTTAATACAAATTTGTGGAAATATTATTAGATGTCTGCTTAATAAAATAAAAAAAACCCGATCCAAAAATTCCTATATTTACTCGGTCAAAAAAAATGTTTAAAATCACTAATTTTTTGACCCGTCACAGTGGCTTTCCCCCTTAAATATTTAAAAGAATATTAACAAAACCCTCTTTTTACCGAAACTAATTTGTTTTTTTAATAGTCACGTTTAGGCTTAATGCAGCGATTTGCATGTTCTAAAAACATGTCTAAAGAGTAGTTTAGTTCCTCGACCGGAATGTCCTTCAGGATGTCGGTACAAGCCTTTTGATGGTTTCTACGTTCTCAAAACGCTTTTTTTCATCGGCAAATGCATTCTTTGAAAAGGTTAAATTCGCATGGTGCCACATCATGAAACAAATAAAAAGTCAAAACAAGTGTCAATAGATGGGATGGCATCCTTCGATAGCCAAATGTTCAGTTAAAATGCAATAAATTTATGCTATTGAGATGCTTAACCTTTGCCTTACTAAAGATGATCCCAGGCACTTCCGCCGCTATTTTGAGTAAAACTCACAATAAATATATAATAATTTATAAATTGTTTTCATACTTCAGTATTTAGTATCTTCCTCTGGCGATAGTTCGTATTTCGAAAAAAGGCTTAACTTTAATGATTTATTTTGAGACTATGGAAAATATTAGAAGATTTCTTTCCAGAGTGTTTATTGAACACATAATGAGGTACGGAAAAAAATTTATCGTGAGTTTTAATCAAAACGGTATCGAAAGCGTCTGGGATCATCCAGGTACATTTGTATAAAAAATGACAAAATTCAAGTTAAAACATGAACAAAATTTCCCAAAAAAAATATTTGTTCATGTTATTGAAAATTAACTTCAAAGTTGTGCAGATATTAAACATGAATATTAAAAATATCACCCGGGTGGGTATAAGTAAAGCGAAGGTAAAATCCAATTTCAAGAATTTCAATGAAGATTTTGGCTAATCTTTTATGAATTACCGCCCAGTTTTGATCTACGGTGATCGCGGATTCAGTTGGCTAACACTTTGGTCATCATTTATGTTCTGACAATCGTTTTTAAATCGCTTTTACCACTTATAAACTCCACCACGGTATAAACAAAAATCACCATAAACTTGGTCCATCAATTTAAATGCTTATATGTTAAAAGTTTAAACACTTTTAAAACAATTAATATTGGATCTTTGTTCGATGCACATTTTTGTACGATGACACAAACATACTTCCACTTCAGATGCAATAACTTCGCTTTCAGTCCACCAAATTTCATGAAATTTGTACTAAAAAGCAGGGAAAAATTTAGTTTTTAATGCATTAAGTCACATAAGCCACGACAAAATGCCCTATTCGGAAAGTGCACTTTACTTTAAAAAACATGTAATACTAAACTGGCAAAAAATTTTTTTTAAATCCCCCCATGACAAAGTTCTGGTTACGCCCCTGTTTCAGGGAGAACTCGAGAGTTAAGTCAATAAAATATAGTAAGCGCAGTTTGATTGAGAAAATTGTAATATGTCTAGAGCGGCCTTTGTCGATTGTTATTGTTAGATTAAAAATAATACTTACTTACTAAATTGGCCATAACAACGCTTTACTTGATTACTGCCTCACGCAAAAGTTCTCACCAGGCGCCAATTGGTCACACCAAGAGATGGTGGAGCATCCTCAACTTGGTCCTTCGACCGACGACGCACAGTGTCGCGAGTGTGGCCAAAAATGGTAAAAATCAATGTTACAAAATGACTAAAATGAATATGACAATCGACAGATAATATCTCAACTAAGAAAAATCCGTTATCCGATCTTCAATATCCTACTCCGTTCCATTATTATGTAGCTTCAAAGTTGATGTTAAAAAATACGCATTCGTTCCAAGTTTGTGGGTAATTCTTTATGCTGAATGGCAGTACTATTTTTTGGTTTGTGCTTTGAAATAACTGTGAAATCCCGTCACATTGAAAAATTACGTTTTTCGGTTTGCTTCTAACAAAGAACCAAAAGTTTGGTGGAAAAAAGTCAAACGTCAAAAACACTTTTTTAGTTCTAACCCTAAATTACTCAAAAAAGTATGTATTAACATAATCCGAAGTAATTTTTTGCTTATACATATGTGCTTATTTGGTTGTTATTCGCATTTTTCCAGTGACGCCTCCAATAAAAATACGTGATTTCTTCGAAGTGTGGCGTAAAGCTGAATCCAGAAAGCAGTCAATAAAACTTGATTTTCTTATCAATTTACTTAAAGATAAGACGGACAATGAACAAAAGCAACGTTTGCGTCCCCACCTAAACATTTACTTTTTGCAGTGGCACCTACAGTCAAAAATTTTGATTTTTTCGAAGTATGGCTTCCGACGTTCAATGAAAGTAGCGGCAAAGCAGCTGCTGAAATGATGAGCTGTATAAAGGACAAGGTTGGCACATTGTTCGTATCATCAAAAGTAGGCATAATGCCACGCCCACTTTAAAAATTTAAACATTTATACCAAAATATGGTATCACAAGCTGAAAAAATTAAACATGAATTTATAAAGGAAAAGTTTTGGCCACTTTATATATATGCTCCAGCTGCCACGCCCACTTTAAGGTTTTAGAAAGCTTACCAATTAAAATTACATTGTGGAACGAGTGTCGTAAACAGCCTTCTAAAAATACAGTTTTAGTTGTAGTAAAATACGAGTCTTTTTGAAAGTGGGCGTGGCAGACCGCCCATTTTTAGTGTGAGCTTTTATGTCAATATTTTAAGCTCAAATGCAAAATTTAATAATTCTATCACTAATATTAAGAAAGTTATTTCAATATTACAGATCCTTTCGTATGGGAGTTGGGCGTGGCAGTGGCCCAATTTTAATGATTTTTTGTGAATTTCTTAATTTCCACACCGAAAATAATCTCACCAAGTTTCATTGAAATAAGACAACGCTAAGTATTTTTGGCCACGGCTTATATGGGATCGCGACACTGTGCGACGCGGCGAACATCTTTTCCGCCGGAGTTTCATTCGATACGGGAGACATGGCCAAGCCAGCGTAGCCGCACATCTTGATTCGTTGCGTTACGTACAGATTAAAAAGTAATAATTTTATAATTTTGGTTTCTAAAGTCTGGTTCCTTGCTACCTGCTGTGAGCCATCCACGTGCCTAAAAATGTGCACGTGATAAATGCCAAACAAAAATGGCGCAACTGCAGCGTATCACTTTCGCATTGTTGCGAAATCCTTGAACCCTAAAATGCACGAAATATTATCTTGTTTATTGAATAATAAACACAGTTTTTTTTTTTTTTTAAAGCAAATTACAAACGAAGAAAGTATTCATTTAATAGCAGCATAAATATTTGATTATGTTGGGTTTATTTTGAAGATATCTACCTGTATCTGTAAATTATCCCATCTTGAGGCCTATGCAATTGAGGGTTAAAGCCAAAAAAAGCTTAAAATTGTAAAAACGTTATGTTACTTCGGGCCCTATGATCAATGTAGCTGTTTTTAGCAGCTAAAGACTTTTCGGGATACTCTCAAATAGCGCAAAACCCAGCATTATGTGTTGAATCAATAGCATTAAAAATAAGAAATGAAATATATAATTTGTACAAAATCTGAAAATCCTACATTTTTCAGAGAAAACTATGCAACTCCATCAATACGAGATTCTTCGAATTTTTCAACATTCCAGTGTCACTCGAGCTACTCACTATCAATTTGCACAGCAACCCTGTCATATGCCATATGAAACTCCACGCACATATAGCCATCTCTGTCGTGCACACTACAACGAGCGGCTAATGACGAAAGGTACGGATGGCTGCCGCAAATTCCCATGCTGCTCATTTTCGTTTCGAAGACGCTGACAGCGCAGCACAATTCCAAAATCCACGAAATCACTTTATTATTTTTAATTCAAGCAACCAAAACACAAAAACGCGGTGCAAGTTGAATACAAAAATTTAATTGCAATAATTTCGGATACAACAAAAAATAATAAAAAAACCCTGAACGTGTTAAAGTTTTGCATTTCGCGTATTATTTCTTTTCTGGGCCAAAACAGCAACCAGCAAACTTAAATTCAGTAAGTGGTCAATGGAAATGGGGGAAAAACGACGCAGTGGCGGCCGCACATTGCATGGCTAACAAAAAAAGAATCATCGAGCAGTTGTTCACATGGAAATTTAGCGAAAAATGAAGTATATTTTTTTGTTGAATTAGTTTTTGTGAAATTAGCAAAGACAATGCACGAGACAAGCTCCACAGATACTTTTCTGGGAACAGTATTTACTAAGGCTTCACGGTGCTGGGGGGGGTCAGTGCGCGGGCGGTGCAGAGGCCGTGGCGAAAAATGTGATTCGCAAAATTTTGCAAGAACGTGGTTTAGCCTGTAGAGTGTCGGCGAAAAGGCGCATAAGGTTAGGTGGTAGTGGTGGGCATGGAGGACGCTACAGCTGACGAACGCAACAACGCGCATTGAGCGAGGATAACTTTTAACCTAACTTCAAGCATATGAAAATCTTGGGCTGAACAAAAGCGTAACGACAACCACAACAAATGTAAATATCTTTGGTTTTTGCATTAGGCAACAAGCGATTGTGCCACGTTTGGAGTGTTACGCACAATTTGCGCGATTTCACAAATGCCACGCCATGCAAGGGGCAGAGGCGTGCAAAAGCTTCGGAAGACACAGCGCGAGGCAGCAACATTGCTGTCGGCTAAAGTTGCATTCAAATGCTTTAACACGTAATTCCGAAAACCAGTCTGTTCGGCGTTGTTTTGTAATCATTTGTTGTTATTGTACTTTCCCGTCGCACATTAAGCCAAGCCAAGCGATGCGGCAACCATTAGTGGTATTACTGCGCACTACTGCGCTACACCGTCACAACAACAGGAACCGGTCAAGATTTCCATGCAACGCCAGCTGCCAGCAGTTCATCTCAGGTGTTAATGACAGTTTTCGCCCCTCAAAAGCCATCAGTGACCAAAGGTCGCTAACGGGTTGCAATACTTGTGCCCCAGTCGCAATGCAAGAGAAAAGCTCTAGAACTACTCTTTGAAACCGGTCTGGGATTTCCCCCTTGGGAGATTTTCAATTCAAATAAATTGACCGAAGACGACCGGTTATGCTTTCGAATGGTAGCGAAAGGGGCGTAGCGTATACTGTGCCGAGGGGGTTGGGTGAAATTATTTGCATCTTCTATATACAGTTGAAAAGTAGAGTAAAGTTGTGCCCCAAATTAAGGTTTAAATCGCAAGGGCATTTTCCCTATTCATAATTATTGAAATTTCAGTATATTTTAATAAAACTTAAATACTGTAAAAATATATGTTTTGTCGCTCGACCTGTTGTCTACCAGCAATAGCGTAAATTGCGGCACTTTGACATCCTATGTAATCGCAAATTAGGCATTTGTATTTTAATATTTTAAGTTAGACTCGATGCATCCGCACAAAATCATCTGTAAACTTCAAGTAATCTATATATCTGTGGTCAAAAGCACTAACCGCTTAAGTCGACTTAAGAAGAAATTGAGTTATGGATGCCACCACGTTCCCTTGACTGTGCTCTACGTTTGTGTAAAATCGGGGAGTTTGTAACTTTAAAATAAAATAAGTTATTAATAAAAACCTATTCGCATTCCCATAAGGAATACACTACGCGCTAAAACTTTAAAACGAGATTGCTCGAAACAGCAATTTTCGACTTAGGCGGTTATTGCTTTTGACCACAGATATATTGGTGGCTGTCAAAGCAGCGAACACAACCCACGCCTTATCACTTGAGGGTTTTCCGAAAATGATAAAGATTTGAATATGTGTTGGACTCGAGTAACGAGCACTGTGAACATATGCAAAACCATTTAATCGGCATATAATCAAATATTAAAATGCAATAACAATTTTATTTTGTGCCGCTTTGCAGGTCGTTCGTACATTGAAGCAACTAGCAAAAACAAAAAGTAAGCAATCATGGCGCGCGGACATCAGAAAATTCAATCACAGGTCAAGGCGCAAGAAAAACAGGCCAAAATGAAGAAGCAACAAGGACACAGTGCCACCGACCAGAAGAAGGCCGCACAAAAAGCGCTCGTGCATGTGTGCGCAGTGTGCAAGGTGCGTAAGCGTCGTGTCCGTTCAATAAATCAATTTTTTTAACATGTTTCTATTATTTCCGATTATTTATTTATTACGTTTTGGCATATAGTCCCAAATGCCTGATCCGAAAACGTACAAACAGCACTTTGAAAATAAACATCCCAAAAATGATATGCCGCCAGAGCTGAAGGACGTATAAACGTGAGCCGAAAGCGGAGCTTATTGCGGCTAGCCGTTAGCAGGATGATGATGATGTACTGTTATTTGCCAACGCAGCTCAACATTTACTCTCTTGCGATGACAAAGCTGAATTTTTATTTATTTAACACTTTTTAAAACAACAACTACAAAACAAAAGAAAACGCATTAAAAATTTTCTTTATTGAAATTTAAATAAAAACATATATATACATTTGTGACTTGAACGAAGCATACGAAATGTGTTGGCAACAATTTGGCAAATCGACAAGCATGCAACAGCACCAACAACATTAGCAAAATGTGTCAGCCATCGATATCGTTGGGCAGGCACACCAAATCGCTACACTTATGTACTACTAATAATGCTGCAATATATATTTTGCATGATGAATATATTAAAAATGCAAGCGATCGCAATTATGCCAACACCCCAATCGGCCACGAAATGACACTGAGACGCAGTAGGGGAACTACATGGAAGTAATTCGTAGATTTTTAGCGTTGTATACTTTTGTACCGCCTAATCTTCATATCTGTATCGTATTCCTCATTCACATACGAGAAAGCAATGTTTTAGCTTGTGTAAATTTGCTTTAATTATTCCCACTTTAGTGTAGAAAATTGATTCATGTATGATAAATGTATGCAATTTAATAAAAAATCAAATAGAACCATTTAAATCTTTAAAAACGTGTCGAGCTTTGTAAGAGGAATTAAAAGAATGATGGAATTGGCATTTTTTTAATAGAGCACATTGAATTTTTTACGGATGAGCACGATCCAAAAAAAGTTTTAATGTTAGGGAGAACGACTCTCTCAAACACCACCAATGCTGGGTCGTTTATTTTGAAAAGTTTGAAATTTGTAAGGAACATATGTGGTCGACCTGGCTTGATTCACAAAATGCTAGAAATATGTTGACTATTTGTTAGTTGAGAACAAATGCTTGGATATTTGAAAATGCTCATTACCACTTAAAAATAACAAATGAATTTGGTGATTTCAACAAGGTTACAATTCTTTTAAATGAATCGCTTATTATTTACAATTGAGCTTTTTCGTCATACATAAAAGTCTTTTGGCATTTCCACTACATTTTGTATACTTCTATACAATCTTAACACTGCCTGACATGTTCAAAATCGATTGTTAATAATAGAATAATTTTTTTTAAATATGCATTAATATTTGCTTTTCGTATTTTAGTCAGTTCAAAAAATAACTATCATGCTATAACTAAAAGTGTGTGCTAAAAAGCAAGCATCAGCTGTTCAACACCTGATTGCACTGCATTTTTCTTCAGCTGAATTACCCTGTTTCGCACTGAACACTATTGTGAATTGAAAGCCGCCTTGAACCAATCGCTAAACAGTAAACGATTTGTTCAATTGTTGTTAAATTTTGCCACAAAAATAATTGCATATTGACATGGACGATGCATGTAGATCCAGCAACCCCACAACCACCATAAAGAAGAAAAAGATCCTGAAGGCATCAGAGTACACACGCATTTGCGATTTCATTCAGTACTATCGCGGACTGGCCATCGACTGTGAACTGGAGATGGCACAGCGGGTTTTCCCCGACGTGCATCGTCTAACGCTTAAAAGCATCCTGCAGACAGAAGTTTCCAACAACTTGCGTGCGCACCACTGGATGTACGAGTCGCGAGGCAAGAAATACCTGAAAGCGTAAGTCCATGTCTGCACCAACAACTTCCAAATCAAAAACTACTTTTCTACTTGCAGTTTTGAGGATCAAGCAGCCGAAAGCACTGATCACACGCTCATCATCAAGATTGCCAATCTGGAGGGTGTCAGTCCGATGGTGGTATGTCGTGCCTTACTGCAGGAGCGCTACCACTTCGAGAACAAGTCGCAGCTGAGTCGCATCATGAAATATCCGAACTTGATCGATGATGCCAAACTGGCGGCCAACGTGGCGCAATGTCAGTGCAGTGACACACAGGACGGGCCGCTGGTCGATCTGCGGCGACGGCTGGTGGGCGAGGAATATGAATTTAAGGTATAGTTTTTGCATTAGTAACGGCGGCGTCATAAATTGATTTGCTTTGTTTGGGGGTTTAATTCAATGCAGCTCAAAGAAATGGCCAAGAAAGCGGGCATGCACTATTATGAGGAGAACGATCTGCGCCGACTGGGCTATGACAAAACGCCGGACATCAAGATGATACTGCCCTTCCTGTACAAGGGCGAGGTGGTGAATTGGATCGAGAGCAAAGCCACATTTGGCGATGTAAAAACCCACAAATGGTACATACAACAACAGTTGTATAGCTACAGTAATCGGTAAGTGTATACGAAAGTCTGCATAGAACTTTGGTTTTTGATTTATTTCATTTTCGTGTTGCCAACAGATTTGGTGCCGGCATTGTCATTTACTGGTTTGGCTATCATGTGGATACGCCGTTGCTGCCGGAGAACAATGTGGGCATAGTTGTGCTGGATGACTTTCCCGAAATGCAGCATATCGAATTCTTGAATCTCAGTGCAGACTCTAATGCCCAAGCAGCTGCTCAGGGCAGTGGGCCCATTGGTTGTGAACCGGAGTCAACCTGATATTGGATTGAGTTGCTGTCTGACAATGATGAGAAAGACGTTTCATGTGTTGTACAAAGTTCATACATCGAAAATTTTCATACTCCCTCTTTAGCTGTAACTTGCACTATCATTTTGTTGCACCATCCTTCACATGGAGTATTTAAATCGTTTGTGTTATATACAAGAAGAGCTGTTTACTTACATTATAATATTTAAAATTATTAATAGTAAAAAAAATATAACGTTGCCTATATGCATCGAATATACACCAAGCATTGTGATTTATACCAGAGCTGAAGACTAGCTGATGTATGCCAAAAATATTATCGATTCACATAATTCAATAACACTTTGACCAACTGAAAATTCCATGCGAAATAGCCAATTGTGCACTGTTTTGGGTACTGGGGCTTTTTAGAATTTATTTGGAATTTGTAATTTTCAAAGCAACATTGTTTCTACACATCTGACAGCAGCTGCGCATTGTTTACATGTACATTGTGAACTGGCACTGCAAAAAGAAGCTCAATACGGTTTTCCCCTTTATCATTAGACAATTTTGTGACACGTCAGGCTTTCGTTTGGAATTGCATTTAACGCGTAGCTCTCGAAACAATTGAAGCAGAAGAAAACGAAAAAATAAGACAACATTTGCGCAATTGTTCGGTCCCTTTGTGTCAACCAGTAAACATAACGTTTAATTCTACTAATCACGAGCTGATTAGTTGGCAACAGTCGTTCGTTAAGACATCCAGCAACGGCAAAAATAGCATAGAACAAACATACAATGCGAACAACGTTGGCAGTAGTCTGGCTCGTGGTGCTGACGCTGCAGCTAGCGCTGGCCTTGCCAGTGATTAAAACAAAGGAGGACAAAAAAGAAGAGACGAGCACCCAAGCAACACCAGATCTGGAGAATGCACTGGAGTACGAGCGATACTTGAAGGAAGTGGTCGAGGCGCTGGAGAGCGATCCAGAGTTTCGCAAGAAGCTAGACAAGGCCAACGAGGCCGACATACGCGTAAGTGCTGCATGCTGTTTTGTGTATATGTGAATTTTTGTTATTTGTGAGTGATGCTTCTAGAGCGGTAAAATCGCGCAAGAGCTGGACTATGTGAATCACAACGTGCGCTCCAAGCTGGATGAGATCAAGCGACGTGAAATGGAACGTCTGCGTGAGCTAGCCAACAAGGAGTACGAACTGAGCCATGGCATCGATAGGGACCACATGAAGATACACCAGCACTTGGATCACAGCAACGAGCACACCTTCGAAATTGAGGATCTGGAGAAACTGATCAAGAAGACGTCGCAGGATCTTGCTGAAGCGGATCGCAAACGACGTGCCGAGTTC